>CANUEZ040000151.1:1582571-2785142 GCA_948099385.1 Fasciola hepatica
AATACACCGCCTATCTGAACTATTGGTCCCATAAACAGATTACCTGTCTTCGAGAGTGGAAAACTACCCCATATATCTGATTTGCCTTCTCTCAGCCCATGTTCTACATTGGTACTTTCTTCGATGCTATTTCTCATTAATTTTTGCATTCATTTCCACCTGAACCACACAAAGTGTCTGGGCGTTTGCCATTTGCTGAAGTGATTAGCCCTTTATTTCAAACCAAAGCACAGAAGTAGTTGTTCGATCAGAGTATATGCTATGCATCACAAAACACCTAACTCCTCGTCGAGAATAAAATATGGAAACAATGTACAATTGTTCAGTCAAACTTGTTCAGTCTCAGTAATTCCCATACACCATATCCATCGAGTTCCAGCTGTAACCTGTAAAATTTGCAATCAGTGAGTGTGAGTCACACGTGTTAAAACCAAAACCTATTATCTAACTCTCAATAGTTCAACCAACATCACCGTTACATGATATGGCGCAGTTTTATCGTCCACTTTGAATGGTTCCGATACGAGACCCGCAAAATGATCCACTTCCACGATACGTGTGTTCTCCGTAGGGATTGGAAATAACGCAAGCTTTGCATCAGAAACAATTTCGAGAATAAAGCTTGAATACTGAGGATCTAATCCTCAATTGGCCATGAGAATGAGGTGTGTTCGTGAGTCCAACTGATTAAAATGTGTCCGCCAAACGAGAACTTGAAAATTTCATTATTCATTGTGCTCAAATGTTTGTTTCAAATAACATGCATTTTGATGTTCTCAATTCCAAACTCACACAGGTTCGTTCTTATCTGCTACCGAATTCCATCCATCCCTTGTTCACGAGAAGGGAACTCATCTGATAAGGTCTGCTGAATAGTCTAACTCGGTTTACTGTACTTCCTGACAATCCAAAACAAGACAGTGTATCTACCATCGAATGTCTGTTCACAACAAATCCTACTTGTTCACGGAAATGTTTGCAAAATTATGTGACCGAGGGTAACATTGGGGAATTCATGGAGTGTATATGAATGAATTTGGGGTTTCGTCTATTTGGAGTGGGATAAGAGAATGAAGGTGATTTGTGTGTGTGTTTGTGACAGACGGAAATAGAATCTTTGCCAATTACTACTGATTGTTATTTCATAGTGCACGACGAATCATGTTATGTAAAACCTGGTCACAGATTAATTACATTCACTTGTTATTTGCACCACATCGCATACCGAAATTATTCGGTAAGTCAATTTCGTGGTTGTCATCAACGTGTTGTATGTAATCCGTCAGCTTACACAGAGGACCATAAGAAACCATTCAGCGATCTTTCAGTGCACCAATCAGAACTGTTGATGCCAAAGTTTCGTCGCGTCGCTGGTTCTTCACAACTTGATGAAGCCTCTAGATTCACAAAATGGTTAAACTCCCTAACAATACATGTGCACGATTGCCCTTTTCATGAATTGTGAATCAGCGGATGATCATGAATTTCAATCTAGATAATCACTGTTCTCTCATTGTCTCATGTCTGTCCGGCACACCACACTAGTTCTTCTATCTATCAATGCAGTTCCTATGCAATCCCAAAATTCCACGTTCTTTCACAAATCGGTACTCACCTAGTGTGTTTGAGCATTTGCAAGATTCTTAACTGAATCTTGTACCATGGACTCCTAGTTTAAATTTCGAGGATTTGATCAGGTGGTGGTTTCATCTAGTGAATCCCAAGCTCCTTATTGGGCCACTCAGACTCGATGCATGTCAACACTACCACACCAGGATCATTCGTGGTAAACTGCAATGTTCCTCAAGGTTCCATGCTTTCTGCCACCCATCGAGTCACTCTACTTGGCAATGATTTATCCAGTGCACATAATGTCATGATGTATGATATTTCTTCGTCTCCGATTGTATTCGTCTATTACTTGGTCCTATTCCTAAACTGGTGGGGCCTTCAAGTTGACCGTGCTCTTCGTTACACCTACGGACTATTTTGCTACATCACCTATTTATCTGCAATAATTTTACATTAGATTTCGTTTGTTGTTATAGAAACGCTCTTCCATTAAAGACATACCTATCATTGTATCATATCTGTGTGAGTTTATCCGATCATCGAATACTCGAAATCTTTGTTGGAATGCGGCTTTGGAAAGTCAGCAGGAAATAAAACGAAGAGAATTTTCTGAAAGCTAAACAAACAGCGCTGTAAACATCGATCTGGTTGAGAAGTTGGATTGAGGAAGCAAGCTTAGTCAGTTATGTGTTTACCAATTATCATAAGCTCCAACAGTCCATCACAGCTTGGTAAATTGACCGAAATGAATGACTTTATCCATCAACCGAAGTATAATCAACTGGGTGTCATTTTCTTGCAAGAAACCAGTCTCCACACTGAAATTATTGTTGGGATCATCACACTAGGTGATTTTGACTCTTCTCGCGTTGACAGCCCAACACCGTACGGCAAATGTGGAGAAGGCGTCATTACTTTTGCAAATGAACGACTGTGTAATCAAACGAAAAGTATTCTTACGCATCCCACATCTCACATGTGTGTCCCTGTGTTAAAGTGCAAACCTAAACACCTAAATCATCCCACGTCCATAATTCTTCTTAACTCGTAGATTTTCCCAAAATGTCCTCTTTCTGAGCTTGATTAATTCTCTGATATTGTTTCTACGGATCGACTGAACTTTGTTGACTCTTCATTATGTGTTGTCTGTGGCGATTTTAAAAGGTCCAATGTGAGATTCCCCATATCCCTTAGCCTGACGAATATTGCTGCATTCCCCACCAGACTTGACGCCACGCTAGACCTTCGTCTTCCCAATAATCCCGAGTTGTTTCATATTGCCTGTCGTCCTCCAATTGGCAGTTTTGATCATGCATTCTTCATGATTTACTCTATGAGTAAACACACATGTTTCACTGAAAAGCCGTGACCGCGAAATATACAGACGACAGTGCCACCCGGAAAACCTCGCACGACTCAGAGATTCGGTTGACAGTTCTGACCTATGCATATTTTATCACTCCGAATCCTCGTCGTTTTGTGAACATTTACCTGAGTACCTCGACTTCTGCTTTAATATTTGCAGCCCCATGGGAAAATGTACATCCGACCTGACCTTTACTCTTGCCTCATTTGAAACGGTTGTGTCTTTTGAAGGAGCGCACTTTTAAGGTTAACGACCACGGCTCAGTGAGAACTCCATGAAAATCAATAAGAACGAAGCGGAGCAGACTGAACGTCTTCTATTTCCAGTCGCTAACCACCAGCAGCAATTCCAGAGAGACAAGGAGGATGATCGTGCTCCTAAGCGGTAGTAATCCTCGTGAACGATCTCCGTTAGCCGTCGTTGATGAACTCAGTCGTCACTTCACCACTACCTCATACTTACCAGTCATCTCAAAGCACGATACTGACTTCCATCACAACCTTGCCACGTAGAGAATCACCTCAATGGATGTATACAAGGAGCTCACTCACATCCTTGCAAACAATGCAAGCGGCCCAGACTGCTTTCAATCGATTCCGTTGAAGGAATGTGCAAATCCATTACCCCCACATTTTCTGGTCTGTTTCACATATGCTTAAATCGTAATGTTATTCCGCATTGCTGGAATGTGGCTCCTATCACCCCAGTACCAGAGAGGCTACATCAAAACTAAGTTCAAAAGCTCGCATATCGGCTGATCTTAAGGTGTCTGAAAAGGTTATACTGGAGTGACTGTCTGTCCAGATCAATGTGTTGGACTCTAAGCGATTGGCATACTGCTAATCACAATCTACCCTTGATGTCCTGGCCTCCCTCATTCTCTCTGTTGTATCATCTGTTGATCTCAAAAGCCATGCAGTTACCATCTCTTTCTTTGATTATAATAAAGCACTCAATTATGGTGAGAGAATAAAATTATTCCACGAACTTGCTGATTCGGGGATTATCACCTCCAGCGTTATCCATCTGTCCAACCACTTTACACACGACACTCCCGAAGGACTTCTCCCACGAAAGCCGTTCTATAACCGTTTTTGTTTCCTGCTCACATGCCTTCCAAGCCTGTTTGCAACGACCATCCCCTTATTAAATACGTCGTTGACGTGGTTTTTGGAAAGCCTTACTTTAACAGTTCAACATTTCCCTTTCTACGGTGAAGAGTAACACAACTGGTCAACTGATCTTCAGCTCAAAATTTAAGGATGAATGCCGCAGAGTGTTCCGAAATTCTGTTCTGCTTCCACAAAACCCATCAATACTACAACCTGATGGGATCAAACCCGAATATCGTCATAAATAGAGAAACACTACGAAGAGTATCCTCCGTGAAGCACCTCGGTTCTACCATCAGCTGTGACCTTACCTAGATGGATCACGTCCCAGCTGTCTTCTCCAAAGTTTGGCGACTCACCTCTTACTTGATACGAGTCAGGTCATTTTCTGCCCATTTCATCAGATTAATATCCACCCACGGCAGCATGATGCACACAGTTGACTTGACTTATATTTTAGAAATCGTCTAACGCACCTCAAATAGAATCTCGTGATTGCGTTATTTCATGCAGATCTGTACACCAACTTCGAATACATCCCACTCTAAAAACATTGCATCAAATCCAGGTTGCAGCTCATCTCCTCCATATTCCATCTGCATCGAACCCAACTGAAAATCTTTCGTATTTCCACCAATCCACCAATCTTCACCGACACGCGGCCACCTCATTTCCTCTGATTCACGAGTATTATACTGCGTTCTTTTCAAATGACTACACTTATCGCCGCACCTTCAATTTATCCCATCGTCAATCTTCTTAGCAAATAAGAAGTCATCCTGTACAGCTGTCACCAAGATCTTAATGAGCCACATTATTTAAATATTCACTCTGTCCCACAACGGTGGATCATTGGAAATGACTTTCATCCTCTCTTCTACACCGTCCACAAAACATTCTCTATCCAGACACCGAATAATTGACTTGTTACTACTCTGAATGAATTGTTTATCCGTTTTATATATTGCAAGTCATGTAGATCAAAGAGTTTAACCGTTTTACTCTTCATTCAGTTTGTTATAATATTGAAATAATAATAAGTAGCTGTTTCCAAGTCCGGTTGTGCATTACAAGTGACGCCTTTGGAACTGGATAGTTATCTATTCGGTTTTACCAATCGCAATGCAGGAAACGGGTCCCACCCCCCACCCCCCATTCCCCATTTCCCATTCCCCATTTCTCCGATTACCACAAATTCTCAGTCCGTAAGCCGCCAAATTCGTAGTCGAGTACTGAAGGTTTGGGAACCGGATGAGACAATTGCTGAGCTTTTGGCTAATGGAGTATTCTATGTTCTTATCGTTTCAGATTGCGCCATTGCAACTCCTCGTGGGAGATTACTGACTAAGCGTACTACTGTACAGTTCCCGTTAATGATATCTCGTCATCGAAAGTACCAACTCCCACTCACTGGGATCACTTCAAAAGCATCCGCCTTTCCAAGTTGAATTCTCAAAATGTCTCCAATAAGCATGCCAGTCAAGTCATGATCACCGATCGTATTTGGGAATCCACAAGTGATGAAAAACCCTAATTTGTATAATTAGAGTGGGCACATACTTGCCAATCGGAATCTTGTGAAAACGCTGTAGGTGATACCATCGTTTTACCAAGAACCTCCATCTTCGTGATTCCTAAAGAGATCGATGAACCTGGCAAAAAGTTCTTTCATGCTGTTCGATGATGAGTGGAGGGTTGGTACTGCTCGATGAAACATTTCATAATTACACTTTTCGGGAAAATCTGTGATCGTAAATCAGTACCATTTGATAATTGCAATTGTGAACTTGATAAGTCATATGGAAATACTAAACATTTTTTCCCAAAATAAATGTGAGAAAGAAAATCAGAAGATACAAATTTCTCCATCTGATATGCCCATCATTTTACCCCTATTAGAGATACCTACTACAGACTGGTGTATAAATATATAATCATGTGCCCGTGAAGAATACACATGGAACTACGAAGATTACGCTCAATAAGTGGGAGAGAATTGGGCAAATTTGAAGATTATTTTCTCAACAGAAACATCATCTATTGTTCTCTGTTATCAAAATAGAATTTGGTCACGCGGCGGTCACAAGTGGTGTGGTGTGCAACATCAGGCCACAGATCGACACACCGATGCAACCGTGAGAATCCCAGTGTTACACTCGTTCACTTTTTCTTTCTCTCTTGCCGTTCAACACGAGCAACCTTCATGGGAAGAGCTCGCTTTCGGTCGGCATGATATCTCGAGTATTTGGACTGAATTCCTCTGGTAGGTACGCAATGTGTTCTATGGATTTTGTTCTTCACACAGCCTCCACTGTTGACATTATTTCACATTTAACTCATAACATCTTCAGTCACGTGATGATATGACCATTTGTTGGTTCACCAATAGTAACATGTTCCACAAACACATTCGAATCTTTCGGTCATATTTGATATGGAGACAGAGGAAAGAAAACTGTTACTGATCTTATGTTAACCTCACTGAAACAGAGTGCCAGATGAGCGGTAAGGAATTCACGACCAGCAGTCAAGATTAACCGACTGTGTGGCACGTGATCAAGCTGATCGCCTTCATCGAGTATAGGTAACATGACCAGATCTGTCTGTGGGGCGCGCGAGTGTAATCCCAGACAACTTCAGACGGCTAATAGTTTGACTTTCAATGATTCACTTTGGGAGGAATATTGTCCGGTGTGCATCCCGGCTCCATAGAGCCAAAAAAATGCAAACAAAGCATGCATGTATTGTGCTAGTGTTATGCTTCTCATATTTTCTCTACAACTTCAAATATTACCTTTCTCCATTTGTAATTTGTTCTGTCGTTCTCGGTGTGCTCAATCATTTCTTCGTAACCTACAACAATAATCATAATGAAAGCCGATGATTTTATATCGGATCACAGAATGAGTGATTTTCAGTTCATATATATATATATATATATATATATATATATATATTTACTATTATGTATTCTCACGGGAATATATCATCTCTGGTGAAATGCTTCTCACACAGTCCACAGCAGAAACACCCGGGTTCTTATCGTCCTTATATAGAAAGCCAGAATCGAGTCAGGTAGGTTATGTAATGCAATTGTTCTCTCTCACCTATGCATAGTTACGACAGGTCAAACACACATTGGGAGCCATTGGAATTAGGAGATGGGAATGTCCGTCAAACGGAATGTGAGTGCGGATGATGACCAGTCTTCACGAACTTATCAATATCATACAAACAACTCTCACAATCCACTGTCATCTCACTCTTATCAACTAAAAATAATACAAATTGGACTGAAACGAAACTGAACGGAACGGAACGGATTAAACATAGCTCGAGAAACCGGATCGTTTTGTATTCCCTCGTCAATCGAGTAGACTATGGATGATCATAAAAACTGACCACAACTTCCTACAGTTTCTGTTCAAGCATGATGACATGAGTTGTTAGAACTTCTTTTAGGATCTTCTGACAAATTTGTCAACAACACCTTGGTTAACAACCACAAAAATTACCGACTGCATAGAACTGTACATCTAGAAAAACACGTGCAAATTCCATCAGTACTCGGCCACCTATCAAGGCAGAACCGAGAAGTGACCTAAAATCGAGCAGACAAATACGGCCACTCGTATACCAACAAGTTTGGGAATGTATCACTGTCCAGCAGTCAACATCATAGTTTATTCCAAAGTCACAGACCGCTATAAACATCAATTAATCACCAATGAAAAACGGCCGAACCCTTCATGAACGTGACTGTGACGTTTCAAATCGTATTCTTCACACACACAAAAAAAAATAAAAGACGTAATCAGTTTCGAGAAATACGAACTGTGCGAACAGAGGGAGTCATTTTCCACCCACGCTTTGTGTGGTAAGAACTCCGCAGATTTGATTACTAGCACATGTAGAACGATGACTGGAATTTCATCCTCTGCTCTGTACTTCGTCTGCGGTGTGTGCATGAGGTGAACTGCTTCACCCGGGACCTCTACTATTGTTCTTCGTGAAGATATTGTTTTTTGATATTTCTAATCTCTCAGTGGATTGTTAGAGAATGTAAGTCTTATGACCTCTGTGGATCAATGTGCATATTTGGTTTTTTCGGGAAATCTATTGGCCTTTGTGCCAAAGCCCCGATATGTGATTGTTTTAAGGAGTGGATTCACATGAAGCGTATAAAAATCGAAAAGAATAAATATGAATGGCTCAGTTCTTGCAGGTCTCCATTCGTGCAGATGGTGTGCACAGACTGTGCCATCTCAAGTAGAAGCGAGACTGCTGAATCTGTGCTAGTGGTGAACCGAGAAGCGGCAGCAACGTGTGAAATGTGCTCCATGTCCCACGCAGAAGTTGCTTCAGCCGTTATAAGCAACTCATTGGCAGCAATGAAGAAACATGGTCGAAAGAAACCCGTGATTACCGACAAGGCCACAGTTGCTGGTACTTCGGAATACAACACTACTGTTTCGGAGGTGTCTAATTCAGTTTTCTGAGATACAGTCCCTAGTCAAGGGCAACCGGAAACCACAGGCCAGTGGAAAAGGATGAAGCCACGTCAACCGACAGCGCTGCCACCTAGGACTTAATGCTTCCTTGTCGTGAATCTGACGGAATCATCTGAGTAGGTGTGACAAAGTTGATTGGACCACTGAGCGTCTCCACTATGGGACATATTCCACAAGATATTTTCCTTGGAGGAGTAAAAGCTGGCAAAAGCTATAAAGGTCAGAGCCGTTTCCGCTTAGAAAAATAAATGGGAATGGAAACCCACTTTCGTCCAGGGTGGTATTGGGTTTCGATGAGAAATCCCGTTTGGAACCACAGCGATTCTACAGACCTAAAGGAGAGGAAGTGCAACTCCTTCGAGATCTCGAACCTGAGGACGGAGGGCTCAAAAATGCCAGTCCAATGAGGAACTGGTCTATTTGTCCAAGCATTTCAAGCACAACGGAAAAGCCTTCAACTGAGATGGCAGCCCTTCAATCTCGACATCAGAAATCAGGCCGTTTCGCTAGTGGAGACCCAATGAGGATTCACAATGAGGTAGAAGACAGACGAGGACAAGCACTCATCATGTGCTCTGATGTCAGGAGTCTGGTGAATAAGCGAGATGAGCTCGAGCAGTGGGTGGTTCTCCACTCACAAACATTAGTCACCTTGGACGAAATTTGGCTTAAAAGGGAGGTGATGGATTCGGAAGTGGCTCTACCAGAATAAATGCTCTACCGTGCTGACAGTAGCCGAGCGCGTGGAGGGGGAGGCGTGGCTATGTATGTGGGAGCCGAAGTCCATTCTCTACAAATCCATCTCCAGGTAGATCTGGGGGCCTTGAAAAACTTCTTTGGTGTCCAGTAAAGCTAACATACGATGAATATGAATCAGACGGAGACATTGGTCAAATCCCAGCAACAGGTTTACCAGAAGTACTGACTAGAGTGCAACTTTGGCATGGATATGCTCACTGTCTAATTTTGGGTGACTTCAACTAGCCGAATTTGGGCAGGGAAAAGCTAAGAGGCAATGCAGGAGCGGATTCATTTTAACGCGAGATCCTGTCAACGATGCTACAGCTTTACCTGTACCAACATGTAAGGATGCCAACCAGAACACGAAATCTTCAGATATCTTTCTTAACTTGATAATATCTCCAAGACTTTCCGATGTGGAGCAGAACAAGTACCCTCATATTGTGCACACATTCTCCACTACACTTAATTTTGCCACAACTTGTGACGCCTTATTAAAACCTAGAATGTTCGAATACATAACCTCTCCTAACCTCACATGAATAGAATCCGTAGACCTGAGGATAGGGAGTGCATTATACTTAGTATAATGCTTTGATAAACCTATCCTCATTCATTACAAATGACTCCACATGAGCACTGCGTTAGTTACCAATAAACGTTGTGCTATACCAACCCTAATTTTGATCTGAACTTTCCAAATCTGAATTATCAGTTCACCATGAAATCTGATGCTTTCTCACTTCGCTACCCATATCTTGACCGAAGAAGACAACCCTATCACACCTGGTCCTGTTCTCAGAATTCCACCACAAATCAAGTGCCCTAAGTGTGAATGCCCCGATTTATTATCTCCAACGTCACTAAAAGTCTGCTCCTTCAAAGCTACATCAGCGGTTCCACACAGCTCACACGGGGGTATTATTGGATGTATCAGTCAGGCCAGAGCAATGTACTACTCACCATAAACAGATGGTGGTCAGTTGCGAATCATGCATGTCCTTTGATCGACGACAAACGAGAAAACCAATGGAGGTGTGCACAATACAGGATTGGCTTTCGTAAATTGTATTGATGGATACATTTTACTTCGGAAAACAGTTAATTAGTGACAGCCGACTACTACAATGATTTCTTCGAAGTCGAACTTCTGAGAAATGAAATAACTAAAGAGATTATCGACGAAATATGAGTCAACTATACATGACATGGATTATCGATTTGCGTGATTTCCCATGTTGGCCCTCAGTTTTGCAGCACGGAATTCTATCAATTTTCAAACATGTGACACTTCACTCATCACATCACCAGTCCTTACCGCTGTCTGTTTAATGGTATTCTCTGGTGTCTGTTTATCTTTTACCGCATCAATGACATTTCCTGACTGATTAGCTGGAGATGTTCATTTAGCCCATCGTAAATCAAGCAATGTGATTGATGCAAAATGCTTTATAATCCACCGAAGAATAAGCAATGATTGGGATTTCATTGTTCCATGTTTTAACAATACACTGGTTGGTTTTCCTGAAAAACCAACTTCTTACATGGTGACAGCGGAAACTGATGTGAAAATGTTGATATCGGAGATACGACTCCACAACCACTTACAGATGCACCCACTGGCCCAGTTGATGATGGAAGGCACAGGTTGATTGACTGATAACTTGAGACTGTAGCTCAAGGAGTATGGAGACTTCCGAACTCTGTCGGCGATGGAGCACGAATCAAAGACCATCCAGCTTGCACTATATGGGCACACCAGTGGAGCGACGGAGCATCGCCTCATCCGTGGCTTTTCGCATGGTTCCAATGAGGACGACGTTGACTGGACAACGGATATGCTTGAACTCGAACGGCACCGTCTTGGTGAGTGTAACGAAAAGTACGAGGGTTTTGTTGTTAACCAACAGTTGGAGAAGTGTGATGAATCATTTGATTCTTTTGTGTTGTCGTTGAGAACACTGGCACGATCGTGCAATTTTTTCACCTGCCTGGAAGAGAGTCTCCAGTGGGACCGGATAGTGATTGGATTGCGCAACCCCACGGTAACTAAATTTATCACTCGAACAATGTGTGGACATCTGCCGAGATGACGAAACAGCCTGAAAACACACGGAGAGGTTGGACGTATAAGAATCTTGTAGTCTGCCCAAAGTAGCACCAGCCACACGAATGGTGTCAAAGATGGAATGTCAGTTTTTGGGGAAAAACTTGTGATCATTGCAAGAAGCGCAATCATTTCGTATCAAACTGTATCCTGAAGAGATCGGGTGAACAGAGGATAAAATAATCACTAAATATGTAGGTAGAACAAGATACGGCTGCAGGTGAGGCGAAAAGGAGATTTTACCAAAAATTGGTGAGTGGAGAAGAAATGGATTTCACGTTAGCTGCAGCAACATCAGTGAACATCAGGCCTATGAAAGCTTCGTTTAGTGTTGCATCATTACCAACACAGAAGAGGTTCGTTGTTTGGAACGGTGACAAGGGTCGTCCAAAGAGGGAGGTAGTGCTGCAAGTCGCCAATCCCAACGATGGACATTCTTTTCTCATAAACTTTGTTCTGGTCGACAAGGGCTTTGTTCACACATCGAAAATCTGGGGTTGGTTTCATCCCACTAACATTCATTCACTCACCACATCTAATATATCTAATAATGTCGAATATTACTTGGAAAAACATGCCTCTGTTTTCGATGAAGAATTGAAGAAGATTCTGGTAATGGCCATATCACACGTACATATATCGACAGGACCTGTGAACCCACAGACAAGGAGTATTCCGTACCCAGTTGGAGAACGATTTGAAACCGAGTTGGACATCATCTCGGAAGGCTCCTTGATTGAAACTGATGAATCAACAGATTGGGTTAATCAAGCTGTGACCATGACGAAAGCATCCGCGAAATTTGGCATTTGTATTGATCCCAAACCATTCAACAAAACGCTCAGGTGAGGGCACTTTTCGTTATCTGCCTTTGACGATATTCTTCCTGACTTATCAAACACGTGTTGCTTTAAGGACGTTGATCTGGCTTCAGCATTTTGGCTCCTAGAGTTGGATGAAGCCTCGAGTTATTTGACCACGTTTGGCTCACGTAAAGCCGTCACCGTTTGAAGTGACTACATTCCGGCCTGGGGATATCAAACAAAATATGCCAAAAGAGGATTCCACAAGAAGTGGACGACTTACGTCGAATGTTCTATGTGGCAGATGATATTCCAATTTCTGGCAAAAATACCGAGGATCACGAGAGCAGATTCGATTATTTTCTGTGACGATGTATCCGTGAAGGATTTAAACTGAAACGCGACTAATTGACATTTATGTCGAACAATGGTCGAGTTCCACGGACACATCCTCACAAGCGAAAATATCAGACGGGATGCATTAAAGGTAAAAGCGATTGAAGATTTGTCTGCGTCAGTCCACGCAGAGTATATTCTGAGTATATTCTTACTACAGTTATCGGAACGGATTGGCCCGATTGGTACAATTAAAATTTAAGAGAGAAACGTGGATGTGCAAATGAACACCAATCGGCATTTGATTACATAAAGCACAGACCCCAGTCCTAGTATATTATGATCACGCCTTATCATCGTGCACGCAAAGTGGTGGAAGTGAGTGTGTTTAAGGAACTTTATTTTAAAAAATGGATGCCCGCTTGATTATCGTAGCAGGATCATAACAACCTGTGGACAGAAAATGAGCAAATCAAGAAATAATTACTGACAGTTGTGTACTCTTTGGAGAAGTGTAATGATTACACCTTCAGCTGACTTACGTACATACACTAATACAACAACCCATTGATCATGATCGTGGATAAACAGGTACACCGAGCACCTAGGAGAATTCAGTGTAAGCTAATACGTATCGAAATCAAGATAGTTCGGGTTGTATCGAGTAAACGATGCGCCATGTGATACACAAAAGGTCAGTTTCTATTGTTCGGTAATACAACTTTATCTGGAAGAACGGTAGTCAGTCGACATTTCGGTTATTGCGGGTAACCTCTCTCGAAATCAGCTTACAATCGGGTTGTAAGTGTATATCCGCCGTGATTTTCGAAGCATTGTGAATGTATGCCCTTGTTTTTTCTCTTTAGTTTCGGTGAACTTAGTTGAATCGATCCGAAGGTGTTTAATCTTCCCAAAATTATTCATTCTCAACCATGAAGACGGTTCCTAGTCCCTAGTCACGATGTGTAATAACAATTGATTGGCTGTCTCGCAGTTTCTCTACCGATCCCAAATATTCGTGTGTCAGTATATGTCTGCTCCATATTACAGCGTTAAGGGACTAGTGACTGTGGTTGACAAGTGTCCACTTCAGTTGATCCAATTCAGTAACTATTGTTAGTGTCAGGTCAGCTAGCTGACTAAACATATATTCTCCTTCAGAAATTCCACATCCGATTGGCCAATGGAGCGAAATTCGCGACAGAAGTATGTGATAAACATGACTACACTTAATAAGATAGGACTCATAGAATCCACAATCCAAAGGCTATATTTTGTACCAAAATTACGTAAAACAGGTGTTCAAATGTGACCACCATGACCACAGTAATAATTAGTACGACGACTTACAAGACCGCTGGAGCAGATAAGAACGAAATGTTCACCATAAAACTTACGTGGTGCATTCCGATTTGTTAACCTGATCGGGGTTGTGGGCTCTACATGACACAAAATGCTCCACTTCGACGCTCCTTTAATGATCATTGAGGTACCCTATGGCCGAAACTATAGACTTTGTTTGCGAATATTTATCAACACAAGACATCAACACAGACATTCCTATCGATGGAATCGAAGGAACTCCTAAAATTGTGTTCCTTAGAAGTACTATTTCAGTTTGAAGGAAACTTTTGGGCAGAAAAATGGTACAGCAATGGGATCCTTACATGGTCCTCTGCTTGCAGACGTAAAATGTCCACGACAGAAAATCATCCATTGAATCGTTATCTTCCGGTAATTTACTCCCAAGAGGCTTTTAGACTACTTGTTCTGTCTATTTCCCTCCAACTATAACGCAGAAAGCCTGTTATGGAATGTCAATGAAGCACATCCGAGTTTATCATTTACACGACGAGACTGAAACGTGGTGTGGTGTGATGGCTTGCATGCCTCCATAACACGAAGAGCTATGCAGGATGGCTTCCTTATTCGGAGATGCAATCACGCCTGACAGGTGATTGGGTAGAGGCCAGACAAAGTCCAGTCTCAGAACCCGTTGATGGACAACATTTGGTTCTAACCACTGTGTCCCTGGGGAGGACACTGTGGCGAATAGACACTGAGATAAACAGTTTACCTGTCAAAAGATCTCCACGAGATGGACGTAGAAGTGGCGTGCCTGGGGTTTCTCTCGACGATGGGAGAAGTCATCACACTTCATTGGGCAACTACCGCTTGCCTAATCTGGGTAGCCCCCGGCCCAAAGGATGCTTCCCAGTCCACGTTCAGCTTGCTCCATTTGAATGCATGGGGCTAAGGACTGAATCCGAAAGGCGGATCGATAACAGAGTTCCAGCGGATACAAGACAGAACGTCTTCATTAATCAGGACTCACGTGAGAGACCAGAAGAGGTTCCGTCACGTGTTTTTCGGTCACATTCCCGTGCTGGGTTGAGGCCCCACTGCCTTGTCCACTATACAGAAAATATCATCCATTTATCGAATGTAATAATCCAAATTTTATGTTGAAGTCTCAAGTTTCCCCTTTCTCTAATTTTGCCATGTCTGCTAGCAGGGGACCTAGTGAGGAACCGTTTTCGATGTATTCTCGCTGGAGGTAGAAACAGTCATTAACCAGAAACTGAACATCGAGAGTGCAACGCGGTAGTAGTTGCGATTACGAGTAAGGAAAGGCCCACTTTTCTATGGTAGAACAACAACAGCCCTCTTTCAATCCTGGTGTAATTTTTCCGCTGATAACTACGAGCTGAGAAATCGTGTGAGTGGCCGAGTTAACACATCGACCAGCTTCTTTACCACTAAGGGATGCGCGCTGTCAGGTCCCGGGGATTATCTAACTTTGGTGGTACTCAGAGATTTCCTCGCATGATATACATGGAGCTTTCACTGCAATCTGTGTAGGAAGAATATGCCTCGGTTCAGGAACATAGACTGACAAGTGGGACCTCGTCAATATATTCGTCTTGTGTTCATCTGTAAATCCTTACGAAAGTACATTCTGTAGGGCTGGAATGGCAGATGTGGCTCGTGTCTTCCCTCACAGATAAGAAAACAGGCGTTTGGGTATACGGACCGGGTCTACTGCTTATGATTCCTCAAGTGTGTCCATTACGGGAGTTGTGGTGGTGGTCGTACCCCTCTTCCAGTTTCCGTGCACGATTCCGATGCTTCAAAAGACGCCTGAGTTGCGAGTTAAACTAAGATGGGCCTTTAGCATGCGGTCGCTATTTGAATGATTGAGCGAATGTTTGGCATAGTTGGAGGATTTTACTCCAAAATACTCCGTAAGCCTTATCTATCTCGTACGGATATTTTGGATACCACATCACTGAGGATCCGGCCTCTCTTACCTGTGGGAACTGCATCTGTATCCGCTGGAACTCTGTTATCGATCCGCCTTTCGGATTCAGTCCTTAGCCCCATGCATTCAAATGGAGCAAGCTGAACGTGGACTGGGAAGCATCCTTTGGGCCGGGGGCTACCCAGATTAGGCAAGCGGTAGTTGCCCAATGAAGTGTGATGACTTCTCCCATCGTCGAGAGAAACCCCAGGCACGCCACTTCTACGTCCATCTCGTGGAGATCTTTTGACAGGTAAACTGTTTATCTCAGTGTCTATTCGCCACAGTGTCCTCCCCAGGGGCACAGTGGTTAGAACCAAATGTTGTCCATCAACGGGTTCTGAGACTGGACTTTGTCTGGCCTCTACCCAATCACCTGTCAGGCGTGATTGCATCTCCGAATAAGGAAGCCATCCTGCATAGCTCTTCGTGTTATGGAGGCATGCAAGCCATCACACCACACCACGTTTCAGTCTCGTCGTGTAAATGATAAACTCGGATGTGCTTCATTGACATTCCATAACAGGCTTTCTGCGTTATAGTTGGAGGGAAATAGACAGAACAAGTAGTCTAAAAGCCTCTTGGGAGTAAATTACCGGAAGATAACGATTCAATGGATGATTTTCTGTCGTGGACATTTTACGTCTGCAAGCAGAGGACCATGTAAGGATCCCATTGCTGTACCATTTTTCTGCCCAAAAGTTTCCTTCAAACTGAAATAGTACTTCTAAGGAACACAATTTTAGGAGTTCCTTCGATTCCATCGATAGGAATGTCTGTGTTGATGTCTTGTGTTGATAAATATTCGCAAACAAAGTCTATAGTTTCGGCCATAGGGTACCTCAATGATCATTAAAGGAGCGTCGAAGTGGAGCATTTTGTGTCATGTAGAGCCCACAACCCCGATCAGGTTAACAAATCGGAATGCACCACGTAAGTTTTATGGTGAACATTTCGTTCTTATCTGCTCCAGCGGTCTTGTAAGTCGTCGTACTAATTATTACTGTGGTCATGGTGGTCACATTTGAACACCTGTTTTACGTAATTTTGGTACAAAATATAGCCTTTGGATTGTGGATTCTATGAGTCCTATCTTATTAAGTGTAGTCATGTTTATCACATACTTCTGTCGCGAATTTCGCTCCATTGGCCAATCGGATGTGGAATTTCTGAAGGAGAATATATGTTTAGTCAGCTAGCTGACCTGACACTAACAATAGTTACTGAATTGGATCAACTGAAGTGGACACTTGTCAACCACAGTCACTAGTCCCTTAACGCTGTAATATGGAGCAGACATATACTGACACACGAATATTTGGGATCGGTAGAGAAACTGCGAGACAGCCAATCAATTGTTATTACACATCGTGACTAGGGACTAGGAACCGTCTTCATGGTTGAGAATGAATAATTTTGGGAAGATTAAACACCTTCGGATCGATTCAACTAAGTTCACCGAAACTAAAGAGAAAAAACAAGGGCATACATTCACAATGCTTCGAAAATCACGGCGGATATACACTTACAACCCGATTGTAAGCTGATTTCGAGAGAGGTTACCCGCAATAACCGAAATGTCGACTGACTACCGTTCTTCCAGATAAAGTTGTATTACCGAACAATAGAAACTGACCTTTTGTGTATCACATGGCGCATCGTTTACTCGATACAACCCGAACTATCTTGATTTCGATACGTATTAGCTTACACTGAATTCTCCTAGGTGCTCGGTGTACCTGTTTATCCACGATCATGATCAATGGGTTGTTGTATTAGTGTATGTACGTAAGTCAGCTGAAGGTGTAATCATTACACTTCTCCAAAGAGTACACAACTGTCAGTAATTATTTCTTGATTTGCTCATTTTCTGTCCACAGGTTGTTATGATCCTGCTACGATAATCAAGCGGGCATCCATTTTTTAAAATAAAGTTCCTTAAACACACTCACTTCCACCACTTTGCGTGCACGATGATAAGGCGTGATCATAATATACTAGGACTGGGGTCTGTGCTTTATGTAATCAAATGCCGATTGGTGTTCATTTGCACATCCACGTTTCTCTCTTAAATTTTAATTGTACCAATCGGGCCAATCCGTTCCGATAACTGTAGTAAGAATATACTCAGAATATACTCTGCGTGGACTGACGCAGACAAATCTTCAATCGCTTTTACCTTTAATGCATCCCGTCTGATATTTTCGCTTGTGAGGATGTGTCCGTGGAACTCGACCATTGTTCGACATAAATGTCAATTAGTCGCGTTTCAGTTTAAATCCTTCACGGATACATCGTCACAGAAAATAATCGAATCTGCTCTCGTGATCCTCGGTATTTTTGCCAGAAATTGGAATATCATCTGCCACATAGAACATTCGACGTAAGTCGTCCACTTCTTGTGGAATCCTCTTTTGGCATATTTTGTTTGATATCCCCAGGCCGGAATGTAGTCACTTCAAACGGTGACGGCTTTACGTGAGCCAAACGTGGTCAAATAACTCGAGGCTTCATCCAACTCTAGGAGCCAAAATGCTGAAGCCAGATCAACGTCCTTAAAGCAACACGTGTTTGATAAGTCAGGAAGAATATCGTCAAAGGCAGATAACGAAAAGTGCCCTCACCTGAGCGTTTTGTTGAATGGTTTGGGATCAATACAAATGCCAAATTTCGCGGATGCTTTCGTCATGGTCACAGCTTGATTAACCCAATCTGTTGATTCATCAGTTTCAATCAAGGAGCCTTCCGAGATGATGTCCAACTCGGTTTCAAATCGTTCTCCAACTGGGTACGGAATACTCCTTGTCTGTGGGTTCACAGGTCCTGTCGATATATGTACGTGTGATATGGCCATTACCAGAATCTTCTTCAATTCTTCATCGAAAACAGAGGCATGTTTTTCCAAGTAATATTCGACATTATTAGATATATTAGATGTGGTGAGTGAATGAATGTTAGTGGGATGAAACCAACCCCAGATTTTCGATGTGTGAACAAAGCCCTTGTCGACCAGAACAAAGTTTATGAGAAAAGAATGTCCATCGTTGGGATTGGCGACTTGCAGCACTACCTCCCTCTTTGGACGACCCTTGTCACCGTTCCAAACAACGAACCTCTTCTGTGTTGGTAATGATGCAACACTAAACGAAGCTTTCATAGGCCTGATGTTCACTGATGTTGCTGCAGCTAACGTGAAATCCATTTCTTCTCCACTCACCAATTTTTTGGTAAAATCTCCTTTTCGCCTCACCTGCAGCCGTATCTTGTTCTACCTACATATTTAGTGATTATTTTATCCTCTGTTCACCGATCTCTTCAGGATACAGTTTGATACGAAATGATTGCGCTTCTTGCAATGATCACAAGTTTTTCCCCAAAAACTGACATTCCATCTTTGACACCATTCGTGTGGCTGGTGCTACTTTGGGCAGACTACAAGATTCTTATACGTCCAACCTCTCCGTGTGTTTTCAGGCTGTTTCGTCATCTCGGCAGATGTCCACACATTGTTCGAGTGATAAATTTAGTTACCGTGGGGTTGCGCAATCCAATCACTATCCGGTCCCACTGGAGACTCTCTTCCAGGCAGGTGAAAAAATTGCACGATCGTGCCAGTGTTCTCAACGACAACACAAAAGAATCAAATGATTCATCACACTTCTCCAACTGTTGGTTAACAACAAAACCCTCGTACTTTTCGTTACACTCACCAAGACGGTGCCGTTCGAGTTCAAGCATATCCGTTGTCCAGTCAACGTCGTCCTCATTGGAACCATGCGAAAAGCCACGGATGAGGCGATGCTCCGTCGCTCCACTGGTGTGCCCATATAGTGCAAGCTGGATGGTCTTTGATTCGTGCTCCATCGCCGACAGAGTTCGGAAGTCTCCATACTCCTTGAGCTACAGTCTCAAGTTATCAGTCAATCAACCTGTGCCTTCCATCATCAACTGGGCCAGTGGGTGCATCTGTAAGTGGTTGTGGAGTCGTATCTCCGATATCAACATTTTCACATCAGTTTCCGCTGTCACCATGTAAGAAGTTGGTTTTTCAGGAAAACCAACCAGTGTATTGTTAAAACATGGAACAATGAAATCCCAATCATTGCTTATTCTTCGGTGGATTATAAAGCATTTTGCATCAATCACATTGCTTGATTTACGATGGGCTAAATGAACATCTCCAGCTAATCAGTCAGGAAATGTCATTGATGCGGTAAAAGATAAACAGACACCAGAGAATACCATTAAACAGACAGCGGTAAGGACTGGTGATGTGATGAGTGAAGTGTCACATGTTTGAAAATTGATAGAATTCCGTGCTGCAAAACTGAGGGCCAACATGGGAAATCACGCAAATCGATAATCCATGTCATGTATAGTTGACTCATATTTCGTCGATAATCTCTTTAGTTATTTCATTTCTCAGAAGTTCGACTTCGAAGAAATCATTGTAGTAGTCGGCTGTCACTAATTAACTGTTTTCCGAAGTAAAATGTATCCATCAATACAATTTACGAAAGCCAATCCTGTATTGTGCACACCTCCATTGGTTTTCTCGTTTGTCGTCGATCAAAGGACATGCATGATTCGCAACTGACCACCATCTGTTTATGGTGAGTAGTACATTGCTCTGGCCTGACTGATACATCCAATAATACCCCCGTGTGAGCTGTGTGGAACCGCTGATGTAGCTTTGAAGGAGCAGACTTTTAGTGACGTTGGAGATAATAAATCGGGGCATTCACACTTAGGGCACTTGATTTGTGGTGGAATTCTGAGAACAGGACCAGGTGTGATAGGGTTGTCTTCTTCGGTCAAGATATGGGTAGCGAAGTGAGAAAGCATCAGATTTCATGGTGAACTGATAATTCAGATTTGGAAAGTTCAGATCAAAATTAGGGTTGGTATAGCACAACGTTTATTGGTAACTAACGCAGTGCTCATGTGGAGTCATTTGTAATGAATGAGGATAGGTTTATCAAAGCATTATACTAAGTATAATGCACTCCCTATCCTCAGGTCTACGGATTCTATTCATGTGAGGTTAGGAGAGGTTATGTATTCGAACATTCTAGGTTTTAATAAGGCGTCACAAGTTGTGGCAAAATTAAGTGTAGTGGAGAATGTGTGCACAATATGAGGGTACTTGTTCTGCTCCACATCGGAAAGTCTTGGAGATATTATCAAGTTAAGAAAGATATCTGAAGATTTCGTGTTCTGGTTGGCATCCTTACATGTTGGTACAGGTAAAGCTGTAGCATCGTTGACAGGATCTCGCGTTAAAATGAATCCGCTCCTGCATTGCCTCTTAGCTTTTCCCTGCCCAAATTCGGCTAGTTGAAGTCACCCAAAATTAGACAGTGAGCATATCCATGCCAAAGTTGCACTCTAGTCAGTACTTCTGGTAAACCTGTTGCTGGGATTTGACCAATGTCTCCGTCTGATTCATATTCATCGTATGTTAGCTTTACTGGACACCAAAGAAGTTTTTCAAGGCCCCCAGATCTACCTGGAGATGGATTTGTAGAGAATGGACTTCGGCTCCCACATACATAGCCACGCCTCCCCCTCCACGCGCTCGGCTACTGTCAGCACGGTAGAGCATTTATTCTGGTAGAGCCACTTCCGAATCCATCACCTCCCTTTTAAGCCAAATTTCGTCCAAGGTGACTAATGTTTGTGAGTGGAGAACCACCCACTGCTCGAGCTCATCTCGCTTATTCACCAGACTCCTGACATCAGAGCACATGATGAGTGCTTGTCCTCGTCTGTCTTCTACCTCATTGTGAATCCTCATTGGGTCTCCACTAGCGAAACGGCCTGATTTCTGATGTCGAGATTGAAGGGCTGCCATCTCAGTTGAAGGCTTTTCCGTTGTGCTTGAAATGCTTGGACAAATAGACCAGTTCCTCATTGGACTGGCATTTTTGAGCCCTCCGTCCTCAGGTTCGAGATCTCGAAGGAGTTGCACTTCCTCTCCTTTAGGTCTGTAGAATCGCTGTGGTTCCAAACGGGATTTCTCATCGAAACCCAATACCACCCTGGACGAAAGTGGGTTTCCATTCCCATTTATTTTTCTAAGCGGAAACGGCTCTGACCTTTATAGCTTTTGCCAGCTTTTACTCCTCCAAGGAAAATATCTTGTGGAATATGTCCCATAGTGGAGACGCTCAGTGGTCCAATCAACTTTGTCACACCTACTCAGATGATTCCGTCAGATTCACGACAAGGAAGCATTAAGTCCTAGGTGGCAGCGCTGTCGGTTGACGTGGCTTCATCCTTTTCCACTGGCCTGTGGTTTCCGGTTGCCCTTGACTAGGGACTGTATCTCAGAAAACTGAATTAGACACCTCCGAAACAGTAGTGTTGTATTCCGAAGTACCAGCAACTGTGGCCTTGTCGGTAATCACGGGTTTCTTTCGACCATGTTTCTTCATTGCTGCCAATGAGTTGCTTATAACGGCTGAAGCAACTTCTGCGTGGGACATGGAGCACATTTCACACGTTGCTGCCGCTTCTCGGTTCACCACTAGCACAGATTCAGCAGTCTCGCTTCTACTTGAGATGGCACAGTCTGTGCACACCATCTGCACGAATGGAGACCTGCAAGAACTGAGCCATTCATATTTATTCTTTTCGATTTTTATACGCTTCATGTGAATCCACTCCTTAAAACAATCACATATCGGGGCTTTGGCACAAAGGCCAATAGATTTCCCGAAAAAACCAAATATGCACATTGATCCACAGAGGTCATAAGACTTACATTCTCTAACAATCCACTGAGAGATTAGAAATATCAAAAAACAATATCTTCACGAAGAACAATAGTAGAGGTCCCGGGTGAAGCAGTTCACCTCATGCACACACCGCAGACGAAGTACAGAGCAGAGGATGAAATTCCAGTCATCGTTCTACATGTGCTAGTAATCAAATCTGCGGAGTTCTTACCACACAAAGCGTGGGTGGAAAATGACTCCCTCTGTTCGCACAGTTCGTATTTCTCGAAACTGATTACGTCTTTTATTTTTTTTTTGTGTGTGTGAAGAATACGATTGGAAACGTCACAGTCACGTTCATGAAGGGTTCGGCCGTTTTTCATTGGTGATTAATTGATGTTTATAGCGGTCTGTGACTTTGGAATAAACTATGATGTTGACTGCTGGACAGTGATACATTCCCAAACTTGTTGGTATACGAGTGGCCGTATTTGTCTGCTCGATTTTAGGTCACTTCTCGGTTCTGCCTTGATAGGTGGCCGAGTACTGATGGAATTTGCACGTGTTTTTCTAGATGTACAGTTCTATGCAGTCGGTAATTTTTGTGGTTGTTAACCAAGGTGTTGTTGACAAATTTGTCAGAAGATCCTAAAAGAAGTTCTAACAACTCATGTCATCATGCTTGAACAGAAACTGTAGGAAGTTGTGGTCAGTTTTTATGATCATCCATAGTCTACTCGATTGACGAGGGAATACAAAACGATCCGGTTTCTCGAGCTATGTTTAATCCGTTCCGTTCCGTTCAGTTTCGTTTCAGTCCAATTTGTATTATTTTTAGTTGATAAGAGTGAGATGACAGTGGATTGTGAGAGTTGTTTGTATGATATTGATAAGTTCG
This sequence comes from Fasciola hepatica, assembly GCA_948099385.1. Lineage (NCBI taxonomy): Eukaryota > Metazoa > Platyhelminthes > Trematoda > Plagiorchiida > Fasciolidae > Fasciola > Fasciola hepatica. Next base: position 1,606,038 of record CANUEZ040000151.1, read on the forward strand.
TGAAGACTGGTCATCATCCGCACTCACATTCCGTTTGACGGACATTCCCATCTCCTAATTCCAATGGCTCCCAATGTGTGTTTGACCTGTCGTAACTATGCATAGGTGAGAGAGAACAATTGCATTACATAACCTACCTGACTCGATTCTGGCTTTCTATATAAGGACGATAAGAACCCGGGTGTTTCTGCTGTGGACTGTGTGAGAAGCATTTCACCAGAGATGATATATTCCCGTGAGAATACATAATAGTGAATATATATATATATATATATATATATATATATATATATGAACTGAAAATCACTCATTCTGTGATCCGATATAAAATCATCGGCTTTCATTATGATTATTGTTGTAGGTTACGAAGAAATGATTGAGCACACCGAGAACGACAGAACAAATTACAAATGGAGAAAGGTAATATTTGAAGTTGTAGAGAAAATATGAGAAGCATAACACTAGCACAATACATGCATGCTTTGTTTGCATTTTTTTGGCTCTATGGAGCCGGGATGCACACCGGACAATATTCCTCCCAAAGTGAATCATTGAAAGTCAAACTATTAGCCGTCTGAAGTTGTCTGGGATTACACTCGCGCGCCCCACAGACAGATCTGGTCATGTTACCTATACTCGATGAAGGCGATCAGCTTGATCACGTGCCACACAGTCGGTTGATCTTGACTGCTGGTCGTGAATTCCTTACCGCTCATCTGGCACTCTGTTTCAGTGAGGTTAACATAAGATCTATGACAGTTTTCTTTCCTCTGTCTCCGTAGCAAATATGACCGGAAGATTCGAATGTGTTTGTGGAACATGTTACTATTGGTGAACCAACAAATGGTCATATCATCACGTGACTGAAGATGTTATGAGTTAAATGTGAAATAATGTCAACAGTGGAGGCTGTGTGAAGAACAAAACCCATAGAACACATTGCGTACCTACCAGAGGAATTCAGTCCAAATACTCGAGATATCATGCCGACCGAAAGCGAGCTCTTCCCATGGAGGTTGCTCGTGTTGAACGGCAAGAGAGAAAGAAAAAGTGAACGAGTGTAACACTGGGATTCTCACGGTTGCATCGGTGTGTCGATCTGTGGCCTGATGTTGCACACCACACCACTTGTGACCGCCGCGTGACCAAATTCTATTTTGATAACAGAGAACAATAGATGATGTTTCTGTTGAGAAAATAATCTTCAAATTTGCCCAATTCTCTCCCACTTATTGAGCGTAATCTTCGTAGTTCCATGTGTATTCTTCACGGGCACATGATTATATATTTATACACCAGTCTGTAGTAGGTATCTCTAATAGGGGTAAAATGATGGGCATATCAGATGGAGAAATTTGTATCTTCTGATTTTCTTTCTCACATTTATTTTGGGAAAAAATGTTTAGTATTTCCATATGACTTATCAAGTTCACAATTGCAATTATCAAATGGTACTGATTTACGATCACAGATTTTCCCGAAAAGTGTAATTATGAAATGTTTCATCGAGCAGTACCAACCCTCCACTCATCATCGAACAGCATGAAAGAACTTTTTGCCAGGTTCATCGATCTCTTTAGGAATCACGAAGATGGAGGTTCTTGGTAAAACGATGGTATCACCTACAGCGTTTTCACAAGATTCCGATTGGCAAGTATGTGCCCACTCTAATTATACAAATTAGGGTTTTTCATCACTTGTGGATTCCCAAATACGATCGGTGATCATGACTTGACTGGCATGCTTATTGGAGACATTTTGAGAATTCAACTTGGAAAGGCGGATGCTTTTGAAGTGATCCCAGTGAGTGGGAGTTGGTACTTTCGATGACGAGATATCATTAACGGGAACTGTACAGTAGTACGCTTAGTCAGTAATCTCCCACGAGGAGTTGCAATGGCGCAATCTGAAACGATAAGAACATAGAATACTCCATTAGCCAAAAGCTCAGCAATTGTCTCATCCGGTTCCCAAACCTTCAGTACTCGACTACGAATTTGGCGGCTTACGGACTGAGAATTTGTGGTAATCGGAGAAATGGGGAATGGGAAATGGGGAATGGGGGGTGGGGGGTGGGACCCGTTTCCTGCATTGCAATTGGTAAAACCGAATAGATAACTATCCAGTTCCAAAGGCGTCACTTGTAATGCACAACCGGACTTGGAAACAGCTACTTATTATTATTTCAATATTATAACAAACTGAATGAAGAGTAAAACGGTTAAACTCTTTGATCTACATGACTTGCAATATATAAAACGGATAAACAATTCATTCAGAGTAGTAACAAGTCAATTATTCGGTGTCTGGATAGAGAATGTTTTGTGGACGGTGTAGAAGAGAGGATGAAAGTCATTTCCAATGATCCACCGTTGTGGGACAGAGTGAATATTTAAATAATGTGGCTCATTAAGATCTTGGTGACAGCTGTACAGGATGACTTCTTATTTGCTAAGAAGATTGACGATGGGATAAATTGGAGGTGCGGCGATAAGTGTAGTCATTTGAAAAGAACGCAGTATAATACTCGTGAATCAGAGGAAATGAGGTGGCCACGTGTCGGTGAAGATTGGTGGATTGGTGGAAATACGAAAGATTTTCAGTTGGGTTCGATGCAGATGGAATATGGAGGAGATGAGCTGCAACCTGGATTTGATGCAATGTTTTTAGAGTGGGATGTATTCGAAGTTGGTGTACAGATCTGCATGAAATAACGCAATCACGAGATTCTATTTGAGGTGCGTTAGACGATTTCTAAAATATAAGTCAAGTCAACTGTGTGCATCATGCTGCCGTGGGTGGATATTAATCTGATGAAATGGGCAGAAAATGACCTGACTCGTATCAAGTAAGAGGTGAGTCGCCAAACTTTGGAGAAGACAGCTGGGACGTGATCCATCTAGGTAAGGTCACAGCTGATGGTAGAACCGAGGTGCTTCACGGAGGATACTCTTCGTAGTGTTTCTCTATTTATGACGATATTCGGGTTTGATCCCATCAGGTTGTAGTATTGATGGGTTTTGTGGAAGCAGAACAGAATTTCGGAACACTCTGCGGCATTCATCCTTAAATTTTGAGCTGAAGATCAGTTGACCAGTTGTGTTACTCTTCACCGTAGAAAGGGAAATGTTGAACTGTTAAAGTAAGGCTTTCCAAAAACCACGTCAACGACGTATTTAATAAGGGGATGGTCGTTGCAAACAGGCTTGGAAGGCATGTGAGCAGGAAACAAAAACGGTTATAGAACGGCTTTCGTGGGAGAAGTCCTTCGGGAGTGTCGTGTGTAAAGTGGTTGGACAGATGGATAACGCTGGAGGTGATAATCCCCGAATCAGCAAGTTCGTGGAATAATTTTATTCTCTCATCATAATTGAGTGCTTTATTATAATCAAAGAAAGAGATCGTAACTGCATGGCTTTTGAGATCAACAGATGATACAACAGAGAGAATGAGGGAGGCCAGGACATCAAGGGTAGATTGTGATTAGCAGTATGCCAATCGCTTAGAGTCCAACACATTGATCTGGGCAGACAGTCACTCCAGTATAACCTTTTCAGACACCTTAAGATCAGCCGATATGCGAGCTTTTGAACTTAGTTTTGATGTAGCCTCTCTGGTACTGGGGTGATAGGAGCCACATTCCAGCAATGCGGAATAACATTACGATTTAAGCATATGTGAAACAGACCAGAAAATGTGGGGGTAATGGATTTGCACATTCCTTCAACGGAATCGATTGAAGCAGTCTGGGCCGCTTGCATTGTTTGCAAGGATGTGAGTGAGCTCCTTGTATACATCCATTGAGGTGATTCTCTACGTGGCAAGGTTGTGATGGAAGTCAGTATCGTGCTTTGAGATGACTGGTAAGTATGAGGTAGTAGTGAAGTGACGACTGAGTTCATCAACGACGGCTAACGGAGATCGTTCACGAGGATTACCACCGCTTAGGAGCATGATCATCCTCCTTGTCTCCCTGGAATTGCTGCTAGTGATTAGCGACTGGAAATAGAAGACGTTCAGTCTGCTCCGCTTCGTTCTTATTGATTTTCATGGAGTTCTCACTGAGCCGTGGTCGTTAACCTTGAAAGTGCGCTCCTTCAAACGACACAACCGTTTCAGATGAGGCAAGAGTAAAGGTCGGGTCGGATGTACATTTTCCCATGGGGCTGCAAATATTAAAGCAGAAGTCGAGGTACTCAGGTAAATGTTCACAAAACGACGAGGATTCGGAGTGATAAAATATGCATAGGTCAGAACTGTCAACCGAATCTCTGAGTCGTGCGAGGTTTTCCGGGTGGCACTGTCGTCTGTATATTTCGCGGTCACGGCTTTTCAGTGAAACATGTGTGTTTACTCATAGAGTAAATCATGAAGAATGCATGATCAAAACTGCCAATTGGAGGACGACAGGCAATATGAAACAACTCGGGATTATTGGGAAGACGAAGGTCTAGCGTGGCGTCAAGTCTGGTGGGGAATGCAGCAATATTCGTCAGGCTAAGGGATATGGGGAATCTCACATTGGACCTTTTAAAATCGCCACAGACAACACATAATGAAGAGTCAACAAAGTTCAGTCGATCCGTAGAAACAATATCAGAGAATTAATCAAGCTCAGAAAGAGGACATTTTGGGAAAATCTACGAGTTAAGAAGAATTATGGACGTGGGATGATTTAGGTGTTTAGGTTTGCACTTTAACACAGGGACACACATGTGAGATGTGGGATGCGTAAGAATACTTTTCGTTCGATTACATAGTCGTTTATTTGCAAAAGTAATGACGCCTTCTCCACATTTGCCGTACGGTGTTGGGCTGTCAACGCGAGAAGAGTCAAAATCACCTAGTGTGATGATCCCAACAATAATGTCAGTGTGGAGACTGGTTTCTTGCAAGAAAATGACACCCAGTTGATTATACTCCGGTTGATGGATAAAGTCATTGAATTCGGTCAGTTTACCAAGCTGTGATGGAATGTTGGAGCTTATGATAATTGGTAAACACATAGCTGACTAAGCTTGCTTCCTCAATCCAACTTCTCAACCAGATCGATGTTTACAGCGCTGTTTGTTTAGCTTTCAGAAAATTCTCTTCGTTTTATTTCCTGCTGACTTTCCAAAGCTGCATTCCAACAAAGATTTCGAGTATTCGATGATCGGATAAACTCACACAGATATGATACAATGATAGGTATGTCTTTAATGGAAGAGCGTTTCTATAACAACAAACGAAATCTAATGTAAAAATTTTGCAGATAAATAGGTGATGTAGCAAAATAGTCCGTAGGTGTAACGAAGAGTACGGTCAACTTGAAGGCCCCACCAGTTTAGGAATAGGACCAAGTAATAGACGAATACAATCGGAGACGAAGAAATATCATACATCATGACATTATGTGCACTGGATAAATCATTGCCAAGTAGAGTGACTCGATGGGTGGCAGAAAGCATGGAACCTTGAGGAACATTGCAGTTTACCACGAATGATCCTGGTGTGGTAGTGTTGACATGCATCGAGTCTGAGTGGCCCAATAAGGAGCTTGGGATTCACTAGATGAAACCACCACCTGATCAAATCCTCGAAATTTAAACTAGGAGTCCATGGTACAAGATTCAGTTAAGAATCTTGCAAATGCTCAAACACACTAGGTGAGTACCGATTTATGAAAGAAAGTGGAATTTTGGGATTGCATAGGAACTGCATTGATAGATAGAAGAACTAGTGTGGTGTGCCGGACAGACATGAGACAATGAGAGAACAGTGATTATCTAGATTGAAATTCATGATCATCCGCTGATTCACAATTCATGAAAAGGGCAATCGTGCACATGTATTGTTAGGGAGTTTAACCATTTTGTGAATCTAGAGGCTTCATCAAGTTGTGAAGAACCAGCGACGCGACGAAACTTTGGCATCAACAGTTCTGATTGGTGCACTGAAAGATCGCTGAATGGTTTCTTATGGTCCTCTGTGTAAGCTGACGGATTACATACAACACGTTGATGACAACCACGAAATTGACTTACCGAATAATTTCGGTATGCGATGTGGTGCAAATAACAAGTGAATGTAATTAATCTGTGACCAGGTTTTACATAACATGATTCGTCGTGCACTATGAAATAACAATCAGTAGTAATTGGCAAAGATTCTATTTCCGTCTGTCACAAACACACACACAAATCACCTTCATTCTCTTATCCCACTCCAAATAGACGAAACCCCAAATTCATTCATATACACTCCATGAATTCCCCAATGTTACCCTCGGTCACATAATTTTGCAAACATTTCCGTGAACAAGTAGGATTTGTTGTGAACAGACATTCGATGGTAGATACACTGTCTTGTTTTGGATTGTCAGGAAGTACAGTAAACCGAGTTAGACTATTCAGCAGACCTTATCAGATGAGTTCCCTTCTCGTGAACAAGGGATGGATGGAATTCGGTAGCAGATAAGAACGAACCTGTGTGAGTTTGGAATTGAGAACATCAAAATGCATGTTATTTGAAACAAACATTTGAGCACAATGAATAATGAAATTTTCAAGTTCTCGTTTGGCGGACACATTTTAATCAGTTGGACTCACGAACACACCTCATTCTCATGGCCAATTGAGGATTAGATCCTCAGTATTCAAGCTTTATTCTCGAAATTGTTTCTGATGCAAAGCTTGCGTTATTTCCAATCCCTACGGAGAACACACGTATCGTGGAAGTGGATCATTTTGCGGGTCTCGTATCGGAACCATTCAAAGTGGACGATAAAACTGCGCCATATCATGTAACGGTGATGTTGGTTGAACTATTGAGAGTTAGATAATAGGTTTTGGTTTTAACACGTGTGACTCACACTCACTGATTGCAAATTTTACAGGTTACAGCTGGAACTCGATGGATATGGTGTATGGGAATTACTGAGACTGAACAAGTTTGACTGAACAATTGTACATTGTTTCCATATTTTATTCTCGACGAGGAGTTAGGTGTTTTGTGATGCATAGCATATACTCTGATCGAACAACTACTTCTGTGCTTTGGTTTGAAATAAAGGGCTAATCACTTCAGCAAATGGCAAACGCCCAGACACTTTGTGTGGTTCAGGTGGAAATGAATGCAAAAATTAATGAGAAATAGCATCGAAGAAAGTACCAATGTAGAACATGGGCTGAGAGAAGGCAAATCAGATATATGGGGTAGTTTTCCACTCTCGAAGACAGGTAATCTGTTTATGGGACCAATAGTTCAGATAGGCGGTGTATTGAATGCCCAACCAGACTGAGATAGAATGTCAGGTATCCGAGGATTTTAAGATGCGCTATTTTCGTACTAACTGTTTACGCCGTTTTCACATTCGTGTCTCTGTATGATACAATCTGGTTATCATAAGTCTTCGCAATTTCGTGACAAACGAATTCTAATCTTCCGTTCAATATTTTGATTATTTTGAGATGAAAATACAACTTCTTTCTGTCGAATAATAACGAGGATTTTGGCGTCTGAGTTTTAAGCATTGTTATGATGACAGTGGTAGGAATTATCTCTTCATATGTATCTTAGTTACATGATTAGATAATGATGATATTTAGAACTCACTGAAGATGTTACTGAGGAGACTGAACAGTGACTGTTTAGGGCCATCGATGTGCGCATGATGTGAGAGATTATCCTCATGCATAATCTTAAATCTACCATGGTATCTTATGATCAACGATGACTAACAAGTGAATGTTCCAAATTGTAGACTTTCGGGTTCCATGTTTAGTTTTCAAATTCCATCGCTGTCAATCGATCATCCATTTTGACAGTTCATTACGCAGGTTCTTGGTTTTATTTTTAGTAAAAGAGAAATGGATACATAAAAGTATGGTTGATGAGCGACTGATACAGGGTATGAATTGTAGTTTCAATGTCAACTAGTAATAAATTTCATCACAAATCCCAGTGAACTGGCAGTATCACGCTTGCTTTGTCGAACACGATCAAAACGTGGGAGAATATATGTCAGGAATCCCGATTGGGTTCAGTCTGCTACGTCAACCAATCATAATCAATGAACGAAATAAATCGGTAAAGATTTGTTCTTGTTGAGATGTTCAGATTGAAAGTGTGTGGATACCAGTAGGTCGGCGAACATAGAAAATTCAGACAATGACGCTGCGCATGATATAGAGTGGATAATGTATTAGCATAGGAAGTGTGAAAAAGGGAACACCTGTTGGTGTACATACGAACATGTGGTAAACATGTGGTCGAACGTCTATGCCAGTGGGAAACTCGGGTGACTGAATACGTGAGTGAGATCACACTGATAACCGGTTTATGTACACTGGCAGTTATTCAATTCAGAAGGATGTTTAACTTTGGTCTCTTATTCTGTATTAGACGAAGACGAAGTGCTATCTTACGTCTACCAATAAACAAAAGGTATATCTTTAAAAGTGGATAGATGAACGACTTCAGGATGTGTACCTTGTTCGATCTCGAAATAGAAGGCAACCGAATAGCCTCGATCAACTGAAAAGGAATGAAGACTTGAATTGGTCACCGGATGGTACGACTGGAACATTGGATAATCAGAGAAGTGATCAGACGCTTAGGAAAACGCAGGTGGTTTGTGAAAATGGAGAGTGTGTCCCATTCGAATTCAGTCCAAAATCCGTTTATATAGACTTCATGAGATTATATTTACCGCGAACAGAATGCTGCTCCCGTGTTCAAGTGCACTTTCACTCAATTCCGTGAAAACTGCCAGTAATAACTGAATTGCAATATTATGGATGTATCCTCGGTCACTAGTTCTTTCACACGTGAATGACGTCATCCACCGGAACTAAAGTCAGTATCACGGTAGAAAATTAATAATGTGTTGCCTTTGGGCAAAGAGATTCATTCGGAGTTCTGAGACACCAAGTGTTCAGAGAATAAAAATAAACACGCAACCAGAAATCTGCTGGTTTTACTAAACCCGAAAGTTTGGCATTTTTTACACTCTTAGAATGTTTTCCACATGTAACGACTCGTTCAGTCAATCATAGAGACGTATAATAAGCTCATATGTAATTTTGCCGTTTGTGAGACTAACCGAGGGTTCACGTTGATGGATAGATGATAGTGTCCATATTGGCTTATTACACACTGTGAAGTTCTTATTTGCAACAGCTGGGTAAAAATGCCGATACAAATATTGAAATCCATCGGGAGTATGGGTTGGGTGAAAGTCGTAGCTTTTCACCTAACTCCAACAAACCAATTTTCTCACTCAATAGCGACCTTAGTTGTACAGAAATGTGGTAACTGTCGATCGCAAATATATATATGCAATAAGGTACCGTTCACTTCCACCAGTTGTATTCTATTTCACTCACTCGTACGGGAACCTATTATACACGTATTTCCATGCACAGGCAGTTGGGTCGCTGTCACATGACACATCACTTTGACGCCACGCTTACGCAGTTTTGACTTACAGTTGACTGCCTGATTCAGCACTCGATTATGTCACTTTATCCGCATAGTTCCATTCCTCAACTATGCCACGTGATCTTCGCTGGTACCCTTCGAAGGACCAATACATTTACTTACTCTTCGTCTGGTTTAATTATTGCTTACGTATTCTAATTTAGGTGCGTGTTGTGATCTTATAAATTTAAACTTGTTTTTACAATGATTCGAAATTGTTTTGCTAAATCAGTGCACGGTTTCAACGGAGTTCTCTTAATCAGTACGGGTTTACCGAATAACAACGAAAATTAGGAGTGTAATTTCCACTTAAAGCAGCAAATAATTTCTACGTAATTTTCTTCTACGGAACTCGGAAAGACTAATATTCCTATGGTTCAATAACCACCTTGTTTATTTTCCATAATAAATTAGTTTAGCTAATAGCTGGGACAGCAATAGATACGGCTGCTTACGCTAATTTGGGAATATTGTTTCAGCACATAAACATACAGCTGCCTGATCGAGCTTGTTTTGAATCGCCAATCTCAGAGCATATCGAGCTGGTCCCCTGTGGGGCTTGAACCTGTGGTGAGTGATTGTGAGTATCACACTCGCTTTAGCAATTTTTAATAGCCGGGATGCATCTCGAGTCAGCACTGCATGATATGGCTCCTTTCTGTTACTGGCTACATGAATATTAGCAACTGGTTTTGGCGTACAGCCTCTTCAGAGCGTTTCAATGGTCCTTTGAGTGAACAAAATCAGTACGAGTAAGCGGGTTTTCCACGTACATAAATCTCTGTTCCTCCGTTGCTGACTTATTACTTCTCTGTATGAAATCACTCTTTAAGCCCAACAACATTAAGTTACAATCCACAGTTCGAGTTCCTAAGAAAGAGAGGTGGGGTTACTGAGAAGATACAGCAGCTGTCGCACGTAAGGCGGCCAGGTACAGCCTCGTAACCACGTACATGGATGAGCCCCAACCAATCAGGATTGCCGCAGACAAGTCCGACAAAAGCTTCATGTGATTGGTCATCTTCGAATCTACCAATTATATTTCCAAATTTACCGTATTTATGCAAACCCACTCTACGCTACAACCAACGTGTTATATCGCAGCCTTGGTCCTCCTGATACTTCCGTTCGCGTAGTTCTGAGTGGGGGCAATTTCAATACGGACTGTCAGTTCAGTTCATTACGACTATTCCACTTACTTCTCTGGATATTCTGACGAAACCGATAAGAAATTAAAAGAAAATGAAGATAATTTCTTGTGCAGAATCGTCTCTCCGTTTCATCCGCAGATGTACATGCGTATAATATAGGTAAGGTAGCATGTCATCCCGTGACTAAATGAATCTTTTAAACACACGGTATTCATTGTAGAGTAAAAAACATTTATTGGATGGTAACAAGGATTATTCAGGAATGGTAGGAAATATACCTCAAGCGTTTTCATTCCTGCTCTGAGTTTTATCGGTGGTTTACACCAGAAAAACATTTTTGAATTACCGCAAGCTCGAACATGGGTCATACCTTATCCAACCGATGAATAAAGAAGGAAGACGGCAACCCTGACAGGTTGGAGATTCGCACGAAAGTCTCGGTTACAAAATACTATGATGTATGTGAAACAGCCTGTTAGTAACCCAAGGGGAGAGGAATAAAATTTTATACTTGCACGGCCAACACGGTCTAGTTAATTCTACGATAAACTCATTGGGTGTGGCAATATTAGTCGGGTAACATATTTTACTAATCAGTAATTCATCTCATACCATGAACTTCTTCTTAGCGTTATGTAACAACGGAGTGGAAAAAACTAAGATCTCTACCGGATTTTATGGCGATCACGAACTTCACGACAAATGACCTTGGATTCTGGCTGACTGTGATGCTAGCGTTTTGCGTGATCGATCTATCCAGACATTTGTGAAGATGTTCACATGTGCTTTGTGAAGGGCATAGATTTGTTCAAAATATCGAAGTTCAAATGCAACCGAATTAAAAAAGATGAATATTTACGGTTTTTCTTGCTACTCCGTACCACGGGTTTGATTCAGCGTGAATTCGTCATTAGCTTAAAATTTCTGTACAACGTTTATTACGTGGACGGACAAAAGGAAACACGTTTACATCAAATTCGAATAGTCCTTATCATGAAGGTCACAAAAAAGAGATCGTGCCAGAGTGTATTGCAGAACCCAATTGAGGTAAACCCTCCTGTATTCCGTAAACGAAGTGAGTCCGATTGAAACCACACTGTAGCAAATACGTCATCGGAACACCTAATAAGAGACGTTATTCCAGGGTGTTTCGCTGTACAGATAAGCACTTCGCATGACGTGTTCTTAAGTTAGACACCATCAGAAAGCTTATCTGGTAGAAAACGGTTCAGTGTTAAAGGAGGAGACTAACTACGAAATCAGAAAAAAGTACTTCCAGGAACGAGCGTCGTCATGATCGAGTTGAGTGAGTCTGTAAAATATTTCATTTTCATTTAAAAAGCTACGCGAAGCAGAATACACTGTGTCAAAGTTATGCTGAGAGTGTAAGGGTGTCTAACGACCATCAAATAGAGTTTATCATAGAAAACATCAGGATTTTGTCGGTCCTTCATTGCGACTTACTCAGCAATTGTTTGTTAAGTGATCGGAAGTTTCAAGCTTTCGATCTGCCATATCCATTCAAAAAAAAAGAAAGAAAATATAATTCACCGTTAAATAAACGTACATGGCGACGAACTTGTTTGCTTGGTGCAGGGGATGATAGAGAGTTAGATTTGCAAAATCACTGTCTCAGTGATAGTGACCTCGTTGACTCAAAAGGTGTGTATCGGCTCGGCTGCAGCTGTAGTTAAGTGTTCAGGAACATAACCAACAGCTGCTTAGCTGAATGAGTGTAAGAGCTCATACCCTGATGGTTGTAAAAATCGATAATGCAACTCACAGGGGTCACACATAAGGACGCCATATCACAGGTCCCGCCGTTTGCAAAGCTCAAACGCAGTAAGTCATGAGGCTGGCCTGACTTATTTTCTCAGAACAGTGCTGCACAATCCAACACCAAAGCTATTGGGGTTAGTTAAAGCAATGCGCATCATGATGCTTCAGTCAGTGCTACCTGTACAAAAATGTATCACACGAAATATTTCTTTTATTTACATTTATCGAACTCAAACACGGCAGTTTACTGCATGGCCACTATTCTGGTCCTCCAACGAAAGTGCACTGTCTAATGTGTAGGTACCTCTACATTTCCGACTTTTTCCATGATTTTCAACGTCCCTTGGTGCGACACTCCTTTGTTGTACCGACGTTTTAATGTAAAACACACACACCTTTTGGTCGTCATCACCGCGCTATACAAAAAAAGGCTGTAAATAAATCTTTCATTCTGGCACGGTCTAATCTTCTGGTTTGGAGTGTCTTGGAATCATATCGGTCGGAACTAACTGAGTGAAACAAAACATTTTTAGAAGCCTCCACGGCGTCTCTTGGCACTTCGCTCAATACCATCCCGTTCTGTTCAACGGATGGCTGTCAGACCGAACTGAACTGAAGACATTGGCGGATATTGGCTATTCGGCGCTCATTTCCTGATCACAAGAACACCGAACAACTGTGAGTTTGGGTCACACCTTTTGTTTCATTTTAATTACTAATGTACATACCCTTTTGGCCTTTTTATCACCGCATGCTCCTCCGCCCACCTTAGTTTGCTAGTGTCGTCTTTGATATTGTTGACAATAATTTAGTGTACCACATAGACAGAGTAGTACGCTACAAATGTTACATAATGTGGCATCAAACAGGCCTGGAATATTCGGTTTATTAGGACGGCATATCTGGCGTGCCATTTCACGGGAAAGATACCTGTCTAGACTGCGACAAAGTACTACTGCTTCAGCAATGCCTTCCATTCTACTCTGTCCGGTTGACAGGGTGACCGGTAATATAGTATGCAATTGTAGTGGGTACGCTGTTGGCAGCCACGTCAGCTTTCAGTTATTGTAAGTGTCAGTTCCCGATAATACACTTAGTGACTATGGAACTCATGGAGTTTTCTCTGTCTTTTTTACCGCACAGCAAACAAGAGCAAAAATCCCTCCCCCCCCTCCCGTGGAAGGGCGTTGACCCTTGCATGCTGGACGAAGACCAGTGACCTTCCGCGGGAGTTGCATTTATTCAGTCGGAAAAGACGAAAGCACAGAAAGCTCCTCGAACCCAAAGCTAAATAAAGTGTCTGGTCCTGTTCCCACACGTTAATCGGTGCTTGTTCTGACCGGTACAGTAGAATGATGTGAAATTGTCCACTTACTCGTTTTCAAATCGCAATGGCATCAGGTTGAAAAGTTGATTTGGTTCAATCTTTCAAAATAAGGTAGCCTAATCCAGTTCCAAAGCTTTGCTTTTGGATGAAGCCATGCGCGGCCCGATGCGTCAGAGGTTACTCTGCACTAGATCGTATGACACAAAATGTTTGCTTACCTCGACCGTCATCTAACAGACACAACTTTCGATCCAAGTTATATGTTTTGCTACTACCCCACTTGCATATATATATATATATATATATATATATATATATATATATATATAATGTGTGTGTGTGTCTACTCCGATGTGTTTTCGTTCAGGTGAGTTGTCTTCTTCCCACGGTGCTGAAAGTTCAAAGGACGGTAATGACGAATAAAACATGACCTGTTGGAGAACTCTTCCAAGTCAATCTATTGCATTCACTTATAAATTACAACATATTTCAGGTCATATCAAAACACAGAGCTAAAGCTACGAAAGCAGAAGGTCTGAAAGAAAGTGGATACCTTTTCATTGATTTACTCATCCTGAATTCTTCTACCTGAATTTTTTGAATTATCAAGTCCTATCACGAGATCAGGTTCTCTCCAACTTACACTCATACGCAACCTACTGTCAGTTGGATTTATGAGTAGTTTAAACACTGTTGCCACTTACGAACCTGCCGAATCATGGGCTATTTTAAGGTGCAGTACATAACGCTTCTTGCAACGCATTTGATCTTTGTCACTTGTAGCCAAATGAGGTAATAATCTGTCAAAAAAGTCATACATTGAAGAGAAAACCAAACAAATTAGAATAGTCCTTATTACAGTTTGACTGAACTCTAATGGGAAAGACGGATAAAATCCCATCGGATAACGGCTAGCACGCTGGGTACTGATCACTCGTGAAATTCACTTAAATTGACAGCAAGTGTATTCTTTGTTTGCGGGTGCGTGACCGTGATGAACCCGCTAAAGCTTTGCACGATTCGTCAACGGAAGTTCTGGTGTCCCGTCTCGCGGTTCTCCAGGCAATTCATACAAGAACAAACATGACAGACAAAAAATTCAGCTACATTGCTTTTACACATGATTCGCAGAAGGTTTCAGTTTTATTCGTAACACTGAATCTGTACACCACCTTCCTAAATAAGCAGTCGTAGCACTTCCTGTTTCTCATGGATAGAAGATTTTTTTCTTCTGCCACCAACGCCCATCTCCAATGTAACCATTGTAAGATGACGCCATTTTCCAGGTAAGATTTCGCGGTGTATTCGATTTTCCAGATTATACAAGGAAGTGCTTGTGCAAACGGCTTCACCTGGATTCTCTGCACTCCCAGACACAGTCACCCCAGTCCTCAATGTTCGTGAAAAAGACACTCAATCATCCTCCATAAAACTAACGATGTTTAATTGAGACTGTACTGTCTAGGTGCCAAATACTAAGCCTCAAAAGGGAATTTCAACAATCGTACCGGAGGAATGTGAGACCAAATAGTCTTACCTTACGTTATAATGTCTCTCCATCACTTTCTTCCGGCATCTTTCATCAGTCCGAGACTTCGGTTTATTCTCTTCCCATTCCTAACAGAAATAATTTCACCAATCCCATTCAACACTGCGGAATCCATTTCCCTTTTGTTGCTTCTGCGACTGATTGATAATCTAAGGTTGGGAATATTTAATGGCGAAAATGACCTTCTACAAACTTTTGCGTATTCGAAAACTCAAATTGGTGAACGAGCTCGTTTCTATTTACATGTATTCGTTCGTAATTTGTTTCAAATAATACGAAATATAAAGTTAGAAAATACAAAGCTCAGTATGATTGAATATTGTTCCCGTTAAGTGTACAGTATTCTGTGCGAAGTTGAAATTACATCACCTTGGTTACCGAGAATCATTTGGCTGATGCTTGACAAACAAAAGGTAATGGAAGGCCGATTTTAGCAGATTTTAAGTTTTGAAAGCAGAATTTATTGCACGTGGTTTTGCAAGTGGATGGATCGTTACTATTCTTGTCAGGTTAGAATTCTTTTGTGGAAATTTCGATCACATTTCTGCTCACCAGAAAGAGGCGGAAACAATACGAACATCTTCAGAAAACATTGTGTCACATGGCGGTTTATTAGCAAACTTCTCAGTTGGCGTTAGGATTACGAGAACAAAAAGCTGCTGAATTATTTTGGAGTGAATGACCTTGAAATTTACAAGTTTCGCTTGTTTTCGTGATGATAGATCAAAGTACATTCATGAGAGGAACATTTCACCACGGTAATAAATAAGCAAACGTTGAGGTTATGATAACTCATATAGTACGTTTTTTGAGAGAGACTTTGTTCGGAACCTTCCGGTATACGAATAGCGTTTTTCCGCATAATTCACGCAAAACTGATGTTACTACAAGATGCTGTAGGGGAAAAACCAGTAAAGTCGACTTGGATAATATGTTTTCAGGGTACCGAGTGCAAATTGATTGTCAAAGGGCAACAAATATATTTAGAGATTATTTCTGTGCAAAATTCTTCGCAAGCCATTAAAAATAAGGATGTGGCTAAGTGGGCTGCTCAAGGGTTGGGCCGTTCAAATGCCAGCAATATACACTGCATGAGGGTAGTCACATGTTGCAATTGTGAAGAAATTCGAACTTGACCGTGATTTTTCTTGTCTTTCGACTGACTCTGCTTGTTGGATAGTGAGATTTGGAGCCTCACAAAAAATTTATCTATAATGAGAAGTTCTAATAGAAATTCATTCCAGTAACTTAGGTTACCCAAATCATTCAGACGGTTGATATGAGCTGAAATAAATCACGACAATACCAGCTGAGGGAGCTTTGTTTGTGAACAGTATAAAATTCATTCGGTTGAAATATTACAGTTTTCAAGTCTATCAGATTGGAAGTTCCGTTACGAGAACAAAATGTGCTATCGAGTAATGCCTCAGTTCATTTCTTTTGTGGGACTCTTATTCCCATTGTCGTGACCATGTCCACTCATTTGTAATAATCCTTTACAGATACAAAACCATGGAAATTTCATAGATTCAGACACCACAACTGTTCGCTAATAGATCAGTTTTGAGTATGATGGTGTGTTTCTAAATGTTCACGAAAAACGTCGAGACACTTTTTGCAAACTAACATCAAAAATTTGTAAACTGAGCTTTCTGTTGAAATCAATAACTGAAAAAGCCTAAGTTTTGATCAGATTTCGACCATACCTGTGTGCGGGAGTGATAGGAGCTTATGATCTCAACTATTGCGGGGTGGACCTAACTCTCGACCTGACACGGATTGCTTCACTGGGTTTGCCTCTGTTTTTTACTGGTGTAGGGTCTATTTTAGAATGAAGAGTGGATCAGAGTATCCGACGAGCACACACGGAGGAAGTGGGTAATGTGGAGCTGGACTGAGAGTCTTCGATATGTCTACGATGCGATGCCGGATCTTATGCACGGCTCGAAAAGCCTGAGCCTGAGATATTTGGGAAACCAGTGTGCTAGTAAGTGACGCCATTGCTCCACTGATGATGGTGCTTTTGGATGCTTTGAGGCAACACTTGTAGTGGTTTTAGTGTGGAATGCTTGCAGAAAAGCCTCTTGTCGTGAAGCCGATATGCACTATCCCACGGGACTAAGTGAATTAATGCACACTGAATTAGACTTGAAAATCAGGTAGATTGGGCTCCAACTGCAGAAATACTGCTGGCCCGAATTCGAACAAAATACGGAGCTTCACTGTGAGAAAAGTTTTGCTGATCACGCATGACAGTCTTATGTGGTCAATCTATGTCAACATGTGACCTTTAAACTGCAGAGATACACAATGGGTTTCCCTTTTGCCACAAAACGTCCCTGGGATTTTCATGTCTGTCTTCCTCATCTTATCAAATAATCGGTGTGAATAATTGTGGGCTGTTGGGAGTTCTCGTTGGATTATGCCCTCCATGTGAATTCTGCTGGTTCTGCCTGAGGGGCATCTGATTAGGCTCCTTCTTATATGAACAGACACGAAGCTATGAAAATGGATGTATCACCCATATCAAACTGCTTTCGTGTCCCTGGACTGACTGATTGAACTGTCTCCACGAAAACTCATCCCACTGTGAATAGCAAATTTGTGTGAGTTGAGTTAAACCCCTGTTCTAATTGTATTATCTGATTTAGGGGATCAGCTCCCCTACCTAACGTCATCTGCGTTACATCTGCTTGCGCAGTAGCTGTGAGCTGATTGTTCAAAGTGAGCCATTTTCTTGCATTGTCATAAAGGTCATGGGGAATTTGCAGTCAGTGTTCACTCCAAGTTGATCGGGAGATCGGATGTGACGAGATTATCACATGCTCAACGTGTAAGCTTTCGGACAACCTAGGACCTGACGCACTCACTGCCTAATTTACAAGCTGGGCAGTCGACAGTTCGTTCACACCCGGTCTCCGGATAAACGTGTGCTACAGCGTGTGTGAACGCTGACCCCTGGTTGTGATAAATGGATATCCAAATGGGGAGTTCATTACTACCACGTCCATCAA
Organism: Fasciola hepatica; assembly: GCA_948099385.1. NCBI lineage: Eukaryota > Metazoa > Platyhelminthes > Trematoda > Plagiorchiida > Fasciolidae > Fasciola > Fasciola hepatica. Next base: position 1,624,320 of record CANUEZ040000151.1, read on the forward strand.
TGTCAAACGTGATCGATAAACTTGAAATGAACTTGGTCCACAGAAAAATAGCAGTGGCTTTGGGTTTTCATGCGGATGGTCTGTCTGCATTAGGTTGCTTCTGTTATAACCGCATAAACAGTCGATGATTTCACCAATTGGGACTTTGGTAGAGAGTGAACTGGCATCTTACGAAGGCATCCGTCGTCCTTTCCCATTCAGGACTTTCACAGTGTTTGTGCATTGGAATATATCTTTCAGACTGTGCTTTGGCATTGTCTGTCTCAGCGATTCCAGAAACCAACCATTCAGCCATGGCATGGTGACAAACACAAAAACTGAGTCCTAGATGAACCCCATTTTAAGTGTTTTGAGTAGTCCGTGTAATATTAGAATGATGGTTCCAGATGACAGTATCCATTCAAAAGTGGCCCAGTATGTTGTCCATTCGTTTTAGCATCGCAACATGATGATCAGGTGATTCGCGGTTCGTTGTCCATCAACACCTCTCCCGCCTAAACCCTTCAATTTTCGTGAATAAAGATATGACATAAACTTGTTCATGTTTGTGAAATCTGGTCTGACTTGTAGAGGAGCGCTGTACCTGTACCGTTGTCCGGTTTCCATTTATTGACGTCAACTTTCCTATGCGTATAACTCTGAAACGTCTCATATGTGCTATCCTCAGTAGCCCACTTCTTGACGGCCTTATTGCATGTCTGTGATGGAAAACACTCACTAAGGCCTGTTCACGTTTCTGTAGCTCCAATGGTGTCCACGGTGGTAAACTCGACAACCAAGCGTAATATGCTCACATTTCAGCTCCAAATCTATTTGCTCTGGTTACTTTGACAGCAGAATTTGGATTCTCCCAAGATTATGGATTTTTTCAAACCACCTTCTCACAGGTAGATTCATAGCCGTAAGTGTTGTATACTATGTCCACTGGAAGTAGCACCATAGGCCTAAGGATTGGGTCAGGATTAACCGAGTGAGATACAACGAGTTGAAGTAAAAATATCATTCAAATTACTATTATTATCATTATTATTGTTATTATTACAAGGTTCAAAGATTAGCATGCTTGTGCTTGAGCGTGAAACATGTCACGCGCAACAATGGGAAGATAGGTAAAGGTAACTGGTACAAGAACAAGAGAGAAAATGTCAATCAGGAAATAGTTCAGGGTATTACCCTGGATAAGAATTGCGACTCACCCATCACCAAATGCGATGACGATGATTTTGATGATGATGATGATGATGGTGATGATGATGATGATGATGATGATGATGATCATGATCATGATCATGATCATGATGATGATGGTGATGATGATGATGATGATGATGATGATGATCATGATCATGATCATGATCATGATGATAATGGTGATGATGAGGGAAATCTCGTAACCCTAACGAAACCCATTGCAATCAGAACTCTGTAAATGTAACTGGTCGGGGCTTCTGAAGTCTTTCTTTAAGTAACACAATTCTGCTTTCGCTATCCAGAGAATGAACATAACTAGGTATAGCTTGTCGTAGCTCATTGTGAACGTATGAAATTATTACTATGAAATAGAAACGGTGTTCACGATTTGATCCTGGTCTCTATAAATTGTAAAAGTTTCCTTCGCTCTTGAAACAAAAGCAAATCCCACGGTGTGACGGTGTTAAAAGAGATCATCATAATACTGTTTGTTCACACTCACGGTTGTTACGAACAGGTAAGTACAAATATCCATCGAAATAATTCCATAAATAGGAATGTGACATATAAATGTGAACGGTTTTCGCTCTGGAAAACCTGACTGTTTGGAGGGGTGTGTTCGTGTGTGTGTGTGTGTGTGTGTGTGTGTGTGTGTGTGTGTGGTGTGCGTGTGTTGGTTGATTCAAACAAGGAAACGAAAATGGCATTGTATTTGTTGTTTCAAATAAAGTGGGATACGTCGGTTCACCGTGGCGGACGTCTTGCGCCAATGTATTCAAAACGGCTAACATGTATGATCCCTTTGCAAAAACCCTCCGTGTTTCACATCTCAACTGGGTCAGCTTTGTTATTCCACGAGCTCAACGTGCACTGGAAATGCATGCAGTATTATTGCAAAGAGAAGTCCAAACAAGCTGATTCACAATCAAATTGTTTCCGCCCTATTATCAACTGGTATTCAATGCCCTACGTGGATTTCAAACTGGGTAGATTCTTTTTAGGAGTATGAAGTTCCACTTCACGCACAAAGAATCAGGTTTCGTTTCATCCTTCGGAGGAGATGTTCTCTGTTCTGTCTCCATCCGGATGAGTCTCATCCATAGTAGGTGTCAGATACCACCATCGAAATTCCTGTGTGATAACCGATATGTTGGGCAAATCAATGCGAATTCACAAAAACTATTCAGATTTCATGAAAACAGATCACAACACTGTGAGCAACAACTTTGCTCAGAGTATCGGGGCAGTGAGAACTGGTGGATTATCACACAGGTAAGTTGCAGAATCGACGCTTCGGTTAGAAGATGCTTGACATTTTTTGACAACGGTTTGTTCAGTTGCTCACAGCTTCCGGTATTTACTGATAAACTCGAAAATTGCGTGACTGAAAAATCTAATCTTTTTTCATTTGTCTGAATGACCTGGTGAGCAGAAGCATTCCATTTTATCTTTGTTTATTGGGAGGAATATCTAAACTCGTTCTTCTGTCCAAAACCCAGATAGAATCAACATTGATACAGATGGAAGCAGTTGCGATAAGATAGTTTTAGATATCATCGTCTAACAGGTAGTTCATAATAAGTATTACAAAATGATGTTTCCTTTGCAAATTGCCGGTCAAATCAAACACTCGAGATTGAATGAACTGTTTTTTCAGTGGATATCACTGATACATTCAATCTCACGTTGTTAATGACCATTGCCTAATCGACCAGTTAACATTAGTTCATACAGAGGCTTTTGTCACAAAGACTCAGAAATAATGCGTGTAAAATTTCATGGCCCTAGGCAACAAGTGGGGCAGAAGCCCCATCCAGCCAGTTGATAGAAAATGCAAGTGCTTCAATTTGCACACTTTTAAAACACATCTTTATACCATTAGTTTGCCGTATCAAGCTATCATCAACTCCTTCACATTAAGTATATACAGTGGAAATGAGCTTGTTACTGAATTATTCTCCATTCTGCTCGTTCCATTTTAAGTGTTTGAAATATGTCGAGTCTCAATCAAAATGTTCTGTTCTCACCGATAGTGTGGCTCATGAAACAAGTCAATTTGCAAACGACAATTTTCTTTGCGGAAATCTACAAATCATGACCTTCAGTCTAACTTGATAGTCATCATATATCCATCTTTCTCTCCATCAAATTTCCTCCATGTCCCTTTTTATCGGTACTTCCATATAGCACAACTATTGAATCGATCGATCAATCATTTCCACCCATGTGTACCAACTTGTTTAGCCAGCCTTGCTACCAATTCGGTTTGTCATATTTTGGAATTTTATGACGAGGTCGTATTTCTGCAATCCACATCGAACAGCTGATTACTAAACTTAGTGCAAGATAAAATCAACCAATCAATTTGCTCAAATGATGCCTAATGACAATGCTACTGAGTTATACACATAGAAAAACACCAACACACATATGCACGGACATCTGTCCCATCATCCTTGTCCTCACACAGCACTTTCGGAATTCACATTGTACTCTTCCACAAGCTTTATCGGGATTTTATCTGTTATATGCATGGCTTCGATCTCGACTAACAAGAAACACCTTGCTTGTACGCCTATTTCAATGTGGTTTATCAACATCAGTTTAGTTGCAAAACTACCTTGCCCTCTGTTCGCAAGAGGTATTACGTAGTCGGTTGTCGGAACACATCTCGAAATCGGTTAAGCATGAAGTAACTGATTGGAGATGCACACAACCTGTTAGAAGCATCACTCGGCCACCCGAAATACAGTCCTGTGATCCAGAAGCAACACCAAGTTAACTGCGATCCACAAGGCATGTGCCGTGAGACTGCTCAGGCTTGCGTAGACGATTGCATCAAAAATGTGGAATCAGCTGTTATGCCATTATAATCGCATACCTGTCAAAGTGTTACTATGTCGGTGATTTTCCACCTCGTACAAACCCATTTGAAGAGCTGCGTTATATCATGTGTTTTCTCTGCACTAAGCACACTCAGAGAGGGTGCCGTCCAGCCATAGATAACGTAAGGGCGGAGAAATTCAATGGTGCTTTGTTGCACTATTACAATCACTCGTACAGTACTATCACTGAAAAGAATTGTTCCAAAGAGCAACAATTTTCCCGTGCATACAAATCGATTTCTTGTGTGCAGTCTAATGCCCGAGTAAAAGCGTTCTATCCTCCTATGGAACCATGTTGTGAAAAGCTTTTTTTCGTTCCCATCAACGAGATTGGTGATGCAATTTGTGAATCTGTTCCCTCGGACAGCTAGTTTGATTGACGCACGATCAATAAAATTGAGCGAATCGTGATGAAAATACAAACACTGTAGATGTTCACCACCTGTATATTATGCCGAACTAAATTGTGGTTTAGCACAGAAATGATAGAGTTTGCTGATAAGACTGTGTATAGTTAGCAGTTGGATTGCTTACTGTTGTAGACTTATTCTAGTAGCATACGTGTGTTTAAAGCAAACGAATTGTGTATGAAATACGAAAATACGTTCGATTTCAGAGTATTGAAAGCAAAATTAATTAACAATTAGGTAATAGATCAGCATTTTCGTTTCAGCCTCAACTCATACATGTACCATTTTCGAAGTGTGGTAAGCATCATATTTGTTTTGAAGAAAATTGATTTGCAATATACCACTCGCTCTGCTGTTACAGTAGCGTATTTAACGGTGTTAATAGACGAAAGCTTCTCAACGTACTCTCGAATAACGGAACACAACCCGCAGTCGTTGGAATTTTATTTGATGATTTTTTCAACCAGCAACGGTTTACTAGATACGGGCTCAGAATCTCTTCCATGTCTATTTCAAACCAAAGCGCAATAAAGGCCAATCCGCTCCCCTTTCTACTCTCTACCTACACGTCTTCCATGCCTGTCAGTGGCAGTTCCTTCATTATGTAGTATGCGGTTGGGTTACTCCATCCTGATGCTTCAGCTACACCTAAACTCCATTGTGGTCTCATAGATATTGCTTATGGGTGCAAGGCCCATAGTCTGACCTTGAACTCCCGTCAATGCTGTTTTCCCAAAGGCTCCAGGTATGTGAAAATTTCGGATTCTTGTTCAAACTTTCATGTAGGAAATTACCTGATTAATCTCCAACTATCTAGCAAATACCTAGGGGTTATAACCACCCGTAGTCTTTGCTGGACTGAACATGTTGCCTGCTCTTTCACAAAAGTGAGGAGACTAACCTACTACTATTTTCTGCCTACGATAGCAATATCCGTACCTCTCTACCTCATTCAACGTTTTCTCCTTGAATGCCTATTACCTCACTGGTTTTATTCTTCCCCCGTCTTCTTCCTTGGACTACATGCTAAAGATTTCACCACGATAAAAAAGGCCTCTCAAGCACTTATCTTATGCAAGGGGCAAGCCTCGTATAGATCTCACAGACTCGCTCATATCCCAACACGATAGAATGTGCAAAAGATTCGCCGAGAGAATTTTGAATGATTCACTCCACCCGCTTCACGGAAATTTCGGCTTGCGTGCTTCCTTCTCTACCACTCACAACAATCATACAATGACTTATTCACGCACGACTTCCTGCCGGTCTTCTCTTGTCCTTTACCCTACTCGCTTCTTGTGTAGTCCTGCAAGCACTGACGCTTAACTTAGACCACGTTTATTGTCCTAGCACCCAAATTACCCCTTAACATTGCATTTTTCGTTGCAGTAACGGTTGTTTTCTATTTCGTGTATTTTTTGTGAGTATAGCTATCTATTGATGAATATTTACTCACTGGGGTGCATAATGCAAATACTTGACATGACTTGACTGGAATGTTTTAACTTTCCTAAGGAAGCACAAAATATAATTAACAACTGTTTGCGATAAATGATCGCATTATTGAACATTACCTTTGAGTAAGCAATCCTCTCACGCTAAACGAGGTCGTTTGTTCATTGGCTATTTAATTCTTTCCCACGGAGAATAAATTCGACTTCGAGGTGTTCAATATTACACTCTCATATCTCACTGTAATTGGCTTTATACATTGCACCTGGTTTCCGGGCACCAACTGAACGATCGTAGTGCCGCCTTTACACCTTGAAGTCTTTCTTCTGTTCTCACATTACGCGAAACTCTGCTGTTCATTCTAGTTACACAAGTCCTGGTGCCTTTGGCATCCAAGTTCCCGCATATTGACACAATAAAACCCCAATGTTCAATAATCAAACATTCTTTCACTCCTGCCCTTATTCACATGGACATTAGCAATTCCGAAACTTATCGATTTAGACAATCTATCGGTATGACTGGAGCGTACTTATGCTGGGTGAATCACATTTGATTTATGTGGAATCTATGTCCACATACGTCCATATCTGCTCTGATACATAGAAAGCACACATACTTTTGCATACCCATCCATTTCTGTTGCCGTTTTTCCGATGTAACCGAGAAAGCCGTCGTCAGTATCAACAGATAAATGCACCTGTTGGAAGTACGTGCAAATTGCGAGACAAGACTGATGTTTCGTTCAATTTTAAAGAAGAAATCAACATAACCAGGTTACTCGATAGATTCCAGCCACTTTTGTAAAGAAATAAGGAAACATTGTGCGACCAAATGTGAAAGCACGATTGGTAGTTTCGTACCGGAGCGTATCAGTAGTCTCTCACCTTATAGCATACGGTTGAGGTGTGCTTGCAGACAAAATTCGTCACACCTCAAATCTGATCTGTGAGTCGAAATGGGCAGTTTGTTTTGGAGGAACCCAGTCGCTGAGATGCAAGGATGATGCCCATTGTTGTAGTTGACTCGGTTGTTATGATGACGGAATTTTCACTTATATTTCTGGAAGTTAGTGAAAAGTCGAAACCACCGGATCGTCATCTAATGATTTCTCTGATCGCTTTGTCTTTTGTGCGCAGTTTTAGGCCGATCTTTTGGGCACATACTTTCATGAGTTATCACTGACGAGACCACTGACCTTCTACGACAAGTTCAGACACACTTACCAGTCGAAAAGAAGGTGCTTTATCACTTACATTGGTAGAACGAAGACAGTACTAAGTGACCGAATTGTTGAACACATTCCGGTTTGACTGCAAACAGCGATGAGCGAACAGACAAAGTCGGGCACGTGATCGAGCAAACGCGGGACGGTCGACTTGACCTTGGCACCACATGTGTTGGGGACAGAGCACTTCACCAATCTAAACACGGAGTTCACCGTCATTCACGTCAGATTTGGTCAGTTGAGATACGCAGAAGCACTATCAGCTAACCATCACTAGCCAAAGCCGTAGAAACCGAGAATGATTAATTTGCTGAGCTTTGCATTGGTAATGTGTTTCTAATAGCTGGTACTTGTTATTTTACTTATTGTTTGTGTACGTGTTTGTAATTGGCCCTATTGGAACGATCACTCATAAAGATGCTGAGTAATTCCTCGGAATACAATGTACAACTTAATGCAACTGACTTCTGAGTTCAAATTTGTGTCGGGAAAGTTCTGTTTCCAAATCCTGTTCGTAGCCCATACCAGTTGGGCATTATATAACTAATAAATGCTTTCGTGATACACAAACAGAATGTATGTTATCTATAGGAATTCGGTTACTGCAATACACAAGTAGACAGTAAGCAGGGGTGACCGTTTTCCTGTTCAAGCGGTTTTTGTTGATATGGCTGCTAAAACCACGAGAAACCTGTAGACGAAATCACGCAGGGAGGATTGCTTTTGACGGAGAGGGTTGAGCTGACCAGTTTGCCGAAGACTCAAAGTCAATGCAAACCTGATTACAGAAAACCAGTATGAGGAATTGAGATATGCTGAAAACATTTGGACAGAATGATGTGAACCACACTTTGAGACTGCATGTCTATGCTGTGCATTAGGCTTCATTAGGAAAATGAACAATCCACGTGTACCTATTTCTGCAAAAAGACTTCAACTGATATTGTGTGCACTTATTTCACTTCAATCACTGGTTCGAAAGGTTGTCACTGCATCAATCAATGAATGCTAAATGGCCATCACAGCTAACCCTAGTCGGTTAGCCGGGAGCAATGAAGTGAATGATGTCACCTGATTAACGACGGGAAATTATCCTGTTTATGAAAACAAACAGTTCACGATGTTTCATTTCACCGTGAAGCTTTCACGCCTATCCGAGCCCAGAAACGGTCTACTGCATATCATCTTTGAGTTGGGATTTTGGCGTCAAAATTGTGATGGGAATCTCCCGCATACAGCGTCTTACTACTCATATCGAAAACCCGTATTTGGGACCATGTGTCCTCGCTAGGGAGGTTAGCCATTTTAACCAACGAGTTAGCCTTGAAATCATCACATGATTCTAAAAATGGACTCTCTGTCCACCCCCGCTCTATACGATTCCAATGGGATTACAGCTGCAAACTAACTGCTGTGTGCTCAAGTATGATGATGATTGGACAGGACAGTATCCGGTACGCATACGTGCTGAGCGGGAACAACCGCGAAACCGGTCGTGTGCTTCCGGGGAAATTTTGTCCTGTCATCCAGATTTAATGCCATACTACTCACATGGGATATGATTTCACTTCCTCCAGCTCTTGTGTAACCACGTGCCACATGCCACACACAGGATTTTTAGCAAAGAATAAGTGGAATGCAATCGAAAAAAAGTACACAAAATATGCTGTGTGAAGCGGATGGATTGAGATGCTGTTCTGAAATTCATATTTATTCCACTTTAGTTCACAACACTAGCTGCTCTATCTCGGAAGCGGTCGTTTCACACTGGTTAACTCCTTGAAAACCAGTTCTGTATGACACTGATGATAGGTGACTGTTAATTGTATCAAAACATCACCCGTGAGATGAGAAGCTCAACAAATCTGACATGACGGTGTCTGACTTTAGCAGTATCAATTGCCTCTTTCATTAATGATTAATTATCGGTTTTTTGGGTATCTTTGAGGAACGGAGTACCTCAGGTAATAATAATTCCATCCTATTAATGACCTAAAATGTATAACTGCAATGTGTAACTATGTGGATCAAATCGGAAAACTCGATCAACGAGGATTTTCTGTGCTTATTGACATAGTTTGCTTTTGCAACATCATTGAACCCGTATTTATTATTTGGCTTTACGCGCTCACAGTTGTTCATTATTGTCCATGTGCCATACGGCTCTGACGCTTATTTGTCCTCACTTCATCATTGATGAGCAAGATCTAGGTTGATCCGAATCTTCTGGTCTACACAGTCTCCCTGCTGGTCAAGTTTCCTAAGTTAGGTTTAATTTTTTCCATCGTTGACTGATGAGAAATAGTTAATGCATTTCTTCACTGGCTCTGATCGCTCATTGTCTGATACGACTGATTCCGTTGAAGTCTTTTCTCGTATTCTTAGAGAGGCTCGAAGAATTACTACTTCCTTAGGAAATGATTCATCATGGAGCATTACTGTTCAACTGACAACCGGAAACTGTGGACGAACTTTTAAACTGCTTCATCTAACGTGTTAGAAACTATCAGTGGTCACGGTCCACCGATCAGCCAACAGGATTGGAATTCAAGATGGAAGATTATAAGTCACTTATATTACTACTAGGCTTTGCGGATTCTCACCTAATTGTTTCGCACCGATATGGCACTTTTCCATCACTGAAGTATTAGAAGAGCTAGACCTGTTGGACACTCAGGCAATGATCTTTATGGTGAATGCCTCCTCTCAAGGGATCCATCGAGAACGAAATCTTGACGTTAGAAACAACCCACAGAGCACGATCATTGATCAATATAAATTGTGGGAGATTTGATTTTTATTAGAAATGACTCGCGATGTAACTCAGAGGATCAAATCATCATTTGTAGTCGATGATGAAACGGCACAAATATCGTGTCGTGTTCTTGGTAAACCAACCGCGGAGATCCAACTCGGATCGACTGGTGGTTAGGTGTTGGACTCACAATCGTCCACCCCAAGCATGACTTCCAGTTCAGGCTCAGTGGACACTCGTTGCTGATGGCTCCTAATAAGCCTGACCGAGTAATTGTATAGTGATGCTTCTATGAATTTCCACGGTGAGTTTAGCTTCATTACTCCATGATGCACAATTCCAGAATACAAACCAAATCCCGTACAAATTATAATAAATACTATTTATCCATGTTTTATTGCTAAATCTATTCACGGATAGGGTGGAGACGGTGTTTTGGATACGTTTGTGGTTTTAAAGCCAACCCAACATTGATGATTACGAAACAAAAGGTCGCAATCAACTGCGCGCTACTCGACTGAAATCGATCAGCGTATATTTTGACCAGTTACTCTGCTGTCAGATTTGCGCTCTCGATTTAGTAATAGACGTAGTATTCTGATATAGAGAAGTGTGCTGTAGAAAACGGGAACTCGAGTAAAAGACCATATTCTCTGAGCATGCTGCTGACACGATGAGCGTCAATACCCTTTCTTGCTTAGAACAATGAATTGATGAATCGATATCCAACCAGGGACTTCATCCCAAGCGGTTACGTTTGAATTCACAATCGAGTAGTAGGAGATTATATTTGTATAATGTGATTCATCATGCAGCTTGAACGCTCAATTCACCATTGGAATGCATGGAAGCACTGTACAGCTGTTTCATCCTTGGTGGGAATCATCAGCAGTGCATATCCACCGAGCCCCCACGGGGAGTCGAACCCGAGGTGAACGATTGTGAATCGAACAACTTAATCGCAAGGCTATCCGGGCTGGCTCTCAGCGGTTTGTTGAACATCTACACTGCTTGGTAAAGCACCCTTCCGTCACTTGTTTTGAACGGTAACAACCCGATTCCCACACGGCGATCGACTCCCATGATGGATATATATATATATATATATATATATATATATATATATATATATATATATATATATATATATATATATATATATTCATTCAGGTCTGATTAAAATCGTCTGGAATGTGAGTGAACACTCTTCATTGAAGAGCCCACGAATGAATCACAACAGTAATTTCCAGAGTTATTCGTGTCTTGGTCACTGCTAATCCAAAGGACAAAGAAACAGCATGTACAAGCGTTCATATTATTAGTAAGTAGTATGTGCATGTGGACGCGACTTAGCGCGGCCAGAATACTGAGATTCACTGGATGCTTAATGGATCAACTCCATACTTCAACCATTGCTCGATTAGTTATGATCATTGTTGCCGTTGTTAGTTTCTTTCTAATCTCAGTTTAATCATGCAGTAACCAAACATTTTATAAGATCGTTCTTGTCAGTGGGTTTAACATATTCCGTCAGTAATCCTTACGGTTTTCAGGTGACCTTAGTTAAGTGTATTTGCTAGGAGTGTATTGGTTTGCTAGCGTTCTTCTTGAAATTAGCAAGGATCAGTGATCTTCTGCCATGGGGATGCATCAGTTCAGTCTACGATAGCACAAAAATAGGGTAACTCCATGAGCCGAGGATCAGCAAGTGTATCCACAGGCACCAACTCTTACATTAGTCAGCTTACAGCCTGGCCATTGCACACAACTTAATTTCTGTGAACTTCTACGCCCCTCTTGTCTTCTATGAACGTTTACACATGCCAATTCTGCTCACGACTGCTGCCAGTCCAACCCAATAACAGGCAATCCGAAGTCAACAGTGCAAAGCCCCAAAAGCCTGGTATTCGTGTGACAGAGCGATTTGCTATTTAAAGTGACAATAGAAAAATCTCGAACGCTCTCGTCCGATAAGGTTTTTGCTTTGAAGGACGTGGCTGATTCACATTTTTTTCGGTAGTCTCGTCTGACCGCCTGGTTCAACCACACGCACAGGTGAAGATGTATTGATTAGTCGAGTAAGTTTGGCATTTCCAAACTGTTTGTAGCTTTGCTTCAGGTGGGTTTTTGCGACTCCGTAAGACATGCCCCTTAAGATGTCACCTGTACCTGAAGACTCGTTTGTCTAATTCCACTCTCTGCGTTTTCTTCCTTCGGCGACTAGAGCGCCGTCGGGGAAGAGACTCTTTGTCCCAATCCTCCGTTCATGATGGCGGGCCAGGTATCCTGAAAGTGTCCATCAGTAGTACTGGATGCTCATACAAGTTTGGCGCTGTTGATATATGTCTTGCCCGTAGGTGATTCTGTTGGTAAATCCAAGTTTCTTCAGGGGCTGCTACTTCGTACAGTTTCGTTGCCTTACGCCCCCAGATGACGGCCTCAGTCCTGGACGCAAGTCCATAGTGCAAACTGGGTATCCCAAGCTGAACCCTGCGGGACTTTTCTGATTGTTCTGGACTTGGTGAGCCTTTTGGAATCAACTGAATGTGAACTGTTTTTGGTTTCAGACTCATCAATATTTCCACCAGGAGTAGCCCGTGTTGTGTAGCTATGTTTTATTTTTTGCGATATACGATGAGAACTGTTTCCGGATTTCCTCCATCGCACTCATCACCGCGAGATTTAGGCGAAATACTGCTGAATGTTTCCGCAAGACTTTCAGCTTGATAATTCGACTAGGATGGATATAGAAGATGGCAAACAAGCTGCATTGTACACTTCTGGCAAAATGCTCTGAACACGGAGGATGTGAATTTTGATCAATTATCTGATATTATATTATCCGGTAGGTGGTGTTGGGCGAACGTACTTCGGAGCACGAAGATTGTGCAGTAAGCTGTTTGAGGTTTGATGGCCACTACTTCTGTCCATTTCGGTAAAGCATACGCCACGAAGAGACACGAAAACCTCTCCGTGGGTGCGGCTAAGTGAGCATGAAATCTTTCTAATTGTCGATCGGGAGTTCACCAAGGCATCAGTGTGGCATCCAAACTGTTCGTCAGCATCGCACAGGATATGACCCAGTACAGCTTTGCGGCCAAAAATGCTGGAGAGATCCAGTTAAATAAGATTACCGAGAACAAATATGTTTGGTCGATTTTTGATCTACCAGTTATTTTTTTGACTTAACATATTTACCACAAACCAGTTTCCAGTAAAATGAACATGCTATTCCGCAGCCTTGACCTTTTTGCTATTTCGGTTTGCCTAGTTCTGAGCTGGGTTGATTTCAGTACTTTCTAATCGGTCCCATGCGTAAACAAGTAAAAATTAATCAATACAAGAAAATATCGATTAGTCAATACTGTCCGCGCGGATGCACATATCAACACCCAGCAAAAGTTACCTCCAAGTACGAAAGGAATATATTGGTTTTCTGGTTGCATGCCTGACTTTAGTCAGACACATCAATTCCGAACTAGGCGACACGAGCCTAATCCGCGCAATGTAAACAAACCGTGCCGATCATCGACACGTCTGGATTGGGATTGAAGCTGTCTTAGAACTGGATGAATGCTCAATAATCTGCATCTTGCGTCTCCTCAGTGTTACAGCGAAGGGTTGTTCGCATGCACAGAAGAAAGATTTGGCCGTTTTATGAGCGATGGGTCGACTGCATCAGTACTTGATTGGACTGAAATTTATGATTGGCACCAACCACTAAGCTTTTCAGTTCCCACATAATCCGCAAAATCCATCGTTATATCAACTGCTGCTATTCTTCAGCGATGGAACATTGCTTAGTCTGCCTACATCAGTGATATTCACCTTTGATCCGTCAAGATAATCCCGCAAGCAAACTTCCTTTCAGGACACAGTTTTCAGTAGCAGAACAATGTCATTTCTTTTCACACGCTGAGCCTTTGTTGGGGGAAGATCTGAGGAAGCAGAAAACACGATACTGCTCATCGGTGATCCTGAGGTGAAACGAAGTTATCCTCATTTGCGTGTGCTGCAAAATGAATTCAATAAAAAATCAGAAGTAGTGCTTGTCATATCACCTTCGTTGCCTAAGTCGGTTTTGGATAAATCGCACACAGATCATTTGGAATTCGATAAAATGGAGCCGGTGGGTAGATAATTGTGTTGGTGGCTGGAGTTGGTCTTGGACATCTGCACTACGGCGAAAAACCGTGGTGCGTGTTTGCACAAATTCCACTCCAGGCCAAACAACGGGAACTCGTTACACGAGAGTTACTTTACGTGACACAGGGCTCATGCCAACTTCAGTGGCCCATTCTTGAACCGATACCAATCCCTGGTAATGATAGATTCATACTCTAAATGGCCGAAGATGTTCGTGACAAGTACACTAGCTACTTCGTTCGTATGTAAGATGTTACTGTTATGCTTCAGCCAGCAATAAATTCCACAAGTACTAGCCATCCAAAATGGGTAACAATTTCTTTTGACGGATCTGAAAAGTTGACTCGACCAACATCGGATGTCGATGTTTGCATACTGTGATATTCGAGAGTGAGTTATTCTACTTTGAGCTATTTAATTCTCTGGGTTACACTACTGGTTGGTATGCAGCATGATTCCGCGTATACTAAGTAGTACACCGTATTCTGTGTCAGTGTAGAGTTCCTAATTCTCAGCAGGGCTTCAGCGCATTCAGTACACTGGAGATCGCACTTGACCTCGTGAAAAGGAACAAAACCATGATTTTTGAGATGGTCCAAATGAGATTCCAACCCAAGCCTGGTCTCTACTGTCGCTTTGGTACTATGTATGCTCTACCAGGTGCTCTACTTGTTTATCTGCCGGACTGCATTCGGACCCGATCATGGCCTCGATATTTATTGTGGGTAAATAAGTTCTGTCTTAAGTCTGGTGTGTAGATCTGTCACAGACTGTTGCGTGCCAGTAAGAAACTGGTTGATGTTGCCAGAAATGTATGCATTGTCACTACGTTGGCAATCATCTGTGGTTTCAAATCTCGTCCGAGTCAACGACTTTTAACATTCGGATCATCTCGGAAATCTGTCATATTTGTTTAACCACGTTTCACAACCATGACTGCTCCTGAAATGGAATTCACCAATGTAAATTGTACACCCTATCAGATGGGGGACTTTACGCAACTTTCTGAAATTCGGTGTATATATCCAGAAGCCATTTGGATGATGCCAAAAAACAGCACGATTCTACATTTCCTTAGAAAGGATGCTTATGATCTAGTGAAACACTTCAAATTCCCTGATACTCCCATCTGGTTACAGTACAACACGCTAACAAACCGTTGTTTGACAACATTTCATGTCAACCAAATTCGTTGCTGCTGAAGGAGTCAAATTCAACTGCCTCGCTAGATCCGAAAACAGTCCGTGAGTGACTTCGTTCTTGAGGTGAGAATGCCGGTGGCGAAGTGAGAATAAGACACTCAATGGAAAGACTAACTAAGAGTTCACCTGATTGCTGGAATTAACCCAACAGACTTGTAACAGATGCAACTAATTCAAACTGATCAAACCTTTTAGTATATTCACAGTATTTGTGAACTGGATCGTGAAGCAAAAGTTGTAACCTCTGTTTTAGAGTCAGTAATGTTCAAATCCATTGAATATCAAGGCCATTGGAACAACCAAAATTTGCCATATTCGAAAGAGCCTATTAGGTATCGTGTAGTAATGTGTCAGATCCCGGATCTGTTCGAAGAGTATCGAATAACCGATGAACCACGTGACATGTTATAGGCAAGTGTATATGTTTGGTAACAGTGTTATCGGAAAAAGTGGTATTCAGTCGACCCTTCAGTTGCCGCGGGTATCGTGTAAATCAGACTCCAGTTCAACAACCGAATCACTCGAAATCTATTCCTAAAAAATCGAATTTAACCGACTACTTTTCATACGGTCAGTTTTATTCCCATTTTGCATATCTCTGCAAACGAGCTATATGTTTTACGTGTGATAATGATGCCGACATGAAAAGTGTTCGTGAGAGTAGTGAAGCATGTTGATTGACGATTCATTCGTCATCTGACACTCCTCAGATTGCGAATAGTTTTTAGACGCTTGCGTCAGAGTTTTTGCCAGAAAATGACTCACATGCTACCCGGTTATTATTTACTCTGGAAGGTAATAAAAGCACTTTTTGGTTGACATTGGAAGTGACGAATCCATCATTCCACGACGAGCCCCGGATGAGTTGTGTCCCGCTGTCAAGACTAATCCCACCAATGTGATTATTTGAGGTATTACTAGGGGTACACTCCCACTTACCTGGTCTCGTATAGTTCCGATTTAGTTAAGGTGTTCCCATCCCATCGACTGTGAGTTTTGGTTTCTGATTCAAGGCCTCCAGTTCTTGGTTTGAAAGTCCTCGACTCGCACATTTGTGTTGCATTCCTAACGTCTTCACCTGACTTATCTGATATACAATAATTTGTTTTAAAATGTTCCAAGGTTTCTGGTGGAATGTGGATTCTTGGAGTTAAGTAATCAATTTATCTGGTGATCCCATTCTTTAAAGTGAAGGGTAATTTGTTTTGACTTGAGAGAACCTGTTGTCAGCCCTAACAGTCGATGTGTGAGTGTGAAATTATTACCCCATTGGAGTCGTCCAGCTAGGCCACACCGATTGTCACCCCAATAAAGAAGAGTGGTAGGAAGACAACACGGATGGACAGTGACTATTGGCTGATTTTGAACAGGTGCTTACTCCAACGTACATGCACATCTGAAGAACCTGAACACGTGCTCTGTCGACTTGCGGGGTCCAGTGTGTCCGCAAAAAATATCTTAAACATACATCATAACAAATAGCCCTGAACAAATAGTCACGTGCTTTAGCGACCATTAATACTCATTTCGGCCTATTCACGTGCAACATTCTACCTTCTTCCCTGAATGTTTCGCCTGGTACATTTTAACGGTGTCTGAACCAAATTTTACGGGGTCATGAAGGTGTCGAATCATATCAAGATGATATTATTGTTCGTAGTTCCACTCGATCCATATTTGATGGTCGTCTTTGTTTGTTGAAGACATTCTTCAAGTTCAATATTTCCGTTAACTCTCTAAATGTATTTCCGGTGTTTCTGAGTTTTTTGTCTTGGTTACATTTGTAGTGCTAAAGGTTTCTTCCAGACCCAGATCGTTTATCCCCGCTCATTGATGCAGCTTCACGCATAAAAATTCGTCGACTACTTTTGTATTCTTGATGGTCTTCTAAATTTATTCCAGTTTTTTCTGAACAAACCAGTTTTCTGTACTATATTCTGTCCACTAAATCCTCTTACTGGAATCAGTATCAATAAATGACACTTTGTAAACTACTTTCTCAGATCGAATCCGGTGTTGTTCTTAAACCATTTTCAACGAAAGATGATTCGATTGTTACTACCGATGTATCTCCCAGTGGCCTAAGTGCCGTTATTGAACAGCCAAAACGATCAATTATTGCCAGCACAAGGTGGCTCAATATACCAAAACAAGGATACTGAGAAACACAAAAAGAAGCCTCGAGGGCATAATGGGCCATAAAGCGCTTACATAAATATTTATTTAGTCAAAAGTTCATCATAGTTACCTGAAATGTAGCATTGAATTTAATCTATCATCCGCATCAATCGCTGTCAAAATCATCAGATACGATAACTCAACGGCAAAGTATCACATTCAACTCCTATGATCGAAGCTCAGTAAGGTCAAAGCCACGGGTTAAAGAAAGAGAACATGTGACCCGATCTATGCACTTGTGTTCAGTGGACAATAAAAGAATTGGATTCTCGTTGTTGTTTGGCATCCGATTGGAAATGTCCGGAATGTAGTCAGATGTAATAGGCGAACAGGGACAGGATCTGTAAACAGTTTGCGGCATCGATATGCATGTGAAACCAGTATTCACTCTGATTATCAAGAGCTATCACTTGATGTGCTACTAGATATATTCGCACTTCCAAAAGAGAACCGGAAGAATTTTGAAAGGAATCCAGAGGCGGCCCGAGAGTACAAATATGAACAGTAATAGAGCGATAGTGGAAGTGGTTACATCACACAGACTGAACGGAACAAGATGAAGAAAGGCATTCAAACCACATGACTGTATACTCCGACAGGATTACGACTGTCCTCAACTGGACGGGAGACCTGTTATGTAACTAAGCACTGATGTTACATCTGGCTCGTTCTGGTGACATATGAACGGGTGATCATAACTAAACAACGTATTTACTAGGCGCGTCTTCTGGACTATAACACCTTGTTTGCTATGACTCTCTCGTTCAGCTGACATTCATTCGCTAAATCAATATTGCCCAGCTTGTTGTGTTTTGACTGGTCCTCAGTTTGTCAGTCACGTTCACGATTTGTACTGAGGTCATATATGCTAGTCAACACGTTATTTTCGTTTTCCCGATACACCGTTATTCAGCCCGTTTGTTGTTCTGATTTGCCGCCTGTCGACTTTAATGTATGCATAACCACTAACTGTAATCAGTGCCTACAATCGAAACCATCAAAGTGGCTTCCTTATCCAGTGCCTTGTGAGGTGTGTAAACAAGTATAAGCAGAATATTGTGCTCTCTGTTTTGGTTTATACTACGCTGTTGTAGTCATTGATGCTTCTTCCCGCTGGTCAAAGGTATACCTATCAACTTCACCCACGGTAGATCTCAAACAGACTGCGTTCGGGAAAACATTCAGCAGAGAAGGAGTCCAGTTTTTATTAGTTACCGATAATGATTTAAATTCCTCTGTTGTACACTTGAGTGAGTGATTGAGAGGTTCTGGTTGTAAACATGTGGGCACCGCTCCTCGTCATCTACAGTGTTCCGGTCTTGTGAAGAATTTTTTTGCACGTGTAAGAGTGCAAGTCTTTTCGTGAACCCCAAATTATTTCTCGAAATTGATTGTGCTATTGAGCCGGATGGTTATTAATTTGGATCCGGTTTATTTATCCAGTCATAGACATCTGTTGATCAGTTGCAGTTCAATGATGGAGGTCATTCGGATGTCATTTCAAAGGTTGCAGCAACAACTGAGAATTATGATCTAGTTACTTTTGAATCAGGGAATTCTACAGAATAGTCAACCATCCGAGGATCTAAAAGAATTCGTTAACTACCAAGAAGATATTATTAACATCGGCCTTTCAGTTCAGCCTGTGATGGGCGTGAATTCGAGAGTCAATTATTCTGCTTTGAGCTATTTCACTCTCTGTGTTGATCTACTAATTTGTACATCATATGATTCCGAGTATATGGAATAATACGCTACATCTTATATCGGTGTGGAGTTCCTAATCTTCAGTAGCTCTGTGCGGGTTTCAGCCTATTCAACCCATTCATTATTGCCACAACAACGCTCGCGCTCGAATGTGGCAGTAAAAACTTGGCGCACTGCGTCAAAAGTGTACTCACATAGGTCAAACAAAGAACCTTTCCCAGATCAGAGGCGTTCCTCGATAATTTTATGCTGCGATATTAGAGAGCAGTGCATGTGACCACCAAGGAGATTCTGGTTGCTCTATTCAAGTCTAGACGAACGCGGTCATCGGTGATGGGTGTTCATTCCAGCGACGTCACATACTTTTATGGCAACGAACTCCGACTGACTCGTGGAATCATTACCAGACAACTTCATCAATCTATGATCGAGATAATGGACTTGGATGGTGCATCAGTATAACGACACCACCAAAGACAAATTCAGCTGGAAGTGGCAACCGATGATACTAACGACCATACGGTTGAAGTGACTGAAAATCCAAACGACGACTGTGTTGAAGTCAGTGATCCACTCGTTCCGTCAACCGAGATGGTCACCGAAGCTGCCGAACCGCAGCCTCCAATCACAATCTGGAGAGCAGTGGGATATCCGAGACAGACCGACAAAGATCTCTTGAGGGAGGAAGGTTGTTGTAATTCAGCAGGCATCACATGAGACACAACCCGGCACAGTTATCTGACCAAGTACTATGAGAAGATCCAGCCATTCAGAATTGCCGGGAGCAAGTTCAACAAAGCCCGATATGACTGGTCAACTTTTGATCTACCAATCATTCTCTTTGATATAACATTTGTACAAATCGGCGCTACGGCAAAATTACCACACGGTTCTGCAGTCTCAAACTTCTTCCTATTTTGGTTTGCATCGTTATGGGTTGAAATGACTTCAATACGTTCTAATCAGTACGAGCATTGAAAATAGTACACCCATCCTAATTTTCTCTTTGTTGTTGTCTAATAGGCTACAATAACCCATGAACCTGACCACGCTCAGTCGTTTTGCAGCAAAGGAATTCAAAACAGCATCTTAGTAATATAATGACTTAGTAATGCAGACGGCTGGCAGAATACACCGTTATGGCTTTTTGGATCCGTAAATAGACAACAATGGTTCATGATCCGTGGTCACAAAAAAAGTGACGATTTTGAAGGGATTTGTGAAACTTCTTCACCACAAGCACAAAAGCCAAAGCTTCTACTCTTTGCCTGTATTTCGTCTCCACAGACGTCAGAGTGCGACAGACATGCGCTACAGCTTTTTTGGACCCGTCGGGAAATGTGTGGAAGAAAATAAGAACACCAAGATAGTTGGACGCATCAATAGCCATTGTGATTGGCAGTTTTGGGTCGTCGTGCATTTGGAATGAGTGGGATGTCAGTGTTTGTTTCAGCTGCTCAAAGCATACTTGACACGACCGTGATCAAATCTAGGGTGGTATCTCCAGGCTGCAGACAGTTGAGTGATGCTCGTACTCAGTTAAGATCAGGCAAGCATGCACAGTTGGAGCTGATGAGGACCGAGAACGGCCTTAGGGATGATACGTCGGTTGGTGCAACCATTTGTAGTATCGCACTTTAGTCTCCAGGATCCGAGTGTCGTCTGATTGCATCGACAATGAATCTCAAACATTTAATTGATATCAGGACGAATTGGCATTTGTTGGATCGGAGGCATAAGCCAAAAATCTGGACGCTTTTCAGGAGGTCAAATAGACATTTGTTCAGTTTCTCTAGACTGCCTCATGACCATGATGCCGTCAAGGTATGCCGCTGTTCCTGAAAGTCCAGTTATCATAGAATCCATCAGACGTTGGAATAGAGCTAGAGCCATTTTGATACCGAAGGGTAGTCGACTGAATTGATGAAGACGCCGATGAGTATTGATTGTTAGGTGCAGACGGGATTGTGAGGCCTTTTCTGTCTGCAAACGGGCTTCAGCCAATTCATCTTTCTCGTAACAGATACCGCCGTTTTACATCGTGAATGTGTCCACTGGAACAAGGAATAGGTAAAAGCCTCTCCTTCTTCCCACCGAAAGCACAATAACAGCTTTCAATCCAGCCCATTTCACTGTATTATTTTTCTGTCTGTATGACGTATAAACCGAAATCCTTAACGTATGCTGTAGACAAGAATAAGTGATAGGATTGGATCTCGCGGTCGATACCTTCTTTCTGTTCTCCTGAATGAGTAACATTTGGCTTAGTGTTGCACTGAGGCCGCTAGAAAAGCCAGTGCTTATAGTAATTGAGCCATTTTGCTTGCGCATGACTACAATAGGACAACCCATTCAGATAATGTGACGGGAACAAAAATACCGAGATCTTCGAGAAGTTACATTTTCCCTGACTAACAAGAGGTAGTGCGCAATATGGGACCAGAAGTTCGATCGAAAACATGTCAGCAATACTTCTTCAGGCAGAGAGTGGTTTCCTTACAAGCAAAACGGTTCAGTTCGTCTCTCTAATCAGTGACAAGTTGTTTGGTCATTTGATCTTCTGAAGTAGTAGCACAGGTCGTTTACATTTGGCCACAAAATCTGCTGATTGATAGGTCATCTATACCAAGCACGACAAGCCAATCAGATCCCAATGGGGTTAATGCAAGTTTAGTGACGAAACAGATCGCTGAAATTGTCTTATCACGAAAAGTTACAGTAAAATTAAGGTTCTCCGTAGGCTTTAGTGAATCACCACAAGCACTGGGTAGGCTGGGTTCTCGGTCGATCGATTTCATTCCTTGTGCCCTTTGATACAATGGAAATGTATGATGCAGTGTCTTATTGGTGGCGAACATAATACTCATTGAACAAAACCAAGAATCAACAGTGATGTCTGACCATTGGTCATGCGTAGAATTCTCAGCCATCTGGAGGTGGGATTTTAAGACCGGTTCTAAAAAACACGAGTTACATCGCTCTCCGTAAGTCTGGAAATCGATATCTCCATCAGCTTTTGTTGATGATGGCATATCTTCTCGAAATGTGGGTGAGCAGCAACCATCGCCAATGGAAAACCCCGTCGCCATATAAAGTTTCGTTAGCGTTCTACTGGTTCACTTCTATGAACGTCTACTCACTCCTCGCTTGGTATAAACGCCTACGCAAGCCTCTTCTACTCACAACTCTGATCATTCCAGACCGCTAACAGATAAAGAAATGTCGAAAATGCAACGCGCCAAAAGCCTGTGTATTAGTGTGAGAGAACGATATGCTACTTAAAGTGAAAATGGAAAGATCTCGAATGCCACCGTCCAATAAGATTTTTGCCTTGACAGGCATGGCTAATTGGGTTGTTTTGTCTAGTTGATTGGTTTATCCATGTGAGTGGGTGGAGATGCGTTGTCTAGACGACTCGGCTTGGTGCGTGCAAAATGATCAATAACTTGGCTGCAGGTGGGTGTTCGCGAGTTCCTGACAGAGTGAAACTACACCCTTGTCAACTTGAAGTCGTGATGTGGGCTTTCGTAGACTTCACAAAACTTGAAGTTAGTTTTCTAGTTCGAAATAGGGAAAATTTCAGACTGGTAAATTTCTAACTATAACTAAGGACTATTGCGCAGGGTATTGAGTCAGTATGTGATAACCAATATGCTTCTGAAGGGAACCTCCGACAACTGAATTGCGATCGCGTTTATTTAAAGTACCGTGCACTGGTGTAAAAGCTTTTATTCTGTCTTCTGCACAGGTTAGCTCGAAAGACATTGCAGCAAATAAGTATGTACAATGTGCCTCACCATATTTTTTCATCAGTTACTTGAGCAAAGTTAGTCTGCAGAAACAGGTACTATCAAAATTTGCATGATATCTTGAAATAATCCGTCTCTTACAGATGTGGAATCCCTACAGTAGTAGTAGTAATGGTAGAAGTAGTAGTAGTATTATTAGTAGTGAATTTGTATTTACAGCCGTAGAGATATATTTGTCGAGTGCGAAATGCTGTACTGTCAAAATCTGCCTGACGTTATGAATTATGGAATTAACCCCTTCTCTTACATCGAGCAACCCCTGTAGTGGTAGTGGTAGTAACAGTAGTAGTAGTAGTAGTAGTAGTAGTAGTAGTAGTAGTAGTAGTAGTAGTAGTAGTAGTAGTGGTAGTAGTAGTAGTAGTAGTAGTAGTAGTAGTAGTAGCAGTAGTAGTAGTAGTAGTAGTAGTAATAGTGAAAATGTTGTTACAGCAGTAATGATATATTTGTTGGGTACGAATGGCTGTTTGAACCCGGTTTGCGATATCGTGATTCCTTTTTGTCAGATAATTTGTTAATCTAGTTGATCATCGAAGTCTTCTTTCACTTCATGACTACGTGCAACCGACCCCGCTGGCCCCTAGCATTTCAACAGGATCTTTTCTATTGGAAGTGATCAACACATACAATTTAGATTGTTGGACAGAACTGTCACATGATTTGGGTATATCGTTTTCAATCAAGCAAATTTTGCTACATTATTCATTCGAGGTAAAACTTATTCTCCATTCGCTGTTGGAGTATTTAAAAGTCACTGTAAGGTATTCTGTTCGCAATAACAAAAGCAATTTTAACCAAGGTAATTCAAGATGAATGACCCAAAATACGACTTATGCCATAATGAGCATTAAATCTTTTTGTGGAAATTCCAAACCATTTCTGTCATTTCTAAATCCATCAACCTGCACAGGAGATTCTATTTTTCGAGTGCACTCCGTCGGCTCTAAACCTCAGATGCTGTCAACATTTAGAATATAGAATAATGAAAGTGATAGTCTCAAGGATTTTAATTGTTTCTGTTGATTGTAGCTCGGGGTGTTGGTTGCCATGATGTTCTGATTGCCATACTCAGCGATCAGAACCTCGCGGAGATTGGCAATGTTTATTAACTGACATTTTGCGGCTGTCGCTTCATCCATCCACCTCTAGCTGTCGATCTATTCAAACGGTGAACCGATCGGTATGAGCTAAATGGTTCGAAGTCAAGGCATGTCGGCCAAGTTTGACGGGGAAAACAAGTGCACTGTTGACCGGTACGTTACAACGCCTGGATCATGCGCGTCACTAACGTGGTGAGTAGGGACAAATCGTGTGGTCAATGTGAAAAGTGGACATGTTCAAGCTAGACACCGATCCACTCCATCTTGGAGTGGAAGTGCTGTTCATTCAATATATAAATGACATAAGGTCCTAAAGAACATTGCTCGCTGAACAAAACTTGTATGTGAAAATGGCTTTCGGACAGAATATCCTATGCTGAGTGACTATCGGTGTTTTATTTGCAATGATTCATCCCATCCGTAGAAAAATGTGCAAACCATTTTACTAAAATCACATTTTAGAAGTGAAAGCTTCCATGTTGTTTTTGCGTATCTTCATTCGTCCTACCTTGATTCATCATGATGTAGCACAGAGAAGGTAATTACTGATAATGAAAAAGGAAATTTTCTCACATTTAAAACATGCGTATGGCAAAATCCAGCAATATACTTCAGGGGTTTAAATACGTTTTCTGGAACTATATTGTTTCCTCTTCACTGAAAGCTTTCCGAAGCTTCCAGTACGATACTGAACTATGGTTTACAGCTGACAGTTCTTAATCTGATGAAATTCAAAGTAATGCCTCATTCGACCAATCTTCTCCGATTGTCGATAATCCTAAATTTAGGCCTATTCATGAATATTTCAATGATTTGATAACATCACAGTACCATTCCTAATACACATGAACAGGAATTGTTTTAAGACACTCGAAACCAGAATTATACAAACAGAAGTTGCAAAAAGGCCAAGGCTTCGGAGCCAAACGGCGAATTCGCAGCGGCACTGATTTTTATCGATATGTTAAATCAAATGAAATAATTGGTATATCAAAGTCGACCAATAACGGCGAGCTTTTGTTGTATTTATTCTCATTGATTCTGATTGGTTGGAGCTTCTCAGCGTTTGTAGTCAGGGAGCATTGGTGGGCCGTATCATGTGAAAGGCCTACTGAATTACAATTACCTATTATTTACAAAGTATCTATGCTTTGGATACAGTCAGTCAGTGTATTGATTGTAGTTATGACTTACGGTAGATTCTGGTCTTTATACAAACCAGTACTGATTTCTATAATACCAACCATTTCATCTCCGATTACAACGAGCTCAAAAGCCAATATTTCTTCCATGTATGCTTTCTCGGTCTATAACTCTCAGGCAAAGCGAATGTTTTTGATTGCCGTGTTCTAGCATCAAAGAGGGAGGATTTTAAATATAAATGAAAGCATATATGCTTGAATGTTCAACCTCCAAAAGGTCAAACCGTGAGCCAGAATCACCGTTGAGCTTTCGCTTAGCCGTCTGTTCCTCAACCAGACGAACTGTCGTGGTATGGTCAGTCAGACGCATGTAACGAAAGTGAATTTCCAATTATATCCAACAAAGTGGCATGGAATTTTGGATGTAAAATTACACGTACATTTACCGTTGTCTCTGTGATTCAGGCTCCACGTGCATATAATAAATTCTAAGAATTTAGAATGAGGTGTGCACTGATATTATGGAATTTTAAAAACACCTTTCGGGATGAGATTGACATCTAAATTATTCGTATTGACCTGGTAAACACTCACACATACGAGAATTTAGAGACAAAATGACACTGCAGCCCTGTGTTGCTTTGCATAGTGAAGCATTCATTCGCAGATGATCAGAATCAATCTATTGGTAGAATGGTGGGTCGATACCGTGGCCTCAATATCCTGGTTACCTATGACAACTACAGCATTGTCTGTTGGTGACTAAAGCATGTAAGCCACATGGGCCGCTACAGTTCAGTATCAGAACCTCAACTGTGCTTCGTGTTTTGTTCACCTTTCACTCTGGTCTTCTTTTATAGTTCTAACACCGATCACAATTTTGTGCACCAATTGACGTGGGCCTATATTTGGACGATTTACACAGGTTATACCAAATACCAGTTTTCTGCATGCTCGAGGGAAATATTTTCCAGTTTTTTCGTCAGGAATGACTGAATGATGGACGAGCTACAATTCGCACTGGCTTCCTAAAACTACATCACTTGGCCTTTCTTCCTACCTATTACGTCATATGTAGACAGACGAAAATACCAAGGCTCAAATCTTAGCCACCACCTGACAAATCATAATGAACGTGAACAATTTTGTACATGGGCCCAAACGGATATGAGATCCCATCCATTGACGTAAATAGTCGTGACGTTAACACTAGTCCCATGCAACCGGTATGACGATTGTCACTATCACCTAACACGGATGAAGTCACATACACACAGATGCGCGAACGCTGACTGGCGTGATAATGGCTACTTATTTTATTGTATCCTCCTAAGTGACGTTAACAGTAAAATATATTTAGACTAGGAAATCCTAATGTCAAAAAGGCAAAACTGTCTTTATTAGGATAAAAATTTACTCGTTTCTCATTCCACATGGTTCATGGACTTTTCAATTCACTCCGAATGTCGTTCGGTCCTGAAAAAGAACGAAATACATTCATTCCAAAAATGAGAATATTCCTTATGATACTGCCAGAAGACAGACTTTACTGACTAATGCCCTAACTTCGGCAACTTATTGATTTCAATCCGAGTACCGTGGCACCTGATAACTGGATTTGCTGGTTCACATCACTGGTAACTTATGTCCAGACGATGATTCCGTTGAAAATCTTGGAATCAGCATAGTGCGAGTTAGAACTAATCAACCAAGGTCCGCATACTCGCGAAGTTCTAACAGGTGTAGCTTGTACCATTGTGAACCATCCACTCTTTCAGAATGACTCCTGATGGTGCAATTTACTTCTCGATCAGCGGTCTGGGACGTTGATAACTGGTCAGCCACACAACGAGCATTTATTTGGTCACACTGTCTCTGTTTGATTGTCTGATCACTTTGGTTTGACAAGAAGCAAGTTGCTAACAATCTCACTGGAAAGCACTATTCCGCACAGAATAATAACTGATGGAACCGTTTATCGACATCTTGTTGACATTCACCACAAAAGAAAAAAACAACGAATTACGTGCAATTTACAGATGTCCCATAAAACTAGCCCCATCCCGTTTCGCTTATTCACGTGCACAACAGCTGTTCAGTCCTTGCACGGACTGTAGGTACCCTGAATTTATTCAGAAAAATATTTTTTGATTCACGCTAATAACTATAAGTGGTCAGTAAAATGTTCTCAGCTTAAGAAACAGTGGGGTTGAATGCTGTTTAGCAGTAAACCATCCAAACATATTGAACAGGGTTTGCTGGAAATTTCAAGCGGTTTGTAATTCCGTGGACCAGAGAAGAAAAGCCGTCCAAGGTATATCGTTATAGGGTTGCAAGACATTTTACGGGACATCAGAGGCACTAGCAGAGCAACTTATTTGACTGGTTTAAATGTACTAGATTAGGTGCTCCTGTAAAAAATTGAAAAAAACAGAGAATTCAGAAATGTGAATACTAGTGACTGACTTCAGATATGATTCATCATGAATTCTCATTACCAGTTAAAGTGAGATAAGGAATTCTGGCAGCCCGACTTTCAGGCCACGGTTCTTCCCCTAATCTGCGTGGGAGACTGGAAGCAGGAATATGGTAAACCGACGAACATGACAGTGTGAGGATGTTGAAACCAGTTAGGTCACAGAGGACGAAGATAATATTGATTATCACTACGTTTCTTCTCCGCCTTCATGTCCGGAACGCCCAAGTGCGACTGAGAATGAAGCCAACCCGTCTGTTGGACATAGAGAAATCAGACACTATCGATCGGTTATGACGGAGAGAAATAACAGCTGCTTCCACCTTCCCAGATTCTCAGTATAAAACTAAGACCGAATTGCATGCCATTTGGACTGGTTTACTGCTCTTTGTACGAATTCATAAACACGGGAAAAAAATTTGGATGCCTTTCTTCCACAAATCTGTACACATCCAGTCAGATTTCACGTTGCCCACACTCATGAATTCTGTCAACTGTTATGCGCCGACCCTCCTACTGACACCCAAACACCTCCGATTTCACTAGTCCAATCCCTGATTAGTTAGTTCCATCATGTTTGTCTTCTTTTTAAGTGGTTATCTTATTGTGACTCTTATCTTTTCGATTTTTGGATTATGTTCCTAAACGTGAGCATAGTACAGCCTGGTGGATGGGGTTCATTAATCTGGGTACTGACCAATCGTATTCAGAAAGTAATTAGTCCATAGCACAAAATCCACCGATTTTGTCCACACACGCAGTGTTCCTCCCCAAATTCGCACATGCACAGTCAACAGCGTGTGTTGTTTGGGGGATAGGCTAATATTTGTCCCGTATCCACTCAATTTTGAACCACTCCCGTTCTTTACGGGTCACGAACCGTAACGTTTTACAGGGAAGGATAAAATACTCGCTCTCTGACTCCGGTAATAGAATATAAATCGTGTTTTATGGGCTGTATTTGGTCAACCCAATCTTGGCTGCATCGCAGGCACTGATGTCTCCATCTCGAACGAAGACAGAGAGGATAGAAAATAAATGAAATGAAATGTTACCCGAATGATAGAACAAGTCTCGACGGTTGCATGAAATGATTCGGGAGAGTAAGTTTTGCTACCTTTCAAACTCAAACAGTATTATCATCCTTGCTATTTTAAAGGGTTATTTATGTATTGCAGTGAGAGCTTGTGAATGTAGTTGTGATACAAATGAACTGTATAGCAATCTTAACTCTTCAGAGTGGCAGATTAGTGAAGGATGTTTTCGAGAAAGCAAGCTAGAGAAATCTATGAAAATCTACTTCTCCAGAAGTTGAATGGGAGAATTCGGAAGTTAAGAAAAAGGGGCAGAAATATGAACTGAATCGGACCAGGAATAGTAAAACTCAGGTGTCTGTTTCAACCAACGACGTAGTGAATGCTCGGATTCCATTGGGTCTAGGACAGTGGTTGTCTTGAAACAAATGTGAGTTTGTGAACAACGAACGAACGATTTAAAATGCTGAGTAAAAAAAAAGTTGGCTATTCCGTTTTCATCTTTGCTGATTGCTAGCCTTGCTTCTGACATTAGTTGGGGAATATAGAAATATCAAGTATACATAGCAGATAAACAAGAATCTAGTGGATGAAATAAGCTGAAGTGTTCAAGTACTTCTCTGACCGACGCAATCGGCCATGCATCTTGTTTTCACAACCATTGGACCAGTAAATCACATGACCAATGACCATGTCTTGAGCAGGGGATCGGTGGGTATCTAAGGCACCTCCAAAGAAACTTTTTTCTGGAATTTAAGTGAACTGATTTGCTTGCAGCTGAAAGTCCTCATATCCATCGTTCATGGACCTGTCTAGTTCTTAAGTCTTGTGATATACTTACAGTCTCAACCAAGGGCTCCAGATACTGAGAATTTGACTGCATCGATGACGTAGTGGGTAATTCGGTTTGGAAAACAGATCGATGGTTATCGTTCAGAAGTCACTGAAGAGGACTGTTGGCCTTGAGCAGATTCATCAGATAAAAGTCATGGGCAACATTTGATAAACGTGAATCAAACTAAGCGACAATTTGAAATCAGTCCGAGCCAGCCTCAATCGAGAGCAGTATGGTCGAACTGGATCCAAAGCAGTGAAGGTGTAAGATGACACCAGGGGAGCTGTCGCCGCTTTTCGTGCGAGAAATGTGTGATTGCTGGGAATAGTCTACTAATTTTGTTCACAAATAGCCGTTGTACACGGCGTTACTCTCTTCTCTCACAACTCGGTCATCCGCTCAATCCAACTTATATTCTCGAAGACTTGACTGTATTGTCTCATGGTTTTCTTCGTTGTGATGTTGTTAAACACCCATTGCATCCAACATACTCAGGCCCGTTTCGCGTCGTTCCCCGCAACCATAAATGATTTGTCATTTATAGGGCCAGTCGGCCCGATAGCTTCAGTTTTGATGGTCTGAAAATAGCATACATTGATCCGAACTTTATGGCTTCAAATCCATCCATGAAAACTTTCACTCCTACTTATAATGATCCCGATCCCCATGTTTCTTGCGATCTGAATGCTACCTAAGAGACTGACACCCCCCCCCCCCTTGCCCTCACAACTCATTCTGGTTGCAAGATTGTTAGACCAGTTCGCCTTCAAATGCCGTACAACGGGAATATCGCAGAGTGTGTACTGATTTTCACGCCATGCAGAACTGCCTCAGTTCGTACGTTCTATCAATTTGAATTTTCTCTCATCCCTGCTGAGTCATTCGTACACATTCGGTGCGTATACTTATCGATCCGTCAGCTGACTTTACTGACGCACACCGACGTGTGTACGTTCCTTTCGTGAGCATGTCTGATCGTCCACGTTTTTGACAAACATGTTTGCAATCACCCCACGTTTACCTTCTCATTGACGTATACATTTTCATTCAGCTTAGCACAGCCACAATTTTAGGTCACATTGTAAATATCGATTCAGTTTGTGAGTGGGCAAACTAGTCTACTGAACAACTAAATTTATCACGTTTAAACAGTGGATTACCGAGACTTTCGGGAGATGAACACTGCCTGTATATACGCGGTGAAATTTCATCTTCTGTATCATCCAATCATCAGGTGATAAGCAGCCGAATAGGTGAATGTATCGTTTGTTTGACGGTTCCACTACAACTATATGATTCGGTATTGAACCAACTCCGGTCTTTTGTAGTATTTCAGACTTAATACGAAGTCTATCACAGCCACTCACATGTATAAGCGTAAGCCAAGTGTAAATTCAGCTTAGGCCAAGTGAGGCCGATCGATATGGAATGCGATCTCAATGGTGAACGCAGTCAGAGCTAAATCATGTCTAATGAAAAGGCCGTACGTGTGTGTGTTCGCATGTGACCGGTTAATCCGGACGTAACAGCGATTTCTGTATGTCCTCGCAGTTCAGGTATTTCGAATGGTATAAAAACGAATGACGAAATTCTCCAAAATGTTATTTTTACTGGTGATTAACTTAAGTAATGCTACTTTGGCCACATGTTTCACTGCAGATAATCTTCTGACTGAATAAAGGACCGCGTTAATCTTCATTTAACCCACAGGAGTCCTGAATTTGGGTATGATAGTACAAGTCGATCCAACCGCTGAATGGGTAAACTAGTTCACCGGAGAACTAACTGTTATCACAATTACACGGCAGGTCATCGACGTCTGCAGGAGATCAACACTGTCTGCCAACTTGTTGGGAAGTCTAATTCCCTATGTCCTCCAAATACTAAGTGATATGCAGCTGTATGGGCAAATGTATTTATTTTGTTTGACGCTATTACTCCAGCTACGTAATTCAACGTTGAATCAACCCAGTCATGCAGCAGCATGACGATTCAGCATGAAGTTCACGTGACACAGTACGAAACACACAACAAAGAGCCTCAACCAACGAGGATCGCCGCGAATGATCAACTTCCCATCTGCCAATTAGAACCTTTGGTCTTATCGATATAGAAATGAGTTATACAACAAAACTAACTTTTATTTCTGCACAGTTTATCTTATCTCCACTTAGGCGTAAGTAGTTCCTGGTTAGAGCGATTCCGATTCGTCCTCTCAGTTCAGCTACTTCGATTATTACAAAAACATATTCAAAAGTTTGTCAAAATACTATTCTTTCTTGAGTTCAGCCTTAGTAAAGCTATTTTACCAGACTGTCTGCAACAGATATTCTCATTAGTGATGAAACAACAACGTCATTAGTCGAGAATCACAAAAGAGGAGTCAGCTAGAGATACAAGCAGGATGGGATACCACTTCTCATCATGGACTCAAATCTAGAAGTGCCCAAGGAACGAATTTCGTCCCGTTGGTTAAAATTTAGAGATAGAATGAAAAGGTAGATCAACACATAAAAAGGTTTTCAAAAGTTATGAGTCTGTGAATGGTGTGCCTGAAATTTAGGATCTATCAACGGTTCAATATTCGACTCATACTGCTCTGCACTCTCATGATTTAGCGAGAGTAAATTAATCGGCAATGCTAAATCCAAGTAGACAGTTGAGATATGTAGTTGATCCTTTCCCACACTCGCTTGTTTTTGGACGAAGGTCTTCACCTCAACGGGCTCAATTACTGGATTATCGATCATTTTCACATTTTTAGTTCAATAACCCACATCCTACACTTTGGCCTCCGTGAATGACAATGGATAAAGGTAACCTGTCCAACCCTTTCTCTTTATTTTGCTTTTAAACACCAACTCCAACTAATGAATTTCCTTCTGATGATGGGGTTACGTCTACAGGTGACGTTGATATTCGAATGAATTTGTATTTTCATCGCCATCGATTTATCTTTCTTCATTTTCGATGCGAGTAGTGTGGGATTGCATCTGGGTGACAGGACTAAATTCCTCCGGTAGCACACAACCGATTTCGCGGTTATTGCTGCTTATCACATATGCGTACCCTGTACTCTTCCGCCCAATCCTCCATATACTTGAGCACTCTACCTTTGGTTTACAGCTTTAAATTCATTGGAATCGAACGGCGGGTAGTCCATTTTTGTTTATAGTATACCAAACAAAGGTCAGACAGACGAAATTCCATATCTAATAACAATATTTACATTAGCTCCGCAATGTTTTCTAGGGAGTTGTAAATGTGTCACCATGATTACCACGATAACTTTACAGGAAGGTTGAAAGATCGAATATGTTCAACGGAAAAAATAGACTGTACATGATTTTCGTCCGTGACTCGCAGATAAACGAACTCGAAGCCCCAAGACAGAGAATGCAGGTTTGCGTGACTACGTGTACTATAGGAGAGATGGTGAAAACAACGACAATAACACCTCAAATCATGGGCAGACCGACCAGAAAATCAAGAAAAGCTTCAGGACACCCAAGCAACAATAGACGGGAAAAGTTCGAAACGGCAACGCAGGAATGAGTCAAGTGGTTTATAAAGTAGGTCCTTATTTAAGGTGGCATTTTGGCCAGTCAACGGACAGAGGAGAAGCTCATTCACACAAGCGCGGGTGAAGAACAAGCGGAACAACTTGGTTATGAGAAAGGGCGAGATCAAGTCCAGTCGTTCATACGGATAAGGCAGACTGGGAGGAAAAAATAATTACATCCAAAGATTTGCACTTCGCCATACAACCCAGACAATTATGACATGGATCATTCCAAAACCGGGGCGAAAGGTGGCGTAAACGATAAACTCGAACAGATATTAGCAACAATTGGGATCATGAAAATTGCGGTCAATCGACACTTGCCATAGAAACAATACGGAAAAGAACACCTTGAAGCAGCATGACTGAACAACAAATTGTCACTTGGATGAGGAAGCCAAGTGGTATGGTCGGCGTGGAATTTAGTGGTGACAGTGCAAGAAAAGCAAGCCAATATTTTGGTTAATACAAGATAAAATTAGGATAGAGAGCATGGGACCTGGACTAAACCAGCTTAACGAAGTTCCTCAATAGGGCGAGCAGAATTTTTTTGTCCAAATCCAATAATTTTTTACATGAGTATAATTTATACAACTATAAAGTTACAATTCTCCACACCAGGTTTTCGTCATTGACAGATGAAATGCGATCCAGCCTGGAACACCACATTTTGCTTATTTTTACGTTTTACTTGTGTTCAACGAATAAGTGGCAAGGACAATGAAACAAACATTTGGAGAACGGTGCATTATTCGTGATTCAGTAGCTATTCCGCGATTGATAGTAGGCTTACGGGAAAACTGTTGGTTAAAACGCATAGCCTGGAAATCAATTTCTTATGAGCGTCGTTCTTTAAACGTCCATTTTACTTTCGTGATGATGGTGGAATATAGACTGGTGAGTGGAATATTCCAATTATTTAGTAACTAAGAGAGACACAAAGCTATGAAAAAGCTTTTCTCCCCTTTTCCTGTGATATATGCTGCTCCGAATTTATCCGTAAATTATTAGACGTTTTTCAAGTTATCCACTTGAAAAGTGATATCACGACAAGATGCAGTGGCAAATAGTTGACGCTTTCAACTTGGATAATGCTGTTCTTTGTATTTTTATAAATAAAATAATGCCTAAAGAGCTACATATACATCCAGTGAGATGTTCCAGGTAAACCCAGTATTCCCCTATGAAGAAGGATTAGGCGAGGTAATCTGCTTCATAGTTCAGCCGATCTAAAGCCACCGTTATAAGCTCATCAAAGACGGTCAAGTTTTGCAATCGCGATGAAATTTTAATTTCATCATCATTTAGTTTGGCTATGGATTTATGTTCTGTGACCAGCATTAGGACTTGAGAGCTCACAGGAACGTGACTCATAGTAGAACATCCCCAGTGAATCGGACTTGAAAGAGTTCGAAGTTGTAAAACTCTTTTCGCCGGGTGAAATGAGCTGCATCTAATCATGGTAAGCCGTACTGGAAGAGTGTTACCCACGTTGGTTTACGCAGTGCCGAATTGATCGCGTTCCGGAAATGAATACTTTCCGTCTGTCCGAATAGAAGTTCATCCTGAAAGACGTCTCTGCGGCCGGTCAAAGTTTCTGGCAATGCCTCACATGGGAATAATCTATTTATTGATATGGACATATCCATTTATATTTTGTATGCGTATATAATAGCAAAACCATGAACTGTCTAAGGGTTTAATTGTGACAGTTGGCCTAATTACAGCCCTGATTTGATAGGGAATTCACTTTGAATGTTGGAGAAATAAACTAATGTTCTTTATCCACACTGGACTACGGAGGTGAACATAACTCACGCAAAGCTACACAGGATAACTGGTGGGATAGTATCTAGATTGGCAAACACAGTTCATTATGACGGAATAATTCACTGTGAACGGAGATATGTCACCATATTAATAATTACATAATAATATACGCATGACACATTATGGTCGAATTTTCATGAAAATGAACACCCATTATTCTTCATTCACATAGCTTTTGATCCCTATTGTGTGCGATCGACGAATTAGTTGATGTTATTGTCCTGTTTTTTCAAGGAGGAGAAGAGAAATAACGCAAAATACACTTTTCTTTACTATCCACCAAGTGGTAAGTGCCAGCAACATAAAATATTACATGAAGGGGTGAAGATTGCTCCAAAACATCCAGTTTCATTCTTATTTCGACAATATCTTTGATCTTGTCGTTCCACTTGTCGGTAAAATTGAAGAGTCAACTAAAGATGTGGATTCATCCAATATTTCTCTGAAAGCAAGGCCTACAAATTTGGCCGCGCCATCTGTTAAATCTCCGGATATTTCTGCTACGTGACCAATTCATCTGTTCTCATTTTCTTTTTTACTCACCGTATGTTGTTTCGGAAGAGTTGTGCTTTTATAGCCATGTCAAACTCTGTCTTAGTTGATGGATTTATAAAATTTCCGGGAATAACGAGTGGGTGGCACAAAACATCTTTTGCAATATCTGATAGGAAGTAAGTGAAACGAATTTTCGGGAGATGAACGATCACTCTTGGGGAGATAGCACCGGATGAGTGTTTCCTTTACGCCGAGGAACCTAGTCAAAAATGTGATTACCTATTTTAACGAGTTTAAAAGTATGTTCCTTACTGAGAAATATGCCGGAACTGACTTATCTTGTCCGAGGACCTGAAAACATAGCAGAGAGGGCTACTGTTGCACTAGAAATCGGGCTTCACTTAGATGTCGATTACCGAGTTATCAAAGTTGATCGATCCGAAGTATCTCGCACTGATCATCCCGACGTCTATCGGAAATGTGCCGGTGGTGTCATAACGTAAGTAGATTGCGTTGGTACGTTTTTCTCCTCGATCTGTCCACATTTTTCACGGCTGATATCAGTGCTTTTATTGGTAAGCGTAAGCCTCAACATCTCAGTCACCATCAACCCATCATATTTTACACTCACGTTTATATTTTACCTTTATGTTCCTCCAAGATGTCCTTCTGCTGAACTGGTGGGATTATCTGACAGTTTTTCTTCCATTTCTAAATCATTTAAACTCTTCTTTAGGTGCAGTATACGATGATTTCAACCCGTTCGGTGTGAGTTTCCTCGTCAACTTGGGCCTGAATAATATTGGTACTTCTCCCACTGAACTAGATGTCCATCTAGATCTCTGTCATGTAAACACTCCGAACTGGTTTTATAATGCGTGCCATTCCCGGACAGAGAAATCTGATTATGCTGTAGTTAGAGTTTCTCTCACGACTTATTGCCAAACGAACCACAAGCTCTTCACCCAGATTTGCTACCGAATGATTGTAAGGTCACAGTGTAAACAGGACAACCTTTCTAGACTTAAGGGTATGGTAACCAACTTTGTTCCACGCATATTTAATAAATCCAACCTCTCCTTATCTAATTACCATCGGACAGACTATTTCTATTTCCCCTACAACCTACGTTGTCTCACAGATAAGTTGTACATCCGTTCCGACAGATTTTCTTCTTCATATTCGAAGCATTTAGCCAAAAGAAGGAACGGGCTTTCAAGACTAGCGACCAGACTGTGTCTGTACTACTCCGTACAAACCTATCAAAGTGTAGCTACGCAGACGTAACACCCTAATATACATGATCCATAACTGCCAATAAGAACTGCCGTGGCCCCTGAAAAACCGTTGTGCAGTTAAACATTGTAAAATCTAGCAAACGTTTACCATCGATAGATGTTGAAAAACTGAATTGATGCTTCCCTGCTGCCGCTCAGTTGCAAAATTCAGGCTCTCACAGTGTGCTTTTTTGACTACAGCGATGTATTTAACTGCTTCGACACGTCCATACTACTCCACATTCTCCAAGACTGTGGAGTCAGTACATTCCATATATATTTACTATCTAACTACTCTTACAATCACCAACAATTCGTCGTAATAAAAGAATAAACCTCCAACTCTTCTCTATACTATAGATATCGTACAAAGAACCTTTCTCTTGCATTTCGTTTTTTACTAATTATATCTCTGTCATGCCTATAAGCGATGACAGTTTGCTTATTAAATATGTTGATGACGTAATCGTTGGTATTCTTCACTCCGTTAGCTCTCCTCAAACAAAGAGTTACTAAACAAACCAACTGGTCTTCTGGTTTTCTGGTCTTGATCTAAAAATAAATCCTTCCAAGTGCTACGATATCTTATTTTGTTTTCACAATAGCACCAAATATCCCGATCTTCTTGCATCCAATTCTGATTTACTCACAAAGGGTGTGCACAATGCTGGAACATCATCTATCGAGTATCCCGAAGTAACCGCCGGTCGTGAACTTTTCTGGTTCCATAAAAACACAGCTGTTTTAAAAAATTATACGTTTAACATTTTACATGCTATGTCTGAAGTCACTTTCTGTTCCACTCCATTTATTCAAACATTTTA
Organism: Fasciola hepatica; assembly: GCA_948099385.1. Taxonomy (NCBI): domain Eukaryota; kingdom Metazoa; phylum Platyhelminthes; class Trematoda; order Plagiorchiida; family Fasciolidae; genus Fasciola; species Fasciola hepatica. Next base: position 1,661,855 of record CANUEZ040000151.1, read on the forward strand.
TGTTCGCACATATCTCACCACCTTCGCTCTACTCTTCTCCCGTCATCTGTCCATGGTAATTACGAATGACTTCTAACTTATTGTCGGATCTATCAAACATGTTTCACGTTGCAGTGGGATCACCTATGTTCAGTTCTCTCAGTATATAACATCCCAACAACAACATGATTGCAGACGTTTACTTTAAACACACTGGATGCCCATTCACATCCTAGTTATCCAGATTTCAGTAAATGTGTTTCTACATCCTCCAGCAAATCCACTTACAAAAACTTGCATGCCCGTGCCACTATTTACAAATCATCCACGGTTTCGTATCTCGTCAGGCTTCGCACTAATTCTTACACTGTTATAGACAAACTGAAAAACCGGTTGAACTAGATACTTCTTTCACAAGCGACGGTGGTCTGTTTTCCACCGAACAAGCAACCGTGCACTTGATGGGTACAAGGCTACCAAGCCCCATAACTGGAACAGAAAACTCACGCGTGATGTGACCTTACACAGCGTGTGTCGGGAACGTTCGATTACTGTAACCTCAGCTGCTACAAAATGATTGCCAGTGGCTACCAGATGATAGAAAATCTGCAGCTAGTCGTCTGAGCTGAGTTTCTCGCATTACATTCACACACCAGCCATGACGACCAAACTACGCAACAGACATCAACGATTTTTCATTGTTAAGTTGACTTACTTACGTTGGAGTAAAGTTATTTTTAATACGCTTTTGCTGTCCAAATAGCAAGTTCTTTTATAGCAAGTATCAGCATATCAAAGAACAAAAATTAGGGCATTTGAGATATCAACGACCAGTAAGGCAGCATCTTGAAGGGAACCGTTAAACACTCACTGCCTCATTGAGGTGGCATATACCGACTGAGCTACTTCCGAGATATGCCAATTCATTTATTCATGGACCTTTAGGAATATGATGATACACTGTATTCCTCGACCAATTAGACCATGGAGTGTACCATGAGGAACAGATGGTCAGTATGGCAAGAAATACGGAAGAATACAACGTTCATTTCTGCACATGGGTATGAGAAAATGCTTGGGTCAATAAACAAAAAGCTACTGTCCTGATCCGACGAATTCTTGAAGAAAACTAAATCACGATTTTGCCTCTATGTACTCGTCCTCCGTGAGACTAGATGATGGTGAATCATTTGTGAGAATCAAAACAGAGTATCCGAAGGTATGGAGTGATGTGTGGCTGGTGGAACACTTGAACTACTTTACTGAATTTCATGAGAGGGCCAAACTATAGTTTTGGGAATGAGGCCTACATACACCACGTTGTTCATATGTTTTACGGCGATACAGGGGTTCTTGAGCAAGCTCGGATTCATAACTACATTAGCTCTTCGCAGTACGATTCATATCTGCTAAGAAGACAGTCAATATACACCAGTAAATGCACAGGGATATCCCACTGGGTCAGTCAAATTATAGGTTCATTGTGGTGGATGCTATATGCCTATGCACTTTGGATGGATGTAAGGTGTAATCTATTCACGAAATACCTGATCCTCTTTAATGTGGTCTGAAACTTCAGTTGATGGATCACACGTGGCAGCAAGGCTTGGGCTATGCCCATGAGTGGGTTTGAATCCCATCCACGGTGGACTAATTTCACCGTTTGGATCAGTTTCACATTTGTCATATCTACCAAATGGAATGTTTTACAAACATATACGTATTCATTAAATCCTCAACACAACAACACATGCAAATAGATAATCTATATCAGATGAGAATACAATCAGGTTCTTTCATTTCCACTCCTCTGATCTTTCACATCATTGTTTATTGTTTCTACGTTTGCCTGTCGTCGAGTGTGTCTCATTTAATAAATCATGTCAAATCAGGGATGCTTTTTATTTGTCCGAAAGGTGCAACTTTTCACTGAAATTTATAGTTGCATTTGTTGTTAGCAGTAGAACACGGATGTTGGCACTGCTTTTATTTGTACAGCATAGATACGAAACCCGGCCGTAGCCGGTGAGCAAGCAGCCGACAAATGCAAGTTAACAAAACCATGCCGGTGATTTGAGTTACACTTAAGCGCCAGCGTACATTCGCACCAAGTCAAGCAAGGTGAATCGACACAGCCGAATTGATTGGCCAACAAACAAAGCATGGATAAACACCAACAATTGTATGTCAATGCATGAGAGATTTTGATGGATTTTTCGCGCAGAACGTGTGACCTTTCCATCCGGACACATCGGTTGTCAGTCGCATCATATGGCGGTAGCAATGTAATCGACAGAACAACCAAACTCAAGGCTCTAATTCAGGATCGATCTGACCCCCCTACCCTCACCCCAAATTTGCTTTCCATTAACGTTTTGAGCCATACTTGCTCATTCGCTGAACCACAAACAGCACATTGGCCTTAAGTGACCTCTGACAGGTGCGTTCATTGATTTTGTTTCTGTGACCCATGACCCACATTTCCCATAGATATTTCGTTGATTTGACTGCTTGAACCTCAAGCGCTCCTGAATTTGCTCGCATTTGGCCGACTCTGATTCACGGAGCGGTTGCTGTTGAGGTTTGTACAGTTTTTTTCAATTTCATGATTGTTTTTATAAAGAACCGTATTGAAAACCACAATTGGACGCTTGGTGTTTTTTGGATTGTGTTACGCGTATCTCAACGACTGCTAGCAGTCCTTTACAAGCAATAAATACATGGTAATGAAAAAATGATGGTTGAATCGTGTTGATCGGCAAGCAGTTTTCGTCAGTGAGGAACATCATGGAAGGTGGACGGTCAAGATTGAGTAAGCTTTTCTCGCAAGTCCTTTACAAGGTGTTCTCTTGAAACAAGAAGCTTTACTGGAAATGAAATAACCAAGTTACCGAATTTTGCATTTCGGGAATATATCTATTTAAATTTACTACGTGTAGCCGAGTGGGAACTACTGCTAGTTACAGACGTATGTGGTGGGTATGTTTCGTCAGAAATTATCGAGCTACACAACCTTTCACATAATAGAAATTGGTTTTTCCCAACAAGTTCAATAATCCAGGGTAGAATATATCACTGCACTTAGAAATACATTCAATGGAGCACTTGGTCCACATAAAGTCTTTAACAAGCGAACCAGGGAAAATGACAGGGATGGGCAGTATAACCAGTTGTCTCGTTTGATTAAAGGTAAGCATACTACTCGGACAACCAGTCAGTATCCCTTTCACGCATGGACTTACACTTGCTTGATATTGACCTTTAATCATGGTTCAGCTCGAGCAGTACTGACTTATCGATTTTGCTTCGTACTGATTGGCCTTACTGTTTTGCACGTGACAGCACACAGCTTAGCAGTTTTGCCTACTTGCCTGCGGCTTACTTGCCGACTACGGTCGGGTTTTGTGTACTCTCGTACAAATGAATGCAGTACCAAAGTTGCGTGTTCTACTGCTAACTGCGAACACAGCACGAGTGACATAGCGAGAATGGATAAGTTTAGAGATGACATGGATAGGTACGCGTAGAGCCCTCAGACGGAAGATGTAAAGAGTCAGCCTTCTTACCTCACATAATGGGCCCACTTAAGATCTACTGAGATAAGCATACCAGGATATTTATAGCACTGAACTCTTTGCACTTTCGAACCTCCTAGCATAAGATCCGGATAATTCGATTTCGATGAGCATGTACATGTTCGGATTAAGTACTAACTTGACGGCCTTGAACCAATCCGGTATTGTGTAGACAGAATGTTGTATTGCATTGATAATAACACTCTTTCGGGACTCATAACCGACCACAACGTCGTCAGTAAAGGATGAAAAAATAGAGGGGAGGTCAAACATGAAGCAAGCAAACAAAACTGGTGATAGGATAGCACTTTGCAATACTCCAGCGTTTATGGAGATTGTGGTGGATCTATAAACATTCAGATATGTGATTTGAGACCGGTTCGTGAAGCAGCATCTTTTCTAATTGGAAATCAGTGGGCATATTCGTTGTTAATCCAGGAGAAATAGTAAACGTCCTCTACTGTTCCAATTGAAAGCATTTGTATAGTCCAGGTAACAGACGTGAACGAGTTTGCTTTTCCGGCCAATCAATAGTGCTACTGAATGGATAAGATAGGTGACCGAGTCCAAAGTAGAACTCTGTTTACTGTAGACAAAGTGGTTTACGTCAAAAACATTATTGTCCCACTTGATGTCACTAATTAGTATCCGCTCGAAAGTCTTAAGCGAAACTGACTCGGATGCGGTGGGAAGAAGTTTGCATTTTTCTTTCTTTGATATCTGAGTGATACGAAAGTGACTTCGGGAGTCAGCAAGTTTGTCTTCAGCCAGATATTAATTAAACATGGAGAAGTACATAGGAACCAAGTAGGTAACACGAGATTTCAAATAAGACTTTGTTGAGATTCATCGGTTTAAACTCATTGTAGACACTTTCCGGATGGAGGTACTGAAGATTTTCCAGTTCGCCCTGGATTCTAGGTCCTTCTTCAAATAAATCGCTAGGAATAAATTCTGATACAAAAGACCTACCAAGTTTTTGACGTCTTGCTTTATGTAATCTGCTTTTCAGTCCATTTCATAACTGGAGGGAAGAGTTGTCTTTGAGTATGGTACTCGCATGTAGTCCGTCAAGATAAACAATTCCTTACGTGACGTGCAGGTTTGGCAGTTTTACTGTGGACATATTGTTCGAAAGATATGCTGTTTCTTCCATGCTCCGCAATATTTTGGCTTCTCTAATCAAAAGGGTCTACAAGCTTCATAATCTGCTTCCGTGGGCAGCGTGTTTTATAACCGAGGTCTAAATAGCTCGTGATGTTTTCACAATGCGTCGGCACATCAGGGTCGTAAAATGAATCCAAGTCGGAAGGTCTTTCAAAGCAAATGAATAGTGAGCTCGATTTGCTGTCGTAAGTACGTCTTTCGAATTGGGTTCTTCAGCAGGCTTTGGTGGTTGCTTTCACCAAATCTTTTAGAAAGATCGTTGACAACACAGTGGTCGGAGTTTCCCACGGGATCAGGCCTCACAGAAAGAAAGAAAGATGGCTCGCTCACGAAGAAGCAGTCTAGATAAGCATCATTTCTGGTGAGGAAACTGACAATGTTGTGGAGGGACTTAAGACTGTGGAATGTCAAATCGCAATTGTTCAACTTGCCAGCCACGATAAAAGGTGAGCTGTCAATCCCCTCTTTTCGTGTCGAATAGAATGAATCCGGGATGTCGGCCAGTCACGTGTGTTGTGGGGCCAACTCATGTGTCATGGGCTTGCGCACGTGATTCATTCCGATCCCGTTGCCGTTGTGCTCGCGTGCGCGATGCCTGTCTATCCGACGCTCTGCTTCGGTCCACTTTACGAATCACACGCGATTAGGCGCGCGTGAAACTGACACTGATTCTTTGTTCGCGTTAGCTTGACACATTACCATGGTGGAGCTTGTCAGTAGATGATTAACTTGTTTGCTTGCTTACCTTCCTACGTGCGTGTTTACTGATGCGTCAATAAACAGATCTGTTGCGTACTGTGTTCGAGTTCTGAACACTAGAACGCGGTACTACAGTCTGGGGTTGTGCACAGATCATACTTAACAACAGAAGAGCTTCTAGCGATAAAGCATGTCGTACGTTCAATGGTTGCACAGTAAATGCTTCGTGTGTTATATGTAAACATGCATGAGGACGAACGACTCCAAACATGACGTGCGTGGGCAACACCTCCTCGTTTGGATTTTCTGCCTGGCAGTCTGTTCAGCCTGTGACCGGAGAATCCACGACGCTTCGACAACTCATCAACTATGGCCGGATGAAGCCCAGATTCATAAACGTAAACAATATCACAGCTCGCATATTCCAAAGAATTCCTCACAGAATGAGAAAAATGGCCTAATTCCAAGATCCTATTAGGTTCAGTGGTATTTCGTACAAAAATCAAAACACGTGCGTTGTACTTGAGCATCGGGAAAGAAGACCGTAAAATGCAATGACATAAATATGCCGGAGCAGTAAAGAATGGAGAAAATAGAACGGCCAGATTCGAAGGCCACTCCTTCAAATAAAAGAATACGGACTAAATGACTTTAGTGATGGAGCAATGCTAACGAACCTGCGCAACATAATCTCAAAAGTTAGTTGTTGTTTTCCAGTAAAGACCCAAGGAATTGTCAGAATAACGTATGGTTAGTGAATAGATTTATCCCATGTGTTGATTTAGTGTAGACCAACGCCTAACAGTTACCCATGTTCCCTTAGGTCTACCATCGGCACGTGAATTCAGTAAATCTTGATGGCAGTGAGATCGTACTCTTTTTGTCAAGAAGGGTCCCCGATCACTTTCATTGTTTCGCATTCAGTGAAAATGGTTTTCTCCCCTTCTGGAACATTACCGCAAAAAGTGGGACATTTCGTAGAAAGCGTGATTGAAGTCAACAGCGCAGAATTACTGGTACTGATGTGCTAAAATATCCACCTGATGACAAGTCACCAGAGACAGCGTCTTTTGTCAGTCTATCCTATTAACCTAACAGTGAGTCTGCGGAACAGTTGAAAACGCAATTGTCGAGTGAATAAATCTTTTCTGTAATGGAAACTTCCGTGTAAGTTATTTTTATCTGTCACCGATAAGACCACATTCTCCACCAAACATGGTTGATACCGTCCCAAGACAGGCAAGCTTAATCTGTTTGAGTGAGGTGTGAAATTAATTAGACTGTTGTGGGCCTACTTCGGAGTAGAAGATTTACAAAAGACACCTCGGTTTGTCATTCCATCTGATTTTTTTTATTTCTTGCTTACTGACTGGGGTAGCCCATATCCATAAGGAACCAGTGAATTGCCTTGGAGGACCGGCAAGCTTGATCCTGGGACTCTGAGTGGTGGAGAACCACATCCGTTGCCAACAATTTAGGCGCATTAGTGAGGAAGGCGGATCTGTGTTTATCGCCTTTGTTGCTGACATTGGCCGGTTACGAACCTGTTACCATAAAAGCGAAAAAAGTGGATACCAATTGGATTGCCTTTATGGGCAGAGGTGTCACAATAAAACGCGGTAAGTGTCAAACAGACGGGATCAACCGTCATTGACAGACTAACACGAGACAGATGTGGAAAGCGTCCAGTGACAAGCAAAATGAGCTCTACGGTCTTGTGGCTGGAACTCAGCGGGATATCAGGCGGAGAGTAAGACAACAAATCTGGATAGCTAAAGATTAATAAAAGCAGTCGAAACAATGAAATCGGACATTTCGGAAGCAGACCAGTTTACTCGATGGGGCTAATGTGCGATTTCAGAATAGTGACCATCAAGTAAAGCTGTTTTAACAAACAGCCAACTACGAAATCAGAACACCAACTGTTCATGTGATACAAATAAGTCCAAGGAACCACACTCAATATTTCAGCAAATTATTATCTAATACACGGTGAAATTCATCAGTTTCGGACACATGTCTCCACCCATTATTTTTTGTTTCATCCATAACAAGGCATGTTATGACTGACGCTTTCAAGGACAAGTGAGTATGAGGAACTAATATGCAACACAGAACAGTTCCGGATGGAAGTGGGTGTATTTTGATTGATATGAGCTATCTGAAAAACAATACGCTTGCTTCGTTACACTTATTACGCAAGCTGCAGTGATTGAATTGCTCCAGTTTTAGTACAGATGTAAGACATTTGTGTGTTATTGTTTTCCAGAGGATCCTTCGATTAGATAGATTGTTTACACGATATTCATGTGATAGATGGGAACTGTCACGCAAAATAATCTTTTTCGATATTTTTTTCGCATATTTCAATCAGTTACTGTCCAGTGAAAATGATAACTGGTTTGATCGAAATTGATTGATTACACAATTACGCCAGACAAAACCGATTCCAAGTGGCTCTTCGAAAGGTTCACAAAAACGGTACACCTAAGTTCATCCGGAACTGTTCTGTGTGGCGTACGAGTTCCGCACAGTCACTTGTCCTTCAATGCGTCAGTCACTGCATGCTTTGTTATGGATGGAACTAAAAATAATGGGTGGAGACATGTGTCCGAAACTGACGAATTGCACCGTGTATTAGATAATAATTTACTGAAATAGTGAATGTGGTTCCATGGATTTAATGCTGTCCCATTTACTTTTTATTTGGATGTTCTTGAACTTCGCAATTCATTTCGATACGGCTTTTATTTTTTTCAGTCATTCTCAACGTGTTTTTTCTCACTTCCTTCTTACAACTGGGTAGCCCACTATTTCTGGTTTGCAGACATCAAAAGCACGAGACAATCAGTTGGGCCACTTGAGGTTAGATCTACGGAAAGCCACTCGAAGTGACGAATATTCGTATTTTACATTTTGATCCACGGTACGCAAAGAACATTCGTCCCAGTGCATATTGACGCAAAGGTGCACTCAGTGGTAGAAATTTTTTCGCAAAGTAACATTCCTCGATTTGCACGATAGACCAAGACCTACTTTTGAACCCGATCCACACTAGTATTTCTTTCAACAATGATTATGTAAATTTCTATTATTCATTTTTGTTGTTTCCTTTCCTACTATCGAACTGTTGAACTGATCTGAACAATCACGAACTCATTCAGTTAACACATTCTCCCTCAGTTATAATGTCTCAGTTAAGCAGAGTTGACCGTTGGATCAGCTGAACAAATTGGAGTGTATCATTTTGGATTTCAGACCTATCCACGCCCGTGGTCGGTGGAATCCGTTTCACAGGGCTCCTCCATCGAGCATCGGAACACGGATCAGAGTTCATCCTTCAGATAGCTCCAAGTGGTTAGAAAACAAACTAATTTTGTTATTACTATTGCATTCAGATTGTGCAGCACATTTTTCCGGGATAAGAAGCTGATGATAAGATCAATCCGCGAATGTGAGGGCTCATTGCTCTTACTTGTTCTGTTGAATCATCTTGCTGCTGTTATCATCACAACTTTATGCGCTTTTCTCAAGTAGTTTTCCCTAAGAGATTTAGTAGAATAGACTAACTGTTAACATTTCGCGGTATCCGCCTTCTATTCATACTGAATGATGAAATATGCTTCGTTAAAAGACTGGTTTTTTTGATATTTTCCTGTGTTTTATTCAGATTGCTTTTCTTCCGGGAGTAATATTTCCAACGTTGAAAGAATGATCATTTGCATGCGGTCCGTATGAATGGTATACACAATACTTCCGAACAGAAGACCTCAAAAAGTAAATCAAGGCAACCGGTTACTGTGGATCAGTCTAACATTGAATTAAGAACGTCAGTTACCAATAAACCGGAAACAAGATCAGTCTTGATGGATCTGTTGCATATTTGTTTTTCTCGTGGACAGGTAGGTGGACAGTTACGGAGCCCGTTATTCATCAGTTTTGGAGATCTTTTAAGAGGTGCACTGCCTAAGCAATGAGGGCATTAGTAGTTCCTACGTGTTCTACATGAATGAGGTAAAAAGACCAGATGGTGAGATGCAAACGGTTCGATTCGTGTTGTTGATGGCGAACAAAAGGCTAGTTTGAATTGAGGCAGTAAGTGAAATGTGACCGAGTAGATTTCATCGGAAGTCTGTGCTATGCTTTGTCGAGTCAGTTCCACTTAAACTCACATTTCTATTTATCTTCGTTTTTTGTTCCAACATCTAGTTAGTAGGCATCTGGATAAGCACCATTTAGCTGGATGTCAGTTGTTTCAGTGTGGGATTGTGTGTGTGTGATCGTGAAAGATTCGATTATACGTCAGATTTTACGACCTTCATGCAGTTGTGAAATCCTGAGATTTCTCGTTGTTTATCTTGGTCACATTGACTTAACTCACTGATTTCACAAACACTTGTGCTCACACACTCTATGAGATACCGTATTTGTGAGTAAAACGGCGGATAAAGTTTGTCACGATATTTTAAATACTACTGTCAAAGCCCTAAAACGCGTCACCTAAATGAACTCTTCACTCTATTGGTCTTTTATGTGACTCCTGGGAATTTCCCAACAAGGAAATTGTCTGATCAACCTCCGACGCTCACTCAGCCGGAGGATTATCTGAAATTCCGCCTGAGGATTGCGTGAGTTAGAGGGAATGCAGGATTTTATGGAGACTGTGTCGGACTCCTTCACTATCCGAAGCCATTTCGGAAGATTTCGAGACTCATTTAAATCAGTCCAAATAGTAAATATCAAAAAAGAATTTGCCAAAACCATGTCGAAATAATGCGTCCAGGTATAGATGAGCTTCAAATGAACAGTGCACTGAAGGAGTTCGACCTCTAAACTAATGGCATCGCTGAAGAGCTCCCACTTCAGAACTCATTACTAGGAAAGTAATCAAAACATGGAACGGCAGAAAAAAAAACCTGAATACGCCAATAGCACGCACAATGTCCCCGACATATCTCACAGTATATCTCCACAATGTCTTCTGATGTGGCTTTACCGAAAGAACATTTGACAATGCTCTCATTGGGGATGAACGTTTGCGGTAACCGTACATATTAGGATCGTCAGAGAGAAAATCAGACCCCGTTCACGAATTTCGTGACCCAAACCTGTGGCTTAACAATGACGTTACCGATACTGTTTGAGCATTTCAAAACTACACCAGTGGGGACGTGTTATACACTGCAAATAGTAAGGTTCATTAACCCACCCTTTTTCGAAACATTTTCAGGAAGCTTCGAAGGAACTTAAGTGGAATAGTAGAATTAATTACTACTCGACCGGACATAGAAGCTGGAATAGCAATGATTAATCGAACGGATGACAATATAAAATAGATGATCATCCTATCAGACCGGATAAAATATGGACAGTTCGATTGGGGGAAGGCTATTGTGGACACTGTCAGAAAGCAGTCATCAGCTTTCTGAGATGATTGTGGATGGAGAAACGTACTACAGCTGTAGGATTTTGAAAAACGAATCCGAATGGCTTGAACATACCACTCGTGTACGGGCTTACACACGTGCACAGATGATGTTGTCCATTGATTCCGATACTCTTAAAGACTGGTCTCCATATCATTCCTGATGAAATGGCTTGCATCCTTACTGGAATATTTAGGCAAGAAACTGGTCGCAAGAACTTTGGGTAACAAATCTGAGTTCATCGGAAATATCGAACAACTCAGCACTGAAAATAAGACCATGTTTTGTTGTTAGATAGTAAATCGCTTCTCACTAATTTTTGGTTACTGAAAACTGGTACCGACTCTCGTTACTACATATAACAGCTTCAGCTATTCTTCGGGATTCTAGTAACTCATGTGAAAGAGCTCATCCTACGTTGCACTGTGCACGTTCCGTTTCCGTGCATTGGAAATCTGTCGTGGTAAGTGGACGTTGTTGCAATCAGCTCACTAACTGTTCAGTTGTTTGTGGTTATTTCTATAGGAATCTTGGATCAGTGAGATTACAGAGCTGAAAATCTGCTTTCCATAAGTGGGGGATACTTTTCAAACATGTAGTACAAAAACAAACTTCACTGGGGTGGTATGAATGTAAAATTGCGTCAGATAGTCAATTCAGTCCGGTTCAATTTAATTCAAAGCCCTATGACGACGAGAAATGAAGGCTGTTTCCTATTTCTTGAGGTTGTTCTTTTAAAGACGGATAAGAGGTCGGTCGAAGGAGGGGTACATGGAAAGTCCAACTGGGTGAAACAGTACGTGAACTTCCACGACTCGGTCCTTATGAGTAGTGAACTGAATATAACAAGCTATCTGGCGCAATTAACCGGTAATTTTTGGTGGTAGACAGTAATGAAATGTCGTCCGGATCGTTACCACACCTGACCTATTGGGATCTTATGAGATTCTTCGCCACTCCGAACCTCAGGGTCTTTTTGCCGGTTATCCTCAATAGTGTAGTGCGCATTCGTATCTATGGGGTAAATGCCCCTTCCACTGGGCTCATGCGCAAGCACGTAATAAAAAGTCGCCAGATACTATAGAGTGAGTCGGATCACCTGTGCAATACCTTCTGTGAGATCGGAAATCCGGACAGAGTGGCTGAAAAATGCGCGAAACCTTTTAAGCCTAGTAATAAACATAGTAGTTAACAAAACAGAAGCATTCATTGCTTGCCTTCTGGTAATCGATAATATGAGGGAGATATTCCCAAGGTGCTTTACGATGAAGCTCTGAAATAACGCTTGATGCTGCTGAGCTGAAAATACCCCATCTACTCAAATCGTTCATTGTTCACATCCAAATAGAATAACTATCATTTCGCACCACATCAAGGTATGTTTATCAATCTACCTGCCTCTGCGTAGTCGGCTACACTGGCCATACCTGTGAATAGTTGATGAAACACCTAAAGAACCTCATCTGGCTTCGTGAAAACAAGAAATGGTAAAGGCCATCAGAGGCTCAGTAGTGGAACATCTGGTGAATGCGGAACATTCGGTGGAGTTTAGAATGGTCATTGAAGGTCGTATGCAATACACCGGTGAATCGATTTGAACTGGTCCGTAGAAGTGATATCAATCAAAATTCGTCATCCTGAACACGTCTTCACATTTCACCTTCACTACATTGGGCTGTTTAACACCACCTCAGCTTCTCTTCCTTCTCTTTGAACCTGGTGCATGTCCGATGGCGTTTTCATCATCTGTTCGAAACTTGTATCTGTGTTTTGTGCTTTCATTTACAGAAACAGCCGAATCAACCTGAATCGATCAACGAAATCAGACAAACTTTCTTCGTGTTATATAAAATACTTAGAAAAATGGATATGATCCGATCGGAAGAAGTGACATCAATCAAAATTCGTTATCTTGAACTACATAAACAAGAACTTCTTTTCCACAGTTCAGAACTGCCTTGTTAGAAAAGTATATAGCTATCGAATATCGGCTTAACAAAACAAACAACACTTTGATTGACTTGATTCACTTTAAGTGCTTCCTACCTTTTATCTTAGCTATGATAATTTAACCTAAAAGGTCTGATTCCTTCCTGCGTATGTTTGCAAAATCCTTGAGAATGTATAATTCAAATGAATCCTCAGCTCTGTAAAACTTGCATTGATTTTTGCCCCTTACAGGACTGCCTCCGTCCGAACGATCTATCAGTTTGAATTTCGCTCATCTTTGACGTGCTATCCGTGCTTGTTTGCCTCGTATGCGTATCACCCCGTAGTCAGGTGACTCCACTGATGCGCAAACGCGTGTACTTTCGGTCGTTCTTTTTTGGATAAACTCGTTTGTATTTGTCTTTTCGGGTACATATTTGGTGATTCGAAGTTTCTGCCCTCAGATACTGGAATTTTTGGTCACAACTCACATATCATACTACTGCGTTACGTACGCCATTCTTATCCGACGTGGATTTTTACGGTATCGAAACAGGACTCAACGAAACCGAAGCTCCAGTCACCGTGAAACTTGCTCTTTTCAAATCCCCACCCGTGGTTTGCACCGTCTATCACATTCGTTTTCAGTCGGCGATGCTTTTGTACAGTATACAAGAATTTCCTACCAAAGTCGCGGAAGAGGCGTGTAGTCTCATTTATGAAGCCCCACCAAATTACCCATAGAAATCAATCAAGAGCGCAATTATCCGTCAGGTAGGATTGTCCGATCACCTTCTGCTACTTATGAATCACCTATTGGGGTCGCATAAAATTAGTGACTCTCTTTTAAGACACCTATGCTTGGAGCTCCTTCCTTTGTTTCCTAATACAATCCTCATAACCTTCAACCAAAATGTTTTGACCTAGGGATTGTTCGCCACCGATGACTGAATACTTGGCTTGAATCCCACAAGTATGATGGCTGAAACCACTGCTCAAAAACCGATTCCCGATTCCATCTAGGACCTCAAAAAACAAATTACCAATCTAACCTCCCATTAAACACTGTTCCCCAATATGTCAGTCATACAGTTCCTCCATAAAGACACAATCAAAACTACTACTTGGGCTTACTCCAACAGTTCCCATGGATTTTCGCGATCGTCAACTTTGCGCACATTATACTCAGAGCTCATTTTCTTCCTGCTTTTCTCCCTGTGGTTAGTGCAAAACACTATTTTCTTTTGGACAGCAATGCGTCCATTAAAACGTACTTCACAGACATCTCGGTAAAAACTCTTGGAAGTCACCCGATGACAGTTCGCTTGCATTTTCCTCCATTTTGGAAGATTTTCCGGCAGCTGCCCATCCATAAACATCCCCATCGCAAGCACCATACAAAGTCCAACATCACTTTGTCACCAAAGATCCTTCAATATCGGAGCATCCCGGCCGACTGATGCCCGAACGCCTTTCCTTGATCACATCGGAATTTGAACGTACGCCAAGCTTGTGGATGATTTGTCCGTCAAGCAACAACTTGGCCTCCCCACTCCACATACCTCCTGAACCTAAAGGTGACTGGCGCCTGTGCGGTGACCCTAAACAACGCAACTGTATGCAAAGGCTGTCCAGTTTTACGCACTGGAGCCTTCTCCAACAGCTTGTGTGAAAACGCATTTCCCTCAGACCTGATTTGCTAAGAGCACATTATCATGTTCCTGCTTTTCTTAAAGGCGTTCAAAAGACAGCTATCATGACGCCTTTTGGGCTTTATGAATTATTGTATATGACTTTTCGCCTATGCAACACCACTGAAACATTCTAGCAAACCATGAGCCAAGTTTTCCTTGGTTTAGGTTTTACTTTTGTGTATTTTGATAGTTTTCTAGTCGCAACATCGTGAACATATTCTCTAGCTATTCGGAAGCCCCGAGATTATGGCATCTCAGTCAACACTTCTAACTATATCCTTCGTGCAAAGTCCGCTGAGTTCTTTAGCAGTTATGCTGCAGCTCCAAAACAGGGTGAATGCCATTTGTGTCTATCCGAAACAACAACTGTACAAGAGTCTTCGCCGTGTCCTGGGTATTGTCATTTACTACTGTCGATTCACACCAGACTGTTCGGAGATCTTGAAACCACTTAACGAACTTTAAAAAAGGGCCGCACCAATTCTCAGTAACTCCCGAAGATAAATCAGCATCCCAGACAGCAGAGCAAACCTTACCTAAAGTTCTCAGACCCACACACTTGAAGCAATGGTGACAACGCTATTCTCGTGTTGCAAACTGGAGCTTTCCAAATAGCCTTTGGCCCCGAATTGCTACAGACAGTTGGTGGTGTCAAGCAGCCGTTGTCCTTCATATCTCAAAGGTTGTAACCGCTACAGACTCGTTACTGCGCTTTCGGCTGCAAATTGTTTGGGATCTACCTCATAATAAAGCACTTTCGGCACATTTTAAAAAGTAGAAGTTTCTTCAGTTACATCGACCACTTACCTTGACTGGTGTGCAACATTCAGCTGGTCCGGGATTGTGCACACATAAGAGGATGACTAAGAACTACAGAGCAACCGCTCATTCTCTTTCCTGTAGTTGAAAGGCTGACCCCTTCCCGATGGAAATTGTACGATTGTTTGGGATGCCTCTACAGGCAATCCTGGCTTATTTGTTCTATTTTCACTTCGTCGCACGATTTTACACATTTACGTACCATATTCTATCTTGATGTGCGTGCGCCTTCATAAGGCTTGCTTCCGATCACGATGTTTGGCTGAATATGAATAGAAGCATTCATGTTTAGTCTAAGGAATGCGTATCACGTCAATGGAACAAGATTCATCAGCACATGCTTTCTTCTCCGCCTAACTAATCGGAAGCAGTTCCCATTTTCTCATATCCACTTAGATATTGTTGGTGCTTTATCGCAGTCCGACTGATACCGTGTTCTATTCACGTGCGTAGATCATGTTACGCATTGTCTCTTGGCAGTCACCTTGGCTGACACCTCCATTGAAACAGTCACAGAAAGATTTACACCACTGTATTTCTATGTTTGGTGTTCTCCATACGCCCACCGCGGGTAGACGAGAACAGTTTCAATCGAACCTCTTCCGTGATTGTACTTTTCTGCTTAAGTTTTACAATATTCGCATGGTTTTATATCGCTCATCAACCAATGGACTTGTAGAACGCTCTCATAGATAACTGAAGGCTCCTCTCACCTCAACCTCTCATTTCGCCAAGTAGACAGACGCACCCCCCCCCCCCGTCAACCAAGTTGTCAATACGCTTTACCCTAAATTAAAACCTTAGTTCCTTTCCCGCCGACTTGATGTTAGGCACATCCCCACAATTGCCCGGTGAGGTTTTCGAACGCAATTCTGATGTTCGTGACCCCACTAACTTTGTCCACAAATTACCGTTGTACATTGCGTCACTCTGTTCTCTCACAACTCGGTCATCCGCTCAACCAAACTTACATTCTTCAAGACTTAACTATATTTTCCTATGGTTTTCTTCGTTGTGATGTTGTTAAACACCCATTGCATCCAACATACTCAGGCCCGTTTCGTGTCGTTCCTCGCAACCATAGATGATTTGTTATTTATAGGGCCAGTCGGCCCGATAGCTTCAGTTTTGATGGTCTGAAGATAGCATACATTGATTCGGACTACTTGGCTTCAGTTTTATCCACAAAAACTTCTACTCCTGTTTCTAATGATGCTGATCCTCATGTTTCTAGAGATCTGAATATTACCTAGGAGACGGATACTTTCGATCCCTCACAACTCATTCTGGTCGCAAGATAGTTGGACCTGTTACTCTAAATGTCGTAGAAGAGGATTATTGCAGTGTGAACTAAATTTCGCGCCATGCAGAACTGCCTCAGTTCGGACTTTCTATCAATCTGAATTTTTCCGCATACCTGTTGCGTCATTCGTGAATGTCTGGTTCGTGTACTTATCGATCCGTAGTCAGTCGACTCCACTGGCGCACACACGTACATTTCTGATTGTTACCTTTTCTGATAAACTCGTTTACAGTCATACTGCAGCTGTTCTTTCGCTTCATCCGTCTTCTACAAACAGTCTGAATGAACTTGGCTACTGTTCTGCTATCCGTTCACTTTCGTTTACCGTCCTAAAATGGGTCGACGCGCCCTTCATTCTTCGAAGTGGATCACGCTACCAAACTGTTTTAAGAATATTCCATAGTTCTTCATTGATAACCAGAATCTACCCAAAGCTTCTTCCTTCCTTTTCCTAAGAGTTACTTCAGCTCACAACCGTTGCTGGACTGGTCACTTTGAAAGGGCTTCACCGAAACTTAGAAAGCTTTCTTTTGTGTCACTCACTACGATAAACTGCAGTATCTTACAATCTTGCACTTCATTTTATAACCTCTTGCATTCTCCCTCATTGGCCTTAGTGCTCTCCTAATATTTTCCCGGTTTAGAAAGAAAATATTTCGGTCTTACCACCTAATCTCTGAAACTGCTCTTCTGTTGTAGCATCAATAGTCGAGATATCCGCACTGGCTCTATCGTGACCAAGCATTTTGGTGCTTGTGACAAATTCATAAATACGTTACTATCCGACGCAAATTATGGTCTTCACTGTACACTCTTTGAAGTCGTCTCATTCTCTTCCATCCGCTCTAAATTCAAAATAATTCATTCACGCATGTCTACATATAGAAATGGCCCCATCCCTTGCTTTGGCCGCTTAATCGTAGATCACGATCAAGTAATCTACGATTTCGTTAGTAACCTTCGAGAATAATCAAACTGTATGTATTGCTTTGTTTTTTCTTTCCACACATTTATCTGTATCTTCCAGTAAGCCCTGAAGCTCTTTTCTTTTAGATTCCTCTCTAAATAACGTACATGCCGAGAAATCACCTCACACTGGGTGTTTAAGAGCTTTTGTTGAATTGAACTGACATTCGTTAGATCTATGAGTATTCTCCTGCATTAGTAGTAGCAGCAATGGAGTTCCGGTGATTGAGGAACACCAACTTCTTGGTCGTCCATGACAAATGCAACTGTACTGCTGTGCACGTGTGTTTTGAGTTTAGTTTTTTGGTTGTGTCTAGAATGGTTCAACAAGCAATGGTCTTTGAACGGAAAGTATTAATTCTGTTCAGTTCAAACACCCGTAGAATATATATTCGATTTGTCTAGTTTGTTCAAAGTCTCGCAGCAGAAACGTGAATCGACAAGCTTGAAAAAAGAGCATGCAAAGAGTAAGGAAAGAACTGCAAACAGCAGTATCAAATAGAAGGGGAATGTTTGTGATTAGAAGAAATTGAAAGTGAGTCATAGCTTCAGTGTCTTTAACCACTGAGTGAACCGCCCCCAAAAAGCCTAACATTACCTACCTGGCCAGGTCTGCTGGTTAGGATTTTTGTACTTTTTTC
Organism: Fasciola hepatica; assembly: GCA_948099385.1. Classification (NCBI taxonomy): domain Eukaryota; kingdom Metazoa; phylum Platyhelminthes; class Trematoda; order Plagiorchiida; family Fasciolidae; genus Fasciola; species Fasciola hepatica. Next base: position 1,680,053 of record CANUEZ040000151.1, read on the forward strand.
CATGTCCGGCACTGGCCACTCTTACTCATCTTCCAACGATCGCCGCATCGATGAACAATGCGCACAGAGAAATTCTGCCCGGGGATAAGTGTAACACAAGTCTCAACCTTCGTAGCCTGGCGAGCCTAATTGTTTCATCTGCCGATTTGGTTCGTGTACCTAAGACCTAATGTCAAACCACAGCATTTCTGATGCAGTCTCCCCACCAGGTCCTAGAAACTTTACGCGGACATCGGTGTCCAAATACCGACCATCTTCGTATATCCTCCAACCGTAGTGATCATGTTTCTGAATCATAAAGAAGAACTGGCCTGACTACTGCAGCCTGGACTCGTCCCTCAGTAGATAAACGGATGTTATGATAGCGCCTCAGTTGACTGAAAGCAAATGATAGTGACATGTGCTTTTTCTGAACCGATATGGTTACTTTTCCGGGTTAACTGTTTTGTCTGAGTACGTTTTTCGCATATTCACAAGGTGGCTATGGTTATGATCGAACTCTTCCTTACCACACATTTGCTATGAGAAGTGTTACTCATGGTACAGCCATCACGGCTACTCAAAAGCTTTTCAGATAATTATATATTACATCAACATATATTCATACGGCACATCTCATGGCGCATCATTTTTCAACATGATTCAGATCTTACTCAGTTTCAATATAATAACCAGCCATAGGGTACATTCGTACCCAAGGTGAGGTAGCTTTATAGACACTAGCAAACTTCAAATGATAAAGAGGTTTTTTTTCGTACGATCGCTTTCGTAAAATTTCAACTCTTGCCTTTAAAGTATGATACGAAAAAGGCTAACTAACTTATCTCAAAATGAGAAATAATCATTAATCACATTCAGATCCGGGCTGCAATAGAAACTATTGCAAAACAGGACCTTTAGACTACCCGTCTTTTCGCTAGTGTAATGTCCATCACTTTGGGGTGTGCAACCACTTGTATAACGTGATGTCGTGCATTACTCCCAGACAGAATAGTCTTCTTCGAGGAACTTCTGACCCAATATGTTGGACGTATTTGTATTTCTAGTCCGATGAATTCGGTGTTGCGATCGATATCGTTGACAACACTCCCTTGAAGAAGTTGATCAGCCTGTATCAACCAGCGCAACGAGTCTTACAAACTAGAAGTAACTGGGATGAAAGTGTTTTTGAACGGCTTATTACAAAGCGCACCGTTTGGACCCTGTACAGATGAAATAAATTGATAGTAAAAGACCTACAAGGTCATCTCAATTCCTTAACGGATGTTACAAGTGACCACTTTTCCTGGACTCATAATGCGGGATATAGATCGCCCGAAAGCTAACAAATCTCTGTTCGCTTTACTGTTCGTCGCAACGAAGTATAGGAAATTACTGGATAATCTTCTCTGCAGCCTGCAATCGAGTGCCTACAGGTCTTGAAAGAAAGGTTACTCACGATAAGTGAAAGGACAATTGGCTACCGTTATTTCTGCCAACGTTGTGCTTCAGAATATCGAACACTTACACGCAACGAATCATATGGCGCGTCATTTTTATACACTCCGAACTATTTAAAATTGATCACCGTTGCTGCACATCACGCTAGTAAAAAGAAATGAACTGTTTCAGAATGCGTGGAGCAACCTAATGCTCTTGATTTGTCTGTTCCAGTTAGTGTCGGGAAGGTTGTGTTTTCAGTAAAATGTTTGACAGAATATTCCAATAATATTGCTGGCTCTAAGTGAAGACCCACGTGATAGGTCGTAATCACTAACTTTACCGTAGTTTTTTGAGATTTAGTCTTGGTAGTAATTATTACCATACAGTCACTGCACAGAATCGCGAGTAATTTCTAAGCAGCTATTTACTATGGGACAAGTAAGATCTGTGAACATTAGAAATGTGGGCCATCATGGTACTTTCTTACTGCAGGGTTTTAGTGGGATCGAAGGATTTTTACTTATTTCAGAAAGCACAACCATTTCTGTACACTTAATTCTGACACTGAAAAGAAGTGCTTCACAATCCGCGGAGCTGTCTGATTACAGGCTATATCAATACGTAATGATAATCCCAAAGATACTGATTTTCGAAAGCAAAACATTGTTATGACATTCTGAGTCTTTGTGACGCGTTTTAACCTAGCCTCTTTTGTTACGGGTCTGCTGTACACTATCAGTTTTTCAGTCATATTGTGAATTCATTCAAAAGCAGAAAAAAGTATCTTGTTTGGATTTTTTTGTTTCCTATCCTAAAAATTTAATTCTTGCAAAGGAATGGCGTGTCTGACGAACGATGTCTAGTGATTGTTTATAGAGATCGTGAAAGCGAAAAATATCGAAGAATACCTGACCTGACTCGTGAAAATAAAATCTTTAAGACTGAAAACATTGAGACGGCCGTTCTCTTTATACACGTCATACAGTAACTCTGAACGTTTTGCTGTTATATACATATCGTAGCCACTCTTGACTGACTAGGTCGCCTTGCTTGTGGTAATTGGGACCAAACTGTTCCAAATTCGCACAGTGCAACAGTTGGGGAAATCGTTTCCGGGAATTTAGACAAGCCAATGAGATCATAAGACAAGTTCACGGGGAACCGGTTGACTGACCAATCGTTATCCAGGTAGAATAACACGTCGACAAGGAAACAGTTTTGATCCAAATGCGTCAAAGACCGCAGTGCCCAAATTCCTTCCATCAAAAAATCAAGGTGTTATGGCTTGTAATAGTGAATGACAATGTTTCCTATTTGTTTTGCGTTTTTGATGTGTAAAATAGAACTACTGGATTGGCGGAGATGAACATCACAAATGAACTTAGTTGAGAGGCCGTAATCGAAAAAGATGAGCTTTGTTGCTGGGCAAGTTTGTCGGACGAAGCGTTGTCGCGTACGTAGCAGGTGCTTTCGGTCTTTACCAAGTTGAATTGCCTGTGGCTTCGGCGTGAAGGTTCGGAAGTGCATTGTGGTAAGAAGACCACTCCTGCTCTCCTCAGAAACATGGCCGTTTCTCGGGAAATATACGCGAACACGGCCAGCGCTTCAGTAGCATCGCTTTGGATGTAGTCGAGAGTTCTGGGATTACCGTAATTTAGACGTTAGGTGTAAGGGGTTTGGAACCATGGCTCAGTCTCTGGAAAATGCGCTGAATCAAAATTGATCAAGGTGGTTGAGATTTGTGTCACGTAAGCCCACATATGGTCTCCCTTGGTGCGCACTGTCCTCCGCGGCAGGGGGATGGATCGAAATGGTCAGTTCATGAAATAGCGGAAAGGTACGAAACCGTTAATCAGTGTGTTTATTAGTACATGTCATGTCAAGTTTGTGGATTAGGGCCCTTGAAATCTAATCTCGGATGGTTAGAAGCAATTTTTCAATGGTTAGGTATCGCGGGATGTAGTGTAGTTGTATTTGGACACATGGTTTTCACTTGACAATCTTTTCCGAAGGCCTTTCCATTGCAGTTGTACCGGCTGAACTCTTGACTGGACGAGGCTTCGAGGGAACACCGAAAACCGAAGCACAGAAGAGTTCAATGCTAGTGGTTCGAAAATCTTCATTGAACATCAGTCGAGCGGCGTGCAGATATTTTTGTATTATAGTCATATTCAAGTAAATTTATAAAATTCCGATTGGTGATAAAAAATGTCACCGATGTTATGAAATAACACTTGAAAAAAAATGGCAGTATTAATAATAATATCGCAGGTGCATACGTAATAGGCAATGATATTACTTTTCTTATCCAACCCGGAAAAACATTCTGATTCGTTCGGAGTAGCAACATTCTCATAAAATAATCGGTTCCAGAGTGTGATATTTCAATTTCGTAAAGGCTGCATTTGATTGTTATTCACTGAGCCGGTGGTTTCACGCCTACCAGATTATACATTAGGAAAACAACCCAAAATCCATCCACTGGAAAAAACCGACTGATCTCATAGAGACAATGTAAACTTTTAAATTCCTTCGGATATTTTATACCAATCTAGCTTGATGTACGTCAGGTCAGTCATACGGAGGTAACCTTGATTGACCCTATGGAATGTACTGTTTTTTTTATTCACCTTATCCGTTTATCCTTTCACGAAGTCAGCCTGGAATTTGTTTCCAAATCAGCCACCTTTTGGAATTCCACACTTGTGCTTGTTGTGCTCTAGCCAAATGCTTCAAAACACATCACATACTGGACTTTGGTCACTACTTCATCCCTAAAATGAATGTGAATGTGGAAATCAGCAAATGGTTCAGGGAGGTTCAGCGTAAACTTCCCGTAGAACAGGTTTAGAATGAGTGGTTCGTTCGGTAATCGATAATTAACATTGAAAGAAGAACCATTTTGATTTACCTTCTCCTAAAGCCCAATACCTGGATGTTGGTTCTTGTACCCATTCGTTGCACAAAACACTGGTCAGACTGGCATGGGTGACCAAGCCTTTCTAACTGGTTGGTGTTGAAACTAAATGCCGCTTAAAAGGGACTCGTTGCTGATTTTCGTATTCATACTTTCACTTGAATGACAGACTTTTAAAAGCAATACGTTTACATAACAGTCAAAAATCCCTGACAAAACCGGGAAAAAATACACAACACAACAATGGGCGCCAAAGGTATACAAGGGCGAAAAAGATAAAGAGCAGTGACCAAGATTAAAAAGTAATTCCCTTATACTCTTGTCCTTGCCCCAGATAGGGCACAAGAAAGTTTTGTATGCGTTGATTCTGGAAGATAGGTGACGAAATGCAAATCTAATGGAACGGTGAGAACGATGAAGAGTGAAAAGTCACGGTCCAGTGGTTACGTTTGGTCCTCTAATATCCTGTGGGCTAGGGCTACCCAAGGTTCATTATGCCGACTGACAAGTTCAATCAGAATAAAATCAAGGCGGAGAAGTGAAAAACAACTAATTATTACCAATCGACGGTGAAGGGTTTTGAAGTAGTGTTTCAGAAGGCAGGGGAAAATTACGAGCGAAAAATGCGATAAGACTGGAAGAACTCAGTTGTTCGTGGTGTACGAAACTGTCCGAGTTTTCTCATTTCAAGAGGTATACGTCGCAGTTTACTGACGCAGTTCCAAATGTGAGATGTCCATCTTAGATTAGTGTCTAGTGTAACACCCTAATTCTTGACGAAACTAACTTTTGATAGGGATTCGTATCTCAAGATGACCGGATCGGTAGTGAAATGTGAGTGAGAGAGACCAAGAACGCTTTCAAGATGAGAAAATATAATGTCAGTTGCACTTCGTTGTTAATAGGAAACTATGAGAAAGTTTACCCACGATGACCGAAATGTCTGTTGACCATATTTTTCCACGGACAAAGCCGTGTTGTTGAAATTACATTTTCTCGCTTAACACTCCACATGACACCACTTTTGTCCACACTCTCCGAACCTCGTTCGCTCCTGGCATACCACATTTAAGACACTTGGAACGACTCGGCTTCTGACCCAATTGGGAACAAAAACATTCTATTCGAGATAGGTCTTCACTGAGCTGCCTGAAATTCGGGGAATTCGAAATAGCTTGATGAATGATAACATTGTTCGTTGGATCCACGTTATTGATCCGCGGTCCTCTAGTTCGTGGTTCCATTGTCTCAAGCCTCGATTTCGATGCTGAACAAGCTTTGTCTGCGCATAACATAACTCACAGTGATGACTTTGGTCTGTTAGGAAGTGCAGGCTACATGACGGTCGTGAATCAACCACTACTCTCACACTAACCTTTTCGTTGCTGCTCTCCAAAGACAAAACTCCTTTGATTTTTACCAACATCATGGTCGATTTTGGCATAATTCAGTTCTGAACCATAACCGATAATGGTAGAAAACATGTCATAAGCTCATGAACTCTGAGCTTGGTGCTTAGGTTGCAAACGTTTCATCACCAGCCAAGGTGACGTCATCATTGATCAGGTGACCATCCCAGTACTCGTTTGTATTTGCAACAGTCCTGCCCTTTGGTTTGAACCCGAACTCTCCAACAGTCGTGACGTCGAACGACTGCTTCTTGCAGTAGGCTATACCTCGTCATATCAAGTATTGTTTGACCTAAGTGTGGGAAGCCTTTGGTTGAGCTGAGTTTCGGCTCATGGAGTGCTCTGTCATCCTGTATGTTGCACAAAGGATGTGTTGCATGCTATAAGATTCTTAAAGGGACAGACGAGTGTAAGACCCTTCAGTTGCGCACTGACGAGCTCATCTCCGTCGATGAGAAAACGTTTACGACCTACACTTCAAGCTTAGTCTGGTCACAAGCCAATGGAACCATCAGACTGAACTACGAGCGACACCAAGTTAAGGTTATCAGTGTTCGATCACCGATAACTTTCCAGTTGTGCTCGAAACTTTGGTACACACCGGGTCGAGAACACTGAAACTGGGTGTGTTTCATTTGATACGAAAGTCATCTAATGTGAGGAAATCTCGCTTATGCGTTGCTCATGTCTCCAAGCAAGCTTCCTCTCATCAGTAGTGTTTGGCAAATAGGATAGTTATTAGAAAGGGACATAAATGATTGGGATAATGTTTTGGAAGAAAAGTTTGAAAACCATCATTCCAGTTCTTGATCACGGTTCAAAATTTCTGCTAATCTGTTTCATTACGACTGACTGTTATCAAACGGTCGTCATCGCAGATTTTAGAGATTGGTGTCCGTGTCCGATTTGCGTCACCACCAGTCATGTCTCCATTAGGCAGCCTTTGAGTGACTTCAGCCCCTTCCAGAAATTATATATATATATATATATATATATATATATATATATATATATATATATATATATATATATATATATATATATAGTTCCTTTAAAAAAGCTATAGAAGTACGATAGAGATGGAAATCGAATGCATTTAACGAAAATGAATGTGAAACCTCGAAGCAAAAGGTTATTTGATCAATTTTAAACATTAGGAGATTTAATGTTATTATGAAATCCTTTTTCGTACATTACCAGCGCTCAGTTCATCGTTGAAAAGCATGGGTGCACTTTAGTACAGATCGGTTGTTAACTACAGCGTACATGTAGCGCTGGTTAACCTAATATGTTTTACCTTAATAAACGCGTTTGTCAGTTCTTTTTGGTCCACACTTGTGGAATCAGATCAGATCTTAGTACGTGCCCTCTTCCGTTTGAATCTCCCTTCTGTGACCACACTAATGCGAAATCCACTTGTCCCCCAAATGTGTTTGTCGACGATAACAGACTATCTCCTATCCACACGATTATCGATGCAGCCGGATATCCAGGACCCAAATGAACGCTGACAACAAGTAAAGGTAGCCTTGTGTGCCAATTCCAAAGCCACACAATACTCCGGACCATGTAGGCGGCACGAATGACGAATATCTACGACACCAGTTTCTCTATTAGATGTTCGCAGATCCATCTCTCTGGATCCTACATCCAATGAGATGGGCAAATCCCCGAGGCTCCAACTGACTAGGAGTTCAATAAATGACCGTGAGTGGCGGTTGATCGCGGAATGTATGAAAACGGAGAAGGCTACATATATTGGGAATAGTCACAACCTTTATCGTTTGATCAAGGGTACCGGTCCACGGAAGTCCCGTGTAACTGATTTGACCGAGGAATCCGACGGCTCACTGATTCACTCCCAGGAACGTCATATGTACCTTTCGGTAGAGTAAGTTGAACAACTTTTCAGTCTGCCTACTTCTACAATGAATCTCCCGATAATATTGGCTGGAAAAACAATGCAGGTAGATATCACTCCTCCTTGAGAAATGGAGACTCCGTAGGAGATTGGTTATCTGAAAAGATTCAAGGCCGCTGGAGTTTCTTCAAGGTTGGAAGAGAAGCTGTGGTTTTGGAATTACCAAAATTAGGATAGTGAGCAGATTCCCACGGAACTGTGTGAATCGGTGATTGCGCCAATTTAAAAGAAAGGCAACAGATTCTCGTGTAAAAACTACGGAATAATTTGTTTGGTAAGTATGGCATCCAAACGGCACACTGGGCTTGCTCCCCACCGATTATACAGCGCCCGTGAAATGTGTACACGTGAGAATCAAGTCGGTTTCAGACCCAGTTGGGATTGTATCCACCACATCTTTACTGTTCGATAAACCTTCGAGCACAGACACATCTTCCGTAGGCCCACAGTCTGTGTCTTTCTTGATCTGAAAGAGGCTTTCAGCTAAGTCGATCACACAGTTCTGTGGCGCTGCCTCTCATTGAAGAGTATGCCGAAGAAAAGTGTGTCTCTTTTTCAGTACTTGTTTTAGAACACCCGAAGCCGATTTAGTGCTTATGGCGATCTTTTCCCCGAGTTCCACGCGGAAGTGGCGTTCGTCAGAGTTGTCCTCCTTCGTCCTTCCTCTTCAATTTTCTAATTCAAATGATTATGAATATAGCCCTAGCCTGAGTGGGAATAGTGACGTTCATCTTTGCTCAGGCAGCAGACTGTCTGACATGTAATATGTGGACGACACTGTTCTTCTGAGTGAAGGCTCAGGTAAATTGCAATTCCCTCTGGATTGCCCAGACAAACGCATAGCAGTGTTCTGAATGCGTCTCGCACCTTTGGCATGTAAAATGTTGCTGCGGGACTGAGGTTGGCTTTACACAAAGCCTGGACTTGATAAAATAATCCCTTGACGAATTACTCACTTTTTGTTGCCTGGGTAGTTAAATCTCACCAGATGGTCATTTGTCCGATGAAGTGTTATCGGGTATACAGAAGGCATATTTAGCTTTTGTCAGCTTTTTTCATCTGTGGCACCGGTGTGCCCTCCGATTATCTATTAACGGTCGAGTGTACTCTTCGATTCAGATCTGTCCTTTTATTCGGCTCAAAACTATAGATGATAAGAGCAGACTGTCGATGCTCGAACATCATATTCCCCGTAGTATTGCTCCAATGTAGGGGGAACTCTGTATCAGCAATACTGAGGTTAGGTGTAAGGTTTTGGGAAGTAGAGGGTAGTAACTGGAACAGCTACTGAACTTAACCTGGTTAAGGTGGCTGGGATATGTGCTACTCATGCCCATCGATGAAATTCCTTAGTGTACACTGCAATCCGAGGCAGATAGCGGTTGGACGGTAGGTCGTGGTGGTCAGTCCGTGACATGGCAGAAGTGTATGTGACCTTGAACAGAGGACCTGGTCAAGGAGGACGTGCGAAACTTCCGGGTTGTAGTCCACGTGATCCGCCAACAAAATGGTTGGAGACTTTAAGTGATATGGCTAGGTATCGCGACCAGTGGCGTAGTTGCATTGAAGCTCTTCCATTTTCTTCGTGATCCCCGCTATTTACTTCGTTCTCAATTCCTTTTTACCATATGATTCCATTCATCTTGTCCTCAGCTGGACGACATTGTGAGGTAGTAACCAAAACCAGAGCACAGAAATGAGAGACTTATGATTGAGCTGAACTGAACAGAACTAATGGACTTGCTTGCTGTAGGGTGCCTAATTGTAACGAAGACATTGCAATCAACCTACGGAGCTGCTTGATCAATTTGATTAGTGGGTCAGTGGCTTTTCTCTCCCTCGTCTGACTGTAACTGGGCCATAATTTAACCGACGCGTCGGTAGGTCAAACGAACTGACCCTCAAACTGTGACTAATTGCCCCCCTCTCTTACGTTTTACAGGAAACGACAAGTCAGAACCGGTATTGCTGCTTGAGATTCCACAGAAGTTAACCCAAATTGGGCTTTCCATGGTCCGTCCAGAGTAAGAACCAAGGCAAGGCAACTATCCCAAAGAATTAAGGAACACTGTCCACAAGGGCTACAACATGGAGGAACAGGAACCATAGGGAGTGCCATTCTCGGACATCTGGTAGACTCAGGTCACAAAATAAGCACGGATTCCGCATTTAAAATCGTCTATCGAGTGCCCCCCAATCCTCACAAACACATCCGCTTACACACACTGGCCACCGCAGAGGCGATTAGCATCCGTCTTTTCGCACCTGCTCTGTGTACACAAAAGAAGTTCGTCCAAGCCCTCCAATTACCCTGGCCGCAAGTGGACCACCCCCACCCCAGTCACTCAGCTCCGAACCATGTGACCGTCACGACCTAGTCGTGCAGATCGACACGTCGATCTAACCCCAACCCGTCTCCCCCACAAACTACGTCCAATCCGAATGACCCTTGACCATTTCAGCACAACCATCTCCTATATGATTTGTAAAGACTTGAGAATGAATCATTGAAAACAATTGTTTGTCTCTGAAAACGTGTTCTGATGTCACAATGTGCATATTCCGGAATATAAGGATGAAATCGAGAAAATTTTTCACCAGACTTTTCATTCCCGGCTTGGTGCTTTTTCCTCACGGCGTCAAGTTATCCACACATTTACAGTTCAGGCAGTTTGTGCAACATGAAATTGAAAAGTTGCGGAAGTCTGTGACAGCGACTTCCAGCATGGTTAGAACTGTGATAGGCGTGGACAGAAAGCCTTTTTAGCGGCCTACCTATTAAGTGGTCACGTGGTGTAGTTTTTTCTTTCCAGGTCAGAATATGCCACGAAGAAAATTGATTCCAAGGCCACCTCTGGCACCACCTTACTCTGCACGTACTAAGCTTTTTCTAAAGACATGCTTCACAGATGTTCAGGGCAAGCAATCAAGACTTGTCAATTGTCGCATCTTATCCACAGCCAAGGCCTTGAGTATTCGCCTTTACAATCCTCCTCTTTGGGCCCAGGAACAATGTGTGCAAGCACTTGAGCATTCCATATTGTGATCAATTCCACATGCACACACGTGCGTACAGAGACATATTTGGATAATCATTTCCCTTTCTTATTTTTGTGAGTCACATATAACATTGTGTATTGGTATGAGTACGAATACCTGAAAACAAAGTCGTTCCCCAGGTTGTTTCTTCTCAAAATGTGCTCTCATCTAAATACGTGGTCACGAAGGTTAAGGTTCCTGAATTTTTCGTGATGAGCTTCTTGTTCGAGGCCGATAGAACCCAGTCTGTAGACGAGAACTAAACAGTAGACCTCCTTCAGTATACCAATTCATCTCGAAAAAACGAGATCCTCTTTTGTATTTCTACCAAGACAATGACTGTGCACCGTACGTCGTAGTGAATATATTCATAAGCGAAATGGATTTATTAAATGAACTGATCCGTTTGAGAGACTTGGGAGAGCTGTAGCTCCATTCGGAATGTGCTTTGCACCTTCAAAGTGTAAGGTGGTGTTATAAGACTGGACGTCAACGATTCCGAGCTTGATGCTCGATGGGGAGGTGCTGGCAGTTGTCGACCACTTCACCTACCTCGGTAGCTGCGTGACGGCGGATGGGAGCACAGTAGTAGAGGTGAGCACGCGGATATCCAAGGCTCGAGCGGCGTACGCTGGACTGAAGCACTTGTGGCGCCGACCTGATATTTCACTGAAGTTGAAAGGTCGTGTATACTGTGCTGCAGTGCGTTCAGTTTTGTTGTATAGTTGCGAGACTTGGAGTCTGCGTGCTGAAGATATTCGTCGTCTTGAGGTTTTTGACCATCGATGTTTACGTAGTATCGCTAGGATTGGGTGGAATAGCCGAGTAAGCAACGATGAGGTCAGAAAGCGAGTATTGGGTACTAATTCAGAGAACGTTTTTATCACAGCGTATCCAGATTAGTAGACTTCGTTGGTTGGGGCACGTGTTACGTATGTCAAACATACGTCTACCATACCGTGTCCTATTATCCGTTCCTCCTAGTGAGTGGAAGAGACCACGTGGAGGTCAACAGATGACGTGGCAGCGAGGAATGAGAAAATGTACAGCAGACTTAGGAAAAGTAGGTGCTTCACGTCTTCGTGGTTGGGGTCCAAAAGATCCCTCAACCAGTTGGCTGGAGACGCTGAAGGATATGGCTGCGAACCGCAAGCAGTGACGATCGTGTTGTCACTTTCTGCCGAATCAGAATGACTGGTCGATGTGCGTTTGTACAGTTAGACTGTGTATTCCGTGTGTTGGCTACTAGGGCATTCTTTCCTTTTCCCACCCGTGTAGGTCCACTCCCTATCCATCTTGTATATTCATACTTTCTAATTCAACGTGCAACATGGTGAGATAGGCAGTGGTCAGTGGGGCTTGCCCTACTGTTTAACGCTGTATGATGATGATGATGATGATGATGACGTTTGAGAGACTTAATCTACATTCTACTCCTAACCAAAATTGTAATATGCAAGTAAGAATAATGAAGAAACATTTTACCTCACCATTTTCAATAAACTATCTGGATAATCCTACAGAACACAAAAAGAATAGCATGCGTTGGGGAATAACCTCGTTCTTGGTAATCCCTGATCATACCGATGAGCCCCAATTTGTGCATGAGAGAAATCAGCGTTAACACGCGTGATCCAGCTCGATCGCTGAACCGAGAGTGGGCTAAGTTTGTCCATTAGTCTAGTCATTTGCTCTCTGATGAGCTTGGCTTTTAGAAGGATGTGGACCGAGAGGGATCAGTGCTTGTAAGACGGCGTAAAGCGCATTAAATACCATAGTGTAACAAGAATGACAAGACGGGGTAGGATACTTGTATTCTAACGGCCAAAACGGTTAAGTTCATGAAACACATACACTCGTTTATATAGCCCCTTTTCCAGACTGCATGGCACCAACATTGTTCTTGCTGCTGCCTGAGTGCTTCAACCGCGTTTTGACCTGTTGACTGTGGCCGATAGCTTGCTTCTCTGGGGCATCGCTTTTATTCGGTTGGCTCGATTGTCTCGGTTGATCTCTTGATCAGCAGCCCCCCCCCACCTGGGCTATCTTTCTAGTTGTCTGAGATCCCTCTGCTTCCCATCTGCTAGTCCATGTGCCTCTTTTTTGTCTGCTCCGAGACGCTTCCGACATATTCGCCGTCTGTTTTTCTCTGTGGCTCTCGGTTGGTTCGTCATTTCGCCTTGATATTCACGCCGTTATCTTGACGTACCATCCCACCTCGTTCTGTAGTTACTCATTTACGTAGTCCTGTAGAACTGCGTATATCCGATCGTGTTTGTGATCCTAACCCGTTTAAACACCGAGTTGGCTAAAGTAATTACGAGCGTTGAGTTGTTGAGCTTGTTCACTCAGTGGATGCTTCCGTAGCTCTTGAAGTGGACAATCAAGACTAGTGAAATGCCAGCTCCTGCCATCGGCGGAAGCAGCAGGCATTCTTTTAACAACCCTCCGTTTTACACTTAAGACTTCGTGCAAGCATAGAAGCTTCTTTATCCCCCCTCCCTCCCCACCGCTAAACATATCGAAGATCAACTGACCAAACTAACGGACCATCTACTTCCCATCTCGGTGCTGTGATTGGGCTGGATCGTTAGTGTTAACATTGTTCATTCTCTCTCTCTCTCTCTCTCTCTCTCTCTCTCTCTCCTTCTCCACATCCTTTTTATAACTCATCACATCCCGCCAACCACTGTTCAGGTTTTCTTTGGACATTGGTCACAAAAGGCGACGTATAGACGTGATCAAGAATCACTGAAAAAGAGCTTCCTCAGCATTTAGCGCTGTTTTTCAGGAAACCTAGAAATGTGCAGTCGACAAGTAATGATCGAGTATTGTAAGTTAAGATGTAGATTAGTTCTGAGGTAAAATGTTTGAATTCCAGCGCCTCGTTCTTTGGTGGTAGGCAGTTCTGCTGTCTTTGAGAATACGAACACTCCTAGGCTACTGGGACCACACTCAATCACGGTTGTCGGATCATCTTAGTGGGAGCAGCGGACTATTTCGATCATCCATCACACTTAGCCGCCAACACCTTTGAAAACAAATCACAGCCGTACAAGAATGCTGAAAGCTCTCTAAAATTTTAACTGACGGTAGCAAGTAAACTGTCTTCATTAAAATCGACTCCGGGTTTGTAAAATCGGGTTTGGGCAGATTCTGATTGGAATTGAGGTGTTAAATATCCTCCACTCACCTTGTAGGCTTCATGTGATAGACGTCAATACACGGTTCGTTTCCCGTAAAAGACGAGTAATTCCAACGTTTAGAGCAAATGAGCAACCGAATGTTCCCGTTTTATCACTCAATCAGTCCCAAACTGAGTCCGCTTTATATTACCAAATGTAATGAAGATGAGCTGCAAGTGGGTATTGTGCGATTGTCAACAAAAAATGGACAGAAATGTCTTCAAAAGATCCAATTGTTTTCGTTTTATAAATCTCACAAGTCATGCATCTTGGTCGAAAGTTGATATCTGAGATAGGTTCCAGGTTCCTCAGAAGCCTCGGATCAACAGCAAGCACAAAAAGCACCAATGAAAAGGTTTTATAGGGCGAGCAAAATACTCAATAAGTCACAATAAACCTTCGCTGGGTCTACAAGAACAGCAGGAAACTGGCCGTGGGTTTGTGCTACTTGGCCCAACCTGATTTTTACCCTAAAAACTCAGCTGTCCAACGGAAAACAATAACTAAGATTCACGCTGAAATAACCTGACTTTTAGTTACATTTTACTGGATTGTTTTAGGTGAACATCGTGGATTACCTGTCCAGTTTCAATCAAGAATTCTCACATCTTACCATGTCAGTAGAAGCTAACCGGCAGTGCTGTTCAGTATTTTGTTGAGGTCTACTTGGCTTTATTACACTTTTTGCAAAATGTGTCATCTGAAATCCAAGCACGAACCCACCTTGTTAATACCCTCCTGTTGACCTGTCAGACTTGAATCTCTGATTCTCGATAAGCCTTATATCTTCGTTTCAAATACTGTCACTAGCGATCGCAACAATCTTGGGAAGAAATTGAATTCAGTGGATCCCTCCGTTTGTCCGTAAGCTGATGATAAGTGTTCGATAACCGCTGGTTGTAATCCCACAAGAAGCAATCAAATCGTGGTTTTGGAATCAGTTCGAGAAGAATCTACCGATACAAACAATGAAACGATGAGGGAACAGTGTCTTTTCGCGAGCACTGCAGGTTACGAGACACCGCGACGTACTTTAATTTATCTAATCGTTGATCACATTGTTCTCATGATCCACACTCGAGAGGCTGAATAGGTTTCACTTGACTAGGATAAGTGGCCACGATTTTCGTATCACCGCTCCCCTTCCGCGTTTTGAATTGGCCATCTTTGTTAAGTTTTCAAACAATATCCGCCTCGATCGAAATTGTAGCGGAGAATGCTGGAGCGACAACAGGACGCGAATATCAAAGTGATCGGGCGAACCGATCGAGAGCCACAGACAAAAGAACAGACGGCGAATATGTCGGAGGCATCCCGAGGCAGGCAAAAAGAGGTACATGGACTAACATATGAGAAGCAGTGGGATCTGAGGCAACTAGGAAATTAGCCTAGGTGAGAAGCTACCCATCAAGCCGCCCACTGGGACTGTCGGATCAGCTGAATAGAACTGGTGCCCCAAAGAATCAGGCTATCGGCCACAGGCAGCTGACCAGAAAGCAGCTGAAACACTCAGGCAGCCGCTGGAGCAAGGTTGGTGCAGTTAGGTGTGGAAAAGGGGCTATACGTTTTTCATGAACTTAACCTGTTTGGCCGTCGAAATAAAGGTGTCCTCACCTCTCTTGCCGTTTTCGGTACAATATGTCACGGAGAAAATCTATTCAGAGGCATACAAAGCACACAATAATCATAGTAAATAGGTGAACTTTGGTGGTGATGATAAACCTTATGTTGCCGGTACTATTTGTTTAACCTTAGCACTGCTTGTTCTGTGTTCTCGTCACATTCGAGCATGACTTTGAAGAAATTGGCGCCTGAATATGTGCACAAATTGTCAAATAAGATAATTAATACTTACTTTTAATATTTAAACCGACGATTGCAATATCTTCCTTCTCCAGGTTTTCTGTTACTATCACACAAAGAAATATCTGCGTAGCACAGTCGTGATTGCTTTGTGAATCTGACGTTGAGGAGCAGCTACTCACACTCCTATGGCGCCAATGAGGATTAGTGGATAAATGCGTATCGGGTACGAATACCTGATGAGTGACAGTAACCTTTAAAAACTCGATCGCTTGGTTTCGAGGAAGTTTGTCCACACTCCCGTATGATGCCTACTTCCAGTTTTCGTGGGTCTTTTACTCTCAGCGATCAGAAATCAGAGACTCATACAAGAAATGATTCATCTGCTGTAGTGTATATTCTACCATTGCTAGACAAATGATTGTCACGTCTGATCCACAGATGACTGAAATTGGCAAAACTAAATGCAGCTTCCAAGAAGACTGAAACTTGAAACCTTTTTATCCCCATACAGGTGAAATGTTTGTTTATTTATTTTATTTGCAAAAATGTGCCGTAATACTCGTGCCTCGCCGAATAACTAAGATGGACCGGGGATGACTGCAAGGGACAAATCTAGCATACATCACTTATCCATGTGAACTGACATAAAAGACCAGAGTGAGTCACGAATTAGTTTCGGCTATTCGTGTTCACAGTCCTGATAACGAAAAACTATTATCTTTCACGAGTTTCCTTTCAAATACCTAATGGATTAGGCATGCAGCCTATCATCGCGATCCAAATAAAAGTTCTGTCCAGGAAAATGAACTGAAACTTCTGCTTGATGGCACAGAGTTTCAATCTGAACTCAAACGAAGTCAGTTCAGAACATGATGCCTGCAAACAATCATTTTCATCATAGTTTTTAATCAAAAATAGAAGAAAAAACGACAAATGAAGCTAACATATACTTATTACCCCATAATCCTAACTCTCCCCCTCCCATCATTAGCATTTTATTCACTCACTTTATCGGAACCAAGTGCACCTGTGTTTTACAGGCTCTCCAGTAGTCCGAAATTACCATAGGGATTTGTTGTCGAAGCTGACCACCTCATTGATTGAGATGTTCAAGTAAAGCACCTATATTGGCCGAACGGCAAGAAAACCATTTCTAGGAATGAGGGTGCATATTGTATATCGTATACTTTGTATACATTGTATATATACCAGCTTGACCATAGTTGTACAATACTTATTAGTCACGTGCTAGAAACATAACAACGGAATTTTCTGTTCAAAGACAATCTGCAAGTAAACAGTTTATACCTAGACCGCATCGATGCATGGGCTGGCAGAGAGTAAGATCAAAATGCAATGGGTGAGAAGTATAAGAACGAATTTTCAGTGCAAACCCAATAGATGCAGTTACGTGGCTAAAGATGCGTAAGCGTCTCCGGATAGTGACGAAGTACTTTTTTAGTAATCCTGGGAAAATGACAGAGGAAAAAAAAGGAGTGAGAGGTAATATACATTGTTTACCAAAGTGGAAATAACAGACTGTGGGACACTAAATTGCTGTAGTTTTCTAATTTGATACGACAAGCTACGGAGTTTTCCTACCGTGATTTCAATGTGCAAAGAACAATGCAGATTATGCTGCAGCGTAACACCGAGATATTTCACGTGGTTTATAGGTGCGAAAGGAATAGAATTAATGGTACAGGTGTCTTCAATGAGTCGGGAACGAGTGGTGGAAAGGATACACTCTTGACATTTATTACTGTTCACCAGAAGATCAGGTTGATTAGAAAAGTTCTGAATATATGGAAAATTTGCAATGAATTTGTCATATCCTTATCTATTGAAGACAGATCCGACTAAAACAACGTAGTCAGCATATTTAACGATGTGGGACGGATGGGAGACAGGCAAATCACTCGTGAATGTCAAAATCAAGTACGGAGAAAGAATAGCACATTAGCGCACACGCAATACAGGGGCATAAGCCCTTCTTCCGTTGCATCTATTCTTGGTGCCCCGCAAGGTGTCATATTATCACCGTTACTATTTTCAGCCCACGTATCTTCCACCTCTAGCCACGACAATAACCTCCTTATCAAATGTGCTGATGGTGTCATTCTTGACACGCCGTATCAGCTTAACTCCTCTTTTCCGACCTTGCGTAATGAAATCCCAGAAATTTTGAATGGTCTGCTGAGCACAGTTTCACCACTAATACCCTAAATGTAGTGATATTCCATTCTACCTTATGGGAAGCGTAAACTACTCCGATTTTACTAACTCTCACACTCCAATGTCAAGTAACAGGAAACAAGTGAATCACCAAGATTCAATAAGTTAACTTGGAGTGAGACTGGACTGGAACCTTACCTGGTTTTGGCACATCAGCCATATTTCTACAAAAACCAGACATTTATCCTTTTGTGTACCGCGTCTCTAATCCCACTCCGTACCGATACACCACATAAAACGTCTTATTTTTCGTTTGTTCCAACCCCCTAGTTCTATGTCTCTCCCATCATTTTTCCAGATCCGCCATCAAAAACTTCGAATAGATTTCTAGATCTCCTATTTTAATGGTATACCCAGATACTCATTCACTCAGTTCATCTTTAATCAATATTGTAAAACTTGTCATAATCTTCCTACGAAATTTCTCTGTAATTCTAACCACCCTTTTTACAAAAACCTAATTAAATATGTTTTCTCTTCTACCACGAGTTCCAGTTGTGAACACTCATTCACGCAACCGAGCTTGTGGCCGTACCACCATTCGTAACTGACAAGGTCTTCAAACAACCCGGGAACTGCAATATCGCACCTCACATAACGATGAAACCGTAAAAGCATCACTACGTATCAGTTATTGCAGTATTGATCTTTCACGTTGCGAATGTTATTTGTTATGTGAAAGCTGAAGGTCCACTCCCTAGGCGTGAAAAAGGTATCTTGTCTTGTCGTGTCTTGTCTTGCCTAGCGGTCCGTGTGAGATGAAATCTACATTTCTTCTTTTACTTCATTACTGGGAAGTCTCACTCCAACCATCACCACTATCTCACTTTAGTAGAAGATAAAGGTGAACATTGGTCGTCTTTTCGATTTTTCATACCTACTCATTCACACACGAAGACTGGATAGTATCCGAGAGTAGGACGCAAATATAATGGCTGATCTCAACACCAAGTGTTGGTCGCATGCAGGAGAATCTTTATGAACAGATCAACAATGAACTCGTCAGTCTAGTTTTGTCCTGTGGTACTCTTTGATCGGAGAAGATTCACGAACTGTTTTGTTTTTGTTAACTCTACAGATCAAAGTGATCAGATCAAATATGACCAGTACGTGGGCAGGATCCACTTTGCCTGATTGCCCCATAGCCATTTGGTGCCAGTCGGTTAGCGATAAGGAACAACCTAACAGCATGCTACTGTGGCCCGCGTCGACCGTAGAATCATGGATCTGGTTGATCACATCCAGCTGACCCCTTTGGTCGGTGATCGATTCATTCAACTATGTTCCGACCATGGACTATTCCTAGCGAGTACAAATTCTTCGCACAAAAAGCAACACCGGCTAATCTGGCGTCCTCTTGCACCTTCACATCCCCGGACTCAGATCGATCATATTGCTGTTGGTTACCACACTGGTGCGGTTTAATGCAACATTGTAAATCATCTTGGTTCACGTCTGTAGGCACTGATCAGGCTTTTGTGCGAGCGCGTTTCAGCTTGCGCCTCGTTGATGGCCGAAACAAAGCAAAAGAAAACCGTTCCCCGCAGCTGCTACTGGAAGATAATTATCGATCTGCCTTCCGAACAGAATTATCCACCAGCTTATTGATGCAGCCAAATGTCCAGGATCCAGGAGAGCGATGGACAGAGAACAAACAGGCTCTACGTGCGGCTGCTGATGCTACCCTAGGTCTAACAACTAGGCACACACAGAGAAACGGTGGATATCTGCATCCTCAGTTGCACTGTTAGATGTGCGCAGATCGATTCCCCCGGATTCCAGATACGATGAGACACGCAGATGCCTTAAACGCCAACTGATTCGGAGCCTGAGAAATGATCGTGAGCAGTGGTGGATTGCGAAATGTAGAGAGATGAAAAAAGCTGTGGCGATTGGCGACAACCACAACCTTTCCGTATGATTAGACAAACCGGTCCACATAAACCGGGCATCAGCAAACTGATCAAAGAGGCGAACGGCTGACTGATTCGACTTCAGGAGCGTGGTCTAATTCGCTGGACAAAGCACTTCGAGAAGCATTTTAACTGGCTTTTATCCTCTTCAGATTTTCTCACTAGAGCAATGGGTACCGCTCTGGCTGAAGATACCAGTCCTCCATCAGAAAAGGAGGTTCTTCGCGAGATAAGCTGTCTTAAACGATATAAGTCTGCCGGACCAGATGGGTTGCCTCGGTCTGTTTTCAAAGACGGTCGCCCAGCACTTTTACTGGAGTTGACAAAACTTCCCGGTTTGATATAGGAGAAGGAACAAGTTCCAAAGAATTGGTATGAATCGGTGATCGTACAGATTTATAAGAAAGGCG
Source organism: Fasciola hepatica (assembly GCA_948099385.1). NCBI lineage: Eukaryota > Metazoa > Platyhelminthes > Trematoda > Plagiorchiida > Fasciolidae > Fasciola > Fasciola hepatica. The sequence continues at coordinate 1,700,310 of CANUEZ040000151.1, forward strand.
ACAAGTCATCCTGTGAAAACCACAAGGGAGTAAGTGTGGTTAGCATCGCATCGAAGCTCCTCACTGGTATAATGCTCCACGGCTTATTTAATGGTCGCGAACAGTGTTTGCGCGAAAATCAAGTCAGGTTTATACCTGGTCAAGGTTTCATTGATCACACATTTACTCTTCGACAAATTTTAGAACATAGACACACCTTCCGTAGGCCCACTATCTCCGTTTCCCTTACTCTTTAAGCGGCCTTCGACCCAGTTGACCACACAGTTCTCTTGCACTGCCTCTTGCTGAAGGGTGTACCAGAGAAATTCATTTCCATCGTAAAATCCATGTACACTAATGGCCGAAGTCGAGTTCGGTCTTATGATGATCTTTCACCCGAGTTCACCACGAGAAGTGGTGAACGTCAGGGTTACCCCATCTCTCCTTTCTCCTTTAACTATGTGACTAATATGGTCCTAGAGACCGCACTTTTGTCAGGTGATGATAGCGGCATTGAACTTTTCCCGGGTGGAAAGGTGTCAGACCTTGAGTATGTGGACGACATAGTTCCTCTAAGTGAAGATCCAGGTGAGATGCAAGCTTTTCTAGACAGCTTGGCGGATTGCTTAGCAATGTTTGGTATGTGTTTTGTACCTTCAAATTGCAAGATGCTGCTGCAGGACTGGGTCGGTTCAACGCCAAACCCTTCAGTGTCTGGGGAGAGTATAAACGTGGTAGACAAGTTCTGTTATCTGGGGAGCTGCATCACACCCAGAGGTCGGATGATGTGTGTGTGCGTATACCGAAGGCTCTCTTGGCATTCGTCAACCTGAGTAATTTGTGGTTCGATATGACATCCATTTATCTATCAAGGGTCGAGTGTTCTCTGCTGCAGCAGTCAGGCCCCTGCATCTTTTGGGTTCGGAGACACGGCTACTGAGGGTGGAAAGCATACGAAGATTGTCGGTATTTCAACACAGATGTCTTTGTAGTATTGCTCGAATCTAGTGGGAACACCGTGTGAACAATGCTGAGGTTCGGTGGAAAATCTTAGGTTCAAGGATCAAATCATTAGACGAAACACTTAAGCTCACGAATCTAAGATGGTTGGGACATGTGTTACGCATGTCCCCTGACAGGATCCCTCGGCGTGCTGTTTTCTGAGGCGGGTACCGGTTGGAAGATGAGTAAGAGTGGCCAGTCTATGACGTGGAAGAAAGGTATGGCAGCCCAACTAGTGGACTTGGCCATGTAGGACGCGTTAGACTTCCTGGGTGGCGTCCAAGAGACCCTCTCACTCAATCGTTAGATACGTTGGGGGCTATGGCTAGATGCTGAGACCAGTGGTTCTCTTGCATTCACAAACTTTTTTCACCGGCTTGATTCCAATGATGCAGTTCTCCTCTTACTCCTTTCATACTCTTTTCTCCTTCATTATTTCCTTTTGAGATGGCCGCTAGGAGATAGCAACCAAGGCCACCGCAACCAGTGCCTGGTTAGTGGTTGTCTGAACAGAATAGAACAGCTCCATAGGTTCAGGGGTAAAAGTTTTCCCAGAATATGCTGTTAGTCTTTAGTTCACAAGTGTTTGGCTTGATTTGTGCCTCATATTAATTGCTTGGTTCAGAAAATTAGGACGTCTCTCCGTCGTTCCTGATGGCCAGCGGGTCATCTCTGAGAAGGATCCATCCAACGTGTATTCTGTCCGATCTAATTTTTCATCCCTATCAGCTATCAGCCTCACACTTCTGCGCTCTGGTTTTGTATGCTATTTCACAGTGTCATCCCACCTGAGATAAACTGAAAAGGAGCATAAAGTGAAAAGGAAGCCTAAAACAAGCTAATAAACGGAAATCACGAAGGCAGAGAAACAGCCCGAATACTACTACAACACTGGCTGCGATTTATTGTCATACTTCCTAATATCTTCAACCATATGGTAGCGGGTCTCGTGTACTCCAACCCGGAAGTCCAGTACGTCTTGTTCGACCAAGTCCAAGTACTTAATCCAGGTATATGTGGCCTTTTTGGGACACCAGAATACTTACGTAGATGATCCTCCCCAGCTTGTAGCGTGATAAAGCTAGGCTTTTTTACCCCTCTCTCTCACTCACTCACTCACTCTCTCGCTCTCGCTCTCTCTCTCTCTCTCTCTCTCTCTCTATATATATATATATATATATATATATATATATATATATGTATATATTCATATATATATATATATATATATATATATATATATATATATATATATGGCAGTAAGTTTTCATCCTTCATGACCCCTTCTTGTAGAGCTAACGGCCGCACTTAATATTTAAGGATGTGAACCAAGCACTAATTTCTTCCCACAAGTGCAAGGCAAGCCCAATCGGTCTTCTCTGTGGGATGATGTCACGGTCTCGATATACTCCATTGTAGTCTATTTGATGTAAAAGTTACCTCTGGACTTTTTTGGTTGGCTTCACAGTGACATCCCGAGTCACTTCGAGATGAAAAATTTGCATGACTGAGATGGACGATCCCACCGCTTTTATCTTTAGTCGCGTGTAGCAGATTATTCAGAACCTGCTGTTTTTAGGAGCGTTCGACTGAATTTCCTCTTGAGTTATTTTGAGATCTATCCATTTCCAAACAATTCTGCTATTTTTCTCCATATCCAGTAAGAGTGCTTTTGGGGTGTTCGACTCATAATTCTTCAGCCTGGGTTCCAGTCCCCGTGGGGGGTCCGTGGACGTGCACTGCTGTTAATTCCTGACTACCCAGATGAAACAGCTGCACAGCTCTTCCAAGTTTTTCAATGGTGAATTAGGCTTTTTTACAACAATTTAATTTGTATGTCGGAAACTTCCAATGGAAGCTCCTGTTTGGACAGTCCAATGAAGCACGTCGGTGGTTCGCTGATAGTTTTATGTGGGTTGGATGCAGCTAACCTCGAGAACGATGACACTGAGGTCACGAGTTATCATTTTTGATGTAAGTAGTATCTACTGGTCAGTTTGCTTCTGGGAACTGTTGCCCACCTATCCGAAATGAATGAAGTCTTTCTGCTGCATGATGAATCATTTGATAATCAAATCGAGTCTTACACTGTTCACATTGATTGAGTAATTCCCCTACCACCGCCCAGTTCATTTCCATAGCAGATCTACCGAATGCCCAAGTGTTTTCCTATCACAAATCAATTTAGTTACCAACTTAGCTACCAATTTAGTTATGTAAGACTGCGGGTCTTTGAGTTTATGGGTTTTCTGCCGTCCACTTCATTCATGAGCAGGTGTCGAAAAATAAATAAGCTTAAACATTCATAATGAATAACAAATTAAAAAGTATTCTTTGTAATTCTCCTTTTTATTACAAATAAATAGGTTATCGTTTTCCCTTTAATTTTGGTACCCTGTCAAATATAAATACAGCTTCTCACGAGATACGATTTGAAACTAATAAATTGAGGGCGAATTATTCTCCCGACTGTTCAATATTTATGCATAAAATTAAGCCTAACAATACTGTCAACTTTGCAGTCTGATCTTCCTAGAGTGAAAGTTACAAACGCCTCTGGGCATACGTGGGGATCGTGGAAATTGTGTTATTCTCAGACAGTGTTCGATTTTCACCAATCTCACACATCCCAACGAACAAAACATGGTTCAAGGAATAGATCACTTAGCCTCCCCATTTACGGAATAACTGAATACTGAATCGCAGTTAGCAAAGATGTCGGGTTTCTTCCGATTTCTTGTTGTTTGCAATTCTTGCAATATGTTAGACAGAAACTCACTTGTACCACTTCCTACTGGACCACTTTCTACGTGAAGCTAAGAGATGAGAATGGAGAAAGTGGCAGGGAAGCACAAGCAGGATGTATCGAATAAACGAAACTCCAGAACCATGTCCAGCCGAATTCTGATATCCACAGGAACGGACGAGTCACGTGACTGCCAAACGAACTAGTAGTTGATCGGTGCGTTTCATTGCTTGTACTCATTAAATATGAACACAATATAAACAAATATTTTCTTAGCAAGCATTCTATTTCACGACTATTCGAATGACTTAATCGATAATGATCAATAGCTTATAAGGTCACCGCTTTGAGAATTTCAGGTTTTGGTGAGCAGGAGAAAAGATTTTTTTTTAAATCTTGATGGAATTCGTCAGGCATAAGCAAACACACAAGTAACTGGGTTTAAGAAAGAGCTGTACCGTGCTTCCATAGTTTTTATTCGTAAGTTTAGCTTTCACACTGCATAATGAACCACATCATATATACGTTCATTTTTGTCTGCGAAGATGACTCCCCTTTTAGTGTTAGTTATTCCTCAGGCAACAACCAGCCCGTTAGATTTTTGTGCCGCTGGGATTTCTGCAATATGCATGGTGTTGTATTTATTGGGGAAATCTGTAGGTCGAAAAAAACTATAGTGATTCTGTCCTATTCATATCCAACTCGAAAAACCCATTTGGGCCGATCAGTATCCATTTGTTCGATATATACTCCAATTTGCATCCACGCCTTTCCGCACGAAAACAAATGCGCCATGCACGTATGACATCTCAGTTCAACCACGGATAATGATTATCGCAGCACGCGTGTCTCGCGTATTTGATCCGCTTCCATATCACGTGACAGTGTCTGGCAAGTGTGTGCCCACCGATCGTATTCCTCATGGATCAATACTTGTGTGTGTATGCGTTCCGTCTCGTTTTTCACGCCTATATCAAAGCCACATTGTGCATGCTAAACGAATAATACATTTCAGTACCAGTTGGTGTGCCTTCTGATTTCATTTCTAGCAATGTGGTCATCTCGGAACTTACGAAAACAAGGAGGGGAGTCGATGCCTGCAACATGAGAAGTCTGCGGCTTCAAAACAAGCATGGTGCCGAAGCTGTGACAACAGAAGCGGGAGAATAAATTACATCAGAGTAGGAAAAGCGATTACTAGAAGGAGACGAAAAATTTGCTTTTTCATCGGACTCATTTTGATATTGTTTGTCTATTTGTCATTTTTGTGCATTTTTAGGGTACGAGATGTCAAAAGACAAGCCGTCCTGTGCTTACATCACTGACTTCTATTCTGAGCCGTGTCCCTAAACAACTCCAGCCGAAGACGATTCTCATACCTTCGATTTCAGCCAGGAAGGTGGGAAACTCCAGCCAAACTCAGTTCTACTGCGAGTTTCCAGTTTTAGCTATTCTATTCTTTATGATTGGCGGGAGTAGTCAAATTACTACAAAAAATTTCAACTGTGTGAATATTCTTGAGTAAACGGAAAAAGCCCTTGATTAACATCAGAAAACAAGGCATAGGCGAACATATGTTTTCGGTGATTTCATTCTCAAGCCAATTACAATCACATTTATATGAACCAAATTAAGGGAAGGAAAAGGACAAATTTAATCTGTTAGTCAATCAGTCCGTCAGTCACTCGATTGGTTAGCCGACTCATCGATAGATGAACAGGGGACATGGTGAAATCACGTGTCGTCGTCAGAGGCTTGGGTCGGCATCACATTCGAGCATGACGTCATTGACCTTCGGCCACGGAAGTTCAAGTGCTTGGACCAGCTTCTTTTGTGAACAAAGCTTGGGCCGCAATAGCCGGATGCTGATTGCCTCAGCCGTCGCTAGTGTTCTATATCCAAACGCATTAAAGAGCATCAACCACGTTGGCTTCAACATGGAGGAAGAGGGGCTGTATCGAGTTCCATTCTCGCCCATCTGTTAGACACAGGCCACAAGGCTGATCCGGCTACATCATTCAGTGTCCTATACAGAGTTCAACCGAATGAGTCAAAATCAGTCAGATATAGAACACTAGCGACGGCTGAGGCAATCAGCATCCGGCTATTGCGGCCCAAGCTTTGTTCACAAAAGAAGCTGGTCCAAGCACTTGAACTTCCGTGGCCGAAGGTCAATGACGTCATGCTCGAATGTGATGCCGACCCAAGCCTCTGACGACGACACGTGATTTCACCATGTCCCCTGTTCATCTATCGATGAGTCGGCTAACCAATCGAGTGACTGACGGACTGATTGACTAACAGATTAAATTTGTCCTTTTCCTTCCCTTAATTTGGTTCATATAAATGTGATTGTAATTGGCTTGAGAATGAAATCACCGAAAACATATGTTCGCCTATGCCTTGTTTTCTGATGTGTGAATATTAATGGATCTTGAAAAATTCGCATGGTCAGTTTTTTAGAAAACGGCATGTAGCAAACACAGATCTGTCTTTTCAGTACTTGACATCAAGCCAATACAGTACACGTACGGGTTGTCTTTTGTAAAATTGGTTAAGTTAATAAATAGTCCAGAATGTTCACAGGAATTCACAACAGTAACCTTGAGGCTGACCATAATGATGTCGTGTGGATAATTCCACCACTGGTTTCGCCGACTGTGTCCGTCTCACTATCTTACCGACCTTTGGCCAGGGAAGAAGCAGTGTCCTGACAAACTGCTTTTGCGAACTCAAGACTGGTCGATGCAACCAGATCGCAATCGCCTCGGCTGTGGATAGGATTCTTTGTCTGACCCCTTTGTAGCGGCTTTGTGACACTCGCTAGATGACCTTGAACGCTCCGTCTCGTGTTAGCTGATGCCCCGTATCGATCGTGTGGGCCAAGATCGCACTAGCTACGGTTTTTGGGATTCCTTTCGTTAGCCAGCTAGGACAATGTTCTTGAACTCGCTCAGACAGACGCCAAGTTGTTTTTTTCACGTATTCCGCTCCACAGGAGCATGAATAGGAGTATACACAAAGTGAGCTCGAATGGCTTGGTAGTCTGTCTTTGAGCCTCAGTCGCAAGTACGGGCTGGTGTTGAATGAGATCCTAAGTTTTGCGCCTTTGAATGTATTTGCTACCGCATGCGATAGTCTACGGCTCAGCGTTTCAGATGCCACGTCTCCCTTAAATTCCATGTTTATGTAAATGGGCTTTTTCGGGACATTTGGGTGTTAAGACCGATAGATAATGTTCCTATTTTGCCGGAGGAAATCCTTTGAATACCCGCTTTCTCGCAGTGTACTGCAGATCGTTTCTATCGCTTCCGAGAGTTTGTTTTCAGAGCATACCTGACGCGCTCTGTGGAAAAGACATCACACTAAATTCCGTTTTGCAGTGCGGGTATGAAGCTTTGAAAGTGAGTATACTGCCCGTGCCAGGTTGGTTTGTGGGCGTCTTTTCGGAAGAACATCTAGAAAAGATAGCGACTCCTTCTCTTCTCGTTTTATCGAGAATTTTGGATTTAGATGCGACTCACTGAACGTCTGTAATAACTCATGAACACTGTATTGGCACGGTACTAGGTACTAGGTAATGGATCTTATTCAAGACACTTTGTGCACTCATGAAGCTGAAGAACAATAATAAAAATATGTGCAGATACTAAATTATGCGCTTCCTATATGTATTCACAACTGTACAGTAACACTGAACAAGTCAGTCACTTTTGCGGGCGGATGGTGTTGACTAAAACACACTGAGGTATCATGATTCTTATTTACCCAACTGGATTTTTCCCAGTCTATAGAACGTATTTTTTGATTGTTTGCACTTTTGACTGAGCGCGCCCTTCTACTGATTATCACGTGATCATTGTGGCCTGATTGCCTCGTCCCGGTTGTATGACCTTGACCTTGTTCTCCGCATTCAAGTGCGTGCGATCCAGAGAACCATGCGTAGAATTCAGTGAAAAAATTTGTGTTGCTTCAAATTATAATCATAACATTGTGGACATCAGCAAAACACAAATATTAACTAGTTTCAGAGTTGAACTCGTTTGCGTAAACCTACAAATACGTACTTTTTGATGGATCGCCTGATAAATTATATAGTTGTCATTTGTTTTACATGCAGTCGGGACGGTGAACAGTTGACTTTTATCCACCGTGATATATCACAGTGATGAGCTGTATGTTTGGGATGTGTTTATAATTGAGTATGCAGATCTGAGGAAAAGGAGAGGATACGTCAAAGAAGGATAGTTAGGTTTGTTATCAGATCTAGATCGGTCCTACTTACTTTGACAAAAAGTATTTGTCTTGCTTGACCTTCATTAAGAAACAGATATGTAGCGGAAAATTCTAATAGTTGCTACGCCGGTGATTGATCGCATAACCCGTTGTCCCTTCTGTTTCAGTTGATCGTGTTGGTTTGGCTCAACCGAAGAGTGAATTCGAGAATAGTACACTTACCGCTGGATGTTCAAACACAGTACGGCTGTCACTGTCCACAATATTTAATCTCGTTGTACTGTTATTCAACACGGGATCCCCCATTCCTCGACGAAGCTTGTCCAACTTCAAATCTTTCACGTTACTTGTTCCTGGGTGGTTGACGGAAACTTCTTTTGCACGCACTGATTTTAGTTACCAGTTAAGTCTACTCACTTCTAAACCTGATACAAGAACAATAATAAAATCTCGGTACTTACTGAAAACTTCCGACTGGCGGCAAATAAACGTGTCTTCTACCAGGTCTCCCAACGAACTACCAACGAAATCCCTTCGATCGAATGAATGGAGAAGATTAGAGTTGTTAGACAGAGGCGGTAGTGAATCCTTTATGTCGTGGTACCGAAGCAGTACGGATACGAGAAATATACGAAAGCGAACAAGAGCAACGGCTAGGCGAAAAGCAAACCGAGCGCTTACAATTGGTGAGAACCGAAAGTGTGCCAAAAGCGAGATCAACGGAAACCTCGGGAAGGTTAGTTCAGTTGAACGTATGCAACCAAAGAAAACAGTACAATTGTATATCGTAGGGAAAATAAATCCCAAATGAGGTCCGGGAACTGTTCACTTTCCCTGAACGATCAGGTTCACCAGAAACCCAACAAGAATGAATTCAAGGATTCAGAAATTTCGTGGATAATCGGGGAGTTTGTAAACTAGAGATGGCCCAACAAAAAACCGTATATTTAGAAAAATGTTATGATCGTGAGTAAGTTATTGAATAATGTGGTCAATAATATAGTACTACGTAGAAGCAAGGGATTTTTGATCAGCCGATAAAGATCCCTGACAAACTGTAGTCCAAATTTGTTTATCTGCACCCTCGTGAAGAAAAACTGGCATGCCACGCGACCAGTGTGCTTGTGTGAAGTATTCCACCTTCCCAAGAGACTTGGAACGAAGGGTCGTGATCACTGTCCAATCAGCTTTAAAAATGATGATATGCTGGGCCGTGGTCAAACCGTCATCGCTTCTAATCCTTCAGTCTCGGGTTCACATCTCCGCCTCGCCTCCGGCCATTCCTCAATGAGCGGCGTCAAATTGGCCTCGACCCTCTTCCTGAAATATTGTACTATTATTATGTAATAAAAAGGAAGTCAATAAAAAGGGGTAAGAGAAGAAATCAATGTTTTGGAAGATGGTGGGTAAATGACCTCGTTTTGACGCTTCATTACCCAACCAAATAGAGTACACATCATAGATCTAACGATGGAGCAAATCCACAGGAGTTGGGAAATGAGCTGTAGTGCGTCTAACGAGAAGAAAGAAACGTGCAGATGAAAACTGTGTTTGCCCTAAACGGTCAAGTGCGCAGACGTACGGTCTCACACGCACATGCACACACTGTGGGTAATTGACCCACATCACCCGGGCCCAGAGGCATACTCCTGCAATCGGACTCACAATCATGATGCCAGTCGTGCTTCATTCCAGACTGTGTGGACCAATCAGACCCCGCCGCTTACTGAACGGCCTTGGATGGTTCTCATCCGATAGTTTGCTTTGCATGCACTTGCATTGGAATGTAACTGTGACTCACGTACCCAACCAACTGACTGCATTTTTCTCTTATATGCTCCCGCTTCAGTTTGCCGCATGTCGTGCTTAAATATGCATTCGTACGTCCGTACGTGTTCGTGTTCTGTTTACCGATTTACGGACACAACAAAAATGGAGATGTATCGATTCAAATCGACTTATAGATTAAACTGTTTGAGAAACGATTTGTTGTGTAGTATCAGCACTCAACTTACCATCGAAAACCTCGGCTTTCGAATCACTGTTGGGATTCGCTAGTGACGCTTAACAAGCATGAAACTGCCGGTGTATCATGTTTTTGTGGTTTTCAGTGCTGAGTTAACCGTTGATACGACATGATGAATGATCTTACCGATTCACTGCAAACCAAATGATTACTCACTAATTTACAAGACTGATGACAGACATTATACCCTGAAATATTGTTTTTTGAACTCAAAGTAATGGGTTGACCAGTTGAATGTGTAGACGGACAAAACGGCTAGAACGTGTTATCGGTGTGATTTGTATCGATCAGGTAAGTGGCACTCATGGCCAAATAGTTTCTCAGTAATTCATGATTGTGCGTGTTAATTATGAAAAAATATGTTAATAATTATTTTAGGACTCACCGAAGTGATACTGGCCTCTGTGCAGTTCTCACCGATGGTCCACTAAAACCAGTAGAGATCGACCTATCTAAAATCAATAAGATCGGTGGTCAGCGCTTGGACTGCACCGTGTATGAAATTAAATATGACTCAAATTCGGACCAGTCAACAGCACATCCTTGACTGATCGACCCGCTGCAGCAGCAGACGATCAATGACAGGCGGATTTTTCGATCGGTCATTCAATCAAAGTTGGATGACTGGATGGTAGACTTTTCGTTGGAAGCGGAAAAGAATGTTTTAACATGTCCCAGCAGGAAGAATGCGGAAAGAAAGCAAGGAAATTATAAACTATTCAGTGATTATTCGAAGAAAATGCAACTGGCGAAAATCTAACATTGTGAACTTGGTTGTTCTGTCTACATAATGCCATCGCAAAAGGATGGACATTCAATTTTGTGCTTTTCAGTTCATATCATGGATTATACTTGTGAATACCGCTACATTTTGTATGTTTACCACAGTGGCTTGATGAGGGATACTGCAAATATAGATCTATGCTTACAATGTTACTTCTCCTGAGAAAGCAACTGCATAACAGCAAGAGATAGAGGAAGCAAGAATGAATAACTGCCCTGATTTTCTTACTACTTATTCTGTGCTTTCGAGTTCGATGCAGTGCAATGGTTGTGAACTTGAATTGGACAAAAGAAGAATGATTGCTAATTATCGGTCAATATTTGATTTATCCATGTTTGTTCTTTTTGAACCCTTCGTCTACACTGAAACATGGGCAGTTTATGGATGAAGCCGCAAAACTGGCATCCTAGAGTGTTCTAACCTACCATCTGAACCCCGGTAAATTACTGATCCAACCCGGTTCATACCCGAAGGGTGACTTTCACCAGTGTCTCTGGAGAAGATCAGTCATACCTACAGTATTATGGCCAAGCTTTCCTGTTTTATTTGAGAGTGACTCTTTCTACTTTGCATTATTGTATTTTCTGTATTATACTGCACACTTTCACAGTACGTGATTCTGTGCGTACTAAACAGTACGCTACATTCTGTACGCTTGTGCAGTTCTTAACTGTCAGTAGTTCTGCGCAAGGTCCCGCCTATTCGATCCATTCGATATCATTTTTTACCGAACTTAGCGGAGTCCTTCTCGTACAAGAACAAACTAAACGAAAAGTTCGAAAGGAGTTATTTCTGCAGGGACATTGCGCTTCATCAAAAAAGGAAAATTTATTTCTCAGGTTGAAATATCGATACTCAGATCAGAAGTATTTTGATGGTATTTTTCAAAAACTGCCAGTTTTTCTGCCACTGAAGAAATCAGCCGTTAAACATGATGGATAGTGTACAACCTAATAATAATCTTTGTAGTGCTGAATCACTCACTCTTAATATCTCTTCGTCGCGCGTGTGTCATCGACTTTAGCTAATTTTCACCTCAGCACTCTTGCTATACCTTACTACTTAGTGAACCACTGAAAACGGACTCTTTTGTCAATTTATCCACGAAGGCATGAAAAATTTTGGCAACGGTAACCCGAGAGTTTTGTCGTTGTGGTGGTCGTTGACGTTTTGGCACTAAAAAGAGACGACAATGGATTCAGTCAAGTGAGCCTATCGGGGATCACAGACGAAAATGACTACACTCTCAGAGAGAAAAATGAAACGAAGAATACTGAGAAATAACCAGTTCCCAGCAAACAAAAAAGTGACTTAAACCGGGCACCTCAGTGCAAGATGACACTAAATTCAATCAGATCTACCGGCGATGGTCAAATGGTCATCATCCCCACCGTTAGACCCGGGCTCATTTCAGCCATGCTTGGGATGGGCTTTACATCTTCCAAATATAAAATGCTGCCGGGTTGGCTTTACACCAAATCTGGTCTTATCAGGGCAAGTCCTAGCTAAATTGGATGCGATTCGTTACCTGAGCAGCTTCACATCACGATATCCAATGAAATGTCTTGATTTGAGCAGGGGGTGCATTTGACTTTTTCCAACGCTAGTCACCCGTGGCTTCTGTGCGACATGCAAACGTTCGACAAGGCCCGAATGTGCACTGTGGCAGCTAGACCCGTCGTTTTATGCGCCTCAAGAACATGGCTGTTTAGGGTAGAAGATACGCGAATACTGTCTGTGTCTGAGTGTGCGCTGTTCTCCGAGGCAGGTATTGGTTGGAAGTTAGGCTAAGGCGGTCAGTCTATGATATGCCAGAGAGGTGTTAAAACGCTGACCAGTGGACTTGGCCAAATAGGGTTTGTTAGACTTCCGGATTGGGCCCAGTGAACCCACCCATTAAATAGCTGGAGGCATCAAGTAATATGGCTAGATGTGGTGGTCAGTCGTCTAGTTGCATTCGGTCTCTTTCTCTTTCTTTATGATTTCCTTCTGCTAATTAGTTTTCTACTCTCTTTCACTTTGTGATTCTACTCTTTTCGCCCTTGCCCCGACGACACTGCGAGAAAGCAATCAAATCCAGAGCACGGAAAAGCGAGTTTGTAAGAACCGCACAGTCAATTCCTCGTTCGGCAGTCTTTGGCTGACCGCGGCCACCTTCCAGAAATACTGCACTTTTTTGTATGACAAACAAAAAGATTAAAAATACTACCATCAAAATGTGCTGACAGAAAATGCGAGCAAAAAAACCATACCCACAAGCACATGCACCACCAGAATCGATCTTGACCCAGTGTGGACGTGAAAACGTACTACTCAGATGGCCATATGTTTCACGTCGTCTGAATTACCTAACTTGGACAATACACCTCTCTCCCACTGGTTCAATTTTCGTTTCTATGCGACCCAAGGTTATAGACATAAGCTAATATTGCCAATGAGAACAGAGATTGGTCGTAAACGAATAGAAATAACAAGCCCAGTTTATCCGCCTGCTATCCCGATTAACTAAAGTGTTGGTCAAGCAGAAATTCACCATCATTAACATGTAGAGGCAGCAGACGGAAACAATTAGCATAACATTTTCAATGGAATAATGGTGTTTATCGTAAATTTCAGTTTCTAAATAATACCATACTCAAGAAACCATGAACACCAGTGACCTACATCCAGGTGAGCAGACAATAATCACAGGGCAAGTAAAATCGAACCGACGTGGGTGGAAAACCAAGCAACCAGAAGAGAGTTAAACAAGACAAATTTCACTATTTCGATCACAGACTATAGGAATGCGAATGTATTTTGATGGGGTAAGAGAATCACGAATATAATGGTGTAAGCAGTCAAAATCTATAAAACGACAGAATACGTGAGCGATAAACGGGAAGAAAGATAGCACAGATTTATATATATCTCGTAGTCAGTAGTCATGTAAGTGTTAGCGTGTAACGGCAATGCGACGAAGTCCGATCTGGAGATCAACAACTGGAGTCTGGGAAGCATAAATCAAACGATCGGAAACGTCTACCCTTAGCGGACATGTACAAAATTTGGGAAAGCACAGTAAAGAATGCTTCCGAAAAGTGTGAAATACCTCGTAATGCTTGGCGGTTTACACACTGCTCATGAGAAGGTCGTGGAAAATTGGACATAAAAACAAAAATTGCGACTAGTCATACGCACTGCCAATGTGACGCAAGAGTTAAATTAAACATGAGCTTTCAGGTATGTATTAGGAGAAAATGAAGATTATCCGTGGGTTATGTGATGTGCAAGTTTACAATCGATTGTAAACTGATCATGAGAAAGGTTACCCGCGGGTTACCGAAACGTCGACTGATTACCATCATTTTTGACAGTGCTTTTTTACCGAACAATAAACACTTACTTCTAACATATCACATCGTTTTTCGATACACTCCCAATTTTTATCGGTTCCGATAAATTAGGAGCCAGTGAGCTTCATGGCTTCATGGGTCCCGAAGCAGCGACTACTTGCTCCCATTCTTATAAGTCATGTGTAGGACACATTTTGGACCGATAAATATATACACCGGATCAATTACACCAAGCAGCTTGACTGAACGGGGTAAAATTACAGTCACTTTTGATCTTCTTTTAAACTCAACACAGCCTTCTCTAATCCATTCGTAGTTGAACTTTTATCAAAGCGACCAGAAAATTAGCTACTAACATTTCAATGAAAGCCCCTCATTTACCGTGTTTCCCTGATTGTAAGACCTATCCAAAAAGTAAGCCCTAGCATGATTTTCCAGGATGCCTGTAACATAGACCATGTCCCGAAAACAGGTCCTACGTCCCGGGTGATTCGATAAGGCGTAAGCATTGCGACGAGCATTGCGAGATCACAAAGATAAAATAAAGACGGAGAATTCTAGCACCAGCAGTTTCTTTTTTCTTGTGTTTTTGTCATTAGGACAAGACAATTGCAAAACGAAAGAACTACTCGGTCAATTACGAGAAAATAACCGAAGCCTCCTGGGGCAGAAATCTGACGGATTTCTTCGAAGAGAAGCCTGATCTCAGAATTTTTCGAACATGGGGAGCGGAGTACGATAATCTTGATCAACAGGTGGAAGAAGAAAATGCCAAGAAGTCCAAGTATGGGTCAGATCGGCAACCATTATTTTTTGAACCGGAAGACACCGTCTGTGAATGGATTACTGACAGGAGAGCGAAGACTTGGGTTGTACGCCCGGCTGATTTCAAGAAGTTGCTCTTGAACTGGCACCACTTTTCTGAACAAACTTAAGAGAATTCAAAGCATCACAGCACTGACCGGCAATATAAACTGTGTATGTGGAGATCGAAAACAGTGTTCGTGTTGTAAGAGACTGAATTTATTATTATACTGTTGATGGAATTGACTTTTCTGAAACCAAATTTGAAAATGAATAACAGACGAAATTGTAGTCTTTGTGGGCCTTAGATCTCAAACGACAGTTGGTCAGACTGATGTCTCGTTGATCTACATCTAGTCCGCTTATTAAGAACGTATATGTGCTGCCTGCATCTTGGCAGTTTATCCGAACGGGAGGAAAGCCCCACCTATAGTCCTCGCCGTGGGCAAGAAAGATAAGATTGAAGGTATTTCAGATATATACGTTCTTGTAGGTGTAAAAACGTGGTGCGCGCATGAAAATATATGAAAGTGGGTCGGACAATTACTGTCTCTTGTTTTGAGAGGTGATCAACGAGAGACACCAGTCTGGCAGTCATTCAGAGCCCATCGCATTAAGTAAATGGGGGCTCCCTTACAGAGAGAATGGACCAAATAACGGTTCCCGCAGGGCTCACTTCATACATCCAAAGTCTTGACATTGCAACAAACAAGCCTTTCAAAGACCACATGTACATATAAATCAAAGTTTGTATTGAAAGTCAAATGCAGATTAGTCGGCATGGAAACTTCGTGAAGCCTAGTTTGGAGAAGGTCGGGAAATAAGCGAGGAATTCTTTGGAAAAAATCAATGACGAGTGTGTTACCAGTGCACTACGAGCAGGCTATATGAACAATCAATAATCATTAAGGAAAAGGTTAATCACTGAACATGATAGACTGGGACCAGTGGTTCTTCAGGAAATGTAGGCACGAGAAGTCTAGGCCCGAATTCAGGATGTATGATTTCTCAGATGGCATGGGGTATCTGAACAAAATTACATTTTTTGAGTGCCTAAATGCAGAATTTCATATCTGAAATATAAGACATTCCTAAAAGAAATTCCTAGAGCGATTTTCGGGGCGAAAGTAAACATAATACCGGGTCCTTTATTCGAAGAAAGAAGGCACTAGCCTAGGCCACGTAGGGTTGAATCACAACGACGTCAATATACGGTAAAATAGGATGACTGTACTGTTTGCAATACTCGGATTGTTGGGACTTATTGATAACACTCCAACCCAGAACTACGCTCACCGAAATAGCGAGAAGACCAAGGGTGCAGACCTGTACGTTCTTTTGCGGAACTGATTTGTAAATGTTGCATCGATGGAAATAATTGGTAAACCAAGAGTCGACCAGTCACAGAGAGCTTTTGTTGTACCTGTCCAGAGCGATTTTGATTGGCTGGAGCTTCGCAACGTACGTAGGCATAGAGCTGTACCGGGTCGTGCCCCGTGGGATGGTTTGTAGATCCCTACAAAGACATTAAAGAACTTGTTCGCCGCGTGTATCACAAGCCAACATGGACGGACCAATACACATTTTACCACTTTTGTGCCCCTTAAAAGAAAACAGAACCTAGTGTTACGTATACGGAAGATCTGTTCCAAGGAAAGAGTGGATGAGGAATTATGTTACATATGACAAACACTACCAACCAACGAGTACTCAAAACACTTCATTCATAAGAAAATTTTAAAAGTATCTGAATGATCACCGGTGATGACCGTCAAAAAGAAGGAAATGTAAATGCGACTTCCCCTCAAAGATGTTCAAAGAGGGACTGCTAGTTTGGCGCCTAAGCTCTGCAGTCACTAGACCGTGCCATTTTACGTGCCTACTTCACTAGCCGGTCAGTAGCCTCAAATGAAAACTGCCATGTTAACCTATTCGTTTGTTGGCTCAGGTTCGGTAGGTAATGTAGAGAGAGACACGGCAACTGTCTCCAAAAGTCAAGGAACACAAACTAGCTTGGCTGAGGACAGGAACTAGAGGAACCATGACTACACCTTGCCCATCAAGGTTTAGCCACCACCCATCATTCTTTAACCACGAACAACTGTTCTCCATCCCTGATGCACAACCTTTAGCTACACCGCTTCAAATCAGTCAGATCAAAAGTACCGAAATATTGTGGCGTCGAGAAATGTTGGAACAATTTAATTTTTACAAAGTTTGGTGTTACAAAGCTGGCTGAACAAATGAGAAGATGTGATGATGGCATGCTGCACAGCTGACCGTCTTGATGGTATCAAATACTGCATTGGAAATGGATCTGAGGAGGTTTGAACGATGCGTCCATATCGTCGAACCATGTAACACAGCACGCACGGCTGCAAATACGAGGTTTTATATTGATGAAACCAACTACAACATAGGGTATTGGCGTAGCTATGGGCGCTCAGGAGTAGATATTGAAGCCATCCGAAGTCTACCGTGCAGTAAAGGAGCTAAGTTGAACATATTAGAATTTTCAGCTCTTGCCGGTATCTTGAAGTATGAATGTCATACAAAGGTTACATGGCATATTTTTAATAAGTTTCTTTTATGCTCATTTCCAGTAGTATTTATCTTTGATAATGCGCCCGTTCATCGGACGGCTATGGACGCACAATTGTATTCCAGTCATCACCGAATAGTTCATTTTTTCAGCCCGCGGAAAGAAGTATTCAGTAAATTCAAACAGTTAAGATTTTTTACTACTTGAATTCACTTAGTTTTTAGTACATTGAAAACTTGTTCACTGAGAATCCAACAGTCATGCGTGCTGTGTTACATGGTTCGACGATATGGACGCATCGTTCAAACCTCCTCAGATCCATTTTCAATGCAGTATTTGATACCATCAAGACGGTCAGCTGTGCAGCATGCCATCATCACATCTTCTCATTTGTTCAGCCAGCTTTGTAACACCAAACTTTGTAAAAATTAAATTGTTCCAACATTTCTCGACGCCACAATATTTCGGTACTTTTGATCTGACTGATTTGAAGCGGTGTAGCTAAAGGTTGTGCATCAAGGCTGGAGGGCTGTTGGTCGTGGCTAAAGTTGGGTGGAAAAAGGTGGAGTGCAATCGCGGCGAACCTTGCCGGTATGGGGCACCAGGTAAATGAAGAAGCTTTCAAGCCGTATAAGGGATGGTTCCATTCAGTTGTTAGTGCACAGGAAAGCAACTTGGAACGGTCAACACATTTATTTTCACAGTTTCGTACCACTCAAAGTGAAGAGAAATCTAGTGACATGCCTGGTTAATAGAGCAGAAAAAATCTGCACAGAAGACACAATAGAAAATGAACTTCGTTTTCTGAGGAGTGTTGTCCTAGAAGACTGTTTTCCTGAACGGTTCATTGACAAGACGATGCAACGACATGAAGATAGGCCAAGACAGACAGTAGTCGAAAAGAAGCCCGTATATGTCCGTTTGCCATTCGAAGGAGATACGGAAACTGAAGTTATTCAACGAAGACTAACAGGAGCAGTCAGTAGAACATTCTACGTAGCACAGTTACAAATTATGTTCGAGTCTAAACCGATCCTGTGCTTTCGACTGAAGGATATGGTTCCAGATTCTGCAGCATCTTTTTGTGTATATTCATTCACCTGTTCCTGTGGAACCAGGTACTTTGGCCGCACGACCAGGCGCTTATCCGAACGTGTTCGTGAACACCACCCGGCTTGGTTGAACACTGGAGCAATTAGGACAATTACGAGTGTTGTGTGTTCACACCTTGTTGAGTCAAACCATTCCGTAGAAGTGATAAACGCTTTTCGCACAATTTACGAAGTCCGGGGCAAGTAATCAAGACTTGTCAATTGTCGCATCTTAGCCACAGCCGAAGCCGTGAGTATTCGACTCTACAATCCTCCCCTATTTGCTCAGAAACAATTTGTACAAGCACCGTAACTTCCGTGGTCCACTTCTCGTTCCCGAACACGTGTGCAACCACTCGAAGATTTAGAAAATATCTGTGAACTCGTCGAAGGCTGTTTGTCAAACCCATTTAGGAACAGCGGAAGTAGCAGCTTTGTTCACACAAGCGATTTTTTTAAAATCAATTCAGCCACCTCGGCCGCGATCGAAAATTGGTAGACTCAGTCAAAGTGACCTCGACCGTGACTTTTCAGTCGTTACAGGAATCAGTCAATCCAACCCAAATGTACTTTGTTCGCCAGACTATCCCAAGCACGTACAACAAACTTCCCCTTTTCCGAACCACGCAACAACTACAACATAGTAAACAGTATTCCGAAAATATACATTCCTATCATATATAACTGTATCAGCCAGCAGATGAAGTTACTGAAAGCGAGCTTGTTCGTTATCGTGTCCTTCTTCTGTATATAATGAAACGGGATTATTCAGTGAACTTTAATAAAAGTCGTCTGTTATCAGGGGAGAACTTTACGGAGAGAAGTTGGAAACTGTATTTCCCCACTCAACGAACAGTAATTAAATTTTGGTTGGACAGTCAACGTCAGCACCCAGACTCAGACAGAATGCCAAATAGAATTTGATGCCTACACAAACATTCAATCTTTGTATTGCCAGTAGTGTGTGCGCGCAACAATGAGATCGCTGTTTGACGTACCGTGGGGTAAAATGTAGGCGTCTTTGATTGGGTCAGCGACATACGACACAGGATAATCTGTAAAATTCGAAAGGACTGGAGTTTCAAGACAGAAAAAAGACACTCTTTGGAACTTTCCGAATTGGGGATTTCAACTAATTTGTCAATTCCATCGATAAAATCGTTGCATGAATGACTGGTCCGATGATCCAAAACATAAATCCTGTGACGACTAAAAATTAATAAAACACCACAATGGTTCTACTGAGTGGTTGTGTACATTTATCATTATCCGTTTGCCTCCCTGCATTCATGGGCACGTAAAACTTCAAAATCTTCTTATCTTCGAGGGTGATGATAGACCTCGAGTAGCTCCACGGACTGTGGAGAGAAAAATCGCCCCTCCCCCGAGGGTTTGTCTACTCATGAGTAACCAAACCAGGTATCCACTCTCAAAAACAAGCGCTCAGCATGTTGACTCTGAATCCTTATTATTCAGACTATCATCTGGTCAGAAGTCCATTGAAAATCCGTCATTAATGTACGGAAATTATCTCATGAAGGGCATTCTAAAATGAGACTTTTTCATCACATTCACGAACTGCCACTGGATGGTCATGATGTCCTTATGGTCGTCACCCTTCACAATGATTCTTTGAAAGAGAGCAGAAATAAATGTGTGCCTACTTACTGATTCAGAAGACGATAGCCGGCTAAAATTAGCACCCATCATTGCATTCTGACGTTGTGATTCGCTGAAAATGCTCTAATAGACCCAGGCAAATATAGAAAAACGCAACCTTTAGGATAGTGACGCGCATACTGAATTCCTACAGCTGTGGTATTTGAAAATTGGAGTTAGTATTTCAACCATGATCAGAGGAAATAATAGTAGAGGGGGGGGGCGCACTCCATCAGCCTGCACGATCAACGTTCGCCAATAAGCTTAACGGAAAAACACTATGCGGTGCCAACCGTGTATAATCTCATAGGGTCTAAGTACAAAGACCGCATGCTGGTTTACACCGAGGAAGTGTTAGAAGTAGCGCTTGCAGTAGCAACATGCGCGAAACGTACAGTCAAACAAGAGACAGACGGGGTGTGATCAGTTGATCACGACAGTAGTGCTGTACTACTCGCTATACTCGGACTGACAGAACATACTGATATCACTCCGATTCAGAGCTACGCACACCAAAATAGGAAGGAGGCATCCTAATTCTATTGCAGAATCAAATACATGAATATGCTAAATCAAAGAAAATAAATGATAGATCACAAGTCGACCACTCACAGCGGGCTTTCATTGATCATGTTCACCGTGATTCTGATTGGTTGACGTTCCCCAGCGTATTCCGCCTCGAAGCTGTACCGGACCGTACGCTGTGTGGTGCTTGCCTAATCACTACACCATTCCTTCTCCAAGAGCGCTTTATCGATTTGGCTCACCTATCGCACTGGTCTCCGTATCGGGGCTAGTGGCTGTGGTTAATTACCTACTTTTTACCTCTACGTGGCTAGCTTCCACGAGAGGATGAGCCGTCTTCATGGATGTCCCGAATGCCACCTGCCCATAAGTGGTGTGTAAAAGAACTGTTCATGAGGTATCTATGGCTGGGCCTCTTCGGCATTTATCTCCCCTTGCAGAACCGGTGGGGCGTCGACTTCAACACAATCGCAGTTCGAATCCTCGGTCGACAATTCGAAATGAATTTAGCGGAGGTAGATTCGATGTACTGATGCATCATCCATATCTGTAATCTCAACAATAGACTAGCCAAGCTGTCTGGTGATGATTCCGGGAGTTGGTCGAAGTTCGTCGCCACGAAACTATGAAATATCGTTGGAATAAAGACATCAGCAATGACCGAAACCTTCTCGACTTGGATGAAAAAGTCCGAGTCCCCTTGGTGGTCGCATGCACCGCGTTTCGGTATTGCAGCAAGAAGTTATCGAGGGACACCCTCAAATCAGGCAATGTTCTCGGGTTGCCCGATGCTAGCGTACTTTTCACGGAGCGCACCAAGTTCTTTGCTGCACCATTAGAGCACAGGTGGTGCGGCGCTCTACACCGACGCCGACATCGGATTCTGTCAAGTCAGTTCTTGGCTCCATAGCACAAATTTCAACCCGTTAACACTGACCCATAAACGTGGAAATCCTCCCGTGCCGAAGTATTTCTTCAACATGGGAATCCTCAGGTAGGTAGTTGGTGTACTAGTCAGGAATAAATCCCGCCATTTCGAGCATGAGTCAGTCAGTACCAGGGTGTGGTATCGATTTAAGAATTGGCAGCAGAAGTCGGCGTGGATCCTCTGCTACGGAATGTAGGTTTCGGGCCATGGGTTCTAGTTGTTTGGCCCCGACTGGACCTTGTCCGAACACATTTTGCAGTTCTTTCTCGTAGTGGTGCCGATGTTCACATCTAACTCTGGACACTAACACATATGCCTAGTCAGTAACTTCATTTCATCCAACCTCACGTGGCCTGTGTGCAATACATCCAAATCCGATTTACACAACGTAGGTGGTATGACAAGTCGGCCACTTTGATGTAGCACTCCTTCTGGTTGCATACTGAATTCTTTTCGCAGCACAAAGAATTGAGGACAGTCACGTTTCATCTCGGGTTACCATCCATTCTTGGTCGCCGAAATCACGAACGAGTAGTAGCGTTCTGTCTGTTTCTGCAATTATTCCTTCAACACCGTCGCGGTTGATGAGACGAAATGACATTTTTCTGCCGCTGTGAATTGTGACAAGGAGTCTGCTTGTGGAATTTTCTCACCGGGTCGATGCAGAATATCGTAGTTATATGCAATTAAGACAATGCTCAATCGCTGATGTATAGCAGCCGTAGATCCGGGGAAAAATTTGTCTGGGTAATATAAAAACTGAAGAGCTTCATAGTTAGTGATAATCGTAAACCTCAGTCCAAATAGTTACTAATATAGTCAACGTACCGCCCAGAAAACGGCCATAGCTTTCTTTTGCCCCTGAAGCACTGAGAAGACGTGAGATACAGATTATTGGGCACCCACCTCGTGCCACAATTGATTCGATCTCCCCTTCGTATGTGTCAGTGATGAGAGCGGTTCGTTTGGATGGCATGACTGCGGCTAGTATTTGTCAGCCGACAATATCTTGTGAAAGACCGAGTGGGGTTCATATTGTTCATCCCACTGCCTCACGTAGGACGACTGGGCCGGGAAGAGTAGTTGGGCTCGTGTTGCAAAGCTCGGAATGAAACGAGAACAGTACTGCAGGCATCCCAAAATTGACTTTAGGCGTGCACGATTCTTGGGTGACTCAGTTCCAATCCCTAGTTTGAAACGGTCTGGATTCGGTTGATATCGTCTGCATTAACATTGAAATCGAAGAAATTCAATTCGGCAACACGGAATTCGCACTTTGTTGCTCCGTAAACTTCTCCAAAAGCTGTTTCAGTCAACGTTTACGTCCATTTTGTGATCCAAAAATAAACACATCATTCTGATGTGCCATCAATCCGCCGATACCAGGTACCACATCAACTGCAGTCTTGAATAAACCGGACGACGCGTTCAGCCCGAATGGCAAAAAATTGCACCAGAATTTGCCTCACGCAGCTTTGATAGTGGTTTGGACTCCGTATGTACCGGAATTTGCGAGTATGCATCAGTCAGGTCAATTTTTGAGCAGTATTTGGTGCCGAGCATACATTTCGTGGTAAGCCACTGCGGCGTTTGACGAATTCTGCTCGGCCCAGGGAGGTTCGAATTTTCATTTCAGCTAGTAGAAGTAGTCAAATCAGGTGATCGCTTTATACACACGGAATGGAATATTCAACAGCTACATCGCGTTTATAGCTGAACTTAGTGGAGGATGTAGAAACATTTAGTGAGATCTGGATACAGGGGGTGCGATTGTTCATCCAATATCTTTGAAGTATACTTTTGGCAAATATGTGAGTGCTGGGATATTTTACTTTGCATGAGCTGATCATAATTGATCCCACTACAACGAGAAGTATGTTCGACTGATCTGACAACGCACGCACGCACGCATACACTTCTGGTGGACTGCAACACAGTGACTGATGTCTAAAAAGGTCTGAAAGGGACGAAAGCCGCTTGAATATGTTCGGTTAATTAAATTTAGCTCAGATTGTTGAACTGGATTGGGCACATGAAAAAGTTAATAAAAACGGGAAGAAGACATTGCGAGGTGCAAGCATTTCGTTTACTCTTGCCGACGAAGTATGCAAAACATGTCAGCTATGTATGATGCGGTACATGGGGCACAGCAGAATATAAAGAAACTTTCTATCACAAATACGTCGCCATTTCTTGTGGGGTGGTGTGGCCAATGCCATAGAAGGCAGGCCGCGTGCAATGACTGTTTCTGCGGTCCAAGAGGAGGATTGTCACCCCTGACCATCACTTTCAATAAAGCCTAATAATTTTACATTCCGGTCGCATACTCGCATTTCAAATGATCAGAACAGGTCAACTCGATGGCCTGTCTCAAGCAGAAGCTTCGCAATAGTAGACGGCATTAACTCACATGGTGTCCTCCTACGTCTTCAAAACGTTGGACTCACATTGACTATATTGTCACTGGTCAGCGCTGTAGTGAATCAGTTGAACATTGTCGTTCTTTCCGGTCTACGCTTGTGGACTCAGATCACGCCTTGGTACATGCGCGCTGCTGTTTACGTCTCGTCCGTGTTCGCACCCACGATAAAGCCACCTGTCCTGCGCACTTACTTCTAGGCGATAATCAACAATCCGATTTTCAGGCAGAGCTGTATATCGATCAAGCTGGGTGTTCAAGACTCAGATGAGTGTTGGCAACAGATCAATGAAGCCTTGTACGCTACTTACAATGCCACACAAGACTCCGGTCCAAGTAGGTCTCACAAACGATGGTTATCTTCGACGTCAGATTCTCCGCTGAATGCCCGTAGATTCGACCCCCTGGCTCTCACACTCAATGAAGTGCGCAAATCCTTCAGACGTCAAATCATCAAGTCTGAGAGATGACCGCGAAATTCTTATACATGCGTACGCATGAGTGCAGTGAAAGGGGTATATACCTCATAGCAACGAAGGCCCACTGCACTACTGGAGATAACCGGCAACCAGACCCTGGGATTTGGAGTGGAGAACCACTCAAGGCCACAATGGGTCAGGTGTAGTGGCGACTCGGGAGACAGCGTATTACTGTCTACTACCAAAGTAACCAGTGATGGCGGGGATTCAAACCTCGGACCTCAAAGGTGGTAACCAAACGCTCTAAACCACCCGACCGCCACCGGCCATGTAGGGGATTGGAGAAAACTGCATTAATTAAGAATACTCACAATCTTTACCGTCCACGGTCCACGGAAGCCCGATGTAAGAGAGTTATTCAAGGAATCCGACGGCTCACTCATTGATTCTCAGGTACGTCATCTGGATCGTTGGTTGGAGCACTTTAAAGAACAATTCAGTTGACCCACCTCAACAGTGAATCTTTCGAATATACCTGCCCGAGAACCGATGCAGGCAGATATCACTCCTCCATCAGAAATGGAGGTTATGCAGGAGATAGGTTACTTGAAAAGATACAAAGCCGCTGGACCGGATGGGTTGTCTCCATTTTTTTCAAGAACGGAGGCGAAGCTTTGGTTTCGGAGTCAATGAAACTCCTTCGGTTAATTTGGCATAGTGAACAGGCTCCCACTGAATTCTGTGAATCGGTGATTGTGCCGATTTTCAAGAAAGATGACAGATCTTCTCGTGAAAAGCACAAAGGAATTAGCTTGGTAAGTATCACATTCAAACTGCTCACCGGGCTTATTCTCCACCGATTATACAGCGCCCGCGAAATGTGTGCGCGCGAAAAGCAAGCCAGTTTCAGACCCAGTTGGGGTTGCATCGACCACATTTTTATGCCTCGACAAATCTCAGAGCACAGACACACCTTCCGTAGGCCCATAATCTCTTTCTTGATTTGAAAGTGACATTCAATTCAGTCAACCGCACAGTTCCCTCGTGCTGCCTCTATATTGAAGGGTGTTCAAGAAAAAATTATTTCTCAACTCCAATGCTTGTATACGAACAGTCGAAGTCGAGGTCGTGTTTGTGGCAATCTTTCACCCGAGTTCACCACAAAAAGTGGTTCGTCAGGGTTGCTCTCTTTCGCTCTTCTTTTTCAATTTTCTAATTGAAGTGATTTTTCAGACAGCCCAAACCTCGTGTGAGAATAGTGGCATCAATCCTTGCTCAGGCAGTAAACTGTCTGACTTGGAATATGCGGACGAAATTCTTCTTCTGAGGAAAGATTCAGGTAAGTTGCAAGCTTTCCTCGATAGCTTAAACAACAGTGTACCAATGTCCGGGATGCGTTTTGCACCTTCCAAGTGCAAAACTCTGTTTCAAAACTAGATTGGCTCCACACCAATCCTTGCGTTAGGGGACGGAGAAGCTCTAACTGAAGTAAATAAGTTCTGTTATCTGGGCAGTTACATCTCAACAGGCGGACAGGTATCGAATGAAGTGTCATCGCGTATACAGAAGACGTGTCTGGCTTTGTCAATCTTCGTCATCTGTGGCGCCGGTGTGACATCCGGTTGTCTGTTAAGAGTAGAGTGGACAATGCGGCGGTTAGGTCCGTTCTCTTATACGGCTTAGAAACATGGCCGTTGAAGGTAGAAGATAGATGAAGACTGTCGGTGTTTGAGCACCGATGTCTTCGCAGTATCACTCGAACATGGTGGGAACACCGTATCAACAATACGGTGATCAGACGTGGGATGTTGGCAACCTCGACTGGTGATGAAACGTTTTCGATCTAAACGCAAAGTTCAGCGATCAGAACATTATGGCTACAACAAACACAATTATTCAAAATCATTGAGATCATGCATACAGTCCACACAGAGCATCAAACTTCGAAGATGAATACGAACAGCTTGATCACATTGTCCAACGTCTTTTGCTACGAAACAGTATGACTCACAAGATCAAGTCAAACTAGTCTACACGAAAATAATCTGTAGGGGTAAACCTAGTCAGTTGAAACCGTTTCTCTCATAGACAGTACATACTCCGCGTTCAACATATTGCGATTGGGTGGAACTAACAGACGCCCGGTGGTCAATGTGCACACCCCGTCAGTTAGCTGCCAGTGAACAGCCACTACTACCCCCAAATGACAAGCGTTTCAGACGCGAACGAAGAAATATCGTTTGATCAATAAATCCACAGCCCCTTCCAGAATCTCCTCCCGACAATAACATGCTTAAGTGGTAGTAAATGGCCAACTGCTTTATGCAGCTGGCGAAGCTAAAGTGGGTAACCTTCGGCCCTAGAAAAAGGTCGGTTCGACGTGACCTAAACTCTTTCAATTTAAAGGACATCGTCGCACCAATACGGGAAAGGGGTTCTGTCGCAAACCACCAAGGAACAACGCACTGTGCGAAAGTTGACGTAATCGAAAGCCAGACTGAGACTGGCGAACCGTATAGTTCTCTAACAAGCTGATGTGGTGGTGAGTCGAGCGGCAGCAACCTTTTGTCGTGTCGATCGGTCGGAAATTTATGATGTCCCTAACATCATCTTCAAACGTGCATTAAGATAGAGAAGATAATCCATATACAACATCATGGAGCTTTAACCCGACCAGCACGTGAAAACTGAGAAACTGAGGTACTTGCAGAACGCGCAAACTGAAGACCGTCCGTCAATATTTCACATAAAACGTGCTCAGCATCATGGTCATTTTACAAGTATGCACAGTCAATTCAAGTCTATCCTATTTTGTGATGTATACGTGGTCAGCAGCACCTCTAAGGACTGCGAAACATAAGCAAAACTACCCTTCACCTTAGCGAGGAAGAGGCAGATTTTGACTGTGTCGATTACTTCTTTTTCACTTCCTAATTAAATTGTCATTCGTAAAAGTACGGGAAACGTTTGTGCCACGTTGAATTTTAAGATGTAAATGGAGAAAGTCTTGACTAAACCACACTTTTCGAGGGATGGTCAAACCGACCCTCTCCTGGACAAGAACCCACGTAAATCCTAGCGTAAGAATGATTTATGCTTCTGTATCTGAAGCCTCTTCATACTAAAGCATCATACTCCAAAAGGCGCATTAGAAAAGTCCGACAAACGAGCGAGCCTGAGGATGAATGATCGCACTTCAAATACAACACGCTGCCACCTTAACTCCCGGCGAGTTTATCGTAACTTCAAGTGAAGCTTCCAACCAGTGCTCCGCCAACATAGACAAGTGATTGGCTTGACAGTGGTCACTCGTCCCATATCCACGAAATTTTTGTGCTTCGTGACGACCCACATCGCGGTGATACCTTCCACTATCAGTTATCTGAATTCTCGTTGATAAGCGCAACAGTTCGTGTGATAGTCTACGGGGCAGGGGAGAGGTGTGACCACTGTCATCTACGTGCTGAAGGACGAAAGACCAGGGACAGACTGAGACGACCAACAAAGCGACAGCGTTAGTTGACGTTGTGCCGAAATACTTCTGTGGTGAGCAGGTTGTTGGCATCCCTGTTAGTGTTTGTTCAATGTAAGTGTGGGTTCTCGATGATACACTTAGTGAGCTTTAGGCTCACGGAGTTTTCTGTCTTTTGCAGATCGAACACGACGAACACCGGTTCCCGCATACTACACTACGGCAGCCACCATTCGTTGCGTAACGGACGGATTATATCAAACAACGCAGCACCTTATTTGTCTACCTATGGTGGAAGATGTTTCAAGCGTTTGTGTGATAATGAATTAAAGGAGCCAATTTGTTGGATTGAAGCGGAGTCCACACTAATATTTTCAGTGCTGCAAATCCGATTGAAGGTTGAGTATGAACCAGATGTTTCTACCACCAAGATCAATAATTATCTTAATGGGAAGCTGATGACACTTAGGAAAGTTCGTCAAATATCCGTAACGATGAATTTATCGCGGAACAAGCAAAGGTTTGTAAAATTCCAGCAATCATAGGCATAGTTACGTGGGATAACTTTAGTGGTACGAGGCACAAAATCATGAGATATGGATTGTCAAAGTTAACTTTAATCTGTACTGTTCGCGGAACTTTGGTAGAGCCTCAAGGGGAGCAGAAGCTCGGATACCGATGGCAAGCAACCAGAACAATCTGAACATGGCAAGTGCGATGAATGCCAACGACCTAGTTGAACTGACGGTTAGAAGAGGATCGCACACCGTAGCAATGGCCACAGTGGCTGAAAGCCCTTATAGATCATACAGAAAGCCGTCTGATACTGACAACGCGCCTTATCATTCCGGACAGGAGGACTTAGCAGCAATTCAAGTTACTACAGATCCTGAAGGATGGCGGAATTCCGCCAAATGATATACACTTGCTGTCCAATCACTTTTCTGGTCGGCAACAGATTACACGACTTCCGGGTAGAATTCCCCTGATGGTTTCATCTACACAAGGTGCAATCCTATCTTTACTTTTGCTTTTCACGTGTACTTCATCCATACCCGCCCATGATGACTGCGCGCTTGTCCAATACGTGGATGATGTATTCTTGGTATACCACTCCATAGTCAGTCCACAAAACCTCTTACACGGGACAGCATAACTGAGCCTCCTGACTGATCCTCCACATACAACCTACGAATAAATCCGCCTCGTTATGTTGTTGCCTTCACAGGGGTACTAGGTATCCTGATCTTTTGGAATTCGCTCCCCTCCCGTTCATAAGCGGTGAGCGTATCGGTAGCAATTCATCAGTGAAATACCTCAACCCTATACTTTACCCGGCCTTTCTTGGTCTGAACATGTCGACGTAGTTTTCCGACTTTTCTACTGTTGTTTTACGACTCAGAGTCTCTGGTCCTCTATCTCACTCGAAAACTCGTTCACTCCTGCATACTACCCTATTGGCTCTAGGATTATGTAGTATTCCCTGGATTGCTTGTTAAAAACTCTAAACTAATTTTCCGTTCTTCGAAATGACTACCTTTAGGTACACATATGCTCTGAAATCAATTAACCCATTATATGATGTGTTGACACCTCGATTCATGTACAGCCCGCCCAAAATATTTGGCATCACCTGGATTCAGTCGAAATCCTGACACGGTTGAACACCAGTATATATACCGATACTATCATCGGTAGCCGAAAATATACCAGACACTATTGTTTACTGAGAGACTAGTATCAGTGTAGGCTGGAATTCGACCTTATGCCAAGATTTCGACCGAACTTAGGTGACCCCAAATTTTTCGGACTGTAAATGGTGAACCACATGACATTTACCCCGATCTCAGTAAACGTACTTCTGTATCGATCACAAGGTTCCTCTATAATCTCTTGCGTTCTTGCACCGAGACCTACAAGTTTCATACGGTACCATATCTCGCTCGACTAGGTTCTATACAGGACGAAACAAAATCACAGCCACAAATTTGCCGTCTTGCTACGACATGCACGCACACATACACACAGCAAAATTTACCCATGAAGCGTACCGCCCGCCACATAACGAAAGGCGGTTATCGTAGTATTTTGACACAAAGTCAACTAACGCTGCCCTTCAGCACGTAGATGACAGTGGTCACACCTCTCCCCTGCCCCGTAGACTATCACACGAACTGTTGCGCTTATCAACGAGAATTCAGATAACTGATAGTGGAAGGTATCACCGCGATGTGGGTCGTCACGAAGCACAAAAATTTCGTGGATATGGGACGAGTGACCACTGTCAAACCAATCACTTGTCTATGTTGGCGGAGCACTGTGATTGGAGGCTTCACTTGAAGTTACGAACAATTTGGCTGACATTTAAAACGTATACATTACCATGGTATGTCGCTGTGCAACCTGTGGTATCATTTCACACAGAACCGCAGTTGAGAACATTCTTAGCTCGAACAACTAATACTTAACCACTGGGTGTGATGGTTGCTATCTTTCAGTAGGAACGTCAGCTGGAAATAACAAAGAAATCAGAGGTATAAGAACTAAGAAAACCACGAACAGCGGTATCAAGTCTATGAAGAGAAAGCAAATACGAGGGCGACACTTATCCACATTCCCCTATGTACCTAACTATTGAAGGGGTGGATCTCAAGGACCCAAATCAGAAAGCCAGACACACCCACATGATTAGGTGTTTCATACCTCACCTCCCAGCTACTACTTGCACCAACGGACATTGCAGTCCAGGAATCCTACCCGGCGTCATGTGAAACACGCCCAACCATCTCAGGCTGGTGAGCTCAAATGTTTCATCGAATAGTTCGTTTCCGTGTTCAATACTCTAAGCCTAACCTCCGGATTACTGATACGTTCCCATCAGAATCGAGCAAAACAAAGGGAAAATCGATAATCAAACGTTTACAATCTTCGTACATCCGCTATCTGCAGTGGTCACACTCCTGAACCATACACAATATGGGCAGTGCATACTCAAGATAAACGGATGTCGATTGGGCACCACAGATAACTGCGCTAGGCAAAAGTCAAACGCGACTTGCGTACACGCGAAGACATTCCATCCGATATCTGGCCCGCGGGCAAAATGCAGCTACCTAGATAGTAGAATTTACTAATTTTGCATTTTATCTCTCAAGATATCACAAGGTTTGGCATTGTATCAATCCAGTCCTGCAGCAGCACCTCGCATTTCGAATGTGTAAAACACACACCGAACACTACTGCGCAGTTGCTCAACCTGAGCAGAAATATTTGCAACTTACTTGGATCTTCACATAAAGGAGCTGTGTTATCCATGTATAATCGAGATCTGACACTGTTCACTTAGGAGAAGTCGCGTCGCTGTCCTCATGTGAAAACTAGTTATTTCTAGGACCACACGAATTAGGAAGTAAGACAAGGAACAAAGCTGATGGGCTGTTCTTCACGTGGTAAACGTGTTCGAAAGATTACCGCAATCCCAAGTTCGAATTCGACTATGGATGCAGAGATCTGCAGGCGGAAATGAATTTCCCCGGTAGACCCTTCAACAAGAACCATGTAATCGACCAAGTTGGAAGTCACTTTGGGATTTTTTTGAAACAGAAGTTGGGGTCTGCGGGAAGCGAACCTTTGCTAGAAAAATATTCCATTCCGTGAACGGTTCGTTGGGCTAGGAACTGAAGCATGTGAACAACATTCAAAGACTGGATTGATAAACGCTTTATTTCCACGATCCATCGATTTCAGCGGCGTGTTGAGTATATGAAATTTAACGGAATTCCAATTAATTAGACTGACGTTAGAATTTACAAGACATTCCAAAATGAGTGTGCCGGAAAACATTAAGTGAGTTCGCGTCTTATCTCGTCCCGTATTTAATGAATGTTTTCATCGGTGGTATCATGACTGTTTTTGTATTTCTTCATTTCCGAGTAGCTGAATTAAATAACAGGCGATGAAGATGGTATTAATAGAGTACTGAATGTTCAGCGTGCAGCAATCAGGGAACAAATAGCTAGATTGCAAGCTATTATGACTTAAGCAGTGACATGTATCAGCCTCTACCGTGTAAAAACCATAGTGAAACTCGAAGGTTGAACTCCACCGATGTAGATGAACCTTCATGATGCCCAGAAAGGCCGCCATCCGACCTAGTATCATATAGAGCTCAATTATATCACCCAAATTTTCCTGTTCAAAATTGCCGATCCTTTAGAGAAGAGCATTGATCTCTTGCGCTTTTAACATTTGAACGGCGAATTGAAATAAAACCAACGCTCGCGCATGCAAGTGAGTAAACAGAACGATTGTATGGTGGGTAATATTGACAAAGGGGTGAAGGAAATGCGTCACTATAAAACCAGGGCACATTCAAGTTCACAGCACAACACGTCCGTGATACGATGATATGGCAGCGGGGTTAAACACGGGCTGAACTGGCCGTGGCGAGGGGATTCCGCAGGACCAGAATAACTGAATCACCACGCAGGAACAATTTGCTGATAAAGCGATCCTTGTTTACAGGCTTGGACTTCTTTTTCCCTTTACCGGGACGAGGCACCTCAGTCCACATCTCCTTTACATTCTCCAAGACCATGTTGCAATGCCGATCGAACGCTTTGACACGAGCCAAAAGTTTCTTGTTATTGCGACAGTTGATTAGGACCTGTAGGGAAAACGATTACCACATATACTTAAGGAAATAATTTTAAACTTGAATTAGGTAAACAACATTCACGTTCATGTCAGATGGCCTGTTTTATTGAAACTGTCTCTGTAAACCTGAAAAGCGAAATTCAATAACCTATTTCGTACATAACTCAAACACATGGAGAGAAGAGAACTTGAACGGGAAAAATGTCGCTGGTGTCAATTGGTTAACGACTTCTTTACTATGAAATTTGGTAGGTAGGTTACTCTGAAAGCTCAAAACATTCTCATTGTATCTGGAAGCATAAGTATAACGAACGAAGTACGAGCAGCATTTATGAACCCGCTCTAATCATCAGATAAACTGGTAACCAAGACTCCATGAATTGAGGGAGGGACCATTGGCGAATCAAGAGCAATGGGCATCTCCGTTCATTGTCAGAGACAGTTGACGTAATGGATTTCCTCAGTCTGGCGAAATCTCGTCCGGACTCGGAAGAACCTGTGGTTGGGTAGATCAATAAGTTTTGTTCTCTACCTCACCCGGAAATACAAACAATCAAGAGTATGAAGATCTAAGACCTTTGTCTGCTTAACCTTAAGAATGGTTGGATAACATGAACAATCATCGAACATATGAGTTGGGCGCACGTTGATTAAACCAGGAACTAACGAGGGGAGGAATCAACTTGCAACTACATGAAGTAGATCACATCGTGAAAACCTGAGCCATGTTAGCGATGCATCAAAATTGGTTAGGATATTCGCGAAAAACGAACGAAGTTTCACCAGATATTAAAACAGTGGCACGTTTTTTGGTCAATTAGGGAGTCAAAAATACTATCTCACTTCTGGTGGCTCAGGTGCACACCAGTTTATCATTTCAGTAGGACATGCTGACAGCACTGATTCATCGTACGCTGCAAACCTTGAGTATGCGTGTAATCACATACCGTAAGCTGTCATCATCATACTGCTATGCGTGAAGCGGTGAACCGTGGACAGATCCTCGTTTTCTAGTATTTATGTAGACGAAAAATCACGCTGAATCAAACTCGTATCCGTTTTCCGCCTGTCATGTGCGACCTCTGAATTCGAATATGCAGACGATATGGAACGCACACTGCTAGTATTGGTCTACTCTACAAAGACACCTTTAGGCACTTCGGAAACGTTGCCCAATGTTTCACCAGAAAAAGAAGTTGAAGGAAATGCTAAAATGAGAGATCTTCGACCAACAACACTACTGGTTTCGCATAGACTGGACAACCCGAACCATAAGCTTGCTCAAAAGGTAGTGTACGGATGTACTCTATTCGAAATTTAAATACTGATGAGGTGAATCGACTAGCGCTAATCCATCGGTTGAATAAAATGAGTAAAGGGTTTAGGAAGACCACGGTCATATGACGATGATCGGCAAGACCATCACGATGAGATTGTACCTTGGAGTGGTGCTGTGGCCTGCGTGCCTCCATGACCCAAAGAACTATGCAGGATGACTCCTTTAAGCCGGGGATGTGATCATGCCTGACAGGTCGATGGGTAGAGGCCAGACAAAGTTTAGTCTCAGAACCAGTTGTTGGGCAACATCTGGTGCTAACCACCATGTCCCTGGAAAGGACACTCCAGCGAATAAACACAGAGAAAAGCAGTTTGTCGGTCTAAAAACCTCCATTAGATGGAAGTAGAAGTGGAGTACGAGGGGTTTCCTCTCGACGGTGGAAGAAGTCATCGCACTTCGTTGAACACCTATCATCCGCCTAAGCTGGGTAGCCCCAGCCCAAAGGATGCTGCCCCGTCCACGTCCCGCCTGCTTCATTGGGTGCATGGGGCTCAGGACTGAATCCTAAAAGCGGATCAACAACAAAACACCAGCGAAGACAGGACAAAACGCGTGCAGTAATAAGGTCTCGCGTGATAAACCAGAAGTTCCTTCACGGATGCTTCGATCACGTTCCTGTGCTGGGTAAACGCCCCACTGCCTTGTGGGTCAGACTTTTGAGTCAAAGGATTCGGTTAAGATCCCCAAGGATAAACCCCTTCTGTGGTGTGGGCAGCCACGAAGTGTGATTTACTTACCCTTTACTTTTACACGACTATCTGCCGGAGGATAAGTTGGCTCCATCGATATCGCGGTTCATCGCCGACCATGCGTGGCGGTTGGTTGCGGACTCAGTGCAAATGGTCACTCAGTTTTTCTTCCATTATCGCAGGCCGTCACGACGAGACTGCACCATGACGTGGTGTGATGGCTTGCGCGCCTCTATGACCCAAAGAGCTGTACAGGATGGCTTCTTAAGCCGAAGATGTAATCATACCTGACAGGTCAATGGGTAGAGATCAGACAAAGTCCAGTCTCCTGATCCTCCAGGTTGGGGGTTGATTTGAGCTGGCAACCCAGTCGGAAAAACCAGTGGAAGAACAATTGATCCAAGCAAATCGGCTTCCACTAAGCCATCCCGCTGCCTTGCGGATAGGTTCTTGTTAGAACTAAAGGCTTTGGATGAGGACCCTAATCGTTCTCCTGCTTTGTGACTGGACACCCTAGCAGTACCCGTCCAACATCTCCCATGAACTGCATGACTACAAAAGAATTCCATACTGCATCGGCCCTCGCGCAGGATAATCAGGACCGCGCTGCCCATTGCATCGAGCGGGGTGGGTAGTGATAAGTGTGCTACTGCTCAGAGTTCCCTCTCTTTTATTCAACCTTTGTCGTCTGTCCTTAATCATCCCTCTTTGCCCCATCTATCCACCCATAATGCTCCCACTGATAACACGGTCGATACTCGCAACGATTCACTGTCAAATAGTATCGGGAATAATCCTCTGACTGGTAACTCACATTTTCTCAAGCCCCGTCAGCCTCTGAATCTCGGCTCCTTCAACATGCGTACTCTCATGCAGGCCGGTCAGCAGGCTTGCCTAGCCCTCACAATAAATTCTCTGAAGATTGATGTCTGCTGCTTAAGCGAAACGCGTATCCAGGATTCGAGCAGTGTAATTCAACTAACTGTTCCTGGTATCTCATCGAGGTATATTCTGCGCACCTCAGGAGACGAAACAGCTAGAGCTGTGGGTCAACGTGGTGTAGGAATTGTCTTGACTGACAAGGCTGAGGCTGCCCTTTTAGACTGGATTCTTGTCAACAGTCGTTTATGTGCTGTGAGACTCCAAGGGTCAATCGGCGTTTGAAAGGATAGTTGTGTTAAGCGCAATCTGTTTGTGATCGGCGTACGCCAGAACGGATTGCAGCTCAGACTTGCAGAAAGATGAGTTCTATGATGCCCTCGCCACTCTCGTTCGCAGCAGTAAAGGTTCTGACATTGTAGTGCTAGCTGGTGACTTCAATGCACAAGTTGGCAAACTCAGTGCGTCAGAAGCCTGTTTAGGTGGGCGTTGTGCTTTACCTGCTGAGCTTACAGATAACGGGGATAGACTTCTCCAGTTTTGTGCAGACAATCGATTGTTCTTGTCCAGCACCAATTTCCGACACAGCTCGCGTCGCACAGCGACATGGCGCTCTAACTCTACAGGTACTTTGAGTCAAATTGATCATATTGCCGTAAGCTACCGGTGGCGCAGTTCTGTTCAGAACTGTAGATCTTACTGGTCCACGTACGTAGAGTCGGACCATGCATTAGTTTCATTGCGATTATCTCTCCAACTCGTCGCAAACCCCAAACCCGCTTAGCTATGCAACGTATGTGATCCGGAAGTACGCACCCGTTACCAGCAGAAGTTCGCACATGAGCTCGGATCTACGACGAACAGTAATGTAGATGAGCATTGGGCTCATATCAAACATGCGATGCACGTGGCAGCAGGTTTTGCCTGTGGTCCTCGATCCGATGTCCATCAAAGACACTGGATCTCGCAAGAGTCGCTGAGTATAATGGAGCAAAAGCGTCAGCTTTCAAACTGTGAGGAGATGAATAAGATGCGGAGAAAGCTGCATAGACAAGTCACGAAAAGCCTTAAAAATGATCGCGAAAATTGGTGGGTCAAGGTAGCCAAAGAAATGGAAATAGCAGCTGCTTCAGGTAACAGTCAAAGACTGTTCAAACTTATTCGTGACACCGGTGGACGGCGAACTCAGGTCAGTGAAACGATTTGGGATAGAAATGGAGAACCCATCCATAGCAAACAGCAAAGGCTTGACCGATGGGCCGAGTACTTCAAGGAACAGTTTAGCTGGCCGCACGCTAGTGCAATTACTCCCGTGTCAACAACTGTGACTCCTTGGGTGGTATCACTTGAGCCCCCATCGGAAGTAGAAGTAGAGTCATGTATTCGACTTCTAAGGCGGGGGAAAGCGGCAGGTCCCGACGAACTTCCTCCAGTTCTTTTCAAACCGGGTGGTGAGGCGTTGATAAAATCACTTACCGCCTTGCTCCGTGACATTTGGAACGAGGAGCGTATTCCGTTAATATGGAGCGATTCATTGATTGTTCCCATCTTCAAGAAGGGAATACGCAATGACTGTAGTAATCATCGTGGGATTAGCCTAATTCCGATAGTCACCAAAGTATTAGCTTCGATTTTGCTGCATCGTCTTACACCAGCCCGCGAGAGGAATGTCCGCGAACAGCAGGCTGGATTCCGCCCAGGTCGAGGATGCATCGACCAGATTTTTGCTCTTCGCCGACTACTTGAAACGCGTCACACGCACCGCCGACCGACAATAATGCTTTTCTTAGACCTGAAAGGCGCCTTCGATTCAGTTGATCGAACATCGCTTTGCAGTGTTCTTCATCGAAAAGGTATGCCCCAGAAGTTCGTGAACCTACTGAGATCATTGTATCCTCATACTTGTGGCCGTGTTAGGGTTTACGGTAAACTATCCGGTCAGTTCAAAACGACCAGTGGTGTTCGACAGGGATGTCCTTTGTCTCCATTCCTGTCCAACTTCGTCATGGACGAAATAATGGACAGTGCGCTGCAAAATCTTCAGGATGTAGGCGTCGAACTAGGAAATAGTGAAAAGCTATGTGACCTAGATTACGCGGACGACGTTGTCTGCTTGTTCGAATGCACGGAACATGCTCAGCGTGCACTAGATAATCTCGCAAGAGCTGTAACTCCATTCGGCATGCGCTTTACACCTTCAAAGTGCAAGGTGATGTTACAAGACTGGACGTCAACAATTCCGAGCTTGATGCTCGATGGGGAGGGGCTGGCAGTTGTCGACCACTTCACCTACCTCGGTAGCTGCGTGACGACAGATGGGAGCACAGTAGTAGAGGTGAGCACGCGGATATCCAAGGCTCGAGCGGCGTACGCTGGACTGAAGCACTTGTGGCGCCGACCTGATATTTCACTGAAGTTGAAACGTCGTGTATACTGTGCTGCAGTGCGTTCAGTTTTGTTGTATGGTTGCGAGACTTGGAGTCTGCGTGCTGAAGATATTCGTCGTCCTGAGGTTTTTGACCATCGATGTTTACGTAGTATCGCTAGGATTGGGTGGAATAGCCGAGTAAGCAACGATGAGGTCAGAAAGCGAATTTTGGGTACTAATTTAGAGAACGTTCTGTCACAGCGTATCCAGATCAGTAGACTTCGTTGGTTGGGACACGTGTTACGTATGTCAAACACACGTCTACCGTACCGCGTCCTATTCTCCGTTCCTCCTAGTGAGTGGAAGAGACCACGTGGAGGTCAACAGATGACGTGGCAGCGAGGAATGAGAAAATGTACAGCAGACTTAGGAAAAGTAGGTGCTTCACGTCTTCGTGGTTGGGGTCCAAAAGATCCCTCAACCAGTTGGCTGGAGACGTTGAAGGATATGGCAGCGAACCGCGAGCAGTGGCGATCGTGTTGTCACTTTCTGTCGAATCAGAATGACTGGTCGATGTGCGTTTGCACAGTTAGACTGTGTATTCCGTGTGTTGGCTACTAGGGCTTTCTTTCCTTTTCCCACCCGTGTAGGTCCACTCCCTATCCATCTTGTATATTCATACTTTCTAATTCAACGTGCAACATGGTGAGAAAGGCAGTGGTTAGTGGTGCTTGCCCTACTGTTTAACGCTGTACGATGATGATGATGATGAGACGGTATGTGGTCTGAGGCTCTCCATGTATTTTTTGACGGTCCTCAACCACGTTTTCAGTTGACCACCAAGGCGACGGTACCATCCTGTTCATGGCGCAGGGCAAAGTGTTTGTCCGGACACTTCTCTGTCGGGTCGCCGGAGTATGTGACCGAACCACTGCAGGCGGCGACACTGAAGAAGGACGCAGAGTTGGTTAATGTAGCATCATCGCCTCCTCACTTTGTTGTTTGATAACATTTCCTGTTAGTTTATACGAAGAATTCGGTGCAGACACCAGTGGTCAAACACCTCCAGCCTCCTGGTATTCTCAATTCGTAGTGTCCAGGTTTCACAATGTATGTGAGTACGGGTCGGATAGCGACACAAAAGACGCGAATCTTCGTCCGTACGATTTGCCCAAACACCTCCAGCGTCCTGTTGGGATTTTTTCGAGCACGAGATCTGAGGGTGCACTACTAGACTGAATTCAAGT
Source organism: Fasciola hepatica (assembly GCA_948099385.1). Taxonomy (NCBI): domain Eukaryota; kingdom Metazoa; phylum Platyhelminthes; class Trematoda; order Plagiorchiida; family Fasciolidae; genus Fasciola; species Fasciola hepatica. The sequence continues at coordinate 1,739,455 of CANUEZ040000151.1, forward strand.
TATCAGTCATTTGTAGGCAGCTCGGTTGGACGGTTCTGTATCTGGCAACAGCAAAGAACTGTTTCGTCGATGCTTGTTCGTCGTGTCTGTGTATCCGCCCATTGACTGCAGTTCATCTAATACCAAGGACGAAATCTATCACCATTTGTCTCAGCTGCTTTGAAACTTGCGTTCAACAGACGTGGTGGTCATTTCTAAGGTTTTAAACGCCTAAGTTCACCGTTGAGGGGACTCCGAAAGGCAAGTCGAAAACCCATTTGCTATCCCAGCCGACTGTGCCGGTAACGGCGATCGTCACATCCAGCTGTGCTCTGACCCCATATTTCTTCTACCGGGTAGGAACTCCTGCCTTGAAAAGTGACACCAACTCACACGACTTCAATACGTTGGACTCACATTGACTATATTGTCACTGGTCAGCGCTGTAGTGAATCAGTTGAACATTGTCGTTCTTTCCGGTCTACGCTTGTGAACTCAGATCACGCCTTGGTACATGCGCGCTGCTGTTTACGTCTCGTCCGTGTTCGCATCCACAATAAAGCCACCTGTCCTGCGCACTTACTTCTAGGCGATAATCAACAATCCGATTTTCAGGCAGAGCTGTATATCGATCAAGCTGGGTGTTCAAGACTCAGATGAATGGTGGCAACAGATCAAGGAAGCCTTGTACGCTACTTACAATGCCACACAAGACTCCGGTCCAAGTAGGTCTCACAAACGATGGTTATCTTCGACGTCAGATTCTCCGCTGAATGCCCGTAGATTCGACCCCCTGGCTCTCACACTCAATGAAGTGCGCAAATCCTTCAGACGTCAAATCATCAAGTCTGAGAGATGACCGCGAAATTCTTATACATGCGTACGCATGAGTGCAGTGAAAGGGGTATATACCTCATAGCAACGAAGGCCCACTGCACTACTGGAGATAACCGGCAACCAGACCCTGGGATTTGGAGTGGAGAACCACTCAAGGCCACAATGGGTCAGGTGTAGTGGCGACTCGGGAGACAGCGTATTACTGTCTACTACCAAAGTAACCAGTGATGGCGGGGATTCAAACCTCGGACCTCAAAGGTGGTAACCAAACGCTCTAAACCACCCGACCGCCACCGGCCATGTAGGGGATTGGAGAAAACTGCATTAATTAAGAATACTCACAATCTTTACCGTCCACGGTCCACGGAAGCCCGATGTAAGAGAGTTATTCAAGGAATCCGACGGCTCACTCATTGATTCTCAGGTACGTCATCTGGATCGTTGGTTGGAGCACTTTAAAGAACAATTCAGTTGACCCACCTCAACAGTGAATCTTTCGAATATACCTGCCCGAGAACCGATGCAGGCAGATATCACTCCTCCATCAGAAATGGAGGTTATGCAGGAGATAGGTTACTTGAAAAGATACAAAGCCGCTGGACCGGATGGGTTGTCTCCATTTTTTTCAAGAACGGAGGCGAAGCTTTGGTTTCGGAGTCAATGAAACTCCTTCGGTTAATTTGGCATAGTGAACAGGCTCCCACTGAATTCTGTGAATCGGTGATTGTGCCGATTTTCAAGAAAGATGACAGATCTTCTCGTGAAAAGCACAAAGGAATTAGCTTGGTAAGTATCACATTCAAACTGCTCACCGGGCTTATTCTCCACCGATTATACAGCGCCCGCGAAATGTGTGCGCGCGAAAAGCAAGCCAGTTTCAGACCCAGTTGGGGTTGCATCGACCACATTTTTATGCCTCGACAAATCTCAGAGCACAGACACACCTTCCGTAGGCCCATAATCTCTTTCTTGATTTGAAAGTGACATTCAATTCAGTCAACCGCACAGTTCCCTCGTGCTGCCTCTATATTGAAGGGTGTTCAAGAAAAAATTATTTCTCAACTCCAATGCTTGTATACGAACAGTCGAAGTCGAGGTCGTGTTTGTGGCAATCTTTCACCCGAGTTCACCACAAAAAGTGGTTCGTCAGGGTTGCTCTCTTTCGCTCTTCTTTTTCAATTTTCTAATTGAAGTGATTTTTCAGACAGCCCAAACCTCGTGTGAGAATAGTGGCATCAATCCTTGCTCAGGCAGTAAACTGTCTGACTTGGAATATGCGGACGAAATTCTTCTTCTGAGGAAAGATTCAGGTAAGTTGCAAGCTTTCCTCGATAGCTTAAACAACAGTGTACCAATGTCCGGGATGCGTTTTGCACCTTCCAAGTGCAAAACTCTGTTTCAAAACTAGATTGGCTCCACACCAATCCTTGCGTTAGGGGACGGAGAAGCTCTAACTGAAGTAAATAAGTTCTGTTATCTGGGCAGTTACATCTCAACAGGCGGACAGGTATCGAATGAAGTGTCATCGCGTATACAGAAGACGTGTCTGGCTTTGTCAATCTTCGTCATCTGTGGCGCCGGTGTGACATCCGGTTGTCTGTTAAGAGTAGAGTGGACAATGCGGCGGTTAGGTCCGTTCTCTTATACGGCTTAGAAACATGGCCGTTGAAGGTAGAAGATAGATGAAGACTGTCGGTGTTTGAGCACCGATGTCTTCGCAGTATCACTCGAACATGGTGGGAACACCGTATCAACAATACGGTGATCAGACGTGGGATGTTGGCAACCTCGACTGGTGATGAAACGTTTTCGATCTAAACGCAAAGTTCAGCGATCAGAACATTATGGCTACAACAAACACAATTATTCAAAATCATTGAGATCATGCATACAGTCCACACAGAGCATCAAACTTCGAAGATGAATACGAACAGCTTGATCACATTGTCCAACGTCTTTTGCTACGAAACAGTATGACTCACAAGATCAAGTCAAACTAGTCTACACGAAAATAATCTGTAGGGGTAAACCTAGTCAGTTGAAACCGTTTCTCTCATAGACAGTACATACTCCGCGTTCAACATATTGCGATTGGGTGGAACTAACAGACGCCCGGTGGTCAATGTGCACACCCCGTCAGTTAGCTGCCAGTGAACAGCCACTACTACCCCCAAATGACAAGCGTTTCAGACGCGAACGAAGAAATATCGTTTGATCAATAAATCCACAGCCCCTTCCAGAATTTCCTCCCGACAATAACATGCTTAAGTGGTAGTAAATGGCCAACTGCTTTATGCAGCTGGCGAAGCTAAAGTGGGTAACCTTCGGCCCTCGAAAACTGAACTGTGCGAGACATAGTTCCAACGTCTGACACTAGAATTTCATCGATACAACAGAGACCTGAACTGATGTTTCAAACTATGCTGCGAAGTAAGCCATTTTCGGCTCCACCATGCCAGGCCGAATTGAATAAGCAGTAATTCATCACACCACACAAGATGTAACCTCTTCTCTCTAATCGAGCAGTCATCTGCAGTCCGACGAAAGTTCAATCAATGGTCCAATACTCAATCCGACAAATGTTTTAATCACTAATCAGCCTAACAAGACTTGGACCTAACTGGGCGTCCGAGCTCGGGAATGTTCGATTGTCGCTTTAAATACTACGTTGTAATTTATGTAAACACAATCGTTTTCGTGAGCTGAGTTTTCGTCCTCTGTTTTGTCAGTGCGGACTGGACCGATCGGTGTTGCGAGCCGTGATCAAGTACGCAGGCTTCCTATTCGGGTCGTAGAAAAGAACCCGTGGGTCATAACACATTTTTCGCAACCGGGTTTTTCCTTCCACAATGGCAGCGACTGTTCAGCATTTCAATAAAATGTCCCAGTTTTAACAAAAGCTGACTTACGAACATCGGCTTGACTCGTGCACCTACAAAACCAGCCCTCGAAACAATCCTCAAGAACGTGGAGAATACTGCGCATGACATAGTCAGACATCACTCTAACTTGTGGTTTGAACGGTATGGAGACATTTTCGATGTAGACCTGGTCAACAAAGACGATGAAACGAAAATCAGAAATTTGGACCTACAGAACATCCTAGCACCAGTTGTCCAGTAGTACCCATTCAAGAACCTTTAGAGCTTGTCAGATATCCTGCCGGATTTAACTACGGTTCAAAGGGACTCGACTCGTGATTCACCGAATCGGAGGTGGCCTGGAGGTCAATGAAGCAAGCTACGGTTTGCTGCTGGAGTTTATAGCGATGCTCTAATAGTTGGTGCAGTGTGATGGTTTGACCCACACAGCTTCTGCAACGGTGAGAAAACCCTGGATTCGGGCGAGTGCGCCGATCATTTTTCTCGGAGGAATGGTTTAGTAACAACGCACCGAAAATCTTCGCGACGACATTGACCAAGCTGATCTCTCAGTATTTCTAGCATGCCGATTACTCATCTTTCTTCGGAATGGATAACAGATGGGAATGCTTCCTCCCGCCAAATGGAGCCAAGAAGTGTACATAACCGGACAATCAATGATGACGAACAGGTTTTATATACTTCCAGAGAAGTGCTATCTCACCCGGCGATCTTTCTATCTTCCAGCTTGTTAATCCCTGTGGTTTCCGTGATACTGGACGGGTCGCAGTTGCCTTCGTATTGGACTGGAGGAGCTGACACTGGTTGGTTCGTCGGGTGGTTTGCAGGTCGGTTGAGCAGCTGGCCAAAGTGTTTGACACATCAGCCCCCGTCTTAATTTGTTAGGATATTCGGTTTTCTGCTGCATAACGAAGCGAATCTTGTCTGCAGTAGCTCTTCGAGGTGTTGCGAATGATGCGGAACAGTTTATTAAAGTCATTAGTTATTGACGTGGTCATTTCTATCCAATATCTATTACGATCAGCCTTAGCGGGACGTATGGCTTTTTTGCAGTCCTTTTCTTCCAAAAAAACGCGACAAGATTGTGTTCACAGACTACCGCGGCATCAGTTTGATCAACGTGGCCGCCAAAATATCCTCCGTGCTTTTGTCGGACCACTTCTCTGCGGTGCGGAACGCGCACACACGCCTTAATCATAGAGGCTCCCGCTGTGGTAGAGGGTGCGTCGGCCAAACACCCACCTGCCGAGTATCAGAACATCGGTACAAGTTTTAGCAACTGACTGCAGCTTGTTTTGTGGGCTTTTGGGCTGCCTTTGACTCACTTGATAGAGAATTGTTATGGACTACACTTCAAGCGGATGGAATGCTTCTCACTTTCATGAGGTCGTACTACACAAATACGCGCGCGAGAATACGCATCTACGGAGGAGTCTATTGACTTCTCTATCAACTCCGGTGTTCGGCAAGGCTGTCCCTTATCGCTAGTGCTATTCAAACACACCATCGATTTGATAACGCGTCAGGCGCTCACTGATTATCCTGGTATTCAGCTGGATACCGATGCTTGCCTGGTCGATCTAGAATTCGCAGACGATATCGTCACCCTTGGGGATAGTCCAACTACCTTACAACAGGTTCTCAATTACGTAGAACCTTTTGCCAAATCCACGGGACTAGGGATCAATACGTCGAAGACCAAGATCCTTTCGACATACGCTACACACACCGTTTTTTTATGTACTTGATCGGCGAAAAAATTAAACACGTCCTGGAGTTCAAATATCTTGGTTTGACAATTTTCCGGAACGGCTAAGCCAAAGATCATGTCAAGTTGCGCATTAAGGACGACAGGATCGCGTTTTAGCAGATTGGTAATGTACTTTGGATGCTAAACGAAATCAGCCTCTGGATCGAAATTCGCGTTTTCCGGATTGCTATCTGTCAAATACTGACCTACGGTTGCGAGGCGTGACCACATCATCATCAACATTATCGCACAGCGTTAAACAGCAAGGCCAGCCTCACTGACCACTGCCTTTCTCGCCATGTTGCACGCAGAAGTAGAGACAGCGAATATACAAGATGGACAGGGAGTAGACCTACAGGAGCCACTACGCGTTGAGGACATCAGAAAGCTAGAAGCATTTGACTATTGGTGTCTGCGGCGGATACTGAAAGTGTCTTGGCACGAAATATCCTTCGAACAAGACAATAAGACTACGGTGCTTTGACACCGAAAAGCCGTCAGCCTCCCGCCAACACTGACGATTGTAGTCGTCTGGACATGTCCAACGACATCTGGACACAGACCTCAAAACAGCACCTCGCTTTTGCTCCATCTTCAGGATGGCGCCACTGCCTCGAAGGACAGCTGAAAACATGGGTCAGTACCGTCAAGTCGGGCGTTGAGGGATCAAGGCTCTAGTCTGTCTACGGAATTCGCAAATGGGAGCAGAACTGGACTCCCCCGTGCTCACGTCCCGTATTCGATCGCCGCCTTTGGGCAGATGCCATTTGGAACATGCATGAAGCCGGCCCATCGTCTCGCAGAAGCTAGCCGCATTAATCATCATCATCATCGTACAGCGTTAAACAGTAGGGCAAGCACCACTAACCACTGCCTTTCTCACCATGTTGCACGTTGAATTAGAAAGTATGAATATACAAGATGGATAGGGAGTGGACCTACACGGGTGGGAAAAGGAAAGAAAGCCCTAGTAGCCAACACACGGAATACACAGTCTAACTGTGCAAACGCACATCGACCAGTCATTCTGATTCGACAGAAAGTGACAACACGATCGCCACTGCTCGCGGTTCGCTGCCATATCCTTCAACGTCTCCAGCCAACTGGTTGAGGGATCTTTTGGACCCCAACCACGAAGACGTGAAGCACCTACTTTTCCTAAGTCTGCTGTACATTTTCTCATTCCTCGCTGCCACGTCATCTGTTGACCTCCACGTGGTCTCTTCCACTCACTAGGAGGAACGGAGAATAGGACGCGGTACGGTAGACGTGTGTTTGACATACGTAACACGTGTCCCAACCAACGAAGTCTACTGATCTGGATACGCTGTGACAGAACGTTCTCTAAATTAGTACCCAAAATTCGCTTTCTGACCTCATCGTTGCTTACTCGGCTATTCCACCCAATCCTAGCGATACTACGTAAACATCGATGGTCAAAAACCTCAGGACGACGAATATCTTCAGCACGCAGACTCCAAGTCTCGCAACCATACAACAAAACTGAACGCACTGCAGCACAGTTTACACGACCTTTCAACTTCAGTGAAATATCAGGTCGGCGCTACAAGTGCTTCAGTCCAGCGTACGCCGCTCGAGCCTTGGATATCCGCGTGCTCACCTCTACTACTGTGCTCCCATCTGTCGTCACGCAGCTACCGAGGTAGGTGAAGTGGTCGACAACTGCCAGCACCTCCCCATCGAGCATCAAGCTCGGAATTGTTGACGTCCAGTCTTGTAACATCACCTTGCACTTTGAAGGTGTAAAGCGCATGCCGAATGGAGCTACAGCTCTTGCGAGATTATCTAGTGCACGCTGAGCATGTTCCGTGCATTCGAACAAGCAGACAACGTCGTCCGCGTAATCTAGGTCACATAGCTTTTCACTATTTCCTAGTTCGACGCCTACATCCTGAAGATTTTGCAGCGCACTGTCCATTATTTCGTCCATGACGAAGTTGGACAGGAATGGAGACAAAGGACATCCCTGTCGAACACCACTGGTCGTTTTGAACTGACCGGATAGTTTACCGTAAACCCTAACACGGCCACAAGTATGAGGATACAATGGTCTCAGTAGGTTCACGAACTTCTGGGGCATACCTTTTCGATGAAGAACACTGCAAAGCGATGTTCGATCAACTGAATCGAAGGCGCCTTTCAGGTCTAAGAAAAGCATTATTGTCGGTCGGCGGTGCGTGTGACGCGTTTCAAGTAGTCGGCGAAGAGCAAAAATCTGGTCGATGCATCCTCGACCTGGGCGGAATCCAGCCTGCTGTTCGCGGACATTCCTCTCGCGGGCTGGTGTAAGACGATGCAGCAAAATCGAAGCTAATACTTTGGTGACTATCGGAATTAGGCTAATCCCACGATGATTACTACAGTCATTGCGTATTCCCTTCTTGAAGATGGGAACAATCAATGAATCGCTCCATATTAACGGAATACGCTCCTCGTTCCAAATGTCACGGAGCAAGGCGGTAAGTGATTTTATCAACGCCTCACCACCCGGTTTGAAAAGAACTGGAGGAAGTTCGTCGGGACCTGCCGCTTTCCCCCGCCTTAGAAGTCGAATACATGACTCTACTTCTACTTCCGATGGGGGCTCAAGTGATACCACTCAAGGAGTCACAGTTGTTGACACGGGAGTAATTGCACTAGCGTGCGGCCAGCTAAACTGTTCCTTGAAGTACTCGGCCCATCGGTCAAGCCTTTGCTGTTTGCTATGGATGGGTTCTCCATTTCTATCCCAAATCGTTTCACTGACCTGAGTTCGCCGTCCACCGGTGTCACGAATAAGTTTGAACAGTCTTTGACTGTTACCTGAAGCAGCTGCTATTTCCATTTCTTTGGCTACCTTGACCCACCAATTTTCGCGATCATTTTTAAGGCTTTTCGTGACTTGTCTATGCAGCTTTCTCCGCATCTTATTCATCTCCTCACAGTTTGAAAGCTGACGCTTTTGCTCCATTATACTCAGCGACTCTTGCGAGATCCAGTGTCTTTGATGGACATCGGATCGAGGACCACAGGCAAAACCTGCTGCCACGTGCATCGCATGTTTGATATGAGCCCAATGCTCATCTACATTACTGTTCGTCGTAGATCCGAGCTCATGTGCGAACTTCTGCTGGTAACGGGTGCGTACTTCCGGATCACATACGTTGCATAGCTAAGCGGGTTTGGGGTTTGCGACGAGTTGGAGAGATAATCGCAATGAAACTAATGCATGGTCCGACTCTACGTACGTGGACCAGTAAGATCTACAGTTCTGAACAGAACTGCGCCACCGGTAGCTTACGGCAATATGATCAATTTGACTCAAAGTACCTGTAGAGTTAGAGCGCCATGTCGCTGTGCGACGCGAGCTGTGTCGGAAATTGGTGCTGGACAAGAACAATCGATTGTCTGCACAAAACTGGAGAAGTCTATCCCCGTTATCTGTAAGCTCAGCAGGTAAAGCACAACGCCCACCTAAACAGGCTTCTGACGCACTGAGTTTGCCAACTTGTGCATTGAAGTCACCAGCTAGCACTACAATGTCAGAACCTTTACTGCTGCGAACGAGGGTGCCGCATTAAAGTAGAAGTAAATTCACCAAATACGCCTTTAACGGGCGCTGGATGATCGGTGGCGAATAACACTAGCAAGCGGTTTGAATCCGATAGTTACCAAATTAATTACTGAGGTTTTCACAACAGGACCTGTCGCTCTTATTGTAAATCGGCACGATTTACCGTCTGCTCACCATCCAGGATTACCTGGTTTTGTTAACTCCACAACCAAGGCTTTCCTTCCATACCTGAAAAACGACGGAGGCGATCCATCCGGTTCAGCAGCTTTAAGCATTAGGTAACATGACCAGGTGCCGCGGTTAGCGGCGTAATTACGTTCGAGTCCTTCCGCCGTTTGCAGTGATCAAACTTACAATCTATTGTTTTTCTCATGGTTTTGACTCTCGACTAGACACCGTAGTGAGGTGAAAAACAAGATCAAATCTTAAAACATTTGAATGAATTGAGTAAACCATCGACACATCCAGTGAGGCTGTTGCCTGTGGGATAGCATTTGGTTTGTGTGTAATAGTGAGGGTTTTTTTAGCAGTAATCCACGTCTCTATAATGGTTTACAAGTTTCACTATCGAAACAGTATGCCATACTGACCAAAAACTGCACCGGAAATTACTTAACAGTAGACAGTTCCTACCAATAATGGCAGGTGTTAGACAGTAATCCACTGTCGTCCGGATCGGTACCACACCTAATCCATTAGGACCTTATGTGGTTGTTCGCCACTCGAGGTTCGGTTACCGGTTATCCCATGTAGTGCAGGGGGGTATGTATCTCCTTTATTGCACTCATGCGCAAGCATAAAACAAAAAAGGGAGGCCGCCGATTACTCCATCTGCCAGTGGGGCAGAGGTAATCACCAATAAGCGAATTATTATTCAGCCACTCCTACAGTATACAAACAAACATATAAAGACATATTGTAGATTTGAGTGGTACCAGCTGACAAGTAGTCAGTCTTCTTGTGTATCCAACGAAACATCTTTCATTGATCCGCATATGCAATCCCAAGTGCCACACCGTCCAGCAAAATGCTGGACAAAGTGGGTTAGCGCTGCGCTGAACATCTTGTTTTAACTGGCGGAACTTACATGAGCTCTCATGAAATCCTCTTATGCACACAATCATAATAAATATAGTTCAGTTAAAATCACTAACACGCTAATGTCCCTAATAAATTCGTCATACTTCACGTTATTAGCGAAGTGTTTAAAAGTATTACTGGTTGAGTATTAGGCCAATTTACACCAGAAAGGGAATATTGAAATAAAGTAAGGAGTCATAAAACGGGAATCGGAGAATGAACTGCGGAAGAAAGGCATCCATTTGCAAAACAATTGGGCTCCGGTGGTGGTGCTCACCGTTTTCGATGGAAGTGCCCATCATACGTATAGCGCTTGCATATACGGGCCCCGTAAGCGCGTGCAGCTTAGCATACCCGCATATATATATATGTATATATATATATATATATATATATATATATATATATATATATACCAGTACTTCGGACACTCACACTACCGTAACAGCACAGTTTTTACAGGAGGTACCGTTTGGGTGTGTTTTCAACCGTGAAATAATACAAGCAAACAGGTATCGGTAATCTACTCGAAGTAATTCTTCATCTTTCCAATTAGAAACAGCTTGAATGTTTCCGTATAAGCCTCGTCATAATTTATTCGTTGGCATGAACTCGGGGCTGAGCAGAACGCCATAGCCCCAATGAAGATTAGTCAACTTTCCATTTGAATGTTTTATCGTTTACCACCTTCACCACATCAGCAGCTAAAGAATTTCAAAGGTTTGTGGCCCTCCAAGACAAGCGGTAGACTAACGGCAAATCAGTATAATGCATCTTTACCTATGTCACTGAAGACGCACTCTGAATAATTATTCGATACCTCTAAAACCCCTCTGACACGAATCCGAAACCCCAAATATTCATTTTCAAAACGCCCAGTGCCGAGTAATTAGTTTGGCTTCGATTATTTCAATCCAATTCCATAACGGAAGGAAGACAACCGCGAGATCTGAGAGTGTATTCATGCTCTCTAATCGCGTGCCACTTCCATATGACGGACACAAATGCAAACGCAACTGACCTGTGTATTATTTTTAACAGCGTTCGTCAGAACGGAAAGCGGCCCTGTTTCGAATTCTTGTTTTTCAATTTCATAAAGTTCCTCTTCGGACAAGTTGCTACGAGGTTTTGCGTTAGCCTTGGCCATCTTTTAAACAACACGAGACCACACTCGAAAGGGGCGCCCTTGATTGAAGCTACTCAAACAGTTCAACTCACTTCAGCTAAATTTTCACAAGATGGGCGAAGCTCGGGCCAATCCTGGATCAGACTATTGCTTTGTCATCGGGTCCCTCCGGTTCAGGAGAAAGTTAGATTTTCTGCGCTACACCAAGAAGTGGTCCTGCGTGGCGATCGATGTGGTAGCAAATACGTTGGGACAGGAACGAAAAGATTTTTGACGTTGGCAGAATTGCATCCCAGTATTGGAAATCTAGCTACGGCCCAACGGGAAACAGAAAATCTGAACCATTCGACTTATTCTGCAACCTGGCCGCTGAAACCTACGGAACTCGGAGACGATTTGGTTCCGCTCGAAGGGTCTGAAGCAGTCGGTGAAGAAAAAGTGGCTGGTGAGTATCTCACAACCCTCGCTATTTTAGCTGCTATGCTAGCAGAGCATTCTTAGTTTGCCCTCCTTACAATAGTCCATTAACTAAACTGCCAAAAATTTTCATTGATCAACGTCCAGGGTTTCTCTTTTCTTCGCTCGCTGTCGAAATAAGCCGGAGACCAAAAAGTACGAACACCAGTGTTGTTAAGCAGACACCAACTGATTCCACTTGTGGGAATAACAAAGGCTTTCTTGAGGTAGAAGACGGAATAAGGTGTGATGGCCGTCACTCCTGGCACCACCGAAAATGTAGTCGATTGTCCCTTAAGGCGCCCAACTTATGATGAACGCGGATGTCTCAAGTGCGCCTGCTGGAACTGACTAAACGTCCGCGAAGATAAACATCCAGCAGCCAAAGTTTCAAGCAGACTGGTGGTCACGAACTGCTCAAGTTCAGGTTCAGATTGATTCCAGGACTGCGTGACAGATAGCCAAGACGTCCAGTTTCTTGCACAGGTGGGCTTCACCGACCCCTCGGTGCTGCGACAATGGGAGCAACAAGTTTCTCGAGTTTCATTTCCTGTATCCGCTCAAGTACGGTTCAAAGTTGGTGGCAGTGGACCACCAGGTGGACATACACGCCAGTTAGGTTTAGGAGAAAGGAAGCGGAGATGGCAAATCAGATGATGAGGCATAAAAGATAAAGTCAGAAGTAATGATGGGAGGTAGTGCGTTTAGACTAGTAGGATGGAAGGAAAACCACGTATAAATGGAGAATTGGCCATAGATGGGGACTTACGAATGGACAAGTAGAAGAAAAGCAAAGGTAAACATAAGGGCTGAGACTGAAAGGTTGACGGAATGGAAACCCAGTAAATACAATGTCTAACGTACTATAGCCAATCCGCTCAGTGTTGTGTTGTCGGTTATTGTGGCCCATCAAGGAACACTCGGGCCAGTTCCCTGCCCAGCCGACACCTGGATTCAGCCACCGTGGTTGCCTAGACCTCTTCTGACAGTTTATTCCGGCCTTTAACCACAAGTTGCTTACAGAACTGAGCCCGACGTCTTGTCCGTGACTTATTCTTCTTCAGCCTGAAGGCTTGACCTATCAGGTTGTGGTTTTCTCCCGGCTGCAGGAGGGCATACGTGCAAGTTCCCAAATCGATCCTGCCTGTGATGATCCCGTGCACTACCATGAGGTCCCCTCGTTTCCTTCTCCTCTCCATGGCGAACAAGTTGAGGCACTCCAAGCGTTCCTCGTAAGTTTTTACTCGTAACACGGGAAAGAAGCTGGTAAATCGTCTCTGAATTTCCTCTAGCACTTGCCCGTCCCGAACGAAATATGGACTCCGGGCCTGAGCACAGTCCTCCAAGTGGGGCCGTACGAGAGTCTTACGCAGTGGAGCAAGCAACGATGGTTTCCTAGAACTGAATGTTCGACGGAGGTGGTACAGCGTACTGAAAAAGGTTTTTGCCGCTTTGTCACGCTCGGTTTTAGGGTGGAAGTCAGCCCTAACCATGACCCCCAAGTCCTGTACCACGCCTTCTACCGATGCTGTTACTGTTACGCCCTCCTTTTCCAGAACCCCTAATTTGTGAGGCATTCCTCGTCAAATAGATGCACTACCCGGCTCCCTAGGGATGGATGCGTTCTTTGAAAGATTCCCAAAGCCCAGCTCCGTATCAGGTAGTATCGGTTATAGCAAACTGTATAAAGACCTTGGGAGGGAAGTGCCCCAAGTGAGTCACAAAGTGGACCAGCGAGAAGCGGACTTGGAGGTTTTCAGGGCCAGGCTGAACACAGTCACATTCATCCCTCGCAAGCTGCTTAGGAACACGGGAATAGCTCTGGGTGGGAACCGCAAACAAGTGGTAAAAGGCATTTCTGAGCCTGTCTGTCAAACAGCTAGACACAGGGATAGAGATGACCAACAGCACGTGTCAATCGTACCAAAAATAGCTGGACTTTCAAGGCTTACGGTACTGAAGACAGTCTTCAGGCTGGATAAGCGGAGCAACATCGAGGGTGATCAGCGACCTCTTAGGCCAGTGATCATCGAGTTTGCAACCCCTAGGGAAAGGGATTCACCCTTGGCATCAGCAGAACTGGTTGAGGCCACCACTCACGGAATGTTCGAATTCGAGAGCGATGACCCAGCCAGGTGGCGAGTGTCTACCAGTAGGAACAAAGCTGACCTAGGAAAAAGCCGTCAGCTTTGAATTAGCATTGAAGAATGCAGAGCTCCTTGATCAGATCGGCTTTAACCCAACCTGCACATGAAAACTCAGAAACTGGGGTACTTGCAGAACGAGCAAACTGATGCGAGCATAAATTACACACATCGAAGGGCTTCCGTCAATATCTCACATAGAACGTGCTCAGCATCATGGTCATTTTACGAGTATGCACAGTCAATTCAAGTCTATCCTATTTTGTGATGTATACATGGTCAGCAGCACCTCTAAGGACTGCGAAACATAAGCAAAACTACCCTTCACCTTAGCGAGGAAGAGGCAGATTTTGACTGTGTCGATTACTTCTTTTTCACTTCCTAATTAAATTGCCATTCGTAAAAGTACGGGAAACGTTTGTGCCACGTTGATTTTTAAGATGTAAATGGAGAAAATCTTGACTAAACCACACTTTTCGAGGGATGGTCAAACCGACCCTCTCCTGGACAAGAACCCACGTAAATCCTAGCGTAAGAATGATTTATGCTTCTGTATCTGAAGCCCTTCATACTAAAGCATCATACTCTAAAAGGCGCATTAGAAAAGTCCGACAAACGAGCGAGCCTGGGGATGAATGATCGCACTTCAAATACAACACGCTGCCACCTTAACTCCCGGCGAGTTCATCGTAACTTCAAGTGAAGCTTCCAACCAGTGCTCCGCCAACATAGACAAGTGATTGGTTTGACAGTGGTCACTCGTCCCATATCCACGAAATTTTTGTGCTTCGTGACGACCCACATCGCGGTGATACCTTCCACTATCAGTTATCTGAATTCTCGTTGATAAGCGCAACAGTTCGTGTGATAGTCTACGGGGCAGGGGAGAGGTGTGACCACTGTCATCTACGTGCTGAAGGACGAAAGACCAGGGACAGACTGAGACGACCAACAAAGCGACAGCGTTAGTTGACGTTGTGCCGAGATACTTCTGTGGTGAGCAGGTTGTTGGCATCCCTGTTAGTGTTTGTTCAATGTAAGTGTGGGTTCTCGATGATACACTTAGTGAGCTTTAGGCTCACGGAGTTTTCTGTCTTTTGCAGATCGAACACGACGAACACCGGTTCCCGCATACTACACTACGGCAGCCACCATTCGTTGCGTAACGGACGGATTATATCAAACAACGCAGCACCTTATTTGTCTACCTATGGTGGAAGATGTTTCAAGCGTTTGTGTGATAATGAATTAAAGGAGCCAATTTGTTGGATTGAAGCGGAGTCCACACTAATATTTTCAGTGCTGCAAATCCGATTGAAGGTTGAGTATGAACCAGATGTTTCTACCACCAAGATCAATAATTATCTTAATGGGAAGCTGATGACACTTAGGAAAGTTCGTCAAATATCCGTAACGATGAATTTATCGCGGAACAAGCAAAGGTTTGTAAAATTCCAGCAATCATAGGCATAGTTACGTGGGATAACTTTAGTGGTACGAGGCACAAAATCATGAGATATGGATTGTCAAAGTTAACTTTAATCTGTACTGTTCGCGGAACTTTGGTAGAGCCTCAAGGGGAGCAGAAGCTCGGATACCGATGGCAAGCAACCAGAACAATCTGAACATGGCAAGTGCGATGAATGCCAACGACCTAGTTGAACTGACGGTTAGAAGAGGATCGCACACCGTAGCAATGGCCACAGTGGCTGAAAGCCCTTATAGATCATACAGAAAGCCGTCTGATACTGACAACGCGCCTTATCATTCCGGACAGGAGGACTTAGCAGCAATTCAAGTTACTACAGATCCTGAAGGATGGCGGAATTCCGCCAAATGATATACACTTGCTGTCCAATCACTTTTCTGGTCGGCAACAGATTACACGACTTCCGGGTAGAATTCCCCTGATGGTTTCATCTACACAAGGTGCAATCCTATCTTTACTTTTGCTTTTCACGTGTACTTCATCCATACCCGCCCATGATGACTGCGCGCTTGTCCAATACGTGGATGATGTATTCTTGGTATACCACTCCATAGTCAGTCCACAAAACCTCTTACACGGGACAGCATAACTGAGCCTCCTGACTGATCCTCCACATACAACCTACGAATAAATCCGCCTCGTTATGTTGTTGCCTTCACAGGGGTACTAGGTATCCTGATCTTTTGGAATTCGCTCCCCTCCCGTTCATAAGCGGTGAGCGTATCGGTAGCAATTCATCAGTGAAATACCTCAACCCTATACTTTACCCGGCCTTTCTTGGTCTGAACATGTCGACGTAGTTTTCCGACTTTTCTACTGTTGTTTTACGACTCAGAGTCTCTGGTCCTCTATCTCACTCGAAAACTCGTTCACTCCTGCATACTACCCTATTGGCTCTAGGATTATGTAGTATTCCCTGGATTGCTTGTTAAAAACTCTAAACTAATTTTCCGTTCTTCGAAATGACTACCTTTAGGTACACATATGCTCTGAAATCAATTAACCCATTATATGATGTGTTGACACCTCGATTCATGTACAGCCCGCCCAAAATATTTGGCATCACCTGGATTCAGTCGAAATCCTGACACGGTTGAACACCAGTATATATACCGATACTATCATCGGTAGCCGAAAATATACCAGACACTATTGTTTACTGAGAGACTAGTATCAGTGTAGGCTGGAATTCGACCTTATGCCAAGATTTCGACCGAACTTAGGTGACCCCAAATTTTTCGGACTGTAAATGGTGAACCACATGACATTTACCCCGATCTCAGTAAACGTACTTCTGTATCGATCACAAGGTTCCTCTATAATCTCTTGCGTTCTTGCACCGAGACCTACAAGTTTCATACGGTACCATATCTCGCTCGACTAGGTTCTATACAGGACGAAACAAAATCACAGCCACAAATTTGCCGTCTTGCTACGACATGCACGCACACATACACACAGCAAAATTTACCCATGAAGCGTACCGCCCGCCACATAACGAAAGGCGGTTATCGTAGTATTTTGACACAAAGTCAACTAACGCTGCCCTTCAGCACGTAGATGACAGTGGTCACACCTCTCCCCTGCCCCGTAGACTATCACACGAACTGTTGCGCTTATCAACGAGAATTCAGATAACTGATAGTGGAAGGTATCACCGCGATGTGGGTCGTCACGAAGCACAAAAATTTCGTGGATATGGGACGAGTGACCACTGTCAAACCAATCACTTGTCTATGTTGGCGGAGCACTGTGATTGGAGGCTTCACTTGAAGTTACGAACAATTTGGCTGACATTTAAAACGTATACATTACCATGGTATGTCGCTGTGCAACCTGTGGTATCATTTCACACAGAACCGCAGTTGAGAACATTCTTAGCTCGAACAACTAATACTTAACCATTGGGTGTGATGGTTGCTATCTTTCAGCAGGAACCTCAGCTGGAAATAACAAAGAAATCAGAGGTATAAGAACTAAGAAAACCACGAACAGCGGTATCAAATCTATGAAGAGAAAGCAAATACGAGGGCGACACTTATCCACATTCCCCTATGTACCTAACTATTGAAGGGGTGGATCTCAAGGACCCAAATCAGAAAGCCAGACACACCCACATGATTAGGTGTTTCACACCTCACTTCCGACCGCTCTCTCTCATCTTCCGTCTACTGAATTGAATTGAATTGAACTGTGTAATTCATGACCGTGGTCAATATACAAGCACAAGGCAAAATCATGGAATACAGCAGTGCATGTCAATGTGAGGTATTCACATCTTGTAAATTTATGAACCACAACGCAGCCGAAATGCACCAGTAAAGTCATGTAGTGTCTGAGTGAACTAAAGTGGTAATGGTTAAGCCGGGAATTGCAAATCGGTTCCGATATCGGTGCGGGCGGTGTAGATAGCTGGACAAACGTGGGATTGCTGGTATAAGCGATAACTTGACGGCCACCAACGAGTAACCGGAGGGAAGAAATGCCAAAGAACAAGACGAAAATTAAAGTGCGCATGGGGCTATCAACGTGCAGGCAGAGATACCAGCGAAATATAGAACATTGATCCAGCATTAGTAACTAATTGCGGAGAAAGCATGTGTAATAAATGCAAGTGAGTCAACGGTGATAATAAAACGGACCTTTTGTGTAGGTGATTTCATTGTCATGTGGAAATTCACATGAAGGCGAAAAGCTCCACAAGGATTTCAGTGAACGTTTGAAGATCATAAATGGTGTACGGACGAGTAACTGACTTTCAAAAAAGAGCCTTCAAAGTGGAGACAAACGCTACTGGTGCCGCTTGGCAGAAGTTGAAAGAGTGTAAAGAAAACTGAAAAAGAAAATGTTTTGTATGTGATAAGAAATTATTAGCCAAATTCTGGTTGGCTGCAGATGGTGGGCATTCTGTTTCATGAAGACCTTGGTTACAGGTGATGGCAGGTAGACTGTCGAGGGTAGCAGGTAAGAAGGGGCTGGTATGACGAAGTGGACAGCGGCGGGGACTGGGTTTCGTACTGCAACGCGGAGAGAATTGAACTGTTGGAATGGATTATTGGGAATAGACTTTGAACTGATGTGGGTTGATGGTTGGTGTCAAGAATCACCTCTGCGATCCGATGAGACTCCGAGTACGGTGCTCCATATAACGTCAGCAGGCGAGAGTATAGGTTTAAACCATTAATCAAACCATCTAGTCTTTCCGGTAATCCGGGATAAACGTCGAGTTGACCGATGGCTACCCAATTAACCAATGCCGCCTGAAAGAGATCAGGAGTGCGGTAGTCTGGAGAGTGTTCCAGGTGTGGGTTATGACTATCGTCTTAACGGAAACCAGAAAATGAACATTTTATCCGAACATGAGAAAGGCGCAAGAAAAGCATGATGGGACAGTCGTGTTCTAGCCTGAGACAGAGGAATTAAGTGAAGGGGAGCACTTATCACTAAAGGGCGGAACGTTTTTTTTAAATATATGTATGCAAATTATGTTGTAAAATGGGAGGGAAGGGAAAAATGAGTGGAGCATACCCTAGGTATATATATATATATATATATATATATATATATATAGCTGTATCAGCTGGTGCAATCATCAGACGGGTCATGGGAGAGCGGTCGGACGTAAAAGACTAGAACATTGGGGTCTAATACTGATAAAGTGAAGGCGAGCACCTATTAATAAAGGACAAAACGGAATTTTTTAAATATATGCACGCAAATTATGTTGTAAAATGCACGACCTAGTGAGGGGGAAGAGGAAATTGAGTGGAGTCAGGTGGAAAAGTTACCAAAGAAAGGGGCTAAAAGTGGAGTCCGCAAGGAGTTATCAACTAGCAGGCAGAGATGCCAGCGAAATATAGAAGATTGATCCAGCACTGGGTAACTAATTGTGAGGAGGAGCATGTGAAATAAATGCAAGTGAATCAGATGTGATAATAAGACAGACCTTTTGTGCAGGTGATTTCAGTATCATATGGAAATTCACATGGAAAGGAAAAAATTCACATGGAAGCGAAAAAATTCACGTGGAACGCAGAAAACTTCTGAACAGCATGAATGGTGTGTGGATGCAGAACGGGATTTCAAAGAGGAGCCGTCGAAGAAACAGACTAGTGGAGGCAAACTCTAATGATGCGGCTAGGCGGAAGTTGGAAGTGTTTAAAGATAAAATTATTTTACGTGTATGATAAAATAATTATTGGCCAAGTTCTGGCTGGCTACAGGTGGCTGGTATTCTGTTCCATAAAGACCTTGGTTGCAGGTGATGGCAGGTAGAATGGCGAGGGTAGCGGACAAAAAAGGGCTGGTTTGACCAAGTGGGCAGAATGGGTTGGGAATGCTGCGGCGAGGGCTGGGTTCCGGTCATTGGTTTTCTGCTGCAAGGCGGAAAGAACCAAACTTTAGGAACGGAGACTGGAAATGGATGTTGAGCGGGTGTGGGATAAGGATTGGTGTCACGGCCTAGCTGTGCGGTCCGGTGAGACTTTCATGGGGGTTTGTTACCCCGGTCATAGTATTATGTTCAGCCGTGCACCATTTCCCTTATTAGATCAGCGGGCGAGAGTATAGGTTCAGGCCACTGTCAAACCGATTGGTCAAATAGTCTAGTCCGGGAGTAGCGTTCAGTAGGCCGATGGCTGCTAAAGTAACCAACACTATCTGAAAGAGATCGGGGGTGCGGCAGTCTGGAGAGTGTTCCAGCTGTGGGTTGTGATTATCGTTTTGATGGAAGCCAGAAAATGAACATTTTTTATCTGAACATTTAATTAACATTCGGCTAGTGGGTAGGTCTACTAGGGATCCTTGGACGAAGACTGGTAGTTTTCTAGGGTGGTTGGGTGATAGTAGAGATTTAGGGAGATATCAGGTAAGCGGTGGATGAGGAGAGGGGGTCCGTTTGGGAACCAGGAATAAAACAATAGTAGAGGGTATGATCTGGAAGAAGAATGGAGAAATAGGAAGATAGCAGTCTGGTCAGTTAGCTAGCTGTAGTCAAGGACGGCAAACAGTGAAAAGGAAGGAAAGCATTCACTCTTAAGGTGAGGCTTTTTCATGTGAAATCAAACTTGCTGGTGTTCCGTGGGGTCGTGAGAAATCAGAGGTATACGGATTCCAGTTGGAACTGGGTCTTAACTGACCATGAGCATATGCACAGAAAAGTAAGGCTTAGTTACTGAAGAATAGTAGTCTGCGAGGCAAGAATCCAGTATACAGAAAGTCGCAGGAAAAGCAGGATGAGACCGCTGAGTTCTAGCCTGAGACAGAGGAATTAAGTGGAGGCGAGCGCCTACAGCAAAAAACAAAATGGCTTTTTTAAAGGGAGCTGGTGTCAGTAGACGTTTTGGATGGGTAGGTGAGTCAACAACGTAGCAGACAAAGAACCTCTGACTACTGTCGTCACTATTAGTGCGTGGGCCCGAGATGAACATAGAAAGGGTGAAGTTGTGGATGGTAAGCTATAGAAGTGTGATGATTACGTTTCTCATTCCGTCAACCAGTACAGGTGAGGCTTAGCCCATAGCCGTGAACGGTAGGTATATCAATACCAGGGTGTCGTCACAGCAGAGGCCGCATAGTATAACTGTTCCAACCGTGTGTTTACTACTGCACTAGACATCAGCAAGCTGGTTAAGGGTTTTGCAGGGAACCCAAAAAAGTTGAAACTGAGGAAGGCGGGGTAGGTGAGCATATGTGGGAACCGGGCACCAGGCATAACAGTGAGTCAAAGTCAGGTGATATATACCGGGTTTGCATTGCTTTAACGGAGCTTTGATCTGGTTTTAATTGCGGGCGAAATATATTTATGCAAATTATGGTTTAAAATAACGCGATCTGATGAGGAGGGAGAAGAAAAGTGAGTGGAGCATACCCAAGATATTTATATGTATTCACCAGAATCTAATTTGAACAGTCTGGATTGTGAATGGATACTCATCACTGAAAAGCCCATAAACGAATCACCACCGTGATTTCCCCCTAGTTATTCGTGTCTGGGTCACTGCTAACCCAACGAACAAAGGGGCTGCATGTGCAAGCGCTTCTATTGAATATACTGAGTATATAAAACCAGAGCTTACATGTATGAGGACGGGTGGGCAGAGGAGTACCGGGTAGGCATACCTGATGATCGGCAAAAACCACGAAACCGGTCGTGTGCTTCCGAGAGGATTTTGTCCACACGATTGCATACTACTTACTACCAACATATATACATAACCATAGATAAACGTATGTCCGTATACGTGGGTGCGACCATCAGACGGGTCATGAGAAAGGGGCCGGACGCAAAAGACTGTGGCTCACCGTGGTCTAATAATCAAGACAGTCTTCATATGCTTTGTCTAAGTTCATGTTATTGCGGGTCATGCTAATTACAGAAGATGCGTCTAGGATTTTGCATAGTGCTCCTTTAAATTGTCTTAGCGTGCGACACGATTGCAGTGAGTCAGGAAGCCTATTCCAGAGGCTGGAGTAGATAACCGAGAAATATCTAGATCTGATTGAGAGTCTAGATTGGGGGGTTGTAATGGTGAATTGTCTGTGACGAAGGGAAAAAGGGGTCTCACTAGAGAAACCAAGTGAGTTATCAGATGAGTAGACTTTTGAGTGCAGGAGATTGAAGCGAAATGAGAGATTGAGCTTGATACGACGTAACCATAGAGGTTTGAGCCAGAGTAGTTCGCACCTGGCTCTGTAGTTAAGGTTGGAACAGGTGCCAAGTAATTTTCTGGTGGGGGAGCGTTGCATTTTCTCTATGCCGACCCGGTCGGCCTTTCGCATCAAGGCAAAGACCAGGGGCAGTGTTCCAACAGCGACCTGGCGTGTGTCTCGAATATCAGGAGCTTGCTCTCCTGAGCACGGTATGTTTAAAGGCTAAGTGCAATCATCCTTCTTGCCTTGCCAAGTTGGGTCAGTGCTTGTTCGTGGAAGTTAAAGGAACATGAATAATGCAGGCCCAGATCTCTTACCACGTGAGTCGTGGGAATCGGCAGACCATTTATTTTGAGGAAGCCAGTTGGAAGGTGGCATTTGTAGGACAGAAGGGAGCTCTCAGCTGCCGAAAACTTCATCAGCCATCGAGTACACCACTCGTCAGGGGACCTCAAGTCTGACAGAATATCACTGCCAGCTGAGTGCATGGCGTTCACCTCAAAAGTATGGACTAGTTTTATGTCGTCAGCAAAGAGGAATGTCGTGCCATGACGCAATACTTGGAAGACATCATTTATGTGCATAAGAAATAAGAGAGGACCTAGAACGCTGCCCTGTACGACCCCGCTGGTAATTCGTTTGGGCCGAGAGGATGTCCCGTTGACGATGACGGTTTGAGAACGTTCGGAGAGGTGAGATGATGGCCAGGACAGAAAGGGGTCAGGGACTCCGTAGGATTTATTTTTGGCAGTAAACGAGCGTGAGATACGCCGTCGAACGCTTTAGTCATGTCGAGAAAGATGACGGTGATTGACTTGCTGCTGTCTGCCTTAGAATTGATTATATTGAGGAAGTCCATCCGACACGTGAGGCACGAACGGGACTTTAGGAACCCATGCTGAGCTGGGTTGATGAGATTTCGAGAAGTCAGGAAATTTGCAAGCTGGTCCTTTACTATGCTCTCCATAAGACTGGAAACAATCGAGTGTGGTTTATGGGGCGATAGTTCCCCGGATCATGCAAAAGCCCATTTTCGTTTTGTGAACTTATACAGGACGCCTTCCATTGAGCCGGGTGGATTCCAGACGACACAGATAATGTAAAGGGATTCAGTAATAGGAGCACTAGGTCAGGTCCTCCAAGTCGAAATAGGACAGGTGGAAGGTCATCAGGCCCTGGATGATAGGAGGGTTTAGTGTTGGCTGGGAATTTCCTGATGTTGGCCGTGGTAAATGTTATGGTTGATATCGCGTCCTGTGTGAGCATCGGGTAGGAAGATGGCAGTGGGTTAGTTTCCGTAATAAAAGCTGAGGCGAAATAGCAGTTGTAAGCCTCAGCCATATCTTCTAGTGAGTCAAGGTGGGTGCCATTTTGGATAAGGAATGGGATATTGTTGTCATTGCTGCGCGAGTCGCGAGATTTTGGTAGTCTAGAAAGAAGCTTCACACTATAGGGCTGTTGTAGCGCAGTCCATTCTTGCTTTCTGAGTTTATTCTCGGTTGCTGCATAGAGATCACGGGAGAGTCGGCTTATTCTGAATGTTAGAGAGAAATCCCGATTCCTGAGGAATGAGTTCTGGAGCTTACAAATCTTTTGTCGAAGTCTGTCAGTTTTGGTAGTCTTGGCTCTAATATGCCTAACGGTTGAGGGTAGGGCAATTTATGGAGGAAAGCAACTCGACATAGAACACATCAGCTGCTTTTTGCGGATCAGATGTGAGAAAAAAGTCAGACCAGTCAAAGCCCCGGAAGGAGGTAGGCAACTGGGCCCAGTTCGTCAGTCTATGGGTGTTTTCGTTTTGGATTTCGACAAATTCAGGTAGGTACGATTCTTGCGCGACAGTGAAATGACCTATGACCATGTTGTGATCACAACCGGGAAGGTTTGTGTGACGGAGACGTTCACGTCACGGAGGCCATGAGTGAACACTAAATCGAGGATATTGTTATGCCTCGTTGGAGTAGAGACATGCTGTGTCCATCCTGCAGTGTGGGTGTCCAGAACGAAATCGGATAAATGGGAGGGAGCAATCATTGTATTCCAACAAATACCCTGAGTGGTAAAGTCTCTTTCTATGATCTTCGGACCTAAAGATAGAGTAGAAATGTACTCGAAAGCCCTAATTATATGCGGAAAATCAGATTAGCTAGAAGTAGGTGCTCGGTCGATGCACCCAATATGCAACATGTTTCCAGGAATAAGGACGAGGAGCCAAAGAGAGTCGGGAATACAGTCAAGCACTGGGTGGTGGAGGAGGGTGGCAGTAAGTTTATGTTTAATGTATGCAAGACAACCACCGCCTCGGCGGTTCACTCTGCTTACTCGAAAGGAGTTATAGCCTACCAACGAGACAATGTCAGCCGGGATGTGATCGGTCAACCATGTTCCTGTACCCAGACCAATTTCAAAGCTAGAAGCAAGTATATGGTTCCTAAAGTCATCGGTTTTGTTCAACATCGAACGGGAATTCAGCAGTAGGAGAGAAAATCTGCCTGTCTCTTTGAGGCTACAAGGCGCTAGGGCTCCACCTGAGGGTAGCGGAAGATTGTTGGGGCCGACTAAGCTTCCAGCAGCCGGGTTATCAGCCGGGAGGGTGTCCCCAGGGGGAGTAGTAACTGGGCTGGGAAGATTAGCAGGTGGGTTACATGGTAGTGGTTTGTAGGGTACGGTGTGGTCGACTATATAGGACGGCTGATTGAAGAGTGTCAAGTCTATGGAGACATCAGGAGGATGACTGCCGCAGGATGCAAGTTGGGTGAGACACTCTGGAAGAATGATTGGGAGCAGCATTGGGTGCGGTGGCGGGTGTGTAGAGGACCATTTGAGGGACGTTTGTTCAGTATCAGAGTGATCAGTAAGGGTTGGGGGAGTGCTTGTATGACAGGTAGTACGACAGAATTTGGTGATTTCTGAGTTCGATTGGGAGCCTATAGAGTGGCCGGCCGCCGCGGGATCAACCAAGAAGTCAAGGGGAGCTTCGTTAAGGATGAAGGGGGGAGTCTGAAGCGAAGAACCAGTGTGGAGTGGATGGAAGTTAGAAGTATCATCTACAATTATAGAGGCGGGGCCTAGGTTTGTGGATGAAATACGAGTTGGTCGGCTGATGGTTCTACCACCATTGGGGAACAGGTGAGGACGAATATTCTGGGATAGAGCTATGGTGTGGGGCCATATTTTGCCCAAGGTATATAATGAAAAAAACAGGTATTTTGCGTCGGTACTGAGTGGCCGTGTGATGTACCACCGGTTGTTTAGGTAAAGTGGGAGACGGATTCGAACTGGTGGTTGATGGTATACTGCAATGGTTTGACTGAGGTAGGTAATTTGCTGGGGTACAGGTAGGGGCTGCAGCTGGGTGAGAGGCTCAAAGGAAGGCCCGGTCCCTGAATTCGACCGGGTGAAACACTGAGCGAGTACAACGAGCGCTGTGCGTGGTGTACTGGAAAATGAGGTTTGAATGGTGGCGACAAAGGCGGTGGTGGTATGAACAGGGGCAGATTTGCAATATCGTGGAGCATCGGTAGACAGGACGAAGGTGACGTACGAGTAGTTGGTCGCACTACTTTCGGGTTGGCTAAATGGGTCTTTAGACCCCAACCGACCAACGGACATGGCAGTCCAGGAATCCTACCCGGCGTCATGTGAAACACGCCCAACCGTCTCAGACTGGTGAACTCAAATGCTTCATCGAATAGATTTTTTCCCGCGTTCAATACTGATTGATAATTGATAATTGTATATTTCTTAACCGTGGCCAAGGCACATGCACAATGCAGGATCAGAGAATACAGCAGTGCATGCCAATGTGAGGTATTCACAACTTTTAAATTCCTGAATCACACGATAACCGAAATAGGACAGCTAAGTCGTGTAGTGTTCGAGTGAACAAAAGTGGTAATGGCTAAAGCGGGAATTATAAACCGGTTTCGAATTCGTGGAGGGCGGTGTCGCTAGCTGGTTAAACGTAGGAATACTGATATAAGCGACACTGTAGAATGTTAAAAAGTGCAGTGGTCGCAAGGACTAGAAAAACAATAAGCGTCGGATATCACAAAATGGGCAGCAAGTTGAGGCAGGAGTAATGCACGATATGCCTTATGGGTGCCGAAAACAGGCTGCGACGGGTCACGGCATCCAGAAATGGACGCGAGGGTGTACCAACTGGATAACTGGACAATCATCATCGATCCAGCGCCACCCAATCCCTCTGAAAAATTTATCACCGTCAGTAACTCGGCACCGTTCCAGCCGACCAGAGTACCAGTGCAAAACGTGGACCCAGATTTGTCCCGTTCGCCTCCAACACCAAAAAGTCCCCATGCAAAAGGCTCCATGTTGCACCCCAGTCTCCACCACGGTCTACCCACAGGCGAGCAACACAGCTCCTCCTCTCAGCTAGCAGCCATTCACGCCCAGTTCCATCCGCCAAACGAGCCAACAAATCGCCAGATTCCAACGCACCACCCCGCACCGAAAATCCAGCTGCACCCTTGTCTCTTAGTGCTTCGGTCACTATGTCACCCCCGTCACCTGTTGCTCCTAATGGCCAAGACCCCCCAGCACTGACATCATCACCCCCCATCTCTAGTCGACAGTCGACCTTTGACCTCTCGAGCTCCAGCTAACCGGCCTATTACTCATCAGCGTCCCCCTTCACGGCCGTACCTAAGAGACCGCATCGCCCACCCTGGAGCTAGCCCATTATCGCATCTGTTTGGCTCCACGGAGATCCGCGTACCCAACTGCTACATACCGCATCCATCAACTCAGACGCCGCCGCCATCACGCCTCCAGACGCAGTACCACAAAACAAACTTTCCACTAAGTTTACCGCCTCCAACTCCACCTCTAACAAACCCGAATCACGCAGGACGGGTGACCGGCATGGATGCCAACCGGTACCATAAAATGTGGTCCGCCCCTGGCCCCTTTCTGCCCGGTAGTATGCCCCTTTTTACCCCTAGGCAAAATCAATATCCTCTTCCTCCTCACTCCCCAACATTGCCGTATTCTACTCTGACCCCACTGCACACGATGCCAACTGACCCCACATGCTAAAGCCTCTTCCATCAGCAGCCTTTTCGCTACAACCCCACCCCCTCACACTCATTCCGTGGAGCCCTGTGAGGTGCCTGCCACTTCCAGAAACTCTACCCATAACGTTACTCCAGTCTCACTCCAATCCCACTTACCCTGCCCTTTGGTCACCTCCTTACTAGGTAGCTATCCTAACCATGGTTGCCCATCCATCTCGGTCCCCCACCCCCATACTGACCGCCTAGGACCCCTATTATCTCTCCTCCGATTTATACACGATTTGCCCCGAACGTCCCACTTAGAGTCACCGTGTCCTCCTCCAGATCTATTATCCCGAACTACCAAATCACCTCGCCATCCAGTATTATTCTCTACTGAACTTCGTGAAAGTTTATCGGTCACCCACAGTATTCCTAATGGAGCTTTTCGCCCTCATACCGACCCACTATGGCCACTAATAACCTTCCGCCGATTTTGTCATAGCTTCCCTCTAAAAACTCCACTAGACACCGTATTCGTATCTCTTAATCTTTCACCTGGAGCTACTTACCGGCCGCCAAATCCAATGCTGCTCCCAATCATTCTTCCAGAGTGTCTCACCCAACTTGCATCCTGCGGCAGTCATCCTCCTGATGTCTCCATAGACTTGACACTCTTCAATCAGCCGTCCTATATAGTCGACCACACCGTACCCTACAAACCACTACCATGTAACCCACCTGCTAATCTTCCCAGCCCAGTTACTACTCCCCCTGGGGACACCCTCCCGGCTGATAACCCGGCTGCTGGAAGCTTAGTCGGCCCCAACAATCTTCCGCTACCCTCAGGTGGAGCCCTAGCGCCTTGTAGCCTCAAAGAGACAGGCAGATTTTCTCTCCTACTGCTGAATTCCCGTTCGATGTTGAACAAAACCGATGACTTTAGGAACCATATACTTGCTTCTAGCTTTGAAATTGGTCTGGGTACAGGAACATGGTTGACCGATCACATCCCGGCTGACATTGTCTCGTTGGTAGGCTATAACTCCTTTCGAGTAAGCAGAGTGAACCGCCGAGGCGGTGGTTGTCTTGCATACATTAAACATAAACTTACTGCCACCCTCCTCCACCACCCAGTGCTTGACTGTATTCCCGACTCTCTTTGGCTCCTCGTCCTTATTCCTGGAAACATGTTGCATATTGGGTGCATCGACCGAGCACCTACTTCTAGCTAATCTGATTTTCCGCATATAATTAGGGCTTTCGAGTACATTTCTACTCTATCTTTAGGTCCGAAGATCATAGAAAGAGACTTTACCACTCAGGGTATTTGTTGGAATACAATGATTGCTCCCTCCCATTTATCCGATTTCGTTCTGGACACCCACACTGCAGGATGGACACAGCATGTCTCTACTCCAACGAGGCATAACAATATCCTCGATTTAGTGTTCACTCATGGCCTCCGTGACGTGAACGTCTCCGTCACACAAACCTTCCCGGTTGTGATCACAACATGGTCATAGGTCATTTCACTGTCGCGCAAGAATCGTACCTACCTGAATTTGTCGAAATCCAAAACGAAAACACCCATAGACTGACGAACTGGGCCCAGTTGCCTACCTCCTTCCGGGGCTTTGACTGGTCTGACTTTTTTCTCACATCTGATCCGCAAAAAGCAGCTGATGTGTTCTATGTCGAGTTGCTTTCCTCCATAAATTGCCCTACCCTCAACCGTTAGGCATATTAGAGCCAAGACTACCAAAACTGACAGACTTCGACAAAAGATTTGTAAGCTCCAGAACTCATTCCTCAGGAATCGGGATTTCTCTCTAACATTCAGAATAAGCCGACTCTCCCGTGATCTCTATGCAGCAACCGAGAATAAACTCAGAAAGCAAGAATGGACTGCGCTACAACAGCCCTATAGTGTGAAGCTTCTTTCTAGACTACCAAAATCTCGCGACTCGCGCAGCAATGACAACAATATCCCATTCCTTATCCAAAATGGCACCCACCTTGACTCACTAGAAGATATGGCTGAGGCTTACAACTGCTATTTCGCCTCAGCTTTTATTACGGAAACTAACCCACTGCCATCTTCCTACCCGATGCTCACACAGGACGCGATATCAACCATAACATTTACCACGGCCAACATCAGGAAATTCCCAGCCAACACTAAACCCTCCTATCATCCAGGGCCTGATGACCTTCCACCTGTCCTATTTCGACTTGGAGGACCTGACCTAGTGCTCCTATTACTGAATCCCTTTACATTATCTGTGTCGTCTGGAATCCACCCGGCTCAATGGAAGGCGTCCTGTATAAGTTCACAAAACGAAAATGGGCTTTTGCATGATCCGAGGAACTATCGCCCCATAAACCACACTCGATTGTTTCCAGTCTTATGGAGAGCATAGTAAAGGACCAGCTTGCAAATTTCCTGACTTCTCGAAATCTCATCAACCCAGCTCAGCATGGGTTCCTAAAGTCCCGTTCGTGCCTCACGTGTCGGATGGACTTCCTCAATATAATCAATTCTAAGGCAGACAGCAGCAAGTCAATCACCGTCATCTTTCTCGACATGACTAAAGCGTTCGACGGCGTATCTCACGCTCGTTTACTGCCAAAAATAAATCCTACGGAGTCCCTGACCCCTTTCTGTCCTGGCCATCATCTCACCTCTCCGAACGTTCTCAAACCGTCATCGTCAACGGGACATCCTCTCGGCCCAAACGAATTACCAGCGGGGTCGTACAGGGCAGCGTTCTAGGTCCTCTCTTATTTCTTATGCACATAAATGATGTCTTCCAAGTATTGCGTCATGGCACGACATTCCTCTTTGCTGACGACATAAAACTAGTCCATACTTTTGAGGTGAACGCCATGCACTCAGCTGGCAGTGATATTCTGTCAGACTTGAGGTCCCCTGACGAGTGGTGTACTCGATGGCTGATGAAGTTTTCGGCAGCTGAGAGCTCCCTTCTGTCCTACAAATGCCACCTTCCAACTGGCTTCCTCAAAATAAATGGTCTGCCGATTCCCACGACTCACGTGGTAAGAGATCTGGGCCTGCATTATTCATGTTCCTTTAACTTCCACGAACAAGCACTGACCCAACTTGGCAAGGCAAGAAGGATGATTGCACTTAGCCTTTAAACATACCGTGCTCAGGAGAGCAAGCTCCTGATATTCGAGACACACGCCAGGTCGCTGTTGGAACACTGCCCCTGGTCTTTGCCTTGATGCGAAAGGCCGACCGGGTCGGCATAGAGAAAATGCAACGCTCCCCCACCAGAAAATTACTTGGCACCTGTTCCAACCTTAACTACAGAGCCAGGTGCGAACTACTCTGGCTCAAACCTCTATGGTTACGTCGTATCAAGCTCAATCTCTCATTTCGCTTCAATCTCCTGCACTCAAAAGTCTACTCATCTGATAACTCACTTGGTTTCTCTAGTGAGACCCCTTTTTCCCTTCGTCACAGACAATTCACCATTACAACCCCCCAATCTAGACTCTCAATCAGATCTAGATATTTCTCGGTTATCTACTCCAGCCTCTGGAATAGGCTTCCTGACTCACTGCAATCGTGTCGCACGCTAAGACAATTTAAAGGAGCACTATGCAAAATCCTAGACGCATCTTCTGTAATTAGCATGACCCGCAATAACATGAACTTAGACAAAGCATATGAAGACTGTCTTGATTATTAGACCACGGTGAGCCACAGTCTTTTGCGTCCGGCCCCTTTCTCATGACCCGTCTGATGGTCGCACCCACGTATACGGACATACGTTTATCTATGGTTATGTATATATGTTGGTAGTAAGTAGTATGCAATCGTGTGGACAAAATCCTCTCGGAAGCACACGACCGGTTTCGTGGTTTTTGCCGATCATCAGGTATGCCTACCCGGTACTCCTCTGCCCACCCGTCCTCATACATGTAAGCTCTGGTTTTATATACTCAGTATATTCAATAGAAGCGCTTGCACATGCAGCCCCTTTGTTCGTTGGGTTAGCAGTGACCCAGACACGAATAACTAGGGGGAAATCACGGTGGTGATTCGTTTATGGGCTTTTCAGTGATGAGTATCCATTCACAATCCAGACTGTTCAAATTAGATTCTGGTGAATACATATAAATATCTTGGGTATGCTCCACTCACTTTTCTTCTCCCTCCTCATCAGATCGCGTTATTTTAAACCATAATTTGCATAAATATATTTCGCCCGCAATTAAAACCAGATCAAAGCTCCGTTAAAGCAATGCAAACCCGGTATATATCACCTGACTTTGACTCACTGTTATGCCTGGTGCCCGGTTCCCACATATGCTCACCTACCCCGCCTTCCTCAGTTTCAACTTTTTTGGGTTCCCTGCAAAACCCTTAACCAGCTTGCTGATGTCTAGTGCAGTAGTAAACACACGGTTGGAACAGTTATACTATGCGGCCTCTGCTGTGACGACACCCTGGTATTGATATACCTACCGTTCACGGCTATGGGCTAAGCCTCACCTGTACTGGTTGACGGAATGAGAAACGTAATCATCACACTTCTATAGCTTACCATCCACAACTTCACCCTTTCTATGTTCATCTCGGGCCCACGCACTAATAGTGACGACAGTAGTCAGAGGTTCTTTGTCTGCTACGTTGTTGACTCACCTACCCATCCAAAACGTCTACTGACACCAGCTCCCTTTAAAAAAGCCATTTTGTTTTTTGCTGTAGGCGCTCGCCTCCACTTAATTCCTCTGTCTCAGGCTAGAACTCAGCGGTCTCATCCTGCTTTTCCTGCGACTTTCTGTATACTGGATTCTTGCCTCGCAGACTACTATTCTTCAGTAACTAAGCCTTACTTTTCTGTGCATATGCTCATGGTCAGTTAAGACCCAGTTCCAACTGGAATCCGTATACCTCTGATTTCTCACGACCCCACGGAACACCAGCAAGTTTGATTTCACATGAAAAAGCCTCACCTTAAGAGTGAATGCTTTCCTTCCTTTTCACTGTTTGCCGTCCTTGACTACAGCTAGCTAACTGACCAGACTGCTATCTTCCTATTTCTCCATTCTTCTTCCAGATCATACCCTCTACTATTGTTTTATTCCTGGTTCCCAAACGGACCCCCTCTCCTCATCCACCGCCTACCTGATATCTCCCTAAATCTCTACTATCACCCAACCACCCTAGAAAACTACCAGTCTTCGTCCAAGGATCCCTAGTAGACCTACCCACTAGCCGAATGTTAATTAAATGTTCAGATAAAAAATGTTCATTTTCTGGCTTCCATCAAAACGATAATCACAACCCACAGCTGGAACACTCTCCAGACTGCCGCACCCCCGATCTCTTTCAGATAGTGTTGGTTACTTTAGCAGCCATCGGCCTACTGAACGCTACTCCCGGACTAGACTATTTGACCAATCGGTTTGACAGTGGCCTGAACCTATACTCTCGCCCGCTGATCTAATAAGGGAAATGGTGCACGGCTGAACATAATACTATGACCGGGGTAACAAACCCCCATGAAAGTCTCACCGGACCGCACAGCTAGGCCGTGACACCAATCCTTATCCCACACCCGCTCAACATCCATTTCCAGTCTCCGTTCCTAAAGTTTGGTTCTTTCCGCCTTGCAGCAGAAAACCAATGACCGGAACCCAGCCCTCGCCGCAGCATTCCCAACCCATTCTGCCCACTTGGTCAAACCAGCCCTTTTTTGTCCGCTACCCTCGCCATTCTACCTGCCATCACCTGCAACCAAGGTCTTTATGGAACAGAATACCAGCCACCTGTAGCCAGCCAGAACTTGGCCAATAATTATTTTATCATACACGTAAAATAATTTTATCTTTAAACACTTCCAACTTCCGCCTAGCCGCATCATTAGAGTTTGCCTCCACCAGTCTGTTTCTTCGACGGCTCCTCTTTGAAATCCCGTTCTGCATCCACACACCATTCATGCTGTTCAGAAGTTTTCTGCGTTCCACGTGAATTTTTTCGCTTCCATGTGAATTTTTTCCTTTCCATGTGAATTTCCATATGATACTGAAATCACCTGCACAAAAGGTCTGTCTTATTATCACATCTGATTCACTTGCATTTATTTCACATGCTCCTCCTCACAATTAGTTACCCAGTGCTGGATCAATCTTCTATATTTCGCTGGCATCTCTGCCTGCTAGTTGATAACTCCTTGCGGACTCCACTTTTAGCCCCTTTCTTTGGTAATTTTTCCACCTGACTACTCGTTAGTGACCATTCTATTATCCAGTTGGTACACCCTCGCGTCCATTTCTGGATGCCGTGACCCGTCGCAGCCTGTTTTCGGCACCCATAAGGCATATCGTGCATTACTCCTGCCTCAACTTGCTGCCCATTTTGTGATATCCGAAGCTTATTGTTTTTCTAGTCCTTGCGACCACTGCACTTTTTAACATTCTACAGTGTCGCTTATATCAGTATTCCTACGTTTAACCAGCTAGCGACACCGCCCTCCACGAATTCGAAACCGGTTTATAATTCCCGCTTTAGCCATTACCACTTTTGTTCACTCGAACACTATACGACTTAGCTGTCCTATTTCGGTTATCGTGTGATTCAGGAATTTAAAAATTGTGAATACCTCACATTGGCATGCACTGCTGTATTCTCTGATCCTGCATTGTGCATGTGCCTTGGCCACGGTTAAGAAATATACAGTTATCTATTATCAATCATCAGGTACATACACCCCCCTAAGGATGAGCTTTCCCGAGCCTCCTGATGAACAGTTTGTGCTAATTCCGTGGTGAGTTGGACTCTGTTTCACCTGCGTAATTCCCTCCTCAGCGAACACCGCAACTGCTTTGTTATTGTATTTCTTCTATTTTCTGGGTCATTTGAGCTATCGGTTCAAGTGGATATCCGTCATCTCTAAGAGTTTCTCTTTTTTGTCGGTGATTTTTCGAAAACTTCTTTGCCGGTATACTCTCCCTCAGGACTTTATATCGACTCTACCTGAATTCCTACCGGTATTTACCCCTTCTCTGCTCTGCTTGACTTCGTATACTGACCACGAAGCCCATTTAACTCATTGATGGGTGATGTGACCATCCGATCTTCAAATTCAATTTTGCTGGGAGTTCATTCACGCGACCACTAAAACCCCTCCATCCTCTTGTGCTGCATATACCCAACTCAACATCCAAGGATCCCTTTTCTGAACTCATTTGCAACATATGATCATGCAATCAGTCATGCCTCGGGTGTTCTCGGAAGAAACCATTATTTTGATCGTTAGTAATTTTATTATAAGGATGGCGAAAAGGAGAGAGAAATGTAGCTAGAAAGCCTGACTGATAAGAGGACTGGACTGTTTTGGGAGTAGGCAGGTGCCCAGTCCCGCGTGATGGTCCAAGCGAGCCTCGAAGTCTGCTTTGGCTGACGCCCGTGCACTTTATCTATTGAGGATATTCCACAAAGATATGATCTTGCGGGCGCGGATGCTTTGTCGCACGAATGTACGAAAATGGGGCTTAAAAAATAAGCTGGATGGGTAGGACAAGTGAAGACCGAACAAACCAGGCAACAAATTTGGTAAAGCCAGCCTTGCGTAGTGGTCAGTAATGGGGTGCGGTGACAGGAACTTCAAAGCTAGGCTTTTGAGTCCCCGCATGATTGTACAAATGGGGCACTCAGAAAGGTTACCTTACCGTGAATAATAATAATAATAAGTGTATATTTCTCGACTATGGTAGAGGAGCCCACCTGAGCGCATGATTATGGTATACAACTCTACTCAGTACGATGAAATGAACATGAATTTTGGGGATAAGATTCAAGAATACCAGTAACAGAATGGCATAGCCAGCGGTATTTTGAATGGATCAAACTAATTATGGGTTGCGCAGAAATACTAACCAGTTTCGAGTTGGGGTTGGGCAGCATCACCCCGTGGGAACAGTGAAAATAGCGTCAATACACAATCCTAAAGAGGCAACGTAAACAAAAACGATGCAAGCCATGGACAAACAAGGCTGACAGGGATTCCATGAACGGAGTAAGTTTTGAACAGAGAGCAATGAAAAAAGCTTTGTATTGAATTACACTAGGAAACTTCGAGGAATATGCAAGGAACAACTTTCCATTAAGAAGGTGTAAACCTTGAATTACTGATCTACCGGAGTTTAATAAACGTAGTTAGTTATGAAGGGCGAGAATTGAAAAAATGCATGTAAGCCCACTCGGGAACAGTGGTAAGCGTGGAACAAACATCAGTCCATAAAACGGCGAGTTTAATTTCAGGATCAATAACCTGTATCATTCAAAAAGGGGGGAGCACAACCGAGGGGTCTTGGATTAGTGAAGAATCAGTTTCCAGCTGTGTACTGTTCGGAAGAAAAATAAAACCTTGCGGCAGATACCAGAGTGGAAAAGTTCCGCATAGGCTCCAGCTTTGTTGTGCTGTCCCGCAGACAAATATATGCTGACCAATAGTGCCTCATTGTTGTTCAGCGTCATTTTGGAAACTACGGATGAGGAGGATAAGTGGCCTCGCTTTCGGATGGAGTATCGAAAGCTTATGAATAAAAATCGTCCATGTTACCCATTCCAGTTGTGCTACCGGGTTGCTACAGGTGGGATCCAGGAACGATGAGGAAGCTGCAGTCATTGGTAATGTGCGTCACCCCGTGGTTATGAGTCATCTGGCGGTGTGAACATTAAGTGGCGATCAATCTGCCGGACTTGGCGAGATGCGACGATGAAACTAATGACTGTTACTGAGTGGCACAGTGGCAGGCTGTGCTTAAACTGTTACCTGTGTAGGCTTCTACTGTGATATCCGTGGGAGAGGGGCAGATTTGGGGGAGGCTTATTAATCTTCTGATAAGAAACTGGGAGTACTTCATATCTTGTGGCTCGACTTCAGTTCCAGTTGCTATGAGGGGTCCCGAATAGGTTTCTGTCGGCACGAGTTAAAGTGTAGCCCTTGGTCATTCAGGGTGGAGACTGGGATGGTGGGCAAACGACGAAACTAAAATAAATGGGACTTGCTGTCTGGGCATGGTTCTGGCTGGTGACCACTTTAACTGAGGACGACGACAAATAGTGAACTGGTTGGAATTTTGTAAATGTAAGTGGGGCAAGGATAGAGTTGTATTTAGACGGCCTTTGTTACCTGTTCCATATTCTGGTCTAGGTTTTACCTCGAAAGTTTAGGTACGTTGGCTTGAGCCAAACTGCTACGGGCTAGCAAGGTTGAGTAAACCGGGCGGGCAACAGTTTACGCTTTCGAAGGGAATAATGATTTTCACGATGGCCTGGCAGTGCTCTGATGCTATAAAACCTCAGGGCTTTACAGCTGAGAGAAAAAGGAAGTGGCAACCCCCAATATCGTTTGCCCATACAGAATGCAGGCCAAAGCCGAGGCGGTAAGATGGGTTTGAAAGAATATTTTTTGAGTGAATGGGACTGGTGCCCTTCCAGCATGGTACCACTTTTGCTACTATCTCTTCCGGTGTATTAGTTATCCCATACTGAATAAAGTCTGAGGAATATTAATTCACTCTATAACGTTGCTTGCTCATTCCCGGCTCCAATATTTGAATTGCTACCGCTTCTGACTTTATCAGCGTCCGCCAGAGTTATCCGTACTCGTGAACGCTGGGAGTTGTCAGGAATGGTTTGAAAGGTGTCACTATGTCCATTTGATGTCCACTGTTTACCAGAGGTAGTAAGATTTTGCAGCTGAACTGCTCCTTTGCTTAAAGAAGCCGGAAAGTGTGCCGATATCCTCTTGGACAGGCATCTCATCGTAAGTTTATTACAGTGGTCACTACTGGAGAACGCAAGCTAAAATAGACTAAAAGGTTGAGACTGATGGGGCAAACTGTCCTTGGATTGTTCAATAATGAAAGGCTTGGCATTTGTGGAGAATTGGACGTTTACAGTGGGAAGGAAAATATGTAAACATTTTAAATAATGGGCACCGCGAAAGGCGTGTGTGAAACGTTTTCGTGCCTTAGAAACAGGGAAAATAGAATAAGAATGTCCGAGGTCCACGACGTGTGTGCGCACCACGCAAATATGACTAAACATAGAAAAAGAAAGGAAATTCTTAATTACGAATGGCCATTACCGGCGGTCACTGGCCTCAGGTTCTACTTAAAAGAACAGCCATTTTGAGCAACGAAAGAAGCTCGTACTTCTATGGGGCCTGACACCCATACTGTCACCTCATCAGCATAAATTGCTACTCTGACTGAGATAACATCGGGTAGTTGATTACTACCGATAAGAAATAGAAGCTGGCCAGGTACCAACTTCTGGGGCGCTCTGACGCAGACCAAGGATGAATAGAATTGGGACAACCCAATTATAACTGCCAAGGGCTGGGCTGTACGAAAGCTTCGGATAACTAAATTTAGCTGGCCAGTAGCGACGTATCTCCCTGACTTCGACGGGAGGAGGACACGAGACATCTTATCAGAGGCTATGGCGAAAGAGCATAAAGATGGTATGGGGTATTCCTCACTCGCCATTTGAACCTCGGAGACTGCAGGGCACGTGAAGCAAGATCTGTGGGGCAGAAAACCGTGCTGGACTGAGGCAAGCAGCACAATTTCCTCAGGACAAGCTTAATGGCCCTATTGGGAGTGCACTATAAAAATCTCCACATGCTTAGGGAAAATTCATCATCTTGCGGGAGTGGCTGAATAGCAGTGGGGTGAGATGTACGAATGGAGGCTCTGTGGCCCCAAACTCTTCTCGTTGGAACGGAGGAGACTTTGGGGAAATTTCATAGAAACGTTTAGCTTATATAAGGGATTTTCTGGTCTTAGGCAGGCTAGCCTATTCCAGATGGCTTTGGATTCTCGAGAAAAAAGAAACGGGAAGAGGCTTGCAAAAGTTCGGGCCGAGTTGACAATGAGATCGCGCTTCTTTAGTAACAGGGTAGCGAACAACTGAGAAATTCTGCCTGGTGGAACGATAGACTTGCAGACCCTCCAGTCCCCAACAGCGGCCTTAGAGAGAAGTGAAACGAGAATAGCCCTGGCAGTGGGCTTTGAGTACTTTCAATAAATGGATAAAGGATAACACTCTGACCCATATAAGAGGTGCTGCAATTGGTGTTTTCTTTTGTTGCACACTGTCTCAAGGAATGCTTACAATGAATAATCTCCGGCAGTTGATGCGCAGTATGGGTCTGCGTTTCTTTCTTATATTAAGCTACGGCTTAACAAAGCACAGTGAGCAGTGCTAAGTGAATAATTTGTGTGCAAAAAATCGAAAGACCTCGACTCCTGATCGGCTGTGGCCATTACCCAGCCAGCATAAAAAGTGGTAAAAACGTGGTAAAAACGTGTTTTTGCCACTTCAAAAAGGACTCTTTTAGGTGCTTAGTGACTCCTCTTATATCTTTCGGATACCTTCCAATAGTACCATGTAACTACTACACAACTACCGCTTAATATTATCATTTATATACGACGTAAAATCATTTGTCGATGGAACGAGACAGGACCCATTTTACTGAGACGCGTCAGCTCCGGCTCCCCCAAACCTTCAAACTATTAGTGGTAAACATAAACCACTGAACAAGTGAGCCCTCTCATTGCCACATTAGCAATATTTCAGTAAATGACCGATAATACTTATATAAATGAACTGATTGTATCTCTTACAGCGAATATCCATAAATGTCTCACATTTCGTCTTACCACTTGATCCGACACTGTCGCGTTGTTAAGACCGAAAACTCACAAATCTGAACAACGACGACGCTGGGCAACTCTTCATCGGAGAATACCAAAAATACTGCCGTGTCTTGTGGCACGAGACCTTATTACGATACACAAATGCACGTGGATGGCCGATTGAGGTCCATTCAAAACATAATAAGCCAGGAGCCATCAAATTATTGAGTAGACGTTAGCCGAGTAAAAGAGTCATGACAAACAGGGTGATACGAGAGCAAAGTTTGGCTATTGGTTGTATGAAGGTCTCTGTATTG
The DNA here is from genome assembly GCA_948099385.1 of Fasciola hepatica. Lineage (NCBI taxonomy): Eukaryota > Metazoa > Platyhelminthes > Trematoda > Plagiorchiida > Fasciolidae > Fasciola > Fasciola hepatica. Next base: position 1,778,446 of record CANUEZ040000151.1, read on the forward strand.
CCTCTCGCCGATAGTAGGGATCATGCATATCTTTTTCTGTGGCTGAAATTTCAACCTTTGAACAGGCGTAATTTTTCTTTTCGAATGCCAGTGCTCTACAGGGGGCTCAGCACTGATTGATCTGCAAACGCGTCCAGCGATACACCAAGTGGCGGCTCCTGGTGGTCAAGGTTAAGGTTATTTTAGGATGCATATCGATGCTGTGAATGGTTTACAAGCCTTCTCCAGGTTAGTCCATTGCGGCTGACTGCGTATGGGACGCTGCCAACCGCATGCAAAACAACACTGGGAATCCAGCTCTCTTGATGTTCACTGAAAACTCACACATGGACTGGGTCACCCTTTTTGAAAATCCGTCTCTTCGGTCCGTCGTTCCGAACAAAATGAGCTTGAATTTTGAGACTTCCGGGACCCAATGAAGTAGCTGGTACTACCGCATCATGTGGTGTTCTCATACGTGGTCCTAAGAACATTTCGGTCGGGGACTTAGCATTTGGCGCCGATGGGTTGGGTTTCCAGTGATAAGTCCGTAAGGAGCTATCCAAAATGGACGGTAGGTTTTCCTCTCCCTGCTGTTTCTGGAAGGCCCCCCTAAGGGCGTCTACGATTCGTTCCGCTTTTCTTTTGGATTGAGGATGATACAAAAGACTACGTACATGAAGCGTACCCATACCGCAGCAAAACTGCCTAAAGCAAGCTGAGGAAAACTGCACAGCGTTATCCTTAAAAACAGCTTCAGGACACCGAATTAGAAGAGAAGACGGCTGAGTGCTGTCAGTGCGGGGGCGTCGATGCCGGCGTCATTGGAATTACTTCAGGCCATGTAGGATATGCATCAACTACGACCAGAAAGTACTCATTCTTCACAGGTCCAGCGTAGTCTACATGGATTCGCACTCAAGGACCAGAAAGCAAAGGCCACGCTTGCAGCTCACATTTCACTGGGGCTTTGTTTGCTAGCTAGCTCTGCTTGCTCTTGCGGACAAGTAGGAAAACGTCTGAGTCTATGTCAAGCCATTAGGCATAGAGGCACGCGATAGCTTTCATTTGTGTGTCCCTTGGGTGGCTTGTGTGTTGCCGGCGAAGGACTTTTGTTCCAAGGTACCGGGGAGCTCCCACAAGGTGTGAAGGAATCAGGTAGTGGCTCAGTACTGTGAGTGCCTCTTTCAATCTGTAGAACTTTCGAATTTCGGGGTCCGTGACGTTGGCTGGCCAACTATCACGTAAGTAAGGCAAGACGCGCTGCATAGCTGGGTCAGTTTGATTTGAGTTGTGGATAGAACCAGACGATACCGGTGGATTGCGTATGGATTCGTAAAATACGTGCCCAACATCTGCGTTCACATTTATCGTTGAAATGATCACTTCATCGTTAGGTTGACCCTGTGAGTTGGTAGCTATCAGGCGTGATAAGGCACCAGCTTGGCCGAAGCTTTCTGTTCTTATGTACTGTGTGGTAAGATCACAACCGATTAGCATAGTCACCCAGCGCTGTAGTCTGTCGGCCGTATGCACAGGTAAGCCGATTTCGGGGCCCGGGGGGGGGATAGTGAGTAAACCTTTGTGGTCAGTACATAATGTAAAACGGCTTCCGTATAGCACATTAGGAAATGTCTTAACAGAAAAAATTATTGCCAGCCCTACTTTTTCGACCTGGCTGTATTTCTTTCCGGCTCTAGTCAATACAAGAAACATGCGACGTTGTTTTCCGACTATCATCTGGGAACTTGCGTAATAAAACTGCCATTATGCCGTAGTCACTAGCACCCACGGCAACAATGACGGGAAGCTTTGGATTGTAATGGGTTGACACAAGATCTGATGTGAGCATCTGCCTGATCTTCTGCAATGCGTCTTGGCGGCATGATGACCAAAAACGTTTAGTGCCGTTCTTTAAAAGATCACCTAAATGTACTAGCAACGGCTGCACTTTTGATATGAAATTATTGTAATAATTTACTATGCCAAAGGAAGGTTGGAACTCGGTCCTGTTCGTGGGAGTGGGCAAATTTTGAATCGCGACTATCTTCGTTGGGTCCGGATGCCGACCGTTCTCACCTAATAAAGCCTCAAGGTAACTGATGCGTGGTAGCAGAAACACACATTTTTGCATTTGAAGACTAAAACCGCACTATTAGATTCGTCTGAAAACCTCGTACAAATGTACTTGTTCATCTACGGAAGTAGTGACAACAAAAATATCGTCCACGTAAGCCATGGCGTAGGACAGGCTTCTGAGCATTGTGTCCACTATTTGTTGGAAAGTTGTTGTTGCCCGTTTACCGCTGGAAGAAAACCGATTATACTGGTACAACTCTCTGTGTTTTTTCACTGACAATAGTTCTTTGGAGGAGCCCTCCACTTCTACTTGCAGATAAGCATCCGAGAAATCCTATTTGAAGAACACTCGTCCTTCATTTAGTTTGGCAAAAATGATCCTCAGGGACCGGGAGTGGATACTGATGCGTCTGGAGTGCGTCGTTCAAACCGGCTGAGAAATCGCCACAGATGCACACCTCGTCGTGGGCCTTTCTAAAGGCAGCAATTCGGGTGGCCCAAGAAGAATTGATGAAAGGCTTATCACATTGATCCATGCCAAACGGTCTTACCCGGCATCGATTTATGAGGTGGCTGAATGGAGAACAGGTATTTTGGGACGAAAAATGAGTGAGCTCTCCGGAAGGATGTATAAACCCGCTTTTGCTTTTGCGCACCGACCTAAACCGGGTTCGAAATTGTCTGAATATTTTGCCTCTAATGTTCAACACTGTCTTTCCGTGAGTTTAAATCGACAGTTGCAACGTCAACAGTGGATGAAAATTGTGGTAAATATGAGGTGGGTGAATTACAAACTGTAACAATTGGGACATTCCAGAGGTGCAGTTGTTTTATCCAGCCAGTTCCCAATAGGTCCAGGTTATTTGAAAACCCAAAGGAGCAAACACCAGTACCAGGAAAATCACGAAATGAAAACTGAAGCGACTGTTTGCCAAGAGATGAAGTGGGTTATCCCCAAGCATTCCTAGCTACACGGCTTGTGGATTCAAGTGTGAGGCTGCCAATACTTCACTGGGTAGATTTCGAAATGATGGTAATCACTTCGGCGATGTCTATTTGCAGGGTCACAGAGGGACATTATTCAAAAGGGCGATGTATTTTCCCCACCGACGCATTGTTTTGCCATAAGTAGTAAACATAAGGTCACATTGTTTCCTAGATCCAAAGGACTGTGTTCTATGGTGACCTGTTCGTCTGCGCAAATCTGCCCAACAACCTTCTATATATCTCATCTTGCTACAACTTTCACACTTATGATACCGAAACTGAAAATTCGCACAAAACTCCACACACCATAGGACCAGCAGACGGGAGGTAGCCTCCGAAATTCTTGCTTTCCTTGACTTCTTTCAGGTGATAGGTACGATTTGAAAACTTCATCCACATTCAGAATATCTGTGTTAGCCGCTAAAGCTGTGTGATTTGTGAGTCTTCTTTTTGGTTTATTAGTCTGACTTTTTCATTGGTGCCATATTTCAAGGAAAACGAGTCCACTCAGTCAAATAAAGCAGACCAACGGTTTTTGATATCACTGTCATTTAAAGATTTTAGACCTGAAACAGATATCAGTGATTTAAATCGATCACAAGTCAATTGTTTTTGTTGAAACCCCCAGCACTCACGATTTACTCTGCCTGCTTATATGAAGATATCTTCTTTTTTGTCTAATGATCTTTAAACAGTCGTACCGAATGTTGAATATTGGTGTTTGTCCGCCGAAGATAGTAGGGAGAAGTGAAACTGTCTCAGTTGAGGTGCGACCTATCGGGCATTTCAGTAAAATTTAGCTGCATTGCTACTGAAATACTGTTTTGATGTGCCCAATTTCAGCATCGAAAGGCGGGCTTTGGCAGCTTCATCCAGAGTGGCCCCGTCCACAAGAAAGAGATCTTTGCATCTTTTTTGCCAGGAAACAGATGTTATTCCGTTGTTTGGATCATAACTGAATCCCCGGGTGGAGGTGGCCAGTGTGTCCCTTTATCCCTGTTCTGGTTTTGCTTTTGTCCGGGAATCTCTCAACCCCTTTGACATGATTTTCTCAGTCATCCACTGAAACAGCTTCTTTTGCCTCCTTTCCTGTTCTGTCGAAGCCTGCTGCTGTAGACGGGGTTGCTGTTGTTGCTGACGGAATAACTGCATCAGTCCGTTTTGTTCTACCATTTCCGTTGCTAAAATATTAAAGCCGATAACTCGCAAAACGGAACAACAGCTGTGCTGGGCAACACGTTATCGCCTGACACGTGACCTTATTACGATACAGAAATGCCGATCAAGGACCAATCAAAACACAATAAGCTGGAAGCCATCAAATTATCGGTCAAGCGTCAGCTAGGCAAAAGATTCATGACAGACGGGGTGACATGAGAGCAAAGTTTGGCCATTGGTTATACGAACGTCTCCGTAATGCGCGTAACAAAAAATAGTAATATTTGCAACAATATATCATAAATTCCACAAGCCCATGCAGCATCTTCAGGCTTCTCCGATCCCAGGCGATCTAGAGCCCGAAAACCTGGCGTATTAACTTGACGATCACCATTCGATCTAATGCACTGACGAGAGCTCCTGCTATGCAGCTACATGCGAATATGGAACCAGAAACCTGAATCAAATTGATTTTCAAAAACAACGTGTGATTAAGCGGCCTCTGGAAAATAAAGTGAAAATGGGTATAGGCTTATAGGGAAGCGCTTTGCTAACTTGATGAATATCACAGACTCACTGGTATCTAAAAGAAAGTTACTTGCTAATGGAAAATATGCAGACAAATAATCACTAGAAAATATGTACAAAACCACGGTCAAGGTTAAAAAATTCAGGTATGGTAATCTACACAAAGCACGCTGGTCCCGTATACGGTGCAAGTAGCCGTAGTTCAGTAGCTTCCCACCTTTCCAGATGATATAACGGCTTACACTTTCGCGCAAAGTCACTTGGTGTCCATTAACTGCAATTCCTCCCTAGATCCAATAGGCGATTCGCATCACAAAGTCGTAATTTATGTCCCATACCACTTATCAAAAGCAACATGATTCTGCAAACAACACCTAGTAATACCATATGCAAGGGTTCACAAGGTAATGCAGGTATCGTATCAATGGGCAATTCTTCGAAAGGCGAGCCCGTCTGCTGGTGGTGACTCGGATGCAAAAGCATGTGAAACGAAGCGTCCGTGCGAAGAGAACTGCACAATTTGGGAAATTTCATACGACCCGCGACATAAAAGCCCTCGCAAACACATCTGTTACACCCTAGTACACAGAGTGCCCCTTGATCTGCTTTACAACAGCTCGGGCAGGGGTATCACTTAATACGGTTTGCAGATTTACGTCAATTTACAAACTCCATCAAGGGGTGGAAATTCCATTAACTTTAACGGTCTTTAATTCCAAAATCAAGTCCGTTAGGTGTTAAACCACCTCTAGCAGCTTGCTGTTACCATAAAAATCCCCAGCAACAAGAATGTGTGGTAACAGTTCCGAGACACGGAATCGTATGGGCCTCAGATGCTCTGTGGAGTTCTTGGGGCAACACGTCTTTGAAAAGAAGTTGAATGGAGATGCAGGTAGGGGTCGGATCCTTATGAGCAGCTTCACGGTGTATTGCTGCATGTAAGCCTGAATGCACATGGTAACCACAGGGAGTGACACGTGATTCGCACCTCCCAGGAGTACCAAAGATCTTCCGTGGATGCCAAGGTACTTGGTTAAAACGTGAGTTTACCACTTGTACCCTTCTGCTTAAATCCTTTAGAGGCGAGGTGCACTTTCTGTACAACAGACAGATATCATCCAATGTTTCCTGTGCCTATACAAGTGCTCGCACATTCGCACTCCTGAATTCCGGAGCAACAATATGACTGTCAAACGTAGAGGTGTTCACGTGTTCCGCATCGCCTAGCATATAAATAAACATTATGAAGCTAACTAAATCTTACCAGCCAGACCCACGCAAACAGCCGTCTCGGCGAAGTCGGATGTCACGCCTCTGCCACTGACCTGTCTGATGCTCAAAGCAGTAGACGTAGTCTTCATTTTTTGGCGGATTACGACGAACCCGGATGGGAAAATGTTCCTCCACACACTGTTAGAATGCTTATAACAGTATAATTTGGGAGAAGCTGCAATGTTACAACCATCAACGAACTGCGACTTGGTTTCACGGTTTTATTTTGTACTATGAAACTGAACGGATGGAGTGTTGCCCTAGGACTACAGCTGACTACTCCAAGTAACAAGTTGAAGCAGCGGTCCCAAATGAAGGGCTTTATATTACAATAATAAAATATACAGTCCGTTCCTGAAAATGGCGAGGAATTTCGTCAACTCAGGACAGAACTACGAACGAACAGTTAGCCCGAGCCACACCAGAAAGATCAGAAAAGCGGATCAGCGGGCATGTGCCAGAAACTCGTAGCACGCTAAAACAAATTGAAGTCAACCAGTCTTCATAGCACTCCCGTTATCGAAAGTTCTTTACGCCATGATGAACTCCTACGCGAAGCAAAGAAATAATTTGACCGCCTTGAACAAAATAGTCTCTCACTGTCGAGAAAAACAAGAGTGGTGTTTGAGCGGTAAACCAACCACATGGAAAGTGCCATTTTGTGCTGGCTGGGTACCCGTCCTATGTAAACTTTGCTGAACCAAATCCTTCGGCCTGTCAGTGAGACCGTCTGACCTGTAACTTTCAGGTTCTTTTTGAAAAAGGTGTTATTTTGATTTTTTCCAACTACTGGGGGAGACTACGCCTCTTAGACATTCACTCAGGGACAGTTAATAGGGAATTGGCATAACTTCCGCTGTTTCTTTGATTATTCTTTGGGGCAATCATGCCCGGAGACACAGAACTATAAGAATTAGGAATTCTTCTGGCCTAGGGGAAAGATATCAGTTAGTTCCGGGAGCGGGAGAACGGAAGAAATTTGGATCACTTGACGCACAATCGTGGAAGAGTTGTTGAAGAGGGAGGTGAAACAAAAATTGAAGGCTTCATTTACTCGTACCCAGGAGTTGGTAGGAGGTGTAGCTGATGTCCGAAAGGCACGGGGAGACGGCTTAGACAGCAAGGCACGCCAAATGTTCTAGTGAAGAATAAACTCTTGGCTTCACCGCCCTCGAAAGGAGGACACTATTCTAGATTCGCGTGTTTCTAATTTCCTTGGGGTGGTTTGAAACCGCCGTTAGATCTGTGGATCTTGAAGCTGCAAACATTCGTGAATACTATTATGATATCTGACGTATACTTCTAGGAGAAGGATGACTTTTCATTGACTTCCCTGGTTCTTGGCACAAGCAGGTGGTCAGCAGCACCAAAATGCTACCCGGTAAGCTCGTTGGCATCAACTATTTCTAGTTCATTGTTGACGCTTGCCAACTAGAGCTGTACTTAATTTCTGATCCGCTGATAATACTTCCCTTTGGTGGATCCAAAAACTGCTTCGAGGAAACACGATAGGGCTATCTAGTCACGAGGTCAAATTTCGGTAATTTGCGGCCACTCTTTCCAAGTGAAGGGAGAACTGTGGCCGCGCTTACGAAGAGAGGCTCTTCTGCGATAACGGGGTCTAAGTGAAGAGTCCCGTCCCACCCCGAATCCTCTGCTGAACTGAAACAGCCGGGTGCAAATATACAACACTGTCCTTCTAACCACATGCTTCTATCCAAAGAGTGGCTTCTGACCCTTTTCGCCCCAAGGGCATCAAAGACGCCTAGCAATGAAAGACGCTTAAGAGGGGGTCGGGCCTTAATTTCAAGCATCTGTGCGGCCAGCTCGTTGTTGGATTTAACAATGCAACATGAAGGCCTGCAGATGACCCCTGTTAAAAGGACTCTACTTGGAGGCAGGATAGTTGTGTCTTTCAAACAGTCTACGAAATGACCGGGAGATGAATACAAGATCAGGGCTAGGGTAGCGGAGTTCTGAGAAAAAGGAAAACACCAACTACCGGACTTCTCACCATGTCCTTAAGGATCTCCGTGTAGCCACTGACAGGCCTTCTGCTGTCATAGTCGTCCTACGCGAGCCGAGTCTCGGTGGCGGCAAGGATGTGAGGTTTCGTATGGGACATGAGCTGTCTCAGTTCTGAGGGCTGAGGCAACTGGTTAAGAGAAACTTTACTGACAGCCCTCAAGAAATTTGAGAAAATTACCGGATTTGAGAGCTGGTATGTATAAGGTTGTTGAAATATGTGGGTGATGGGAAAGTTGGAGTTGATAGGATTGGGAGAATCACTGGGTTGGGACCAATCCACTGAGCAGCGGCGCGTAAGTCAGATTTTCAAGTAGCATTCTATTCATATTGGCTATCTGCAATGGATCTGAGGATTTCAAGACCTTGAGGAGAGAAAAATAAGGTAAACTGGGTGTGGTTTGCTTACATGGACCTGGAGGGGGCTGCCCCGGGGATAAGTGAGCTTGAGCACCTCCCCTATTGGCTTCTGTGCCAAGCTATCCTGACGCCAAAGAAAGGGATCAGCGGCTTCGAATCACGCAATACACGTCTTTACCCATTGAAACACCTGTGTGGGAGAGTACTTCAAGAGCCCCTTAAAACGCTCAGGTCTTGCGGTTTTCGCCTCCGCCGGTGGGGCTCGTCGAGCTTACTGGCAACACTAACAAAGCTATTATTCAGAGAGGCATGTACCACAGATGATGGTTTTTCCGCGCCAAACGCAAGCCCTCGAGGCGACCCGTCACCCTCTTAGTTCCACGGCTTTTTTGAAGTCGACCGGTGTTGGTCGTGCCAGTGGGATAAGCCTGAGACTTGGATCATCCTCAGAGTCCGATACCGATTCTGGTTTTCTATTTTAATGCCTCCTCCGTGAAGGCTTATCTGGAGGGAGGTCTCGGGCTGTGCCACTAGCATCTCTCTTTTGAGCATTCAGCGCTAAGAGCTCACACACGGTTGGTGAGATGCTGAAAACAACATACAACCGAAGAATCCGCATGTCAGTTTTGGAGGGGAGCCATAGCGGCCTGCTGGTTTTGGAAGATTAGGTGTTGAGGAAACTCCGAGGGCTCGTTGTAATTTCTCCCTAGGGGGATTTTCTATCAAAACGGACCCTAAATAACAGGGCCTTAGAAACAGATATCAAAGTCATTGAGCCCCTCGGCTGCAATTATACTGCACCATTCAGAGACCTTGGAGTCCTCTCGAGCCGAGGCTAGTTCTGAAAAAAGAGAAAACACTCGTTTCTTTGTGCCCTCACTTGGTCTTTAGGTTCCTAGTGATGGTTTACGACAAAGAAGCCCAGTCCTCCGTTTTATAACCACCAGAAGGGAGGTCTGCTTCTAGATAAAAGTGTTATAAGACTTTTATGAAGACCTAATAACTTGTCGCACGTTGATGGTTTCTTAGTAATAGAGTTTGTAAAACAGTTCAGGCTAGTTTTTCTTTGGAAGATGGGGAAAGTGGCTCAAAAAATGAGCCAGAATCAAAACTGACAGTACTGTTAAATACAAGTGACCATTTCTGCAGAGAAAGTTATGAAAGTAGAACTCACAGGTGTCAAATAAGTACCAACATTTTACCGATAAGATTAGGGCAGCTGGATTGGAACCAATTTTGAAAGTACGGCTGGGTCAGTTCAAATTAAGTCGACCGCAGCCGCTGCTGTTGTTCGGATATTAGAAAGAATGGAGTGGGCTTAAATTCGCTTGAAGCTCATTTTGGAACTGATTCTATCGTAGTCCTCTGCTACATGAAGGATGATATAGGGCGCTTCACCACCCTTGTTGCTAACAGTGTCCTAATTACAAGCCCACTTAGTTTCCGTGCGATAAGGGCGCTTGTCGGAAAGAGAGAACCCGCAGACCTGGCCTTTAGATAAAGGTGACCTGGTTGGAGGTACCGTAATCTGTGACAAGACGTGTAAAGATTTGTGGTCCTCGGAAGCTACTGAATTCAAGGGTGAAACCCCCACGGAGGCGTAGCCTATGATTGTGGGGATGAAGACATTTACGTTGCTCGTGCGGCCAACTACGGTCCACTCCGGTCAGACTGAGAGAACCGTCCTTCTGGCTGTACTTTTTTAGGAAGCTTCTCGTGGATATTACGATACAAGCAGTACCTCATTACCTCCTATCAGCAAAATGGCATATCATCGCAAGTGAGTAACTTGACAGTCAAGGTGATCAGAAATGGCTGCCAAGAGATGGTGGGGCTGGCGCAGGCAAAGTGTTCGGCTCCATCAGGAAAAGGGTCTCTATTTTTACTGGTAATCTGCTGTTCACAGAAGGCTGCTTGGAATGATACATCTCGTTGTTTGAGGCATGGAAACCAATTATTTCACCGAGAAATGTGTGCTGTGCTATTCATTGTTGGAAGGTGTTTACACTGTCATATGATGACAGCACAATCCTGCTGACATCAGACTGCTCCAGCTTCTTTGGAGCACTATGTATATCCGGATCACTCACCTTGGTAAGTCGAAGTTGATTATTTTGGACCGTTCTGTGTGAAAAGCAGCAGGTATGGTGAAAAACTTTATCGGGGCTTGTTCACTGGATCAAATGTGCGAGCAGCTCTTTGCAAGTTAGCACATTAGCTGTCCACCGATTCAACCTTTTGAGCTTGATTGTTGTTTATTGCAGGAATGGGGCAGCCTTTAGTGAGCCTCTCCGACAAGAGAGTTTATTCCGAAGGAGCTAGAGCTAGGCTCCAAACTAGCAAGCAAAGCTTCTATCAAGATAGAGTTGGCCGTTCCTTGTCAAAAGATAAAATTGAGTGGCTTTTCGGACCACCCATGGTCAGTTGTTTTGGTGTAGTGCAGGAGTGTGATACTTTCCATGCGGTAGCTCGGGGTACAAGAATGAAAAACGAAGGTTTATGGAACTTATTGACAGAGTCGGAAAGAATACTCAACTACCTCGCTCTTGCGCCTGTGAAGGGGAATGCGAAATTTCTCGAAGCGTTGACACCTAGTGAGTTGATCCTGCTTCCTATTGACAAAACCATATTCAATGAACGGGATTCCCATCGTGCCTGTGTTGGTTACGCCCGTCTTCGGAAAATCGGACGTTCGCTGACGCCAACTGGCGGGTAGGTTATCGCCGAGTCATTCACCTTGACTCTGTGGTCCCCTGAGCCAGGTGCATTTGTTAACGGGTTTAATAACCAGCATGTATTTCCTTGGCTGAACTTGACCAAGACTGGCACTTGTCCACGGTTTAAAGGGTGTCATTCAATTTGTTGCGAATTTATTTTTCGGGAGTTTCGGCACAGTTGGAACGAGCTGAGTGCTTGATAAATACGTCGGTTCAGTCCAGTTAACTGCTAGAGCGGTCCCCCAGTACCTTGATACAAAAGTGGGTGAGAAAATAGAAAATAAATTCGACTAGACATTTTGTAGCTGGTATCACCTTAGTGAAGTATCTTGGTAGAGCTCCCACGTACAGTTATAAGTATTTATGTACTAAATGGTCCTCCAGCACACTGGCTGGATAGTGGATAACTTCGATCCATAAATTGGATGGCTCTCCCGTGGTACAGTATTTTGTGCAGTGTCGAGGCACGTAACTCCCAACAGATAAGCAGCTCAAGCATTTGCCTGCGTTCCATCAAACGAAGCACAGAGTGAAGTACTAAAGTCAAGGATAAGTGGTTCCACTATTCATTTATATCGCGACTTTTAGTTGCTTCAACCTGTTCACCAAAATATGTAAGTCCAATTCGCCTGCCTTTTACTCTGTGGCTCAAATTTTTTGATCAATTCGTCTGAGAATCTTTTAATCTTGTATCCAAGTAGATGATTGAGAGCTATTTGAGTTACCAGTTTCCCAAATTTGCCATGACACTATAATTATATTGATAATAATGGTTTATTTCGGGGACACTGGAAGCATGCTTGACTGCAAGATCATATGGTACAGGTGAGGTCACCATAAGGAGTCTTGGATACTCAGTTGTTTATAGGCAGTGCTAAAAACGTAGATTTCCTAATGTTCGCGTGAATAAATGCAAGGTGAAACTGAATTTGAAAGTCAGATGTTCGCATCATACAGTTGTGAACAAGATCGGCATCGTGGTCAAGATAAGTGGTCAAGTAGAGCAAGAAACGAGGGAAAATGCCCCGGAACTCGGATAAGATCGATATAAGGTCACGAGGAGGACCAGGCTGATAAAAAATCATACAAAAATCATTAACTGAAATTTACACAACCTATTGTTGATGACGAATTCGTAATTAAACCAATAATTCTAATGATCTTTGCAAGATCAACGGCGTTATTCCGAAGAAGATGCGAGGTGTTGTGTGCGGAGAAGAAGTACGCAGGTGAAACAGAAAATCCAATTAGCCTTCGCTTGAATATGTGATATCCAGCAAGCGGTTGCGGAGGTACACCCATCGTGAATAGTGGAGTAGACTTTCAATCACGGAAGTTCGGTAAGTCCCAGTTATGGAGGCTGACGGGTGAGTTAAACAAGAAGCAAACAAAGGTTTTGTCTGGGTGAATAAAAATAGTGATTTTCGGTTGGAGCTTAAAATACGCTGCAATGCATGTTCAAGTGGAAGAGGTGATGATGGAGTCCCAGTCGGTTGAGAGCCTGCAGTACACACATAAATATTACCGGAAATGACTGCAAACAGTGGAAATTCGAACACACTTTCAAAAGGATATATTTTCCTGCTCTGTATAAAGAGTAATTTATCAAGTGCAGCATAAAAACTAGCCTGTGGGCTGCAGGGTATAAAAGACGCGCGGATGGGAGGCTCGTCGACGTAGGAGGGAAGAGCATCCGGCGAATTGTTCAATTTATAACGGGCATGTCAAGAGGAAGCTGCATGGAGATATATCTCTCTTCGGACATAGTGATGTAAAGTGGTGGATGGGTACTGGCGAAATCAGATTTATAGCAAAAATTTCATGCATCCATGGGGAAGGAGACTACCAGAGTTGTGATGGGAGGAGAGAGCCGGAGGAAAGAAGGTAAGAGCATAATGAATCATTACCTTTATATAGGGTAAAGCACGAAAAGTCACAGCGGAATTGGAAGATAAACCAGTATGGACGGCGTGGCTATACGAACTACACCGGTGTTTAGTTTTGTAAGAGAGGTGGTAGGGTGGTTCACAAGTAAGTGTAAATCAATAGATGGACGACGTGCAATGCGTACCATACAAAAATGGTAGATGAATAGGCTGCTCACAGTACGTCGCGGAAGGCTGTAGGGGATGAACCACCACAGAATAAAATACATCGGTCGAAGAATATGTTGGTGAAATTTAAGAACCGGATACAGAGTATTTTCGGCAATACAACATACAAATGCCACATCTGGAGGGAGAGAGAAACTTCAAGATTGAGGGCGTGAGGAAGGCGATGGTATAGTAGGCGGAAGGTAGGTGTGCCATTTCTAGCGACCCGTATGGCAGGTGTGAAAAAGGATGGTGACGGAGCGGTGAGGTTGCATGATAAATGCGTAAGTGAGGTTCAGATATGGAGAAAACGAGGTGATCTGCACAATCAGGATGGAGCCAAGGACTAGCACCGTTAAGGCAATCGGACGGAGGAGGAGGGCTACGGAAATACGTTATCGCAGGAAGTCTTCTGGTTGTTGGTGAGGGAATGGACAGTGACTTCAAATTTCCCAACTATTGGGATTTATTAGCGGGCTCCAACATGTGGAATGAGCGTGATCACGAATGGGGCGGAAAGGTAGAGGGACGTGAAACTCAGGGAGGGCAGGCAATGTAGTAACTGCCAAGATCGATGAACATTTATTAGTAATAACGATTTGATGAGAATAATTTATTTGGGGGATTCCCTAGGCATGACAGAGGCGTGATCAAATTTGTACAAGCAATATAATGGACAGACAAAATTCGTGTAAATGTAGAAACACTCATGAAAGGAGTAAGGTGGATAGAGTCGAAGGGGAGGTTACCGGGACTTCAGGTCTGCGCTACACCATGTTGTATTGCGTACTGTCATCGAAATGGTTTCCTCCCAGCTATCTCGGGCAAGATTAAGAATTCCAGCTTCTTAGGACATTCCAGTAACCCAGAGATATTCGGGGAATTTTTCTCGCCGGTAAACTCTAAACTGACTTGAGTTTGCCGTTACTGTTCCGCCTTAGTTACAGTGTCTTTTTGATACTTCAGAATGCCACGTGTAGTGAAGAAGACTTCCAATAATACTCCATCTATTAATACTCTGGTTGCCAGGATAAATAAGATTATTCAAACTCCCGTGGCCTTCATACAATGCTCCGTTGACCTCTGTGACTTTGTAGGCTTGGCAAGGGACAAAACGGCTGCTTTAGACCAAAGCCTCTCAGAAATGAAGTCTCAGCCTCTAAAGTTGGAGGATACAGTAACTAGACCAGCCCCCTACTGTACATCACTGAACGCACCGAACAGTCTACCCAACGAAACCCGACAGCGGCTGACCGGTTTATCGACTCTGTTTCGTCCGAAGTTCCCACAGGTGTAAGAAACTCCCGTAATGCAGTCGTGTTTGAAGTCCCAGAGAAAATACCACTAGACGTGTCAAGCGTACGCCATGGTGGCACATTGCTCACAGCAGTATTCCGGTAGCATACCGGTAAAAGGTGGGCAGAGAAGTATAGGACAATTTATAAGAAAGGTCACATAAATGGTCTTCTAATAGCCTGGTGAATAATAATAAGCGACTTTCAATTATCTCTCCGTGAATTGTGGTACAATTGTGGGTATTCGTTTTGGCCAGGTGAGTGTCAGATTTGAATTTCAAAGCAGCTCTGTCTTTTCGCGTGTCACTTGCTCACATCCGTGAGTTTATAATCGCTTTAAGTGGCTGTGAATTTTGTAGTATTCACTGCTTTATTAGGCGATTAGTAGGTTTGTGTTTTATGGTCAGGCCCTTGGTGGTTCCGTGCAGGAAATGGCAACCGGAGTGGTAACTATAAGACCAGCGGAAAGTAGTTATTTTTCGCTCGTTCAAAAGGGCTGCTATAATGGATAAGCACTGACTGAGCATGAAGCGATGCTAAATGACGTGACCCATGTTGCGAAGTAAAAATATGTTTACTTTAGGGGCCTTGCGAGGGGTCCCGGAATGCACCCACTAGTCTTTCGGTGAAATGACGGATGATTCCAGCATGTGTCATAAGGCACGTGAAGTGTGGTTAAGGGTCACTCTGCTTTCCCCTCGTTCTCCAGACTTGATTTAGAATAGTTTAAAACGTTTCCGGAAACTGTTTTACATTATTCAGTCGCAATGGCCAAAATAAATAAGTGGAAGGTACATAGTATGAAGAACAAAGACGTCAGCTCTGCGAAGTATGCTGTTTGTGGAGAGACCACACTGCGGAAGCACTGCATGCTTTGCTCCAAGTTAGATTTGCCAGGTGAGAGTAATCGCTAGTCTTTTTACTTTCGTTGCGGGGACGTCGCTTAAGAATGCAATCACTGAATGCGGCACCATGATTCCAAGAAAAGTGCCGTTCGGCCAACAGCATGAGGCATGCTTGCAAGAAGAAAATATTCCTGCGGCTTCCTCAGCACAGCCAGCAGTTTTGAGTAAGCAAATTTTTTGAATACCCACATTGACTCATTTGGAACCTCCCGTAAAACCACCAGTGTCTCCAGGGCCAGTTTTGGACTGAGCCCACTCCTCACCAGGGTAAAGTAAATGCAGTTTTCCTCATCAAGCCTCTGCGGAAGTATGGAGACAGAAGCCGTAATTAACACTCCAAGGTTAGTAATTTTATAGTTCGGGCGACAAGAACACTTCGTATATCTCGTCCCACCCATTAGCCACCAGTCAGTCGGCCGGTCAAATGCAGGATTTCTTTCAAAGGTGGCAAGGTGATTGGTCTATCAACCTTAATTATGACATTCAGACTATATGGAGTGTGTCCTCTCATGCTTGAATGGCCTGCGGGTTGACTACCTATGCTAATGGGGAAAATTAACAATTCCATTGGCCGTGGTGAGGGAGGAGTGGCCTCGTCCTACGAGCCATTCCAAGCAAACGATGAGGCCTAACTGAACAAATTAAAATAAGACCTGGAAACAAACGGTAATTTTGACTGGACCGTAGGTTGCACAAATGGTTAGGCTTAAAAAGAAGGTGAGCTCACTACAGCGCCACTTTGGCACCGATCTGGGATCAACTGTGCGAAGAATGTTGCCTTCGCTAGTTGGAGAAAATCTGGCTCTCCGGTGTAATTGGACCGGAATGTCCGGAAAATTATCCATCAAAAATTACCGATTTCCCTTCTCTGTGACAGATAAAGCTGTTTCATCAATACCGTAATTAATTTCACAGAAGCCGTTAAAACGACTACTCGGTTCCAAGAGGTGCCACCTTTGGATATCGTGCGCACTGTGGAAAAGCGATTTACCGATGCCTGGGATCGAGGTTTCGGTCATCGGATTGCCAGGTAGGCTCAAATTCACCAGTGAAGCAACTACAAAAACCTAATACTTCATTTGTGTGCCACATTTACCGATTTCACGTTCTTTCTCCACTTTGCAACGTGTGAGAAGTTTATACAAACAAACACATGTATATCATTGTTCACATTGCCAAACCACTGTTTCATTTGCATTTCCCATTCCAGATCTCGCCGACGCACAACATAACATTGGGAGTACGTGTACAACGTTCTCCTATACAATGATCTTCATAAACATTTAATACTTTCAGTTGCCTCCCAATTTTGTACCCGTTGGAGCTTTTATATAAGTTTGTTTCCGATGGCGATGGAGCGCTTTAAGCACCAGCTACACACGAGGGGCTAATAATGTGCATGGGCCATCGGTGAAGGCTTTATCAGTAAAACACGGAATTTAATTCGTTTAGCTAATGTAGTTTCCTGGCCGGTGATTGTAAGCACCCTTGGATAGCAGCCAACAAGGCACTATTATCATGGGAATGGGATTTGGAATCTGGGGGTACGTGGAGATGGAGTATGGGTTAGAGCACAGCAATTTTTCGCTTGCCCACCGTTCACCGTAGCAATGCCGGCACGGTACCGGTAGCTTTTCCGGCAGATCACCGGAAATCTACCGAGAATTCAACAGAATCGATCTAGTGCCAGTCCGGAGTCGGTGTGCCATTAGGTACATTAGTGAATGCTCGTGGTATGGCTCACTTACCCTGTCAAATGTCAAGGCTGCGTAAGCAAGTTCAGCGCTTTAAATGTTCAATCCTTATGCGACCTGTAGATGATCTCTCTGCCAAAAGGTTCATTAAAATAAGTAAAACGGTAGCTTCTTATTCCCCCTATAAAAACATACAAATAGCCGAAGGTAAAACTTCTCTTAAAAGAGAAATTACTAAATCCCTCTCGACTTTTCCCACGAGAATGACGCCGGATAATACCAAGCCTTTAGAGCAGACCGTAGATCGCTCCACCGTTCTTTATCAAGTCCCCAGCGCTCTACCATAACAAGCATAGTCCGCTTCCTCACAACCACCCGCCTCCTCCTCATCTGCTCCCGCGCTGATCTTTTTGAGATCTGATCCCGTTACTGTTGATCTAGACAATTCTGTTTCTTCCCCTCTTACTGCCACCCAGTGAAAGAGGCCAAATAATGCCTTGCACTCCCACTTCATCGCCCGTTGGGTCAACACCCAACTCTAATTTGCTCTCTAATCCCTATGATGATAAACTACTCGCCGTCCAGAGGAATAGTGTACCAGTCTTCCCACCCTTCTCACAAACCCTCCCTCATCCATGTGTCTTTTAATAAACCAACTCGCCTTAGCCCACCGGAACCGGTTTCGGCCTTAAAAAATATCCCTCGCTCCTATGCACCGGTGATCCCTACAGATTCGCCGCTTTCACTGCCTGCCAAAACCAAAATACGGCCTCCACACGCCGTCCACTCTGCTTCATGTCGTACTCCTCACCTGACAACCATCTCTACTGCTCCCGTTGCTAACTGCTCCATATTTGGTGTTCCACCCAACTTGCCTTACCCCTCCCATAACGTGCAGCTTTATCTGCCACCATACAACCCCATTCCTCACACATTTTCAGCCCTGCCCTCTGCACCCCCTCCCCTTTCGGTCAATACCCAATTCCGACCGTCCAGTATTTCTCAACAGTTCCTGATCACCACTGTCTAATATCGACCCGCCAACTTTCCCAGGTATTCCCCTTTGCTCCGGTGTTCCCCCCCATTGATGCCCGGTTGTTCCACCCATCAGCAGTCCCTCTCACTGCAACATTTACTCCAGCTTGGCCGGAAGCCACCCCATCTGAACCCCCACTAGTCTCAACATCAACACAATCCCCTTCAACCCTGATCTCCAATCCTTCCGACCGCGATAACTCGCCTCCTTCTAACCTACACCACTCCCCTGGTGTGCCTTTACCACCTCCCACAAATGGCATACCTTTAGCCTTATTTAGCTCGCTTTCTATTCTTCGTAAAATATGCACCTAAAAACTTGTCCTCACATATAATTATGACATTATCTTAATAACGGAATCCTGGCTCTCTGGGAGCACTCCTAGCGGTCAAACATCTTTCGTGAGGTACAAACTTCTAAGAACCAATAGATTAAACCAGCATGGTGGTGGGTGCCCAGCGTATGTCAACGAGCTCTACACCGCGACCCCTCTATTACACACTGCACTGGATTCTATTCCCGATTCTCTCTGGTTCAATATCCACCTCAAAACCACTGTTCCTTATATTGGCTGCGTGTATCAATCGCCAACTTCCCCCAGTTCCTTGTTTTCACTTCTTACTAGATCTTTTGAATACCTCTATTTCCTTCCTTTTGGAACCAAGATTACTGCGAGTGATTTTAATCTCCATCAAACTTGTTGGCCTACCCTCTCGGCTCTTCCCAATCTTATGGACCTGATCACTAGCATTCATCTTGGTTGCTGGACAAAACATGTTGCCGAACCTACCAGAAACGGGAGCATACCAGATCCGGTATATACTCACAACGTGCCTCTTGTCAACGTGTCCGTAACACAAAATTTCCCCGTTAGTGACCATGAAATGTTTATCTGCCATCTGCCCCTCAGTGGCCCACCTGATCCCGCACATCACTCCAACAATGCATTCCTATGCGAAAATTGAGTGTTGTTAGCCACGCTTATTCGCCGAAAATCTGCGGCGATTCGTTTCTCACCCATGATCCCGAGATTAATGCAGATATTTTCTACTCCTTATTTTTCTATTCTCCGATAAACTATCTTATACTCCGCTAGTTGTACCCAAAAAGAAGTTCCCTGTCTCTCTACTTCACAAGAAGTATCACAAACTTTTCAAGTAACTACATGTTTTTAATGACTTTTCCATTTTCATTCGTTTAAACCACCCCTCTGCACTTTTTCAGTGACAAAATAATACGCGACTTCCTGACCAAGAAGCTGAGGCATTGAGCCATCGAAACAGGTCGCAACTTCTTCTTTTGTTGCATAAATCTAGAAACGCTGATATTGAGGCCGACTTTCAACCTCTGATTCTGGATAATAACTCATCCATCACTTCCCGACTTTGTGTAGCCAAAGCCTCCAAAACATTCTTTGCTTCGATCATGGCTGCAACTGCCGTTATTACCCTGTCCCTACCTTTTCCAACTACTGGCTCTGTCCTTTCTGCGATACCTTTCGATACCAGGAGTATTATTAGGCTCTCGCATTATCCCAGCTTCCAAAATAATCTCGTAGCTTTTGAATTCTGAATGCTCTGTTTGACAGCTTTTACTCAGACTTCGTCATCGACCTATTTAAAGCATGCCTGAGTCCACTTATTGTTTTTCATACCGACTTATAGAATCCTGTCAACTTCACTTTGAAATAATTCCTCCCAGATGCTTTCGCAACTTCGGAGAGGCCACCGCAACACTTCTCACAGATTGTCAATATGCCTCATCCGCTCCACGATTTACGGCCTTCGTTTGGTTATATCACGTCCGCGGCCCCGAAACCAAACTCAACGAAGCTATGGGATGCTGGATCAGTAACTACTCCCTGGTCGGCTATATATATATCACAGTCCTGTATTTATTAGCGCGAGCATGGTGAGTAACCCAAAGATCCTCGGTATAATATTGCTTACTTTTCCCCTATTTCCGCATCAGGTCACACCACGTATACTTTCGTCACTACCTCCCCTATTTTGAACTGGAAAATCCAGTCTCATTTTTCTCGCTTGGATTCGCTCACTAAATGAGCCCACAATCCAGTCATGACTCCAATGGTTCTGCCCCATCCTACACTTCAGCTACTTTCCTTCCATAATTTCATACAGAACTTAGTATTTTGTTCTACCGAATGACTACTCTGGGTCGAGTAATGATCTCTTTATTGAATCTTCTAGCCTCCACCAATGCGTTTCCTTCTTCAGTCGTACATTACAAGGCCTCAAGTTGTCTTAAGGATCTGGCACGTCGATAAGCCCATGCCTCACTTCTGTTCTTCTTTCGGTCAACCGTTGATCCTCAGTTAGGCCATACCAGACTGCGTTTTCCTATCTCACTTCTAATTCTAGTAATCCCCAATGAAGGTCAACTACACCGGGCACTAAACTGACCATCTCCCTGGCTGGCGCACCTGGGTAAAAGTGCTAAACGGCCGTTTACCGCTCGCTGTTCCCGTTGGCACTGTTACCCAGGTTATCAAAACCTGACTTAATGTTCCTGGACCATATACCTTTATCGTGGTTGCTCATCCCCCTGTACAACCATCAATGATCACTCACGCCAATCCCAACGGTGTGGAGCGAAGTCAGATCCCCGCTTCGGGCCGCGCACATCGGGCGTGCAGGCCGTTTGCAACGACTCACGGGCGCAATTAGGCTAGTGGATCACACTTCATCTCGAAGTGTTTATCAGGCTGGGTGTTCAACACACGGTCAGCCTCACCAACTAGAACCGGCTGCGGATTGCACGCTCTAACTCTGCTTGATCTACCGCATCCAATACTGTCGGATGCAGATAGTTCGCTTCTACCATTCTAGTCCTGCCAAGGTACTCCTACCTATCTTTCCTGTCATCACTCTCATCACTTCCCATTTTCGTCGTTCTACCGCTGTGTGCACACCAGCTCATTCTCTGCTCGCTGTTATCGTTTCTTACAATGGCAGCTCTCACTGGATGATGCAACTGTCGCTCTATCCACTTTGCCCTTCCAAAGCCAGCCAATATTTACTTCTCCACGCGTGTCGCCCTTGTCGGCTCCCAGTCTCTGTTCGCTTGGTACTACTCTCTGCTGACAAAGCTCACTGGTCGCGTTCTTATACCCCACTGACTTCCCCCTTTTGATATCCTTCTTTATCCTCCCTTCTCATGCCTCATGCCACTAGCACCAGTCCCACCCGTGCCCATGACCAACACCCATATTAGAACTCACCACTCCATACTTTTCATCGTTTACGGCCACATTCATTTTTCATTCACCGTCAACGAAATTGCGTTGCTTGAATCTAGCGTCTTTCCGTGGATCTTTTCAACAGGCGATGCCCTGATTAGCATTCTCCGGCCCAATCCGCTTGTGCCTTTAACTTCAGGCACAAAGCTCTCCAGATCCATTGTCTCAACTCCGCCGCGCATGTAATTCTGGTGCTGTTTGTTCTATAACTGGTTTGCATGCCACGGTTCTTCTTTCTTCTCGGCCTTCATCGAGGTGCACCCGTAGTTAAGCAATCTGATTGGTCATCTCTTACCTGTGTCCCTTTGGTCAGTGGGCTCACCTACTGTTCCGTATATTGCCCGCCTGAGGCATCTTCAGCGTGTCTTCCAGTTTGCTCTGCCTTTCCAAGTTCCAACTGGTGTTAAGACAACTTTACGTCATGATTTTCACGAACAGTTTCAAGCCGTTTGATCTGCCTTATCTGATTCCTCCGGCCCTCAAACCACTTGGTCCTCGCCCACTTTGCTCGCTGTTACCACTGATGCATCTCTGCTCCACTGTCAGTCCCGCCTCAAAGTTACCTTTCTCCACGGATAATCTATGCTGCTCCGACCTCTGTGTATATATATTCGCTCTGATTTTCCAGCCATTTTCACCATCATCTTCTTCAAGCCGAATAATGTATATCCATTTATTAAAGCTCCTCTCATTTTTGACCGTTACCTCATGTCAAACCTACTTGTCTTCTTCAATCTTTTCTTTCGCATTCCCTCGTTTCTGAACCGCTGTTCACAGCAGTCATCATTTCTATACTTTCGAAGTCTCTTCTTTCTCTTTCTATTGATCCTCCATGTTCACTTGTCACGAGGAAAATATATCACCATCTTCCTAAGCCAATTCTACACTATTTGATCTAACCCCACCAGTCCCTTCCAGTCACTGACATTTCCGTGTTAAATCATCCCATTGCTCTTTGCCGCTGCTCCTTTTATATATATATATATATATATATATATATATATATATATATTCACCCTGTATCCTCCAGTTCTTCGCCGGCTGTTTCTTCTTTTGTCATTCCGCTAACTCTCATGATAGGTGCTCCTTCTCTCTCTCTCTCTCTCTCTCGATATCCGTGCTTCATATCCACCATATCCAATCCTCCCAAACTATTTTTGCTTTCTGAACCACCCTAACCGTCTTTCAGCGCTCGCTCTCTATTTTTATTGAGTTTTGTGCTTTATCTGCCGACCATGTATTGTGGTGTAACAAAGCCTCATTGGTTTTTAATCCCTAGCAAGGCTACTCAGATTTTTTCATCGTTGTCCCTCGCTACCACTATTTTTACCCCCGCTCATGTAAATCCGTTAACTTTCAGTTGTTCCCGCTTGGATATGTAGGATTCTCCATTTCACCTTGAACCTCAAAATCATCAAGCACCGCATCTGAATCCGCCCTTGGGTTCATTTAAGATCCTCCATTTTTTGGTGTGCATAAACTTATAATACCTTTTTTACCAAATAATAGTAGTTTATTTCGGGGACGCCTAAAGCATGCCTTGGGCAAGATCACAATTTTTAAAACCGACAAAACTGATGGACAAAATTCATAAAAAATTTAGTAATACGCGAGACAAAGGAGAGAGGAAGAATTAGAGGGGAGATGAGAGGGAGGTAAATGTATGCTCACCAAGGGGTAAAGGAAGGAGTATAAATGAACCTAAAGATGGATTCAAATATTTGACCGGAAAATTTGAAAGTTTAGGTCAGACAGAGGAGCGGGCTGGGACATGCTGAGATCGGAACCTGGGAGATTTACACGGCGGGGACTGAAAATCGGCAGGAGAAACTATCGTTACGAGAAGACGTGAAGAAAAAATGGAAAGAGCAAAGGGGAGGTAGAAGAAAAGTTGAGTTTTATGGCCAGGGATTAGGTAGACATGAGCCTTGTCTCATTGCGATAAATAGGCGGTGTCAATCTGAAAACAGAGAGCTAGCAGCGTAAGAAGTAAAGTGTGAATCAGATGGCAGCAGTGGCGCGGAAGGATCGAGATACGGTGAAGGGGAGGCCCAGATAAAGATAAAAAGGAGGCATATCATGAGGGGTGGCGGCATGGTGGCAAAAGAACTGGCTGGCATGGAACTGGAGGAGGCAGAAAAAATGTGGATATATATACACTTACGTACAGTTGCGTATATATATATATATATATATATAACAGCAGGGGCAAATAGCAGTAAAGGGATGAAACACGGAAGTAGCAGTGCTTGGAAGAGACAGGTAGGGTTGGTTCAAATGGTACGGAATCAAATTGAATGAACCCTGATGAATTTGTTTATGACAGGTGAACATGGGGTGTCAACAGAGAAAGGGAACCAACTTTGGGAGCACAAAATTGCTGGTTGTGAGCAGAAGTTGACAAATTAGGGTATATGAAGGAGATGATCGACGAACACAGGTAAGAGTGAATCTATCAGTCTGGCTATTGCACGTGTGGCACGTGGTGACCGTCGAACATGGGCGGGGGGTCAATAAATGGAGGTACGTTACGCGGCAAGATAGCCGTGAAAATGGCTGGGGAAGGCAGAGCGAATGGGATTGCAGGGTGGTTGGAGAGGTGTGAGAGGTCAGTAAAGATGAATAACTTGAAGGTTAAAAGAACTGCAGTGCAAAAAAGCAGCGAAATAAGGAAGTGGAGGATCAGAAAGATCAGGTAGCGGCAAATCACATGGTCTGAAAAAGTGGTGGAATTAATGACGCAACGATGTCTTTACACTACGTGGAACGCGGGAAAACAATTCAGTCTGAAAGGCACAATGAAGATGCCTGTAGCGAAAAACCTACGAACAGACGAGAGTGTTAACCAAAGAAAACCGGGTAATAGGTGATTACTCAGATCGTTTTACTGCAGATGACACAGGATGAAAACCGAGCAGAAGAAAATACCCTGAAGGGAAAACCCGCTATGGAACAAAAGGCGCAAGAAATGAGTGTGTATCGGAGTTAGGAGAATGGAATTAGAGAGCTGCATGCTTGCAGGCGACTACACGAACCGACTGAATTAGAAGTTGCTAATGGAGAAATGCCTAAAAGAAAAATCCACGAAAGAATTTTGGTTTCAAACATGGAAAACGGAGGTTGTGAAAATATAATAAATATGGTCGTAGAAAATGCATAGTTTGGAACGGCAAGTTCTTATTTGTTGATTGGTCATGAGTACGGATGAGTCCGGTGCATGACGGTTGGAGGTATAAGTTGGACAGAAATAGATATCGCAAAATGGCAGTTAGTTTGGGATGCGATCGGTGGGCTTTATAAGAATATGGATGTAACAAGTGAATAGAGATTAGGAGCCGACAGGTGTGAAGTGGGTGGAAAAGGAAATATTTTGGGCTTGCCCAAATTAAAATGAATAGGGCTAGAGTGAAATCATGCAGTGAGAGCTGTCGTGGTGGAAGAAGATAGGGAAAAACCATAGTGGGCAGGTGTATACAGTGTTAAAACGACGAAAATGGGAAGTGATGAGAGTGATGACAGGAAAGATAGGTAGGAGTACCTTGGCAGGACTAGAATGGTAGAAGCGAACTATCTGCATCCGACAGTATTGGATGCGGTAGATCAAGCAGAGTTGGAGCGTGCAATCCGCAGCCGGTTCTAGTTGGTGAGGCTGACCGTGTGTTGAACACCCAGCCTGATAAACACTTCGAGATGAAGTGTGATCCACTAGCCTAATTGCGCCCGTGAGTCGTTGCAAACGGCCTGCACGCCCGATGTGCGCGGCCCGAAGCGGGGATCTGACTTCGCTCCACACCGTTGGGATTGGCGTGAGTGATCATTGATGGTTGTACAGGGGGATGAGCAACCACGATAACTGAATGTGATCATGGATTGAGTGGCCAGGTTGCGAGTCGTTGGATGGTATTGTCAACTAGAACGGCGATTGGTAGACTGACATATAGCTTTATTATCCAGGCGCAGTTGCCGTGGTGGCTTTCAGAACGGTGCCCGAAATAGTTGTCCGCTATCGAGAGTCTTAGGGACGGTAAATGAAATAGAGAAAAGCAGTCTGGTATGGTCCAGCTGAGGATCAACTATAAGCCCGGAAAGAAGAAAGTGAGGCATGGGCTGATAGCTGCAGTTGGTCTGTAAGATATTTCGGGCGAGGGTCAAGGGAACGAATGACTAAACCTCATTTTATTGGGTAATGGGGATTGGTGATGGGTTCAGCTTAACAGCGCGAGAGAAGGAAACTGATGACAACGGGATGGAGTCACAGACGAATACGGATTACCAGTAGGGTTGTCGCACCGAGAGCAGGAGATACGTTCACCGCGGAACACGGAAGGCCATGTTCCTAGTTCGTGGTACTGATTAGAGGAAAGGGTTTTGAAATGGAATAAAGATATCGGCCTGTGGGGCAGAGGTAGTGAGATTTTAATTCGAGGCCTCTTCCAAAGGTCTGATCGGTGGAGATATGTCCAACGGCTAGCAATATATCGCCGGGAGCAGTTCAGTATATGAGAAGCGCGCGTCTAAAAGCGTACTGTGAGGAGACTGCGTAAACTGATGGGGAGCTTATTCCGGGTTTTAAAATAGGCTGATATGAAGAATCGAGATCTCCGGTGGACATTAAATTGAGGAAAAGGGAGAGAAAAGGAATGATGTTGAAGGGCGTAGAAGCAAGGGAAAGCAACTGAGATATGACGGGAAGTCCAGACTTCGTTTTGGATCACCCTAAACAGAGAGACTAGATTATGCGACGAACTCATAGGGGCGCAGTTTGTAGGAGCTCATGGCGTTGGTTATGTGTAAGGGCTACGGATGGGCATAAGAGCATTTTGGTGGAGGCGTTTCACGTTCTTTATGGATATTATACCATAACTTGGCCAGAAACTGGAGGCAATCGGACAGTGTCCTGGGAGTGATGTTACATTCGAACGGCACATGAAGAGACGGCAGGGGAGTAGCAACAGATATCAACGTACCAGGCCTAGGGTTCTCCTATCTTCGGCCATCCGGAACGATGTCTGCTCTGAAAGGTCATAAAACAAGAGTAGCATAGCCAAAATTGATGAACGTGGGGTGTGTTGGATTAGGTAGGCCGTCCAGATTAACTTGGCTTGGCTGTACAGAGCACTGGTAAGGTAGTAAGAAGCTTTTTTCTGCGGAGAATTCCGTGGACCACGAGAAGCTTCAGGTCTTGAGAGAGGATAAGTCACGTGATATGTTGCAAAGGGTCGTAGATAGGTCATTAGGGAAGAGGAAGTGATCTATTTCCATATCATGGGCAAAGGGTAATGGGTAATATGGCAAATAGAAGCGAGAACGTCGTTGATAAAGATAAGGGATGGCAGTGTGTCTGTGGCACTGCATTGAATGACTCCTCTAGTAAAAAGGTTTAGCAGACGATAAGAAGCCATCCTGCAAAGCAGCGTGTATTTTGTAGGGTAGATAAGAGGTTACCCAGAAGAACAGAAGATCCGAAATAAAAAGAGATCGGATTTTGGCTATCAGGTGCATACGGGAACAAGGTAAAGTCTTTGATATGTCGAGGTACATGACAACTACAGGGTTGCCGGCATCAGTTGCAGAGGATGAGGCATTAGGAAAGTCCGGCTGCCGGGGGGAACTGTAGTGGCATTTCAGGAAACCATGCCGACCGGGGTTCGGCATGTTGTTAGATAAAAATACTGGATGACTCGTTTTTGGTAATTCTTTCCATGATTTTGCAGACGGCTGGGTTCAGATTATAAGGCCCATAGTTGTCCGGGTCGTGTTCTTCACTCCTTCCGAAGCTCGGTGTGATAACAGAGGTTTTCCATCGGGGAGGGGAGGAAGCTGCGAAACACTTAGGTTTTGTATACTTTGAGTAACAACGAAGGAAGGTCAGTACCACTAAGATGGAGGGGGGCCGATGGAATACCAACTGAGCGTGGTTTCGGGGCAGGCTTTACAAACTAAACTAGCTTGTCGATTTCAAGATGGGTGAAGGGAATCGATGAAAGAGAGGCTGGCGCACAGGACTGGATGGCAGGAGGAAGGGGCACGGGGGCAGGTGACGAGGGAAGAAGAGAAATGGTTATTTAGGACCTCATAAATAGACGTTGGTTTATTAGCCTTAGATTAGCCGCAGATGAGGCATTTGGGCCGGGTAAGAGAGGAGTGGCTGGGCCCTTTACCAAACAGGTTTGACTGGTAGCCGGTTTGTCGGGTTGCATTAAAGCCATGGCCTACTGTCTTATATGCGAATCGGCCTCAGCTTCGGTTGCAACTAGTTGATTGGTAGGAGAATGGTAAGGTTGTTTGACCTATCAAAGATGAGTTAAAGCTTAGCCAGCTTGAGCTCTAAAAGTATCAGGGGGGAAAGCAGGACTCGGGAAGTGGATCGACACATAGGTAGGCGGAAAGCAGGCCGCGTGGGAGGTCGGAGCAGAGAGAGTCGAAAACAATGAGAGAATCAGGGGAAAAAAGTGTCCCGGTCGAGGTAACGGATTATCGTTGGTGCGACTGGCCAGTTACATGAACGGCAGGAAGTCGGAATAGGGGGGATTGTTTCGGATGAGAAGAACTAAAGCAACCGAGTTCACACAATACAGTGCGGTGGTCTCAACCCGGGGAGTGGTCAGTGACCCGGGCAGTGACATAGGGGATATCAGTGGAGAATACCAGGTCCAAGATTTTGTTCCCCTTTTAGAGCAGGAGACATTTTGGGTCCACTCATCAAAACGGACATAGTTAAGGAAGGGGGAGAAGGCGAGAGGGCTGGTATAAGAGGACCATCAGATTAAAAAAGGATGAAGCCTCCTGCAAAGACTTGCGCACCATCTGGATAGTCAAGCGCGGCAATAAAGACATCTGCGGCAGAGTCTATTCTAGAGAGCTTCAGACACGGAGGCACTCAAGTGGGTCCGGGGAGGAGGTTCTGGCCAGAGGTGTGAATATGTAGTGAATCCTCAATATCACCGGCGTGGATAGTGCATTTGACAGAGGCTAGGCAGCCACTAACAGGCCTGAACCGATGAGTGTTGGAGAAGCTTCGCTGCCTATCTGTACAGGCAAATTAAAGTAGGATATCTTCGGAGGACCGGGACTCAGCCGCTAGTACCACTTCAGGATTTGAGGTAAATGTCAGGGGTCACGGACTCTATACTTTTCTGGTTATTGATCGAGCGTTAGCAAGAACTAGTAGGGAGGAGTTCAGTGTCAGGGTGGGAAACTCATACCTGCCAGCTGCACGACTATTGCGATCGCTGTGGCCACAGGAACTTAGTCTTGCTGGAGATAAAGCATCATTACGAGTGCAAGGGCGTGCAATTTCGGGTGACAGACAATAAATAGACAAAGCGTCAGCCCGAGGTACTGCCGACTGCTCTGTGATCAACAAAGTGGGTGTGCAAGAGACTATTGGGGTAGGCCGAAGAGTGGTCACGTAGCACAGAGGGAGGGGCTCAATATGGCAAGGTGGGAGGCTAAAAAGGTCGGTTGCGGAGGGGTAGACAGGGGGGATTACAGGGCGCAGGTTACTCAAGGGCATGGTATCGAGTGAAGAGCGATCAGCGGCATAGGTCTGCGGGAGGTTATTGATGTGGTTCCTAAGGCTACCAGCGATAGATATGGTCAAGGATGTGGAGGGTTCTGATCGGGGGAATAGTGATTCTTGACTGCAGATGATCTACCCGTTGGACAGGATCTGCATAAGGCTGGTAGGTGAACGTAAGGTTGGAAGTATGTGGATGAGTAGCTAGGAATTAGTGTGGGGTGGAGGGAGGAAAGGGAGCGGCAAGCTGTAGGAAGGTTTGGAGGCTAAGAGGGGTATGGGGGCAAGTAATTTGGGAAGGTGGGTACGTAGAGCGGGGAGGCGGGGCATAGGTACCATCCTGGAGTATTTTCTAGTGTACTTCAGTGGTACTTCGGGATTGGGTGACGGCTGGTATAGAAGAACAGGGAAATGCGGGGGCATGCAAGGCAGTAATATAAAGGGTTGGTGTCTCGGGGGCAGAAAAGAATACAGGGTAGCAAAGGATTCGGAGGATCAGTACCTCCCGTCCGATCGGAACATTGGAGAGACAGTGGAAGTGAAGGAGGAGCAATGGAGGGAGGTTTGTGGCAACGGTATGGCTCTCATAGTTACTGTTACTCACAGAGACGGTGGCGTTAGACGAAATTGGATGGTTACCCAGCTGGTTGCCCCCTACGGGATCCGGGGATAGTCCCTCAGGAAATGTTCACTGGGAGTGGGAAATTAAGGGAGAAGTGATCCGCTGAACATGTGCACTCCTAGATGACGCAACGGGCAGGCTCATAAGAAATTTAGAGAGGCACTTGTGAGTAGCGCTGTGAAGTGGCGAGTTTAGGTCCGCATCCAATAGTTGGTCTGCAGTTTCGTTAAAGAAGGAACGGCGGTTTATAACACGTGTCGACGGCCCGGAGGAGGCATCGGAAGCACCACGGCGGAGGCTGATGGTTGACTCAGGGTCCTATTTTGAATTTGAGGTCAAGATGCGGGAGTGAGGGTTTTTTGATGGTGATGCAGCATGCCATTTGAGGCATTTAGTTGGGGGGCGAAGGCTACCGAAAGTAGAGGCTACTGAGTGAGATGATAGAAATGGGGTTTTGTGTAGAAGTTGAGCCGGAGGTGCGGAGTTAGACCCATCTAGGCCAATATTTTGCAAGTAGCAGGCGGAGAATGCTGGAATCAACGTTGGCATCTTGCTGGCGGGGTACTGAATACTAATATGCTTAAAAAGCTGTCTGGCAGCAGTTTTTGATTTGTTCCTAATGGTCTCTCTGGCCTTTAAGCCGTCCATGGATCGGAACGGCGGGGGCAGCGGTGTTGCTGGGACGTTTTATGTAGCCTTCTGCGATGGCGTCGGTAATGAGCCATTAAGCACCAACTGAGTATTTAGTGTTTGACCAACGAAGGCAGCAAGCGGCCTGAAACATTAAAAACCACGGCATTCCCGGAGATGGTTATACAGTTGCATGTTTCATTCGATGCAAAGTCGGAGAGATGTCCTACCGGAACTGTTTTTGGGGGAGGTAGCTGCCACGGGGCCAATGGGGGAGGCCAGATGAGGAGCCCTTGAAAGCTATTTATCCTCCAGCCTGAGCTTCCCAAGTTCACCGAAATTTCGCTTGAGGCCATTCGAACTACTGAGAGCTTCATTGTTGACTTTAACGAGGGTGACCGAGCACGACCTAGTTGTTGGGAGAGCTTGAAAGTGTTTGATTTGCTAAATTTAGCGATTCGGACGTTCTGAGTCCTGGCTGACTACCGAGATAGCATGATAGGCGGAAAAGTAAAAGAAGAAATTTCGAGATGCCCAGCGAGAACAAGGTGGGAACTTGTACGCACAGAGTGGGAAGTTATGACTCTAGATGGAAGATATCGTGAGGAGAATCAGGGGGGATTTGCTAGATTAGTCTTACAGAAAGTTACATAATTGAACTGAGGCTGAAAATATCCAGGATTATTGTTAGCTCCAACTCGCGCAGAGGGGCTTTTGATGTGCCACAGCTCTTTACAAAAAATGGCACTACTTTGGTTGTGATGTGACTTATGCTACGGTGGACTAAGTCATAAGTGTTGGTGGTGAGAAAAGTAAAATGAAACTACGAGACAACCTGAATTTCACATCGGGGTGACCTCGATCTGGAACAACCAGCGTGTGCAGCAGAAAAGATGTATGATAGGCGGGGGTGGAAGCTATTTACTACTCAGTACATCGATGGTGATAAAATGTGCCGAGCGTAAAAGTGAAAAGATATACCTCTGACACTGAGAGCAAGCTCGAGGGGAAGCCGGTGGTAGCTGGAGAGGATCAGAGCAAATGACATGTTTGCAGCAGCAGCCTGGGCGTAAAACAGAATCTTGTAACCCACAAGAGGGGCCAGTACATGGGATTGACCGTGGGCTGAACACAATCTGATAACCATTTATGAAGTAAAACGTTGAGATCCACCAATCTAGTTGCGCCCGCACATCGTTGCAGACGCCTTTCTCTCCCGACATGAGCCGACAAAAGGGGTGGATATGAAGGCGTCCCGCACCGCTGGGACGAGAGTGAGTTGTACAGATGCGGTGAAGTCAGGTGGTCTAGATTCTTTTGATCTAGCCGTGAGAATTTTGGCGACCGGAGCAGGTGGGGAAGCCGTTGCTTGACGAACGAAATTCAAATTCTCCTATCCAGCAAGAAACGTTCCAAGTTGTTTATGAGCTGAAGCAGGCCGTAATCGTCCTTGGAGTGTAGGTTCTGGAAGTGGAATGAAAAAACGGCAGTCTGACTGCTCTATCACCTGTGGGCTTGAAGAGGGACACAGAACAACAACATTGGGCTAAGGAATTAGCAATAACAGAGGAGAGGTAGTTTCTAGGGTTAAGTTAAAAACGGATAGCAAAATAAGGCAGCTGCAGCGCTAAATTATCGTGAGGCTTATTTTGAATCACCAGTGGGATGAGGGGGCTAGAATGAGCAACAGCTGAAGAGAATACTTATGTGCAACTAAATGGATGATGGGTGGAAAACCACATGAATTTTGGCGGTTTGCTCCTCAGAAGGCAGCCAGCAAACTCGCGTGATGAAATGAGATATCACCAGGTGGGTAATTCGCGACTAAATAAGGCCAGTACCTTGATGGAGCGATACCGTACATGTAACTTTCTATTTTTCGGCATTGGCTATATTCTAATACCTGATAGCTGTCGACGAAAAAAGATCGTGCCGTCTACGATAAAAACAGATTGCATGAATTGATTGATCAACAGAACAACACTGACCAGAGGGAGGTCGCGGTCTGGAGCGATGGAAATAATGAGTGGATAAACGAACACGCAGAGAGTATGATTTCCAATCGTAGGGTACGGGTCTGACCGCTTCTATCTGCTTACTGCAAAACAGAATGAATCTGCGCGCTCCTTAGGATCCATTAGTGATTTTCGTCTGCTGGACAAAAGTTGTTAGGCTAATCGTCAGTATCCCTGACCGGGTCCGTGGGCTCGAGTAATATACATGTGTATCACGCTTCAGAATGAGATTCTGTAGAGTAAGATATTTACTCATTTCTGTTTAGTATTCCAAAGAGGCTGAAGATAGCGACCTTGCTTGCCATGGAAGCTGGTTCCTTGGAGCGGAACATTGAATGCTAAAGAAATTAGACCGCACCTCAGTTCTGGACACGGGAATGGAAGGCGTGGAGTATATGTATCGCAAACAATATTTGAACGAGGTTTTGACTTTGCCGGATGTAGGTATTATAATATTGCAAAACGAGACAGGTTCATCCACAGTTGGGGTGGCCATGGAGGCTTTAGGTGCAAAATTTCACGCAGTTTCATATAACTTAACGTTGAGGAATACGCTGGCAACTGCTTGGTAAATTTACCTTGAATTTTCTCGATAATCAATCTAACATTCTGTGGCTTGTAGGAAAGACGACAGGGCAGTATTTCAAAAGTGGTGTGACATGAAATCCGATTTTTTTGGCTTGCTCTCCGGGGGGACCGATTAGCCGTCTGGCTTTAGCAACCCGCACATCCGAATGTTCGGATAAACTAAAAGTACACTAATATTGTGATCCCAACTCATCTACTTCCGGGCTGTTTGGAATATACCAATAGGTAATTTTAAATGCCCCTGCGGGAAACTGGTGCTTATACATAAGGATGCAGCTTTTGGCAGCGGACAGCTTCATCAGCCAATGGTTGCTCCTGGAATCAAGCGAAAGCAAATCGCTTGTTACGTCAGCAACGGTTAAAGCTACGGTGCCATGTTCAAAGGAGTATGTAATTTTGTTGTCGTTTGCGAAAAAGAATACAGCACCGCGATTCATGGCGTTAAAAATGTCATTTACACAAGTACGGAAGAGTAAGAGACCTAGCACCTTATCTCGAATAACTCCACAAGTTACTGGTCGGTGTGACTGTGAACGGCTGTCAACGTCCACCTTCTGTCTTCGGGAAGTTAGATACGACGAAAACCAACTATGAATGGGGCCAACAATTCCGTAGGTTTTCATCTTAGCCAGAGCCTATTATGGGACACTCGATCAAAAACCTTAGTCATGCCAAGGAGAATTACGATCACTGATATAACACTGCTGGCAGCCGTAGTTTTCAAGCTGAGGGAACCACTCATGCAAGTGGTAAATGATATTTTATGAAGAAAACCATGCTCACCAGAGTCAATGAGGTCATTGTCCAGGAGCAAGTTTTCACTCTATTTTTAGTAATAATTTTAGAATTCGGGAAACGGCAGGGGTGTTCCACTGATGAACTGTTGGTCAGGCCCTATCGAAAGCCTTTCTTGGGGATTTTGATAATACTTGATGATCTCCAATTAGTGATAAAGGTGATACTTTTCAGTGAAAAACAAAAGCTTTTGACAACTGGAATGGGATATCAGTTCCACCTTAACTGAGAAGCCGGTGGTGGGGTATCTGGCCCTATACAGTTTAGTCAGCTGTGCTTTTGATTTGTTTGGTTGAAATGAAGCTGATTAGAACTGTTTGGATGTCAGCCGTTGAAAGTGATTTAAGCACAAGCAGTCAACGGTCTTTTGAGAAGAGGAAAGATAGTTAAAAAACACCTCTGACGTCACTTTAGAGTTTTTTATACAATTGTCGTTGTGTATAACACATGAGATGGAAGAAGCGCGCTAGCTGTTCCTCAATTTCATCAGCTAAAATGAAGCTTCAGTCCTCTTGCAGTGAATCAGCGCCCTTGGTTCCTGTGTTTTACTGAGGGATACCTAAATCATCTATACTGAATGAGATAAACGGAACTTTTGTAAGAACAACGAAGAATCTCGAACTAGAAAATTCGCTTTGTAGTACAAAAAGCTTCGTTTTAATTCCAAAATCACTGTTTGGTTACGGCCTCCAAAAGATCTCTGGAATGGAATCATTGCATCATGACTTGAGTTCAACATGGAGCAAAGCTGATCCACTACCGTATGTACATTTTCAGATAAAAATATGTCAAGCTTTGGAATCATCGATTCTTTACCCCTAGTGTGCGTAGTATGGAATCAAGGGAGATATTCTGAGGGAAGAGCTAAGATAAATGACGTATCGTAGATGATAGCTTATGCGAACATTTTACTAAATTCATTTGATTCAATCAACAGTGTCTAATTTTCTCCAA
This sequence comes from Fasciola hepatica, assembly GCA_948099385.1. NCBI lineage: Eukaryota > Metazoa > Platyhelminthes > Trematoda > Plagiorchiida > Fasciolidae > Fasciola > Fasciola hepatica. The sequence continues at coordinate 1,812,956 of CANUEZ040000151.1, forward strand.
TTTCACTTTTTTTCAACCGCTTTAATTTTGTTCAGCCCTCAAGATCTTTACGGCAAGAAGGTTGCCCGTCGTTTACCATGATAGTTCCCTTTCCTTTATAAGCTTTTCTGGAAACAAATGCAGAATCGTGGTTCGTAACCACCGCATCGGCCAAGACGTACTTGATCTGGTCAGGGTGCAATCTGTTTAGAGTTTGGCTACTCACTCCACCGAATAATCAGTCTCAAACCTTCCAGATAGCGCCTCGGAACCTCAAACCAGCAAGTAGCCCAATTTGATGCGAAACCCAACTCAGAACAGGAGAAAACATGAGTGTGTTCTAAGACTAGAGCAAGCGCGAGCCTAATGTGCCTCCAGAGGCCTGCAAGGGTGGGGTTTGGGAAATTCTTCGAGGCTGCAACCTCGAGTTCGGTGTAGTTTGCTTTAAGCTTGCGTTGCTGAAAAAAACATTTTAGTACCTTTGAAATGAAAACGAATTAATAGATACCGAAATATCGTCAGCTTCACCATATAAATATGTATGTACAAAAGGTGAACTGTCGTTTGCGGTTGTCATATTAGTATGATATGGCAAAAAGTATCGGAGCCGCTGGTTTGTTGGGCTTCTATTTGTTGCTCTTATTTATTTGTCTCCTTTCAAGGCTGACGTAGTGGTGTTCTCTTAAAAAAATTCTGAGACTCCTCCGCGAATTCCGCTATATTAATAATGAGACAAAGCATAAGTACATAACAATGACATCTTGGACTGTGAGCCGTAGTCACTTTCCACCCAAAAGGTAGTCAAAATCGTGACAAAAACTGTACAAACAAAACAATTGACCAAAGAGAATAAACAGAAAGTACCTCTTCTGAAGTATAAATAAATAGAACAAATGTTTTGCACCTATTCAAGCCCAACATGTAACCTCTTAGGAGTAGAGCCAAAAAACCAAAGTAAACCAGCTGAACATCAGCAGTCCGTCTATGTGAACGAGAAAGCGAAACTGAACCTTAAAAAACATATTGCTTTGGTTGACTGCGGCTCACTACTATACTGAATGTCCACAAAGTTATCTCATCAGGAAGGTACGACGAAGAATGAAAAATCAAATGCCTCTATCATGGAGAAAGTAAGGGTAATAAAACATTATCAGCAATAGTGATATGGGAAAGAGTTGTCCTACATCCGCAAAGAAAATATATTAGGGAAGCAAATGAAGAATTTTCAATCGTTCATGATATTACAAGCTATTCACTTCTTATTGTTCAGCCTTCAAAGCCGCATCAATAACCATGGTTTTCCCGTTTCTTGGTGGGCTCGGTTTTCTCAGTTTCGTCGTTTATGTGTTTGAACTTTGGGAAAATCCGTTCTTTAGTGCGCATTGAGTCTTCTATTCGGGGCTGAAGTACACAAACTACAAAGCATGAACCATAGACCAGAAGTCATTGCAGAAAAACGGGTACCTGCAACGATTACTCAAGACGGAGTCAGCCACCAAATGAGTCCAAGGAAGAGCCTGACTCGTTTTGGAAGTAATGTTGGGTAACTGAGGCTGAGTCAATCGGCCCAGCCTCGACAAAACGAAAGCCAGCACAGTGGCGGCATGCCATAAAAGTTGACAAGTGGACTGTGACAGACCAGAAAACCGTGGAACAAAGCGCAGCCTTGTTTGCGCTAGTTCGGTTGTTTAGCCTTCCGTTAGATGCTGTTGATTACGTATGTGCTAATTTACACCTCCAAGTTTCAGTAGATTTGAGCATTTGGAATCATCGCAGCTCTTCTTCGTAGTTCCCAGTAGACCTCATTCCTGTTGACGGCACATTTTAATAACCGTTAGGCCCGACTGGCAAATGGAAATCGTAAATGCAGGCCTTTTAATAACCCAGAACCCCCGAAAACACCCCCTTCCCCGGGGAGGTTCCGGTCCGCTGCGGCGATTAGTCAACACTCCTGGATCTGTTTCTCGGATGTCCAAGAAGGTACATGCTGCGATACTAACTCCAGTTTTTCCATTTGGTATATGGCGAAGAAGGCTATGTTTACCTGCAGGGACCACCACAAATTACCAGGGTGCGTTAAGGTTGAAAACCACAGGGAAGGGGCATTATCCTGGGAGCTTTCCACTGAACCCGACTGGGAAGGGATTGCAAGAAAGCCTCCTCCATACACTGGTTTACGTGTAGACAGGGACGAAGGAGAAGTTATCCCTGGACTAGTCAACAACAGCGCAAAAGAAGCCTCCTTTCTGACACCGGCAGGCATACTTCCCCGTACTGATCGTGATGCGGAAGGGGCAAACCTGGAACAGATGGTAGCACAAAGGACCTTCCGGATTAAGCTGAACGAGAGATAATACGGCCGGCAAACCGTATCCGAGACCGATCCCCGCAGACGTATTCACTGAGGCTACAAGCTGTGTTTCTAGCGAAACCGTCGAAGACACCCAGGTCCACAATGAAATAGAACAGCGGTGTAAAGGGGGAGCAGTTCAAAGGGTTCAAATAATCTGTTCTGCAGAGGTACAAGGCAAAGGAATCAGAATTTGAATCAACCAGCAGCGGACCTACTGGTGCGGTTGAAGGGCTTACCCATGTCCTTGCCAGGAAGGTATTGCCACCTGGTAGATGGATACACAATGCCCATGGACTGGCTTCAAAAGAACGACTCGGATGCAGTTATAACAACAATAATAATAATAATAATAATGGTGTATTTCTCAGCCATGGTCGAGAAGCACGCGCTAGCGCATGATCATGGTGTAACACGTTACTCAATAAGATGAAATATTCACAAATTCTAAGTATGAAAGTCGAAAGTGTCAGAGATGGAAAAACAAAGACAGCAACAATTTGAATGGATCATTTTGATAATGGTTTGCGCGGCAGTTTTGAACCAGCTTCGAATCCTGGCTAGGCATTGGTGCGCGGTGAAGATATCGAAAAATCGTTAACGCAGTGCCAAGGACGCATTTTGAACAAGAGAGATTCAAGCCAAGGAAACCGGGGGCCCACTAAGGCTCTGCAGGTGGAGTAAGTTTTGAACAAGAAGAAAAGGGGGGAAATTGTAAAGAAGTGTATTCGGGAAAATCGACGCATGTGAAGAGGATAGCTATCCATGAAGACAATGCAGGCCCTGAATGACGGATTTACCGGAGTTCAATAAACGGAATGAGTTTTGAAGCAGGGGGACAGGAGACCTTTTTCGTGAGAGTGAACACCGGTGGATGTGGGAGAAACAGCAGTCCATAAATAGGTAAGTTTAGATTCAGTAACATGTACTATTCGGAAATGAGAAAGCCCAACATGAGGGTCTTCGAGAAGTGCAGAGTCGATTTCCAGCCGGCTACGGTTCAGAGGAAAGATAATCTGTGGTAACGGATAATAAAGTGGGAAATCTCCGCAAGGACTTCAGCTTTATTATGCTGTTTCACTTACAAGTATATATGTGTGTGTTGACACATTTGCCTTCAGTGTTATTCAGCGTCATTTCTTGTAACGAAAGACATCGAGTGCGTAAGTTCCGTCTGGCAGGGCAAAGTATGTGTCGGTCGATCAGCCGAGTATGGCTGTATATTAGCGGCATGCGCGTGAACTGGAATTCGTGTTGGTTGCTTTGGAAAACGCTGAACGATCTGATAAGCGATTAGGGGTAGTTCCTGTTGTGTGGGTTGATTTCGGTCCCAGTTGCTATGGTAGGTACCACTTGAGTCTCTGTCTGTACGAGTCAAAGCGGCATTCTTGGTTAGCCAATTTCGCGACTGAGATAGTGGGAGACAACGAACCTGAAATAAAGGGGGATTGCAGTTTGGACGTGGTTCCAGCTATGGGTTATGATAATATATGAAGACAATAAATAATGGATTGGTTAGGTCTATGTGAGTGGGGCATGGGTAAAATAGGCTCGCAGTGGATTTGAGCTCTACTGCTGCAGGCTGACGAAGTTGCTTGCGCTGGCTTGGTAACCGTATATGCATTTCAAAGGATTTATGATTTGCCTGTGAGCATGGCATCGCTCGGATACTAATGAAATACCTAGGGCTTCACGGTTAACAGTGGTTAGAAATGATAACCCTCAGTACCGTTTGCTTTCGTAGAACGCAGTTTGGCATTGAGGCGATAAAATGGGTTTGAAATAACAGACTGAGCAAGTGGGACTAACACACTGTTTGCGTAGCGCTACGCTGTTACTGTCTCTTTCGGTATAGTGGTTATTCTATACTGAGTAGTTTCCGAGGAGTCTGAAAGTAGAAGGAACTATTGGGGTGACAGTGGTGATACATTATAGGTAATTGGTCACGTGCCTTGGAACATTAACGTGAGTTCATCTATGCTCTTCCTCGATAGTGCTATCGCACTGAGATTAAGCTCCAGTGTGGGCGAGGAAATCTGATGTGGATAAGATTGCATGGTTATCGTGGTATCTTCTTCGTCGTAATCGTATTGCAAAGCAGGACTACACCGATGTGAGGGGAACCTTGAGAGGTGGGAATGAGAGGGGTCCGAATTTTCGTCAGGGAAGCAAACTCTAACGGTCTACATTCAGTGCTCATGGTAGGCGGCACAAGGGCCTGCTTTAGGTAGGGAGGTAGCACGGTACTCAACCACTGGCATCCAGCACGTGGCGCTCCAAGAATGATCCACACTTTTCTAGACGTTCTTATTATTTTTTTAATGGTTTTATCACAGTCAGGTATCTGGCTATCAGAGAAGGCGGAGCTGTTTTGGTGGGCGACCATAGCTTCCACGCCCCGGCCGAAACACAGACCGCATGTAACAAGCCGCGATGGGAATAGGTCAGCAACACCAGTCAATCCGTAGAAACACTACAACCCGGAAATATGGGTCACATGTGACAAGGCTGGTGTGCCCGGAAGACAAAACAGTGGGGTATTTTTTCACTCACTTTTTTGTGCCAATCTCATACTTTTGTTGTTCACGTCTCACTGGTGATCAACTCTGTGCAGGGAGACCATTACGGCCGGGAATGTTTGCAGGAGTGCCGCGCTAATACTCGCCTTGTCCGTGAAGTCAGAACCCTCATGCCGTTTACATGGGACAAAAAATGCAGGGGAAGGTAGAGTCAACCACAGCCTGCGATTATTCGTTGGGGTTTATGTTCAACACAACGCCAGTCTGCACAAAGATGGGGTACAACTTGCAGCACTAACAACGTGATTCGTCGGTACGATCCACAGATGGTTAGTAGTTTTGCTGGCTAAGTATCAAATGTTGTATAGGCCAATCGTGGAGGATGCTAGAGTTCTGTGATAGGGACAGAATTTTAGCTGTGAATGTCTAATGATGACTACTGGATGGAGGTTGAGGAGTTTGGCAGGTGCTGCGTCTTGGGTTAGAGACAGAGGCAAAGACCTAATAATAATCAGCACTGGAAATGTTCATAGATTATCTTTCATGCTTTAAGTGGTATTTCATATAATCAAATACGACTTCTGAAGCACTGGCCTCAGTCATGAGAGTTATTATGTTTAGGCATTGTAAACCGGTAGGTTAACGCTTAAGTGATGGCAACTAAGGTGTATGGTGTGGCACATCCTTGATTATCAAGGGTTCAGGTTAGTATCCAACGCTTTCCTCATAAGCACTTTCAAAAGACAAATAAGGTTTTGTAAGAGCGATCAGTTTTTGGATGTCCAGAGATACGTGTAATCTAGACTTAAACATAATTAGGGAATCTACTGAACGGATATCAGCTGGGAGTTTATTCCACAGAGTTGCATACTTCAGGAGGAAGAAGTTTTGCCTTAAGGGTTTCCGGGAAGTAGGGATCAGTATACCGTGTTCCCTATTACGCAGCTGGTGCGTCGAGTTTATGCTGAACTGAACTTGGCTGGAGGATACAGCTTGTTTGTGGAGCAAAGTAAACAAAAATGCGAGGTTGAGTTTTATTCTCCTAACCATAGGGGATCAAGCCGCAGGAGTGTACACCGCTGTTCGTAGGTCAGGGTCGTAGAGGGCCCAAACAGTTTTTGGTGAATCGACGCTGTACATTCTCAATGTCGATAATGTCACGTTTATGCATATTTGAGAACACAAGTGTACAGTACTTTAGGGTTGGGCGAATATGAGTTTTGTATATCTCTAACCTACTGTTCGTGAGAAAAGAATTTCTCTGCAACAAGCCAAGGGACTTATTTGCCCGTGCAGTTATGTGGGAAGTGTGTTCAGAGAAATTGAAAGTGTAAAAATATTGCAGTCAAAGGTCTCTTACTGTTGGGGAATATGGGAGTGAGACACCGCCAATCTTAAGCGTATAATAGGGAACATTGCAGTTTAACGTGAGATAACTGCTTTTGTCCACTCAAAATTCCATTTTACAGCGATCACACCAGGAGGATAAGGGCTGTACGTCGACCAAGATGTTATTCAGTGCTACAGGTAGGTTTCCTCGTTCGAATTCGTAAACTATCTTCATATCGTCGGCAAACAAGAAAATTTCACCATAAGTGATGACATTGCAAATATCATTTATACATAGTAAAAACAGCAGTGGTCCTAGAAGATTACCTTGGATAACCCCGCAGTTTACTGGGTGGGGGTCTGATATCTGACCGTTGATGCACGTAACTTGGTGACGGTCTTGTAGATAGGATTTATACCAACTGAGTAGGGGGTTTTCAGTCCTGTATCCCCTAATCTTGTTGAGTAACTACAGATGTAGCACTCTGTCGAAGGCTTTTGTCATATCAAGATAGATGGTGACGAGTGCTCTGTTTTTGTCGGCAGCTGTTGTTAATAAATTCGGAAAGTCAAATTGGCAGGTTTGACACGACCGTGATCTGAGAAATCCGTGCTGTCTTGGGCTGATGAGCTTATGTGTAGAAAGGTAGTCGGTCAGGTAGTGTTTCACAACTTTTTCTAGCAGCCTCGAGATGATTGGCGTTTGATTAATAGGGCGGTAATTGGCAATTTCGTGCACTGAGCCTTTCTTGTGCCTGGGGATAACAATGGATTTCTTCCATTGGCTGGGGAAGGTCCCGGTTTGCAGAGATAAATTGTATAGGTTCAGTAGTAGCAGAGGAATGTCCGGGCCGCCAAAAGCGAATAATGCTGATGGTAGGCCGTCAGGTCCGGGGTAGTAGGTCGGTTTGAAAGTGTGAATGTTTCTATTTATATCCGTAGTGGTAACCATGATAGAACTGAGTGAGGAGTTTGTGACAGACGGGATGATAAACTGGGTACACAATGGACTGAGGGACACAGTGGTTGTGAAGAAAGTATTAAACGTGTCAGCTATCTTTCGAGGTGAGGTTATGGGGTTATCCAAACGGATGATCTGTTTTATGCATCGAGTTGACTGTGGGGCACGAACATTGTGCAACCTGGCTAGCTCTTGAGCTTTGTTTGGGTGGCGTAACGCTTTGGTTTCTTGCTTTAGTTGTAGGTCACGGGCCTTGCGGTGGATTTCGTGGTAGAGGCGTTTTAGTCTGAAGACTGTAGAAAAGTCTCTATTTCGTTGGTACTGCCGTCGAAGCTCGTCGTGTTTCTGCTTTAGCCTGGCTATATGGTAACCCGCTGGTCTGGATGGATAGTAGGCGCGTGATATGTTTTCGATGCATGAGTGTAAACTTGAATAGAGGAGGTCAGCGGCGTACTGGGGATTTGCTGTTAAGAAGAACTCGTCCCAGCTTCTGGAGCGAATTTGAGAGGGGATACGGTCCCATTTAAAGTGACGGAAGGAGGGACCGTTACATAGTAGGCCATCAGTAGGTGGCTTGACTTGAAATCTGCAACTAATGATTTTATGTTCGCTACCTGTGTAGTCGTTTAGTACGGAGGCAGAGACGTTCGTGAGACCCAGGGTAATTATCCGATCAAGGACGTTATTCTTTCTGGTAGGTTGTTTTACATGTTGGGCCCACTGGCCCAGGCGAATGCATGAGGCAAATTGCAAATATTTGTAAGGGGCAGAAAAGGAGGACCAGTTTACGCCCGGGGCATTGAAGTCGCCTGCTATAAATTTACCTCCAAATGGCAGGTCAGCGATGTAACTGAATGCATCAATGATGGGATTAAATGTGGAAGTGTCGTTTCTGGGGGTCGATATATACAACCTACAACTATGTTCATCTGGGATAGAGAAATTGTAGACCATATAGAATCTTCAACATTTGCCAGCACGGTATTTTCCAGTAGGGTGGCAGATAGGCTGCTCTTGACATACCCCATGCAACCTCCAGCGCGGCGGTAGATTCGTTGAGTCCTGAAGGTTTGATAACCGATCAGTGATATTTGGGCAGAAGGTATGTTCTCGGTGAGCCAAGTCTCAGTGATCAGGATTATGTCGAAGTTGTGGACGACGGCCAGTCTTTTTATAGCGGAAAGCTTGTTCAAGATGGAATGGGAGTTGAATAGTGCTATGGTAAGGATTTCTGTAGGAGGCTTCGAGTCGTCAGTGGATTTGGTAGCCAGGGTGTGCGTGGCAAGGCGGAGATCAGCGGGCGGGTCAACCATGCAGGAAGACTGGATGTGAGTTGCCACCTCCTTTTGGACTGCTCTATCCCTATTGCCGCACATTGTGCATTGGGCAGAACACTCATGATGTTCAGTAGAGATTAACACTGGATGCTGAGGTGTTATTGTAACGCGGGCTAATAGATCTGGAGGGGGGTATGGTGACTCTAGGTGGGACCTTTGAGGCAAAACAAGTATAATTCGGAGGAGAGCTAATAAGGATGCCAGGGGGTCAGCATGAGGGTGGAGAGCACTAGGGGAGGGGCAGCCGTGGTTTTGACGGAGGCCTTGTGGGGAGAAGGATGAAAGGCAGGGTAAGCGGGATTTTAATGAAACAGGTATGATGTTTTGGATAGAGTTTGTTGAAGTGGCAGGCATCTCGTAAGGCTCCATGAGAAGAGTGTGAGGGGGTGGAGTAGTAGCGGAAGGGCTGCTGATGAAAGAGGCCTTGGTGTGAAGGGTCAGTTGGCATAGTGTGCAGTGGGGTCAGAGTAGAATACGGCGATGTCGGGTGGTAAGGGAGCAGAGGATAATGAAGCTGCGGAGGGTTCAGATGGGGCACCATGAGGCGGAAAATGGTCGGGCGCGGGCCACATGTTGTGGTACCGGTTGGCAACGATGCTGGTAACTCGTCCTGAAAAAAATTTGTGATATGGTACTGCATCTGTGGACGTGATGACGGCGGTGTCTGGGTTTGTGGGTGTGAGATGTAGCAGCTGGGTACGCGAATCTCCGGGGGACCAAATAAATGCGCTGGTGGGCTAGCGCTAGGGTGAGCGACGAGATTTCGTGTGTACGGCCGAGGTGGGGGCCGTGAATGGGTAACAGGCCGGTTAGCTGGAGCGCGAGAGGTCCTGTGTCGACTGCCCATTAAAGATGGGAGCGTGACGATGTCAGTGCAGACGAGGTCTTGGCCACTGGGAGCAACAGGTGACGAGGGTGACGTTGTGGCCGAACCACTGGGAGGCACCGTTGCTGTTGGCTGGTCGGTGCGGGGCGGCGCTTTGGAATCTGGTGGTTTGTTGGCTAGTTTGGCAGACAGACCAGGGCGTGGATGGCTGCTGGCAGAGAGGAGGGGTTGTATTGCTCGACTGTGGGTAGACAGTGGTGGAGACTGGAGTGCAACATGGAGCCTTTTTGGGGGAGGTTGAGGTGAACGGGACGAATCTAGGTCTACATTTTGCGCTGGAGCACTGGTTAGCGGGAGTGCTGACGAGTTGTTCACGGTGGGAAGTTTCTCAGGGGAGCTTTTTGGCACTGGGTCAGAGGGTGGTGGGAGTACTTGGTTGCCGGCATTCGATCTAAGGACCTCCCTCTGCAGAGGAGTTTTGTCAGGAGCAATTTTTATATTTTTAAATGAAGTGGACTTTGCGATGGACTCTCTCTTTTTAACGGATTCCGCGGATGTGCTCTCCTCTAGAAATTGAAACAGTAGCGGGCACATGTTTCGATGTGACGGTTTTCTGAGTCTTTCGCAGTAGCACTCGTGGGGTGACATACCATATGCCATGAGCAATGACTGTTTGACCGAGGACAGGGGCAAATGATCTGGAACATTAAAAACAACGGCGTTTTTGGAATTTTTTATTCGTCTATGGACTTTAGATGCAACTGAGTCCAGGAAGTGGCCGGCTGATAGGAGACTTTCAACGTTTGGACGTTTTAAGGGATCAACAATATATGCTAGTGGCAGCAGCATGGTCAGTGCATCATTCGTGGATCGTAACTGCTCCTCTAAGGACGATAAGTTTTGCTGAAGCACATTATATTTGTTGCTGGCTTCACTGTATGTATCGACCAGTGGTACTGAGTAAGGCACTGAGGAGGTAGAAAGTTCGGGGGCGCTTAGTGCTTGTAAGTGGGGTTCGATTTGCCGCTCGGTAAATGGGGCGATTTGAAGTCGATCTAGGCATGATATCTGAAAGAACTTTGATAGAAGTGGATCCGCAAGTCAAATGCTAACCTCAGATTTTATTTTTCAGAAAAAAACTGATTTATTTTAGCTAATGGGGATGTCTTGCAAAACTGTTCGTGAGCTATTTCTCTAGATACATCAGTGGAAACTATACCAATAACAGCACGGCTAGTGACATGGTGTAGCGCGACCCTAAATAAAAGGATGCCCATCTGGCAGCTCCGCATCAGATCAGGAACTTCAAAGGGAGCCAGATGGTGGAACCAGACAACTCGACATCAGGAAGTACTCATAGAGGGTGAAAGGCACATAGAATACTCAACCCTCCTGGCTTGCAACAAGAGACTCTCTAGTCGGGAAAAGCGTGGCCGGCTTAGAGCCATCTCTTAATGGTTTTGCACAGGGAGCAAGTAGTTTTCTCGAATGAGTAACGCGCAGACAATTGAAAGGGCTTCAAAGTAAAGCGATTCATCCGTATATTTCACCGTACCAGGATGACAGATTAGACATGCAAAACATGCAAACCTCAATCATGCTGTCAACGCGATCAGCAGGCAAGAAAGAAAGTTCACTAACGCCCGGAGGCCTGAAAATAAACTACGGCGGATTCAGGAGTCAAGTTGATCACTTGTCACGGTTGTTAAACCGAGGCAATAGTAGAAGTTTCATACTTGCAGATGGCATGTTCTAAGGTGGGCAGCACTCAACGAAGAATAGATGTTTTCGGTCAAATGACGTATTCAGAAATATTCACAGAATGTGCTGTTGGCACCAGGAGCCTGAAGCCCATGTAGTGGAAAATCCGCTTGCATTTTTCACTCCAAAAATTCTGAAGCCGCAAGCCGCTCATCTGTGTGCTGTTCGTTTCACTGAGAAGTGACAAACGAGGCTAGCCCAATGATTAAAACCAGAATAGTTACCATGTATCGTTGAAACAGTGGCCAGTGCATCACCGACTATTTACTTTCGTTAGTCACATCCGACTGTCCGGACCGCAACAGCTCAGCTGGTAGAACATATGTCCGGCATGCGGAAGGTCGCGGGTTAGATTTCGGCTGGCGGCTTCAGGCTTTTCGAGGTGAAAATTGCACGTAGGTTTTCCATTACATGAGATTCAGGCCCCTCTTGCCGGCATTACATTCCATGAATATATTTCGACGCCCAATGGATCACGTTCATCTGTGAGCTTCTCGTCCCACTGGTAAGTGACTGGCGAGGCTGACCCAGAGTGTTCAAGAATATTTACCGTGGGTTTCTTATATGCTAGTTACATGGAGCCCTGCTTAACCAAATCAGTCCGGAATCAGCTGGATCATAATAACCTCATATAAGGGGCCTTGCACCGAAGTGAGTCTACCGGACCTCTATCGTGTTTACGTTTTCTATGCCGATTCAGTCTTAACCGATATTCCTCTCAAGTCACTCTCGAGCTATATTGGGCAAACCTATGGTTTGAATTCTATTTTGCTCACCTTCCGCGCGGTCACACTTCAGTTAACCTTCCTCCACTGGGCATCTGGCCTTATCCTCGCGAGGTCCTCTTCTACAATCATTAGCTGGGAAATAAGCTGACTGTATTCCAGTTCAACTGCACATTTTCTTGTCAGGTCGGACTGTTTTAGCATGTTTTACCATGAAATCATGCACACTTCTCGATAGTTCCAACCATGCGTCAACTTCGGATAAATTTATCTGATCTGACTAACGCTCGCACCATATGTTCACTGCTTTATTATTCTGCTTTTCTGTCTTTTCAGCCAACCACTAGCCGGAAAAAGCCATCATCTGAATCACATTTCACTCATCCGGTAATTTATCTTACTGTGCTCAACCAGGCTTCCACGACTGAGCACCTACGCCATACCCAACTAAACACGCTGCTCTAAGTCTTCTCCGCAAATGTCATTCTTTAAGCTATTGATTATTGGTTTTTCCGCATCATTTCCGCACTTTCTTTCCGCACTGCGTTTCAAGAGACTTCTTCTAAAAGGAGTTTCTTCATCTTCCGAGACATTTGCGCTCTTGCCTCGAAAGCATATTTTTCATCACTATTTCTCTTGCTGAATGTAAATCTGTGCTACTTCCATTAATTTTTCTGCCTGAAAGCTCTCTTGTGATAACTCATTTTGTTACTACCTGAATTATCAATCCTTTCTACCTATCTCTGTCCCCACTGCTAAGGAGTTACGACCACCTAGCCATCCCTTCTTCTTTCTGGATACTTCGACACTTGAATTTCACTTTTAACTTTGCCAAGCAGTCACCCATTTGTCTATCAAACTTTCACACTGTTTTTTTGCGCATGTATGTGAATGATCATCCAAGACACTATTTGGTTAATTCAGTTGTAACATGTGGTGGTGCAATCGGGCAAACTTTAATCTTCCTCAAAGTAAACCCGTACTGTTACACGCTGAGCGCAACACAGGCCGACCACAATAGTCTGGTTTCCACTAGTGCCTCTCGGAACCACAGCCCCAGCACAAATGGTAAAAGGGACGGATCAACCAACTAAAAAGGCAGTCGGACCTGGAACTCGGTCGCTTAAATAAGGCATCGAAACCCAACCAACAGGAGATTATCAATGACGCAGTATAACTAATGCAGTATTGAGAATAGATGGGGTGATCTGGGGGCGAAACGTAGGAAAACGGACTGCATAACCATTGCAGAATCGTGGCCAAAGAGTAAGAACAGAGTAAGTATTGTCTGCTGAGAAGGATGTTTGTGCACTGGGTGGACGGGAATGATAGAAGAATAGAGGGACCGTGGCTGATGCTAGTGGCAAAACACGTGGCCTAAAGGCATTTCGCTTTCGGTGTCAAGCCGTCTCAGTGCAAATGAGAGTTCAAAGACGACGGCTTGCCTCATTAAGCACCTACAAGAACCTCTCAACTCACCCTGGGGACTGCGAAGGTCTGACGGAATATCCAGTGATATCAACGGCGGATACTGAAAAGCTTCATACTGGTGGACTTTAATGCCCTTGAGATAGGCAGGCAATCGGCCCCGAAACCAGTGCCGTCTTTTTAGAAACAAAAGATGGACCAAGATGAAGCTACGGACCCGGTACTGCACATTCGCCGGGGCACTGGGTTGAGAGGTAGCCAAGTTCCAGGGTGTTTGTATCCGGATATCACAAAAAAAATGAGATGGTCCGGCATGAAACTTGTATTGATAGGGCAACCAAAAAACACACAAAGATGTCTTTCATCTTTTCCCTGGGTGAAAAGACTATGCGAGCGACAGTGGGAAGGGGGAGAATTGGGGACGGTACCCGGTCTAAGAACAGTAATCAGAATGGTTGAAGGATGACAGCCGCTAATCCTAGGGTCTCTCACGACTATCCTTTGTGGGAGAAGGAAATACGTACGGGCGAGGTAGGGGCGGTTTTGGATTAACTCGACAAGTAGGAAGTCTTGTAACTGGACTGCATCCCTTCACCCGTTCTTAAATACCCGTCTCGGACCGTGGCGAGGCCTTTAGCTGCACTGCTCAATAAAAGTCCCAGTTGGTCAGTGCTACTAATTCAGTGGCAAACTGCGGAAGCCGTGCTGATCCGAAATCAGGATTAAGAGACCAGGTAAGTAAAGGCTTGCCTGTTGGCCTGCTACTATTGGTACTAGAGGCATTAAAAGCATTATCCGAAATGCCTCGGTGAGACATCCAGAAAAAGTCAATCTAATCTCCAATGATCAGCATGGACTTGAGGGGACCAGGAGGTTAAACCGGGTAAAGTGTGTCTCCTGGCCACGCGCGAGGCTTGTGACAGCGTAAATCACATGTTGCTTCTGTATAAACTACAGCATTGAGCCTGCTGCCAGGTTGGTGGGATAGCTAAAAGCCCACCTAGCTGACAGCCGATTCTGCTACCGAGTTCAGGATACCATTTCCTCCAAAGCGACAGCAGCCGGTGGAGTTTCCAATGGATCTTTGTTGGGTGCAGTGCGTTACTGGCGTAAATGAAGGATTTGCCGCGGGTTATGAGGCCACCGCTCCTCATGTTTCTTGGTGATGTGACCTTCTGGGGTGCTCAGAATCTAATTGGGTTTGGATGGATCTGGATGATCTCCACCAAGTTCTGTCAAACGGGACCTGCCTCTGAGCAAAACGCCTACTCATGGTGGCTAAGAGTCCGCAGGAATACGTCATTTGAACTCGGAGAAGCCGGAAACAGTGGCCCAATAATGTGAGGGCGGGGGCTTGGGTACTATAGACGCAGACAACCGTGAGCCTTGGTCACAACGTTTTCAGGCCACCAAAGAGGCAAGCAGGGCCGTATTTCAGCTGAACACAAAGTTAACAGGGGAATAAAGGATGAAGCCGCCGTAATAAATGGTCTTGTACCGACCTTGCTTGGGATACGTAATCTAAGTCTGGGCTCCGTAGCTAGTGGGAGACCCCCTCTCCCTGGAGAAGGCTCCGAAAAGATTCACGTGAATGACATCAGGTTGACGAGGATCGCAGTGTTGGGGTATGCTAGTGGCGCCATGGTTGTCCTTCTTCATGTGCAGGGCAAGGCGGGGAGGTGATTGGGGCAGGGATACAGATATATGGGCTCTCGGCCAAAAATGTTCTTCGGTTACCCCTAAAAGAGATCGTGACCTCCGCGAACACAAGTTGAAAATAATCAAACCAACGGCCAACAGGTCCAGCAGAGCCCCGTCTTTTGTTGCCAGGTGGTTAAAAACTGGAATAAACCTCCCATGGAAGTGATGGAAGAGAACACCCCGTAGTGTTCAGGAGGAAGCTGAAAGTACGGCGGATACTCGCCCTTCCGGATAGCCAGAGTCAGCGAAAGGAGCCTAGCTGTGATTTCCAGTCTCCCTTAGTCTTTCTGAGTTTCTTGTCTACCGGATGATATTCACCTTGTCACCATTACGCAGCCGGAGGGTCTTATCTTTTCTGGTATGCAAATTGCATTAGGCTCTCTGAATCAGGGAAAGTTGCCACTAGGCTGCAAAAATACAGCCATGTCGGCTATACACAGAGGAGGACCCCCTCTGCAACAGGAAACCGTAGGCCGGTTGGTTCAACAGGGGTCCTGCGAAAATTGTTGGAGAGGATCATCCAGAAGTGAGTCTCCGGACTAGCTGCAGAATTCTATGTGCTGCCTGGCTCAGCACGGATTTCTGAAAAAAGGCCCTGCTCCACAAATCTGTTGTGCTTTCTAAGTGACATTACTTACAGAGTGGATGAAGGTAAAGTAGACATATATAATTTTGATTTAAGCATACTGCACAACTCGATGTACCACCAGTTTTTGGAACTCATTTTGGGGTCACTTGGTATACCTGGATAGATTCAGGCATAGCCACTGAACTTCCTCACCGGCGGGACATTCTACTTGGAAGCAGGAGATGGAACTCCACGTTTGGTGAGCGTCGCCCGTGTGGTAACTCACGGGTCCCTACTAGGCTTGCTACCTTTTCTTGTACTGACAAGTGGTCTAGCCCCAGTCCCGCGGTCACTTGCCTTCTTTCGCGGATGAGGCAAATTATTTGGGCCCCAGAAGTGAAAGGATGTAAGCAGGGATATAGCTGATGTGCTAAACTCAAAGAACGAGCGGTATATGTCTCTCATTTTTCGGGAGAGCCCACAAATGGCCGGGGACAGTGACAAGCCCGACGGTTGCACACGACCAAAGTCCATTAAAAACAGATGCGGTAAATAGGGCTAAGGATTTCGTGGTCCTGTTTGGCTCCGTCCCTATTTAGTCGGAAAACTCTGCAGCCGCTGCTCAAAGGGTGCACGGCGAACTCCGGGTGGAGCAAGATCAGCACTGTCCCACCAAAAACCAGAGATTTTCCTGCCCAATTACGTGACTACAGTTAGACCTATTTTGAAACATTGGGTGCAGGTAGGGCAACCCTTCTACGAAAGGGAAGCTGCCTGTTTGGCGGAAGCATAAAGTTTTGCAAAGCGTATGACTGGGGGTCAGAGGGGCAAAAAGCCAGGGCACATACTTCAAGAAGTCGGACAAATTAATGGAAGTGAGGAGGCTAAAAGGGTACCTAGTATAGACTTACAAGGTTCTAAAAGGCCCTCATGGTCCTGGCTCGGAGAGCGTTTCGCAGATGACCTAAGATCTTTGGACCAGAGGCGCTGGGAGGGAGCACGTAAAAATTTGATCTATGCCGAAAGCTAGATCTCACTTCTTTGGAAATACGGTGGGAATCTATTAGAATGGATTACCAGAAGAGGTGATGGAACTAGAGATCTTCCAGAAATTCAGAGGGGCCCGGGTCGTGAGTGGCGTCAGATCATCTCTGACCGCGAGCTCTTGGCTGGTTCACTAGATGGACGGGTGACCACTAGGGAGCGTCCGAGGCCTATCGTCACCAAAATAATTTATTTGTTGAATTATGCCTCCGACGACTTTCACAATACTTCGCCCACTCCAGTTGATATGCACTGTTTTATTTTTCCATCCTAGTTTTAGGGGGAGTTAGATGAAATACCCTGCTCTGCGGTGGGCGTTCAGATTGTGTGCCTACCGCCGAAGGAATTCTGGGAGCTGGATTGACTATGACCATTGTCTGCCCCGAGCAAACTGAAGTAAACAGAACTGAACGATGCAGGGGCAGGAATTGATACAACGAATATTTCACGCACCTGCACCGTCAAAGCGGATTTTTACTTGACTGTTACTACTTCTTCTACTCAAGTTTCTCGTGGAAGTGTTTTGGGGTGTTTAGCCATCAACCAATTAATCATCTCCGAAAACTGCTATAACTTAGAAAACGGTAAGCAAAGAGAAACCTCCGAATAGCGGGTATCACATCAACCTGGCTCAGCCGAGATAACCCAGATAGCAGAAGTAGACATTATTAGAAATTCAGTGATCCTAAGGGACCACTACCTAAATCAAGCTGGTGGCGTTTTACTCCACCCAGAAGAAATGTCCGCCTTCGCTCTCATCACCTCAAAACGACCAATCAAAATGACGGACTCTGGCATAAGAGTATTCCTGGGAGAGAAGGGACGCTATTAGTGGGCGTGACACGCCGACCATCGCGTTGCCGACAGGGTGGCCCAGCGGTACTTATTTACCGGATGAAAATGGTAAAAGATGCCCGCAAATCACCCACTCATTGAGGGCGGGAGGCCCCAGCACCTTTTGTTACAAGAATCGTAATTAGAGCAAAGGATAGCCTGGTTAGACGGATCCCAACGTCAAAACGGGGTTGATTTGATAATTTCACATTACTGGTATTTTAAAAAATAATTGTGCACCGTACACAAAACTTGAATGCGACTGCCAACTGCTCTAAAAGTAGGCCACGTTCCTATGCGACAGTCGTAGGCAAATGGTGAAAGGTCAACCAAAACCAAATTTAGTTATGCGGGGTTGCGCCATATAGACAGGTGGGAGTGCTTCGCGAGTACCCGGGTTTCCAAACGAATAAACTTGGGTAGTAAATGTAAAGGTTGCCTGCATAAAAAATTTCAAAGACGTCGTTTACATGGGCATCCCCAATAGACTGGCCCAGCTATCGCACGGTAGATCAGATGTTTTTTACCCATTTGCTAGATACACTGTCCCAGATATCCTCTATGCAAAATTCCTCGGGCCCAAATAGGTGACACCATGACGAAATACTCCTGCACCTTGATCTTTTCATCGCAAATGAGCCACATCAGGAGGGACACAGTCCATCACTTCTGCCTAGTAGTGGAGGCTGATCACGAAGTCCCCAGCTCTGATGATGCTATCCAATAGTCGTCGCTTGTGACCGTAAGATCTTCTAAGGGAACCTGCTTCTTACAGCTGAGGAAATACCTTACGTCCCAACAACAGCGCAGATCCCTGTATGCCGACATAAACACACCTATCAACTAAATGAACAAAACGTTTCCGATGTAGATACTGGTTTCCAGCCTTGAGTACAGAGGCGAAATAACGCCATGCTACTACGTCCCACACTTCGCCTTTTGGAGCAGCTTGCAAGTCTGTTTGCCACAACAACCGCGAGGCCTTCAAATTTGGCCACTCTCTTCTTCACATATTCGGATTCTGTGCCGCATAACCACATTATCTTGCCCTATTTTCTATCTTACCCACCAACGGTCGTCAAAATAAAGTTTTGCTTTTACTGTCATACCTAATCCAGTGTCCTCTCCCAGGGGATTTATGAAACTTGCGGAAAGGTGGAATAATTTGCGGCAAACATCCTTCGAAAATCTGTCAAGAACAAAGTGAAACAAATTTTCGAGAAGACGAACGTTCACTTCCGGGGACATTGTGTAAAAACAAACTTGTCAAAAATGTATTTACTCATCCTAACCAGTTTAAACGTACGTTTGTCACTGAGAAGTCCACCTGAATTAGATGATTTTGTTCGAAGACATGGGAACAAATTGGTGGAGGCTGTTCTCGGTCAAAAAACTGACTTTAGGCTGATATTGATGACAGAGTAGCGGAAATAGATGGCCTTTTACTATTTCTGTTTGACCGCCCAGTCCTCATCCAAAACACGGTGGTGGTGTCACAAGGTACTTGGCTGAATGTTGGTGTAATTTTACCCGCAATCCGTTCACGTCCTTGACGGTTCAGGCCTTTGTTTGTAGATGTTAACCTCAAACACTTCAGTCGCCGTCGAACTATTACTCTGGTCAACATTTACGTTTCCCCAAAATGTCCTGCAGCTAATTCGGTCAATTCTATGATTCTACTTCCTCCTACTTTTCGTGTCACATTGGTTTTTTACTTTGCGTAGTACTTGATGTCTACAACAAGTTTTATTTGAGCTTCCTTGGTAACTTGGGCCTGAGCGACAATGACACCTTTCCCACTAGGCAGGATGCTCCTCTTGACCTTCAACCTGTTACCACTCACCTTCTTTTTCACATCATTTGTCGCTCCTCCCCCGAAGGGAGCTCTAATCACTCCCTGGTGAAAGTCTCTCCCACAGTCTGTCCTGAAACTAATCACCTACACTTCTCCCAGAGCCGAGACTGTAAGATCTTAAAGTGACAGTGCTACCTGGGCGACCTTTCCAGACTTGGGAACGACAGCCATAGTTGATCTGAGTACATTTCTTCACTCCTACCTGCTCTTGCCCAATAAGCCTTTGACAGACGGCCTAAGCTTCTGATGCCACCTAGGTAGTCCCACGGAAAAGCTACAGATCTTTTTCGTCTGATCCTCATCTCCGTATTTAAAACAGTTACGTCCAAAGAATGAACGATCTTACAAAGCCAGAGACCAAGCTGGGAAGAGTAAGCTATCCCATTCTACCAGAGTAGAACTACTCAGGTTCAAAGCCCCAAATGCACGATCCATTACTCAATAATAATAATAATAGTTTATTTCGAAGACGCCCGAAACATGCCTTACACATGATGAAAATTTTACATGCAACAAATCTGAGAGACAAAACTCATGAAAAATTTAGAAATACGCTAGACAAAGGGGGTAGGAAGGACCAGAGGGGAGATGAGGGTGAGATAGATGTATGCACAACAGGGAGCAATATAAGGAGTTTAAGTGAACCCGGGGATGGATTCAAATTTGGGCCCGGAAACCTTGAAGGTCAAGGTCAAACGGAGCAGCTGGCTGAGGGTAGCGTCCAATAAGTTCAAGTGAAAAATCTGAGCAACCGTCGTTTCCAATGTGGTTGCCGTGTTCGCCATGGGCGGCCGATGTAATAGTGAATCCAGTAATGCGGAACTGATCCACTTGGAGTATTTTGGTTATGAGTGTTTGGTTTAAGTAGATGATTTTGCCCTTTTTAACTCGTCGTTCTTCATTTTAAAGCTAATGAAGTACAGTTTACAAATTCCTGTATTTCTTTGGTTTGTAGTTTAAGAAACTGGGAAAAGCATGCAAAGAATGGTTTTTCTTTCATTTAAAAGGGAATTCCTCGATGGATTATGTATAAATTGGTCCTCTGGTTAACAGGTAAACAACATTTTCAAGCTAGCGACGATTTATGCAGAAGTTGTACGCAGTTCCTTGATTGTTTACCTGTATAACTCGATGTGTGCCTAATCTCATTAACCAGCTGTATAAGGATACCGTTGTTATGATATCCTTAAGGCATCATCAATTATGCATTCCTCTTTCCATTCGCCGTTTGATAGCATACCTGACTCAAGACGGCCCACTGTTGGAATCAAGGACTTAGTTTTCCTTTCCGTCTGGTAACGCTACGAAAAGTCAGCTGAACAACAAGGGTTTGACTTGTGTTGATCATTTACAGAGTCGAATGAAGTTTACTCATTCGTCCTTGCAGAGAAAGACCGTGAAGAAGTGCGTTGAATCCAGCAACTCTGTGGAATGGTTCCAGGTTGGAACTTGGAGTACTTAAATGTGCCATGGCATATATATGTATATATATTTATATATAACAGTCAATTACGCAGAACTTAAGTGTCTTGCTAACTGCTTAGTCAACAACGCTACCAGTGGAAGCACTAAGGTTTAATCATTTAGTTGTGCACACGAAATAAGGCTCATGTGGAAACAGTCTACTGTGCTGTTAAGAAACAACGCAAAGCCAATCATTACGGACTGGCCCTGAAAGGGCTCTTGGGGTCCTTTCACGTGTTCCGGCGTTGGTGCTATTGGGCCATGCAATGTACACAGCGGTAGTTCTCCTGGTTGCTAAACTCTGCGCACCGGTAGTGTCCATCGTTCACACGTCGCGTACTGCGCCCACTGAACATCCCCGTCCAGGTCCACCGAGGGCTCTTCTTTTCGGCATACGCTGCAGGTGTCCTCCCAAACGGGTGACGACGGGACGTCCAACCTGCAACTCCTTGTTGCTGCTAGATACTTGGCGGAAGTGGTCGTTCAGAATCTTCGGAATTGGGCTGTGTGCAGCTGGTCCGTATCACCTAACATGTCCCCTTCATCTATGTTCCTGGATTTTAGCGCCGACTTACGCCGAGAGTCATGTGTGTACAGTGCGGACTCACTGAGGGCTGCACCTACCCAGCCGGTGCTGGGAACCTGTGCGCCATCCGGCTTCACTCGTAGCTTCCAGGTTCCGCATATTTTTGAAACATCCGACTGTGATTCCTAGACGAAAGCAGCAGTAATCTCCGGCAGTCCGAAAGTTATCTGTACATCTGGACGAAAACCCGTTATGGTTTTCAGTAAACTGACCTGTTTTTTTAAAGCATAAGAAGTTTTGTTCTCCCTATATACTTAAAGCCACAACCGTGCCTCCTGCCATGTACTCCGACTCGGCTAAACAATCACTCTTGGGAGTGACCTTCATCAGTGGCTGCGTTTCGGCTTCCTGCGCGGCATCTGCCTGCGCCGCAGCAGGCCGTGCTACCGCCCTGGAAGACCACCTACCCAATGATATTTCACCTTATGGCTGACTGGTCCGTTTCTGAATGCGAAGTACGCGCCTACTTGGAAGTCTCCAATTATGACTGAACGAACAATCACATGTGACATTCCTCAACACTTAGACGTGGTACATTTTTCCCCTACGATTTCGGAAGAAACAGTTGTCGTTCAACTGATGTAAAGACACTATCGTTTCTCTGCCCAGATGCTCAATGAGCACACTGTGAGAGTAACTTTTCATACCGCGTAAAAAGGGCGGCAGTGACTGCCTTCCAGCCGAAGCAATAAAAAATAACATTTGATCCCTATGCCGTCGGCGAGAGCTAGCCTCACTTGAGGATAACACGTGTTTATTGATATTCCTTAACGCGTCCAGCACAAAAGAACGATTGAAAGGACATATTTTTAAATGCCTGTTCTCTGTTTTTACTCGATTTGTTGTAAAATACCCAAATGACAATACTTTACGCAACAAGTACCCTGCCCAAAGTTGCTTATACGGCATCCAAGTGTTATGGAGGTAGGCCGCTGACTCTAGATTTCTTGCCACTATCGCCACCCGGAGCCTCTCAAAACGAAGCCGAGAACACTAAGTTACGCATCCACTAAAAGACGCGCCATCTTGCACTTTGCCGCAAGGCATGTAGCCGGTTACGTCTTCTCTTCTTATCTTGAGTGGTGTGAAACCTGCAGAACACTAATTGTAAATGAGGATACACATCCAACAACGCACGGTACTGTGCTAAACTGCGATCGACTACAACTGTCTTACGCCGAAAGCTTTGCTGAATCATCCTGGACAGGAAGGCTGAAGCCCTATAGTAACCGGCTCTACTCCCGTTGGGGAGAATTGCGCAGAACACGCTCCTCCCCAAACCTGTTGCATTTGCAATCACAAGGTGCTACAAAATTTAACCACCGCGGTTTAGCTAGTGTGTGGCTTCAGCCAGCATTACATCATTAAATCTACTACATAACTCCTTACCAACGCAAGGCATGAAGAGTACGAACCTTATCGCGCCCTCCTCCGTTATTATCTCCAAATAACCGTGAGCATCTAGTAAGCACTGGACCTGTTCCGGCTCAGTGGAATTTTTTCTCGCAGTTAAACTAGATCGTACGGGAAAGAAGTCTCGACGCACACATATTCCCTAAGCTCCGAAGTATTCCGAAAAATACCCATCAAGTGGAACATATGAGCTCTACGGTCTTGCGCAGGCCGACGATTACGCGCATAGAACCCTTCATTCTCTACTTGGCAACTGTGCGACTGCTTCATGGACCAGATGGCAACAAAGTAACACGAGCCAGCGTAGCGCGTTTTGCAGAAGGCACCGCACTTCAAATTGGGATATCTGAAAACAATGCAACGTTTAAAGAATTAATACCTACCTGGACGATTCATCGCTTTTACATCTCTGGTGAACACAGCAAAATTTGACGAAGTCAAATGGCCGGCCATCCGGTAATTGGACTCCTCGTTTCTTTGCCATTTTTATGTCTCAGAGCTGTAAATGTAGAACAACTTGCACTCCTCTTTCTGGAAATTGCGAAAATCGGCATTAAAGGATTCATTGTCTGGATATGCATTTTGCAAAAACGCCGGAACACCGCTGAATAATCGAAAGGCACAGACTGCATAGGTAGGACAGCACGGCAAAATGAGTGATACCAAGTGGACGGAGTCTTGGCTGACAAGCTTTTATATATGACCGGTGAGCCCATCAAAACTCAGCACGTCGAATGAATTAGCAGTGATAAACAAAATACAAAGGAGGAATGCAAAATCGGCCAAAGTTTACCACCGAAAACAGGTTATCAAATTTGCCAGAAAGCAGCAATATGCAGTAACATTTGTCGTTTGATCATGATGATGGTGATGCTTTACACCGGAACCTCTTGAGTGATTGGAACGTACAGCTGGCTGAACCAAATGGAGAAGAACCGGACCTGTGAGATTTACATGCGGAGGGCCGAAAATTGGCATGCAAAACTATCGTTACCAGAAGCGATAAAGAATAAAGGAAGAAAGAAGAGAAGAAATGAATAATAAAAAACTGAGTTGTATGGCTGGGGACTAGGTAGCGGTGAGCCATGCATTATTGCCATAAACGGAAGGCGCCAACTTAAAAACAGGGAGCTAGCAATTCAAGAAGTAAGGAGTGAATCAGATGGCGGCAATTGCATGTAAGGATCAAGATAAGATAAGTGAGACACAGATAAAGATAAAATGGCCGCGTATCATGAGGGGTGGCGGCATGGTGGCAAGAAAACTGGCCAGCGAGGAACTGAACGAGGCAGAGAAAATATGTGGCTACATGAATATATATATATATATATGTATATACGTATAAATATATCAAAGCAAGAGCAGAAAGCTATTAGGAGATGAAAAACGGAAGCAGTGGTGCCTGGAAGAGAAAGGTATGGTTGGTTCAAATGGTACGGAATCAAATTGAATGAACCCTGATGAATTTGTTTATGGAAGGTGAACATAGAGTATCAACGGAGAAAGAGAACCAACTTTGGGAGCACAGAAGTGCTGACTGTGAGCAGAAGTTGACAAATTAGGGTATATGAAGGAGATGATCGACGAACACAGGTAAGAGTGAATCTAACAGTCTGGCTATTGCACGTGTGGCACGTGGTGACCGTTGAACATGGGCGGGGGGTCAATAAATGGAGGAACATTATGCGGCAAGATAGCCGTGAAAATGGCTGGGGAAGGCAGAGCGAATGGGATTGCAGGGTGGTTGGAGAGGTGTGAGAGGTCAGTAAAGATGAATAACTTGGAGGTTAGAAGAGCTGTGGTGCAGAGATGCATCAGCTGTAACAGCAAATCACATGGGAGGATCAGAAAGATCAGGTAGTGGCAGATGGCACGGTCTGCAACTGTAGGTGGGAGTGATGACGTCACGATGACTTCACACTAGGTGGAACGCGGAAAAGCAGCGCAGTCGGAAAGGCACAATGAAGATGCCTGTGGCGAGCAACGTACGAAGCAGACGAGAGTGTTGGCCAAAGAAAACCAGGTACGAGATGATCAGCCAGATTGTTTTACTGCAGATGACACAGGAGGAAGACCGAGAAGAAGAAAAGAACCCGGACGGGAAGGCCTGCAATGGAACAAACATTCACGAGAAACAGTTGTGTGTCCGAGGTGGGAGAACTGAACTGAAGAGTTGCGTGCCAATAAACAAATGGATTGATCCGCAAGTTGCTTATCGGTACACTGCCTTAGAGGAAGATTCACGGAAGAATTATGGGGTCAAACGTAGAAAATAAGAAAGTGGTAAAAAGAATAAATTTGGCTGTAAAAAATGCGTAGGTTGGAACGGCGAGTTCTTGTATGGTGATTGGTCGTGGTTACGGATGCGTTGAATGCGTAATGGTGGGAGGTATAAGATGGACAAAAAAGGATATCGCCAGATGATAGCTGGTGAGGTATGCGAACAGTGAGCTTTATGAGTGTATGTGGGTACCTAGAGAATACTGATTAGAAGCCGATAGGTGCGAAGTGGGTGGAAAAGAACATATTTCGGGCTTGGGCAGAGTAAAATGGATAGGGCGAGAGTGCCATCATGCAGTGAGGGCTGCCATTGTGAAGAACGACAGGAACAAAAACAAGATGTATAGGTGTGCATACATAGGTAGAATGACTCGGAGGGGAAGTAATGAGAGTGCTGATGAGACCGATAGATCAGCAAACCTCGGCGGAACAATGGTAGGAGAATGCGGTCCGCAACGGACAGCGAAGAATGCGGTAGGGCGAGAGGAGTTGGAGTGTGCGATACGCAACCGGTGCTAATGGGTGGGGTTGACCATGGGCTGCACGCCCAACCTGAAAAACACTTCGAAGTGAACACAGGAAGTGTGATCCACCAGCCTAATTGCGCTCGCACATCGTTGCAAACAGCCTGCAAGCCCGATGTGAGCCGGCCACAGAAGGGCATCCGACGACGCCCCCACTGTTGGGATTGGCGTGAGTGCTCAGTAATGGTTGAACAGGGGGCTGAGACACTACAATAGGGTTATATAGTCCAGGACCATTAATTCAGGGCCTGATAACTTGGACAACAGAGCAAACTGGACCAGCGAGCGGCCAT
Organism: Fasciola hepatica; assembly: GCA_948099385.1. NCBI lineage: Eukaryota > Metazoa > Platyhelminthes > Trematoda > Plagiorchiida > Fasciolidae > Fasciola > Fasciola hepatica. The sequence goes on from CANUEZ040000151.1 coordinate 1,838,733, forward strand.
ACAGCAGGTGAGCCAGCCAGGGAGGTGATCAGTATAGTGCCCGAGGTGGTTCACCGACAATGAGGATCACTGAAAGGGGAAATGAGATAGAGGAACTCGATCTGGGTACGGCTTAGCTGAGGATCAACGGTGAACGGAAAGAAGAACAAAAGTGGAGCACGGGCTCATCGATGCAGCGGACCCCTAAGACGAATTGAGGCCATAGAACGTGAGACGTAAAAGGAAAAAGCATATGTAGGAACCGGAAAATTCAATAGGAGTGTTATTGTCTCACCTAGATCAGTCATTTAGCAGAAGAAAAGACTTAGTTTTGTATGAAACTCCGGAAGAAACATGGATGGGGGTGAGGGTGGGCAGCGTTGATAGCGTCATAACTGGATGTTGAGTTCAGTTAGTGAGTCACGCTAAGTGAGAGAAATGAGACTAGATTTTCCAGTTCCGAATTGCAGATGCGGTTTTGAAAGTATATGTAGTGGGACCTGGTATGAATAAGGTGCAAAGTAAGCCAAATGAAATCAGGGAGTGCGGAGCTAATGCCCATTCTGTTGCCATAGGGTGGGAGACAGAAAAAAAGGCGAGAAGTTGAAGGACCAAGACATAAGTGGATCGATAAATAGATGAGGATTTGTATAAAAAAACAAATGACGAAAGAGAGTACTATAGAGAGTGGCGTGGTAGATAGACCTCAACATTGGCCGACCGGTAGATGGACTGAGGCAAAGCTGGGTCTATGACACGTGAGGGTAAAAAAGGAATCGGTGAACTATGGATATCTGGGAGCCGTAAGATTAAGTATCGATGCTGGGGTTTAATCTGAATTTGGTACTCGGCAGAAGTGAAAAAATAAATTTTGCCTGAAATTAGGGAAAAAGCCTACCTGGGGGATAGAGTGGGGCAGAGTTGGTGACGTCACAACTTGATGTTGAGTTCAGTTAGTGAGTCACGCTAAGTGAGAGAAATGCGACTAGATTTTCCAGCTCAGAATCGCAGACGTGGTGATGGAAGTATATATGGTGGAACCTGGTGTGGAAAGGATGCAGCGTAAGCTAAGAGGTATCGAGGGGCTTTGGGTAGCTTACCATGCTTGTGCTAATAAGTACAGGACAGTAATATATATTTATAAGTATATATGCATATGTATACATAAACGCATATATATATATTTTATATATATATATATATAAAGGACCAAGAGGTAGGTAATGATGCAGTTCCTATAGCGTTGTTGAGGTTCGTTTCGGGGTAGCAGACGTGATATAACTAAATAAAGGTCGTAAATCGTAGAGTTGATGAGGCATATTGACAATCTGCGAACGCATCTGGAAAAAATTATTTCAAAGCGAAATTGACAGGATTCTATAAGTCGGTAAGAAAAACAATAAATGAAAGCAGACACGCTTTAAATAAGTCGATGGCGAAGTCTAAGTGAAAGCGATCAAACAGGCATTCAGAATCCAAAAGCGATGAAATTATTGAGGAAAGTAAGGTAAAGCGAGAAGGCAGAGCAAATGCATAAAAATCGAGGCCTTTCTCGTAAGCTTGACTTTCGGTCATGTGAAAGCTGAATAAGCGCACAACAGTTGGGACAGGAAAGAACTTATCAATATTATGCACGAATGCATACTCTGATTGAGAAGATCTGATGTGCTAGGGAAGTTTGTTCCATCTTCTGGAGCACATGAAGAGAAAGGACTTAGGGTGTAAAACAGTCATCGCGTAGGGTGTGGTAATAGGGTATTGCCCATTACGAAGTAAATATCCAGTACCCGAGGGGACGCACAACTGGCTGGATGAATAAGACTGTTTAGTTATTGGTTTATACAGAAATACCAGGTCCAGCTTGATGCCACAAAGCCACAATGGTTCGATTTTGAGAGCTGAACATGGTTCACTGTGGTTCAAGTTTAAAGACCAACCGATAAGCTGCCTCGTGAATCTACTCTGAACACATTCAATAATAATCTTCGACTTTCGAATACTAGAGAAGATCAAGGGACAATATTCAAGAAGGGGCACGGCATGTATTTCGTACATGTAAAGAATGCTCTCCCTAAGCTGAAAGGATCTGAACAGAAGACCAAGACGCTTTTTACCCTTCGCCATTTGGAAGGCTGCATGTTCGCAGAAGCTAAAAGAGCGAGAATAAATTAAGCCAAGGTATCTTACTAAGGGCTGGCTGTCGATGGGTGAACCGCCGGTGCATAGGGAACCAGGAGGAACCTGGCTTTTGTGAGCGAGAAAAATACACTTATCGTCTGAGAATTTCGTCGCCCAGTTTGATCACCATTCATCAAGGGCGGCTAAGTCGGCGGAGATTTTGGGGACAGTTGTACTGCCGTTTCTAGGCGAAAGAGTGCAGACTATCTAAATGTCGTCCGCGATCACGAACGGCTTGCTATCGGAAACATCAGTTATATATAGGAGGAAAAGAAGGGGGCCTGAAAAGCTGCCCTGAACAACACCGCTAGAAACAGGCCTAGGGTTAGAGGTGTGTTTGTTAATCAAAACAACCTGCGAACGATGAGATAAGTAAGATGAGAACCAAGAAAGTAGTGGATCGATAATGCCAAGTGATCATGGCTTTGTTATGAGGTGGGTGTGAGGTACACGATCAAATGCCTCGGATAAGTCAAGATAAAGAATAACTAAAGATTTCCCACTTTAATAGGAGTCAGTGAACAGATTCATAAAGTCATACTGACAAGTCATGCAGGACCGTGAACGGAGGAATCCATGTTGGTTGCCATTATTGAGGTTGAGGCCCAATAAATAGTTAATAATGTGATCTTTAACTATTTTTCCAATCATTCTGGATAAAATGGGGGCATGGTTTATAGAGCGATAATTGGATTTCTCATGCAAGGGTTCTTTACTATGATTGTGAACGATCATTGAACGCTTCCAGTTAGCAGGTAGGGTGCTACCATTAGGTGAAAGAGGGGAAAAGTTAAGCGGCAACAGGGAAAGATGCATTCCGCCAAATACAGGAGCAACTGGTGGAAGGCCATCGGGGCCAAATCAAAAGGAAGGGTTTGCTTTAAGATAATAGCCTAATAATACTCTTGGTATCGAAAGGTATCGCAGAAAGGACAGAGTCAGTAGTTGGAAAAGGTAGGGACAGGGTAATAACGGCAGTTGCAGCCATGATTGAAGCAAAGAATGTTTTGGAGGCTTTGGCTACACAAATTCGGGAAGTGATGGATGAGTTATTATCCAGAATCAGAGGTTGAAAGTCGGCCTCAATATCAGCGTTTCTAGATTTATGCAACAAAAGAAGAAGTTGCGACCTGTTTCGATGGCTCAATGCCTCAGCTTCTTGGTCAGGAAGTCGCGTATTATCTTGTCACTGAAAAAGTGCAGAAGGGTGGTTTAAACGAATGAAAATTGAAAAGTCATTAAAAACATGTAGTTACTTGAAAAGTTTGTGATACTTCTTGTGAAGTAGAGAGACAGGGAACTTCTTTTTGGGTACAACTAGCGGAGTATAAGATAGTTTATCGGAGAATAGAAAAATAAGGAGTAGAAAATATCTGCATTAATCTCGGGATCATGGGTGAGAAACGAATCGCCGCAGATTTTCGGCGAATAAGCGTGGCTAACAACACTCAATTTTCGCATAGGAATGCATTGTTGGAGTGATAATGATAATGATAATGATAATGGTTTATTTCGGATAACCCGAGGCATGCTGTAACGCAAGATCAAACGGTACAATTGGAGGTAGAGTCCGAATTCCAAGAGGTTGGTTAAGGTATGTGCACTCAATATTGTACAGGAGAAAGTATTTAAGTCACTCTCTGTGGCGGCGCCCGGCAAATTTGAACTCAAGGTCGGGTGGCCAACCCGGTCAAGTCAGGATCGAGATGGTCGAAGGTAGCTGACTCTTCCTGAAACAGTACAAAACGAAGTGCTATGCAACAAGAGAATAAAACAGAATTGACGAAAGTTTTGTTCACTTCGAGGGAAAAGAAGTTTCCGAGGGCGACATGAACCAGCTACAGCGCTCCGCGGAGTATGTGCGGGATCAGGTGGGCCACTGAGGGGCAGATGGCAGATAAACATTTCATGGTCACTAACGGGGAAATTTTGTGTTACGGACACGTTGACAAGAGGCACGTTGTGAGTATATACCGGATCTGGTATGCTCCCGTTTCTGGTAGGTTCGGCAACATGTTTTGTCCAGCAACCAAGATGAATGCTAGTGATCAGGTCCATAAGATTGGGAAGAGCCGAGAGGGTAGGCCAACAAGTTTGATGGAGATTAAAATCACTCGCAGTAATCTTGGTTCCAAAAGGAAGGAAATAGAGGTATTCAAAAGATCTAGTAAGAAGTGAAAACAAGGAACTGGGGGAAGTTGGCGATTGATACACGCAGCCAATATAAGGAACAGTGGTTTTGAGGTGGATATTGAACCAGAGAGAATCGGGAATAGAATCCAGTGCAGTGTGTAATAGAGGGGTCGCGGTGTAGAGCTCGTTGACATACGCTGGGCACCCACCACCATGCTGGTTTAATCTATTGGTTCTTAGAAGTTCAGTTCAGTTCAGTTCAGTCTGCACAGGACAGGTAATGGCCACGGCCAATCGAGCGTCCAGAATTCCTTCGATGGTATGCACACCAGTTATGCACCCACCACTGCCGAGTGTTTGTACCTCAGAAAAATGTTTGACCGCTAGGAGTGCTCCCAGAGAGCCAGGATTCCGTTATTAAGATAATGTCATAATTATATGTGAGGACAAGTTTTTAGGTGCATATTTTACGAAGAATAGAAAGCGAGCTAAATAAGGCTAAAGGTATGCCATTTGTGGGAGGTGGTAAAGGCACACCAGGGGAGTGGTGTAGGTTAGAAGGAGGCGAGTTATCGCGGTCGGAAGGATTGGAGATCAGGGTTGAAGGGGATTGTGTTGATGTTGAGACTAGTGGGGGTTCAGATGGGGTGGCTTCCGGCCAAGCTGGAGTAAATGTTGCAGTGAGAGGGACTGCTGATGGGTGGAACAACCGGGCATCAATGGGGGGGAACACCGGAGCAAAGGGGAATACCTGGGAAAGTTGGCGGGTCGATATTAGACAGTGGTGATCAGGAACTGTTGAGAAATACTGGACGGTCGGAATTGGGTATTGACCGAAAGGGGAGGGGGTGCAGAGGGCAGGGCTGAAAATGTGTGAGGAATGGGGTTGTATGGTGGCAGATAAAGCTGCACGTTATGGGAGGGGTAAGGCAAGTTGGGTGGAACACCAAATATGGAGCAGTTAGCAACGGGAGCAGTAGAGATGGTTGTCAGGTGAGGAGTACGACATGAAGCAGAGTGGACGGCGTGTGGAGGCCGTATTTTGGTTTTGGCAGGCAGTGAAAGCGGCGAATCTGTAGGGATCACCGGTGCATAGGAGCGAGGGATATTTTTTAAGGCCGAAACCGGTTCCGGTGGGCTAAGGCGAGTTGGTTTATTAAAAGACACATGGATGAGGGAGGGTTTGTGAGAAGGGTGGGAAGACTGGTACACTATTCCTCTGGACGGCGAGTAGTTTATCATCATAGGGATTAGAGGCATTATTTGGCCTCTTTCACTGGGTGGCAGTAAGAGGGGAAAAACAGAATTGTCTAGATCAGCAGTAATGGGATCGGATTTTTAAGAGTTCAGTGCTGGAGCAGATGACGGGGCATCGGATGGTTGTGAAGAAGCGGATAGCGCGTTCAAAGATGAAGCTTTTGGGATTTGAGAAGAAGCGGGGGAGCAACCAGCTGTCAGTGCCGAATGCTCAGGACTTTCAGGAGTCTTTTTCAAGGGGATAGTCGGGAGAGAGATCTAGTGATTTACCTTTCGAGTGGGGTTTTATCTTCGGACATTTCTTTGCTTTTATAGGGGAGATTGAAAGCTATAGATTTGCGCATTTTGTTGAACCCTTTGGCGGATAGATCGTTCACAAATGGCATAAGCATTGGACTGTTGATGCGCCCAACGCGCTTACGCAGCCTCGACATTTGACAGGGAAGGTTGCCATTCCACATGCATTCAACAATGTATGTCTGACATGCTCGAGGGATATTCTCTCTGGGATATCAAAAATGACCGCATTACGAGAGTTTCTCACTCTCATGAGAACTTTGGACGCAACAGAGTCGATCAATCTGACAGCGGCCGTCAGGTTTTTAGGGTAGTATGTTCGATGCGTTCAGTGATGCACAGTAGGGGGGCGAATTTGGATACCGTATCTTCCATCTTCAGAAGCTGAGACTTTATATCCGAGATGCTTTGGTGTAAAACAGCTGTTCTTTTCGTCGCCAAGCCCACAAAGTCACAGAGGTCAACCGAGCATTGTTTGGGGGCCATGGGAGTTTAAATAATCCTGTTTCCTGGTAACTGGAGTATTAGTAGACGGAATATTATTGGGAGTCTTCCTAACTACACGTGGCATTCTGAAATAGCAAAAAGACGCTGTGGCTGAGGCGGAAGAGTAATGGAAAACTCAAGCTAGGTTAAAGTTTACCGCTGAGAAAAAATTCGCTGAATTTCTTTTGGTTACTGGAATGCCCCAAGAAGCTGTAATTTTTAGTATTTCGTAAGATAGCTAAATGAAAACTATACCTATAACAGCACGCAACATGACCTGGTGTACTGCTTCTAATAAGTTTCCAAGGCAGGGCTTACTCAATGTGAGCTTCCAGGACACCTGAGAAATAATTACGTAAATAAACGGTTTGCAGTCTAGTAAATACCCACCTCCTTCAGATGTTGAAAAACTTAATGGACGCTCCGCTACTGCAGCTCAAGCAGCCACAACAATGAATTCGGTGGAGCAGTTGCAAATGAACTCTTCCTCAGAGTCTACCTCCCCCCCCTATCCTCGGGAATATTGAAAGAACATATCCAATCCCCGGAAAACAGGGCTAGGTGTCCGGATGTTCTACTAGCGGTAGTTCTAGAGGAAAGATCAAGAATCCTGTCTTCAGTGAAGTCGGAACTATTCACTAGATGTTTGACTTGAAAGCACATTTCTAACTGCCATGAAGAGGCCTCCATCACTCCGGTGCCTAAAAAGGGATCGTCAAGATAACCTTCTACGTCTGTTCATCGAATTCCCTCAAGTGTTCAAAAAGCCTGTCCAGAGTAAGGCCTCCCCGCAGATCAGCATCCTTGATCTTAAACAGTCCAAATGCCTACCCTCCCGCTCGACGTTAGATTCTCCAGAGCCACTTACCCACTTTATTTTATCCCCATTGGACGGCAGAAGTTAGGTGGTCATTGTGCTTTTATGACTATAGTAATACGTTTGTTGTGTCGACAGGTCGAAACCACTCTCGGTTTTTAAGGACCGCATTGTCAACAAATCACGCGCGTTTACTGTCCCATTTATTTTCCAATCTCCAACAATTCACCAGGTTTATTGGGAGGAACTCATCACAGCTTTTTTCCTGCAACGGGCATTCAATAAGGAGCCGTTCTGTTGCCCTTCTCCTTTCTACGTATATCTCTCTTTCGAGCCCAACCAGGAGCTCGCTGGGTTCGCTGCTTTGGGTTGAACCCATCATTAAACCCACGATAATACGTTTTCTGCCTATGAATACCTTTATTTCCTCTTCCCAGCCCAGGTATCTGTCATTCAAGATGTCAACTGTCAGGGATTGTTTGGCGCAGGTCCAGGACGGGGGTAAAATCCCCACACCGCCCTCATAGGTTTGCGAAAGCCTTCAACAGAGGTCCGGTGGTGTTCACAATGCCCGAACCGACAGGACTTACTGAAATCTCTTTCGTCCGGAACTATGTAAGTCAAAGAAGGAAACCAAGGCCAAACAATAGCATTTTGATTGTGTTGTGGGACTTGTTTATATAAATATGTTGAAGCAAGGAAATTGATTGGCAAAATAGAAGTCGACTAATCACTGGGGGCTTTTGCCGCAGCCGTCCTCGGGGATCCCGATTGGTCGGGCTCACTCATGTGTACAGATGGAAAGCTTTACCTCAGCTTATCCTGTATGACGGCAGCAGAATAACCATAGTGTCACGCGCTTCTCAGTGTTATAAGCTGAATGTGAACGGCATCATCAGCAAACTCTTCTGCGTACTCAAAAGCCTTTTGTTTCAGTTCACCCCCTCTCTGCCCAATAAAGCTTCGTATCCCCCTCTATCCTCAGTCACTACATAGGTATCTCAGGGCTCAGTACTGGTGCCCTCACTGTTTTTATCCACATAATCAATATTTCAGGAACTGTGAAGTCCAAAGTCACCAAGCACACGGACGATGTGGCCATCTGGGACTCTTTAGGTAAAAAAATGCAATCAGCGAGTGATGCGACCAGGCACTGGCCAGTGGACCGGAGCCAACCAATAAATGACGAAGAAAGCCTCAGTATTTTCTTCGTTGGCTCTATGGTTCAACTCTTCCAACCTAACGGGACTTCACGGATTCAGAGGATGGGCCGACACTACGTACCAGGTTTCTGGATGACCAGCGGTTTCTCTTTCTCTTGAAATCAACTACAGACTAGTAAGGCTGCCTTCCGAATTTTAAACCCTGTTGGGAGGGCTCTTCCCCAAGTTTAAGGCAGACTTTTGAGTTATTTACGCACTTAGGTCGGCCCGACCTTAGAACGTGGCAGCCAAGTTGAACAAGCGGATTTCGTAAACATTCTGGGCTGGTTGAGGGAACGGTGACAAAGGTTGCACGGACTGGCTGACCGCTCTTGATCTCATAATTGGTATTCTTTTCGCCTTTCTCCTTTTATTATGCCGCAACATCAGGGGAGCGAAAGTCCTACCGGTACAAACTGGATACTTGCATAGGTCTATCCCCAACCAACGGGGTCACTCATTCAGCAGCCAGTGTTATAAGGGCCAATAAGAGGGGGCCATAAGTAAGGGGGACTACGGGGGGATTTGAAGGGAAGCGGACTGGGGAGGTGGACGTAGGAAGTAGCCGATATAAGGACAACTGTAGATAAAAGTATGGGAGGGTAGCTGCGTCCTATGTCGCCCTATGCGAGGCTGGTAACTTCGTCTATGAATATATCAGGGTTCGGGAGACAAGAGCAGCCCTTCAAAAATCCGTGCTACTCCCCGCAGAGAAACTTGTGGTTCACTAGACTTTTGTCTATATGTTTAGGTCTTGAAGTTTTGAAGTACTGTGCGGGTTCGGGGCTGAAGGCCAAATGTTCCTGGGTCTTGTGATTGTCATATTATTCTAATGTCTTAGGTAAGTCAGAAGATAAGCCACAGGATAACTGGGCAATGAGAAAAAGAGGGCAGAGTCATAGTACGAATCCCTACCTTGCCTTGACTCTAGAATTGCCGGTGAGCTGGGAGATAGATCACTGAATAGTGCAAGGAGGCTTTCTGTTTAACTTGAGTGCCTCAAAAGTTTCCGGACTGGGTTTTTCATTGGACGTAAAATAGCGAGATCTTTGAGCCGCCCGTGCCGAGCATGGCCCTTACTGGTCACTCCACGCTATTGCACGGAAAGCGCTTGGGTCCTTCAGGATAGCAGCCCTCTTATTCTGACCGCTGTCCTTCCTTGTGGAAGCCTAACACTGTGCATGGCTCCGGTCCAACGGTGAAACTACTTCGATAAGTGTTGCACAGAACAAACGACAGACGCCCTCTGATCATGGGAGCCAGTGGCTATATGGCAGTTGAATGTATGCCATCAGACCAGCCTACTTATAAATGGTATATTCTGCCAATAATTTCTCTCTCCCCTGTCCGCTAGCTGCCACTTTCAGATTACCGCAAGAACTAAACGGATCCGACTGATCGGACTCCAGTTTTTTCACGCTGGAAGGCCATGGTTCAAACTTCTCCTCCCTCTGGCCGAGGTTATGTTGAGCCTCTTAGATCGCAAGCCACTGCGATTTAAATGGTGTGACCCGGGTAACAGACCACCATAGCAGTTTTATCGGACGGCAAGGGTGGGTCCCCGACATCAAACGACATCACGCACTGGCCTAACAATCACTTCCAGTACATCCTCTTACCAGTAGTTGTGGTTCCCAAACCATGACCGAAACCCTACCATCGACTTTGCATTTTATATCTACTATCCCTCATCCTGTTACTCAAAGCCATCTCAGTCCATTTTTGCCTGTTAACCATGACCCCCCACCAGCCACCGTTACTCCGTTAATCCCTTTTTTCATGCAGTCGGACTTTACCGTGTTCGATAAGGTCCTTTTTTATCAGTTACCACCATGTATAAGATTACGGTTAAAGCCAGAAAATACGTAGAAGCATATACAACATTTTGTCCTCAAGGTACCAGCCTCATTCACGCGTCAACTACTTAGTCATTGATATCCCATTTCACCCATGAGATTTCAGGTCTCGTTCTGATGAACAAACAGCTCCGTTTCATGTGGTCTTCCTGCCATTATCCACTAAACTACACATAAGTATTTGCCCCAGATGTCGCCCATTCTGGCATCCTTTTCTTTTGGTAATTCTTCCTAAGCCCCACGGTAATTTGTCGCTAGTATTGTTCTGTTTTGCTTTCCGCAAGTTGTTTAATCCAAAAAACCTGACCTCAACTTTACGACTCCCTTTTTCTGTGTCCTTCCATCCCGACCCACAGCTGGAAGAATTGCCAGGCTGCAGCCTTTTCCGTTTTGCCTCCACAGCCCTCCTCTCAAGGATGCTTATCGCCTGCTTCATCCCATGAATAAATTGGGGGCTCTTTTCCCGGAGAGAACAACTGGGGTTTACACACGATTTCATTTTCTTCCGTCACCCGATCTCTTTTCCCAGGATTCCCAAAATCCGGCCACTAGAACATGGATTGCTTGGTTTTACTGCATCCATACAACTTATTCTAACCCCAGTTGTCTGGAAAGCGGTCAGACCCACCGCGTTCGCCGATGAGCATCGGGCGTGCAGAAATTCTGCTATGGTTTGCGGGCTCAACTAGATTGGCGGATCCCACCTCCTGTCTCCAGAAAAGGTTTTCAGGTTGGGTGTCCAGCGCTCGGCCGGTCCCATCCACTAGCACCTCTCGTGGATTACAAAGTTCTATCTTTATTCCCACGCTGCTGCTGCGAAAACGTCGCCCCATTCCTCCCCGGTTGTCACCGGCCTCCCTTCTAGCTTGCTTTCTATAAAGAAATACATCATGCCCGGCACAATTTACCACTATCCATGCACACATCGGTGAACAGCTTTTACTCCTACCTGCTATCCATCTTTTCTTCTTCACACAGTTGTTGCTTATGCAAACACCCACCAATATTGGCCGTTACTTCTTGCCTACCTCACTGGAGTCGCACGTCCATCTATTCTTCTGCCCCATACATAATCACTCCCGTACCCCATGTTAGAACTCGCTAATTCTGTTCAATCACTGGCACATCTATCGTCACCGCTCATTGCCTCACAGGTCATCGGAAGACTTCCGGCGCTGACACATCTTTCGATAGTTTTCCAGTGGTCAGTGAAGTGGTTAGTGATTATCTGCACTGTTCATCAGTCCGTCCCATCGCCCCCACAGTGCTATTACATCCAATTGTTCGGGTTTCGCAGATCACCACGTTCCCTCCATGTTTGAAGGTCTCCCATATATGTCCCATGCAGTTTTTCCTCTCCGTCACCATTACTTGTCACACCTGTCAAACTGATCGTTGGAACTGTTACACTTACCTTCCACTTATTACAACATCTTTCTTACAAACGCATTCTGGCATTTCCTCTCTCCCTCCAGATGTTGCTTTCGTGCTTTATTGTCGAAACCGACCCCGTTTCCAGCTTTTAAATCCCACAACTATCTGCACCAGCCGACGTATTTTATTTTGTAATCGTTGATCCACTGCCGCCTTCCCCGATATACCAGGGCACCTTTATTGACCTCTCATTCTTGCATGGTACACGCTACACAGCGTTCGTCTACTGTCGCACACTCACCTGTGAATTACCCTGCCATGGTTCTCGCTGAACTGAAATTCTGCGTAATCGCTGTAACCACGCAGTCCATATTGATCTGTATTTCACTTCCGCTTTGGCACTTCCTGCCAGTCTTATATAAAGTCAACAATTCACCGCAGGCTCACCTTTTTTCCTCCGGCCGTTTCTTACCACCAGCATTCTGGTAGTCTCCCTCCAACGAAATACTCGGTTGTTTGCCATATATCTGATTTCCGCAGTATCCATCCACCACTTTATATACCACCACCTCTGAGGACTGATATATCTTCGTGCTGCTTCCTATTGACACACCCGTCATAAAGTGAATAATTCTCAGAACCCACCGGCGAGGATTTTGTCCATGTGCCTCTCATATTCTGCAGCCCATAAGTAACTCTTTCCACTCCTCTCCATAAATTCATCTCTTTATGAAGACCAACAACATGTCATTTGAATATGTTCCGAAATCTACCAGTGGAAGTTATTCCCCGTACCATTTATGCAGGTACTTCAGACTTTCTGCCGACATCCCCCAAAATAACCGAACCGAATGATCGACAATGGGTCTGCCACCTACCGGGCGTTATCACTATTATAGCCCATTTCAAAGTTCTCTTATAGTCCTTTGTGTGCACTTATTTTGTCCTATTGTAGACTTCGACTTCTCAACTGTGCTTTTTTCTGCAGTATTTGATTATGTACCTCGACCAAGAATCCGACTTTGCTTGTCACTGAGCCATGCGACCACCTGAGGTTCAAATTTAATTTCCACTGGTTTTTCCGCTGAATGTTTCATTTTGTCCTGAGTCGGATGTCCCTTTCTCGTTTCTCATACCAAACTCATTGGTTTGGCAGCTGGGGCTTCAACTTTGCCGTGTGATTTGCTTGTCAAAACAGCCATCAGTTCATTTATCTACTCTCTACTCCATTATCGCTTCTGCGCGCTATTCTCCCCTGTAATCGTTACATAACGCACTTCACGTTGATTGACTGCCATAATTCCGTATCCTTTCTGTTACTTTGTGACTTAGGTATATCAATGAAAATAAACCGCGGAACAATTGCCGGCTTACCGCTCGCTACTCCTTCCATCACCATTCTTGAAATCCCTCCTCCATCCATCCGATTTGTTGGACTCTTTCCCCGTGACTGACCATGTCAACATCTCACCATCGATCCTACCACAACATCGGCCCTTTATTCGTGACATCTGACATTTGGAGGTCCATCCTCGTACACGCATGATTTTTCTATCCATATACTTTTCACACCCTGCTACGTGCAAACGACTGTTTGAATTCTCCTTGATGAATTCCCTTTTGCTTATTCCCTCCCCGTTCATTTTATAACAAATATCCTTTGGTTCAGCTAAAATTTCTAATGTTGTGATTATTTCCGGTACCTTTCATGAATTTACTCCCCCTTTATGCCCGACTGTAAACACTGTCAGCCGAATCGACCATTCAACCCTGATCTTCAATTTTGCTGGGAGTTAGCACAGTTTCAGTTCGCCTTAACACAGTCTTTAACACTCTGCGCACACTTGTTGTACTCCTTGTAAATTCTCATTCTGACGTCATTTGAATCATCTGATCACACACACTAGCATGCTTTGGGCACATCCGAATTATACCTATATTATTGATAATAATAATATTATTATTATCGTTATTACTATTATTGTAATCATCGTTATCAACATTTTCCTCATAAACAGCAGGTCGCATCTGGAGAGCCTCCCAATTCTCCGTCCTTAATTCGTGACCTTTTGTCAGTGGTAAGCATGAACTTTATGAAATAAAATACCGGTCACTAGCTTTCAGTCTAAACTTGTCTCTATGTTCTTCTGCTGTGGACACGGAAAAGTTTATCCTTACATCAAATGTAATATCCTTTACCGCCTTGGGTCTGGTCCTTTGCAAACCACTGGTATAAGACTTCCGTACCCACATTTTATCTCTCCAAATCATGTCCCCCTCTTTAATTTGAGGCATCTGCTCCATCTTTTTGTTACGGTTGACGGATTCCCCAAAGAACTCCTTTTGGAATCCCCAGCTGAGCGACCAACCATCATGTACGCTGCTTAAACAGTACGTCACTTTGCTTGTGAGTTATTTCTCTTCATGCTTACTTTTAAATGAAAAGTCATTCTGTCCAAGTCGCAATGGAACCACTTGAAAAAAACCAACGAAATAAACCCATCTGCTCTCGCAGCCGCCCTCCTCGGTTATGCTTTCAAAGCCTCTTTCCTCCAGACTGGTGGTTTGTACAAATGATGTCAGTGTAAAAACTACTCGATACGCAGCTGACATTACTAATTAAAAACTTGATGTTTGGTTTACTCTCCACCGTGCCTGGATAATCTTTGGTGGAAATATCCCCCTGGTCTTTCGATATGGATCCTTCGGACGCGCGGCCGGTGCTTTCACGAGTTTCTTTCGATAAGTCTCAATTTGTCTTTCGTTTCTCAGTGAGCCATTGGTTAAACCATTTTAGTATAAACCACATTTCCCCCAAACTTTAATAAAGCTTTCATCATCAGCTTTGCTTCTGGCAAGCTCTCCTTAACTTGCCGCCCCTCCGCGGAGTCGAAACCACTTCGCATTTCCCGCGTCAACTGTTCTCACTTTAGTTAATATAAACACTACCTAGCCCCGTCGTACCAATTCTGAAATGTACGAATCCGACCTTTGAGATTCGGGAAAACTTCATACTGCTGTGCAACTCTGTACTCCATGATCATGCCTTGTGCATGTGCCTTGATCCCAGCCGAGATATATACCATTATTATTTAACTCACATCTCTCAGGATCAGAGGCCCCACTCCACTCCTAAGGACAGAATTTAGATCAACATATGTATAGCAGTTTTTTGGGCTTTGTTTAACCTCCTTGGCCTGTAGCATTTCAGAGATACTGTTCGTCCCTTGTTGGATTTTCTCGGCTGCTTTTCTGTCCCATTTGTACCGTAGCAGTCTGGCAGTGGACGGCCTCAAAAATCCCCCAGCTTTAGTCTTTCTATTGCCTGGTGGTCGAGCCGCCGGTGCTAGCTAGGCTAGTTTGCCATTGTTTTTCACTCCTTGCTTGAAGCGAAACTGTCTAGTAGCTTTGTGTTTTTCCTTGATCCCATGCCACAATTCCTCTACCCCAGCTTCCTCGCACTCCATTTTACAGTAGGTTTCTGCAGCCTTCTTTCTAAGCCCATCTGCGTTTAGCCTCCGGGGCCTTCTAATTAGCTTTGTACGGCTGTTGCATGCCTAAGACAGAAGGAAAATTTGATGCTGACGATCACTTTTGCCAGACATGGAGGTGAATCCAACCCGTCTATCATTTTCAGGCCTGCGATCACGGAGCCAAGGATTGCAGGTTACCGCCCCGATTCGTACCGTGTGTTCCCCTAACATTCCTAAATAGAACCCTGTAATTCATCAAGTCGACAAGGCCTCCTACTGTTGTACCCGGTACTTGCTGACTAGCCCGCTCCTGGCTGACAGTCTACTGCTATTAGAAGTCCTCCTAATGATTCCTGGGGCGGCTGTAAGTTATCAGTCAGTCTCTTTGGTTCGCTACCTAAAGGCAGCCGCACACACTTGAGTACTTGTATTGCATGAGTTTACATCTGGTCCCCTGTGTACCAGTCCTTCTGTGAAGAGCAGTGCTATTCCACCTCTTGTCGTGTTATTTTCTCTGTGTTTTTGACAAAATAGATGGAGGTCTTGCATGCCCTGTAGAAAGTGGTCGTTTTGGGAGAGCCAGCTGTCTGTAACTACGACTGTATCGTCATCGCGGTAAGCAGCTCTAGTGGTCGATTTCGCCCTTTTTCCCCCAATGCTGCGGGCATTATTGATCAGCTCTACAGTGAATCTTTCTAATGGCATTGTCATCTCATTCTTCAGTCAGCTTCTTGTCCCGGACGGAGCATCCCGGTGGATACAACGTTCCACATCTAGGATGCTTGGCACTGTAGTCTGGTGTTCCACCTCCACGACAGTCTGTTCCATCAGGTTGGACTCTTATGCAGGCCCTGTCGATTCATGGTTGTTAAACTAAGTTCGATTTACGCGGCTTCTAGTCCCAAAGGTCGTTTCACTTGGTTGGTCTCGCTGGTCAGCAGGAAAATACGACAATCACCATCAAGAAGTGGCCTGGCATGAGTATTTGGACGAGTGTCAAAAGACCATTGTACTGTTGAAAATGGTCAAATGTTTTATGGCACAATGCTGCACAATTACCAGTTCACAAATATATGGAAACCAACATCGATAGTGATCCGTTTAATCAGACAATCTAAGAGCCAAGATGGAAGGTAGGGCAGGGCGAATGTGCAACAGTCACACTTCGGCCACCAACTTCAGACGACCGTCAACAGTGTGACACAATAAAACAACTGGTGAGTTTGTCAGCAAGACCGTGTACGGAAGTGGAAATTGAAGTTTCTTCGACACTGCACTGGATGATCACCCGACCAACACCCACCAACAAATCCAAGGTCGGCCCCCAAAGACCGGCACGGTTTTCCAAAACATGCCACAAATTTACTTGCCGCCAAAAAAGAAAGCTGAGTGCACTTGAAGGTAGAGCCATGGTTACGTCAGAAAAACTAATTATTTCCTGTCTGTCCGCCCAAATGCACTCCCACGGATCTAACATATCGACGGAGGTTTCCATTACTGGTAAGTACCGTTACTTGAAGTACGTGTTTCAGGCCCCAGAAAATATTTCTTCAATGATACTCTCTGGCCAATTTCTCCTAGATGTTCTCACCTGGGAGTGAAACTAACCCACCCATGCTTAAGTCTTCCTGAGGCGATAACCACTTGTGGCACGGCTGTGTCATCGGCCAGTGATGTTGGAGCCATCGTTTTCAGAAGAAGGAGAGAAAGTGCCGAGCCTGAAACCAGCCGTTCGTTTGCCATTCAAAAACAGCTATTTCTCGGTTGATGCCGTTTGGGTTTGAATTTAACAGCAGTGAATTACTATCTCAGAGCTCTCGCCGATGAAGAGTCATCATGCACCGTGATAATTGGCGTGTCACCAATGACCTGTTCGGCCCTGCTGATACGGATCAACAACGATTCACGTACGAGAACCTGACCACCTACCATAGCCATCATTATTTGCATAGCAGGGGAATCATTTTTCTCCATTTGCTGCCACGGTGACTTGGTAATTATAATGACAATGGTATATTTCTCGACTTTGGTCGATAGGCACGCTTAAAGGCATGATCAGCGTTTCCAATACCACTCTTAAGATGAAAAATCCATAAACTTTAAGGAGAAAGCCTCACCTTATGGCACCAGAGGGACAAGGCCGGGAAAAGTTTAAATGGGATGACCACGGACTAAAAGGTTAATATGATTTGGTTACCAGTCGGCGTGGGCAATGGTAAGAAACCAGCTAGATGTAATATTGTTGAGATGGGCGTTATCCTAGGGAACAAAAAATACAATATCCACGGGGAAGATACATGAAAAAGATCAACAATTAATGCCGAAGTTCACTTAAAAAGGTAACTAGCGATGAGGCAAGGCGACAGGTAAGAGCTTCAAGAAGGTACAAAGAGGATTACTAATTTTCGTAGATTTTTACATAAAAAAGTAATAGTGCCCTTTGAAAGCGAGATGATTTTCATAATTAGCATGTGCCATCCGATGCCTGAAATTCGCGGCTGGTGGAATAAGTGTGGGTTCTAAGAAGGAATAATCAGCAAGCAGAATACTGTGTCCATGAGGAACAAAATAATGCGAAATAGAAAAGGATGGAAACCCCTACCGTAGGCCATGTTGCCCTGGTTAAAGGGCAAACATATTATTTGTTTGAGTTTCCTTTGGCCTTTCTGTGTCCGAGTCGAGCCTTTGGGAAAAGGGCTGGCGACGGTTTTTGTTCGCTTCTTCATCATGGGAAGGAGGAGGGCAACACCAAATCTGGACTTTTTGTATTTCAATTAGGAACCCTTGCAAGGCGGTTTAAGTGGCTTCGACACCGGAAGAGTCTTGTAGTAATAAGTCCCCGGTAAGCATCCGCAGGGCATATGCAGCAATATCAGGACTTCGTATGGCTCAATCGCGTTTGAGGCAGCCAGCCATAGGCGCTAATATATACAGGCGGAGAAGATAAGCAGTCTGCGCGATATCTTACAGCCAGAAGCAAGATGATCAGGGGTTTTGAAATTGAAAAAAGAAGGGTCGCGGTCTGAAAGCTGTTCCAGCAGAGGGTTAGCCTGAGAAAAATAACAGAAGGGGGTACGGAGGCCGGAAATGGGGGACAACGGTCTTAGTAACGTGAAAAGTCGTAGATATTGTAAGTCGGTATTCGTAAGGCTACCTGTCTTGCACTACTAGACCTGGGTATTGATTGCCGATTCGTCATCATATCCCCTGTTGGTACGCTGGATCCGGACAGGTATCGGACGGGTTCCGTTGATTGTCCGGTAATAACTCAGTGACCTTCCGGAAACGCTATCGGTACCGCGCCGGTACCAACACCGTAAAAGGTGGACTGGCAAAATGTCGACGAGCTCCAACCTATACTCCATCTCCACGTCCCTCAAAATTCAGAATCCCGTTTTCACATTACCAACGCTTAGTTAGCCGTCTTCCAAGGAGCATACTATCATCGGCCAGGAAACTACACTAGCCATATGCACTAAATTTCCTGTTTCACTAATACTGCTTTTATCGACGGTCCATGTGCAATATTAAACTCGTATGTATGGCCGGAGCTTAAAGCTCTCAGTGGTGATCGGAAGCTGACTTATGTGAAAGCACCGAAGGGGAAACTGGGAGGTAACTGTAAATAATAAATGTTCATGAAAATTGTGAATGTTTCCCATTCAGTAGGGAACAAGCCGAATTTCATAGATAAGTTGAATAAATTACGTAGAAGGACAGGGATGTTCGGACCTCAGAGCAAAATCAGCCGGTGGAATACCCCCGGGGCCTGAGGGGTAAGATGGTTTCATAGATACTAGAAGTGGGGAAATATCTTCGGAGTGAAATTAGACTTTGGATAGAATCTCACTGGGTAAGCACGCATATTGTACTCCAGGAGTGGTCACACTGGGCGTTAAGGCTGAAGCGAATAATTTGTTGGAAGCTTTGGCTATTTCTCCCGGTTTATCCAGATAAGAGTTGTTTACAGTGAGGAGAGGTGTAATCTTTCGGGGTGGGGTTTTCTTGGCTTCATCAGGTCACTCAGGCTTTCTGTCTTCTTGGAGCGGCAAAGAGCTTTCGACTCTTGCTGAGTAAGCACGAGTTCAGTTTGCTATTCGATTATCATTGAGAGTCGTTCCTTTTGGATATATACCGATAGCTCCCGGGTTTTGTGTACAATTCGCCGAAGTTTTGAGAAGTTGGGTTTCATCCGCGTGAGTCTGTTAGTTCTAGAGTTCTTCAGGGCTGGCATAGCTGGGTGATTTCATTTAAAAACTGATTGAGAATAGAATATAGCTCATCTGCTACCACCTGAGGATCGGGCGGAAGAAATTATATATCCCAATTTTGAGATCTGAATATGTTTGGAAGGCTGCTCCAGTGAGCCAAGTGATATTGTCTGGCAGACTGTTTGGAGAAGATGACGATTTTTGGTGCGGAGAACGCGCACAAGAGAGACCTGTGGTCACATCTCGGGAGGCCATCTCTTACCGAGGTGGTCACCTTATTATGCCCTTGAGAAAACAGAAGATCTCTCGCGTTGTTTCCCCAGTAGGCGATTGAAAGTGTTGGGTCAAACCACCAAGGTGTTTACAGATAAAATAATCCTGACAACGTAGTGGACCACAGTGTGATAGCCGACACACTCCTGGAGGGGTTTGAATCACCTGCGATCACTTAGTGATCGATGGGGTAGGCGGAGTCAAATGGGAAGGTTTTAATAATAGGTACATCATTGTCAGTGGTTGATTCAGGCTGACGATAAATGCGTCCGAGCAGGAGTTCTTGTAACTGAGGTATGACTGTCACCCAGATTGAGTCATCAACGGCGTCAAGGATTGGGTGCTGCATCAGAGAAACAGGAGAGGATTATTCGCAGTATATTAGGCAAACCCTTCCTAAAATATGTAATAAAGATTCACTGAAAGCCCTGTAACCAGATACGGCAGAGTGTAAGTTGGGGGTGTTTGAATTAACCCTCATTTCTGTGACGAAAATGAAGTCATAGTTAGGCAAGAGGACTCGAGCACTCAAAAAAAGGATTTTAGCTGACAGAGAGAGAATTACGACTACAAAAACGAATATGTGTTGTGATTCCTCGTACTGTTTCAACAGGTGGTCGTGCAGACGTTGAGACTGAGGGAGATAGAGGTGATGT
Organism: Fasciola hepatica; assembly: GCA_948099385.1. NCBI lineage: Eukaryota > Metazoa > Platyhelminthes > Trematoda > Plagiorchiida > Fasciolidae > Fasciola > Fasciola hepatica. The sequence goes on from CANUEZ040000151.1 coordinate 1,858,925, forward strand.
TGGTAGTCCTGATGTTGACGAGGTAGAGGAAACAGTACCGAATAGATCGCTGTGTGTGTAGCTTGAGGACCGAATAAGGGACGTTGGGCCATATCACAATAGCCAGTAAAGATCGGAGGAGAGCCGGTGGGACAATGAGTTTGATCAAAGGCAGTATTTTTGAATTCGACCCGGAGCATCTGAGGTGGTCAAGTGCCGCGGGACCAACTAGGAAGGCAAGTGGAGCCTTCTGAGAATGATGGGTGGAGTCTGAAGCAAAGAACCAGTGTGAAGCGGATGGAAGTTAGAAATATCGTCTGCTATTAAACAGAAGACGACTCGGTTTTTGGATGAAATACTTGGTGGTGAGCTAGTGGTCATAACTCTAATACGGGAACAGGTGGGACGATTTGACTGGGATAAAGTTATGGTATAAGGCCATGGTTTCACGGGGTGGATGAGGAAAAAATGGGCATTTTCTTTCGGTAATGGGTAGCCTTGTGATGCACCCTCGGTAGGTTGGATAAGGCTAGAGCCGGATTCGAACGGGTGGTTGATGGTATGCTGCTATTGTTGGGACTTGGTGGGCTAATCGCTAGGAGGCAGAGAAGGGCTGCTGTGGGACGAGAGAAGTAAAGAGGGGTCTGGTAATTGACTTCTACCGGTTGAGACATTGAGCGGGTACAACGAACGTTGGAAGTGGTACACTTAAAACTGAGGAAGTTCTGATTGTGGTGCCAGAGATGATGGTGGTACGCATAGGGACAAATTTGGGATATGGCGGTGCATCAGTAGACAGAATGGTGGTGGCATCTGAGTAGTTGGTCGCACAACATTGGAGTGGTCTACATGGGTCTTCAGATGTTTACTTAGGTGCACTCCAGGACCACCGAGGGGGAGAGCGACGAGTTTCTGTGAGTATGCCGGTGATGGAAATTGTGATTGGGTAAGTGATCGTTTAGCACCTGAACGAGGTGCCCAATGTTGGTTTTTGACCCAAACTGAGGGCTTGGTGATGTCGATACTGAGATGATCTAGGCCAGCGGAAGCAACAAGGATGGGCTATGAAGTTGTGCTCAATGTCTTTGAGGAATGTGTTGTTGCTGGTCGGTTGGTACGGAGTGGCTAGTGGGCAGCCGTCACCTCCTAGGCTTGTTTGGAAGACAAGCCAATACCTGAGCGGCAGCTGCATGTGTGGGATGATGGTTTAACCTGGTTATGGGTGTGTCCTGAAGCCAACGGCGGAGATTTGGTTGCAATTTGGGCCTTTTAGACGGGCGCTGAGGAGTTGGAGTTGAACTGGATAAGTCGAGGTCTATATGTAGGCCTGTGGATGCCTCCACCAGTGGTGCACTAATCAATAGGGGTGGTGCGGCTGTGTCAGCTGCGGTGGGCTGTTGAAGTGGATTGGGCGGTGAAGGATCGGCGACTACCGACCTCAGGATATCCCTCTGTATTGAAGTCTTATCGGCGACAATTTTCATGTTTTTGAATGGAGTGGCTTCGGTGACAGTCCCTGTCTTTCTGATGAATTCCACGGCAGTGTTTTCCTCACAGAACTAAAATAGGAGCAAGAGCATAGGCCGCTGTAACTTTTTCTCAGTCTTATGCAGTAGCAGTTGTGGTGGGACATATCGCATGCTAGAGGCAAAGATAGTCTAATCGAGGAGTGAGAAAGGTGATCTAGAACAATAAAAACTACAGCATTTTTTGACCTTTTATTTCCTTGATGGACTCCCGGGGAGATTGAGTCCAGGAAGCGGCCAGCCGATGACAAACTAAGGGTTTTCGGGTGTTTTTAAGGATCGGCGATAGTTTCAAGATGTGCTAACGCGGTCAGAGTATTATCCATGGTACGTAACTGTCTCTCCAAGGAGGCTAGATTTCGTTCTAGTTCTCTCAATTTGATACTAACACCATAGTGCATATAAACCCGTGGTACTGAGCAAGGTACCAAAGCTGCGGGAAGCCAAGAGAGTTTATTGCTCGTGGACTGAGGATGGTTGGTCACTCGGCGGTGAGGGCGGACGGAAACCGCTTCAAGCAGGCTTTAAGAGGGATTTTATAGAAGTAAAGTCAGGTGTATAGGTGGTGGCAAACACCCAACCACCATATATTGGCAGGTCGGAAGCTATTTTACCAATGATTTGCAGATAGGCTGATTGCCAAGGAGTTCCTCGTTCAGAAAAAGAAACTCTCAGTTATTTCAAGCTAGAGAGACACTCTTAGAAGCCATTTTTTTCAATTACAACCCTGAATAGCTTAGTGAAAACTAGACCGACAACAGCACGCAGGCCGACGTGGTATAACGAAGCACTCGTGGTCTTGAAGTCTTAAAATCTTGAAGTACTACAAAATTTCGAGGCTTTGAGCCGAGTTGCCCCTGCTCTCGAGGAAATCTTTCATCTTCTGTCGGATTCACCGAGCTGAAACGGGAGTAAAAAGAAGCGGGGGGGATCGGGGCGGGGGCGACAGCAAAAACAAAAATGCACATAACCTCATGCAGTTTATCACTGTGGACAGTGCCTTAGGCGGAATGGGGGTGCGACATTCATGAACATACATGCAATAAAAGACATCTATTTCGCTTTTTTGTGGACCGGGAATTTCTGGAGAGACCCAGGAAGAGGTCTAACCTTTTTACAAGAATAGTTTCTTTCTGCGAGAAGACAATATCCTCCGGAAGTGCGTTCCACAGAGTAAAAACCCTATAGCTAAAAAAGTTATTTCGTAGTGAAGTGCGTGGCCTCGGTTTGAAAACTTTTCTGTTGTGACCACGGAAACAAGGAGTTGGACAGACAGAGAAGAAGAAACCACTTTGACCTGATTCAAAAAGGTGAACGTCAAAAACAGGTCACTTCCTACGCGTCCTTTGTCAAGGGGATAGAAATTGAGGAGTAAGAGGCGGACTGGATAAGGTAGGGGGTACAGACCCCATAATGCTTTGTTGGAGGCCCTCTGAACCCTTTCTAGGGTCTCATGGCCTTGGACAAGACCAGAGTGCACTATCTGACTACCGTACTCCAGCAGAGGTCGGATAGGTGTGCCGAAAATTATGGAGAAACCATCCCTAGAGATGCGCGGGAAGGACCTTCGAATCATATTTAGGACTCGAAAGGCAGACTTGCTCGCAAGTCGGTGAGGATGATAGAAGGACAAGTTACAATTTGAGCAGGAACCGAGCACTTTGTGTCTGTCAACCCCAGGCAGTGTGGTTGCTCGATTAGTGGAAAACGTGTGACCAGTCTCTCTGCCGAAAGATATGCTCGCTCGTTTATCATCTTTAACCGGGATGTTCCAATCCTCAGACCGGAGTTTTGTTTCATCCACTTTAATTTTCAGATTTTCAAAGCTTGAACTCCAGAGGATCACATCGTCTGCGTACATCAAATTGTTGGCTGGAAGGGCTTTCAGGAGATCTTTTATGTAGACCAAGAAAAGAAGAGGACCTAAGGCCGACCCTTTTGGGACCCCGGTTGTTACTGATGGGGCTTAAGACAAAATATTCCCCACCTCAACCACAAAGGTTTGGTCGGTAAGGTAGCTGCGTAGGGTGGCCGACAAGGAGTCTGTAATCTCATGTTTGCAGCTTATAAAGAAGGGCATGAGGAACCTTGTCGAAGGCCTTAGCAAAATCAATGAATACAGAGTATGAGAGCTGGCCATCATCGTAGGCTTTCTTCAGACTATCCACGACAGTAAGCATATTAGTGAGGCACGATCTGCCAGCAAGAAACCCATGATGGGACGAGGGAAGGATCCTATTTCTACGCAGGCGGGATAGAACCTCGCTCTCAAGAATTCGCTCGAAAATTCTGCTGGTGATGCCAGTTAGACTTATGGGTCTGTGACTAGATGCTAGATGTCCACTGCCCTTCTTATAGATGGGTGCGATGACTGCTTTTTTCCAGCTACTGGGGGAAACTCCATCGTCAGCACATCGCTGAAAAAGCGAGGCATAAGGAGCAACTAGTGGGCCCGCGGCTTCCTTGATAATACAGGAGTGGATTAAGTCGGGACCCAAGGAGCAATATTGGTTGAGCCGTTGGAAACCTTGAGCGACTGCACCAGTGGGAATAGTGACGCTGTTAAGAGTAGTGGCCAGAGATATCTGGTACATGGTAGGACGGGATGATATGGGTATGGAGCTAAAAAGTTGCATGGAAGTGGAAGCTGAATGCCTCGGCTACTTGGCTAGGGGAAGTGATTGGAGATCCGGCAATATCTTTGAGAGCTAGTGGCGTCGGAGCTGTGCCTTTTGGACGGCGCATGTACTGAAAGAAAAATGCCTTATTGGTCCGTGCTGGATCAAGTGCAGATCGTTGGACCGCATTCTGATAGAACCTAATCTTGCCTTTGCATAAGTTCCGTATGATCCCGAAATCTTCTGCATCGCGGGCAAGACCTATGTCCTTATATCCAGCAAAGAGGCATGCACGTTCGTCTAGAACTCCTAATGGGACGAGAGAGGGGTCGCTTTCCGGCCTGTGAAAGGTAAATTTTGGGGAAAATAACCTATCATCTATGAAGATCAAATCTCCGATTCTCTGTCATTTCATCCTTAGAGTTACCTAGGTTAGCTGAATTTAACTGGGAGCGAATAAATGCACAGACTTGGGCAAAATTGGTCCCTTTGTAGGATCTCAAAATCTTGATTCCTTGGGGGAGAGGAGGCAATTTCACGATGTTATCGAACCCAATGGGAATGTGGCTACTTTTGCGGAGAGGCGGCTAGTAGTGCACCACATCTGTCTGCAACCGTTCACTGGTGATGACCGGGTCTAGTAGGGACGGGGCATGTCATTTGCGGTATCCAATCGGATATTTTGCGTTCTGCATCCATGATTCTTCAGTACGAGATCCAGGAGGGGTTTATCAAAGGTGATATCGGGGGCATCAGCTCATTGCCAGTCGGTAATGGATGAGTTGAAGTCGCCATTGACTAAGAGAAGGGTGATGTCTTTGTAACTTTTCAGGGGACTTAATAAGTCTATGAGACCTAGGCTATCGGTTGAATTGCATGCAGGAGAATGGTAGACTACACCAAGCCGTACGGCGTCAGTCCTAGAGAGGGCAAACACAACCCACAAACAACCAATAAATGAAAAGGTGGGGGTTGCCAGTATAGCACAAGGAGGGATAGAATTATCGTAGTATATAATAACCCCGCTGGCAGGACCTCTGCTGGAGTCCTGCCCTACTCTAAAGTATCCCGGAATGGATACTTCAACACCAAGTATATCAGGAGTGAGCTAGATTCCTGTGAGGGCTATGATCCGAGGCTCCTCATCTACTGCAAGCTGCCGAAGCTCCGGGATCTTGTTCAACACACTCAGACAATTGCTGTAAAAACACCTGAGCACATGCTCAGAATCATTGCAGAATCGCCAGAGACAGCTGATTTTGGGTTTGAGGAGGGGTAGAGAGAGAGAGTTGGGAGTGGAAAGGAGGTCCTGGGGGAGTCGGAGGATGAAGATATTGGGGAGTTATAGAGTAAACAGACTTTCGGGGAAACAGGTTTGTTTTGACGCCTGGTAACCTGTGAGGTATTATACTAGGCGGATGGTCTACATCCTCCAGCCTCCAAAAAGGGTGGGCCACTTTTTTTGGTTTACACTTGTGCGTACCGCTTGCTTCACAGCTCTGAGTTTTATTGTTCGAGATCCTGTTTTGCATGACTGCGCCAGATATCTATTCTTTTGCGTTGACCTTCTCACTGCAGCTTCCAGCAGATACAGGTTGCAGGTTTGTGTCTGGGCTCAAGGATGTGTGAGTCTCATCCGGTAATACGGTCTTATCAGCTATGTTGGGTTCTGGGATACTTTTGGTAGGTGTCGGATGTTTAGTAGCACTAGGTCTACCGCTGGGGGTGCTTTCCGTGACGTGACATGGAGTGAGTAGAGAAGCAACGGATGATGGACATGGAGTTCCATCCTCAAGGCGAGTTACCTGCACGACGGGCAGCACTAGTAGACTGGAATCGGCCTTTTTGTGGGTTGCTGGCTGAGCCTTCTTGGAGTGCAGCCTTAGATGAATTGGCTTGTCAGAGAACCGAAAACCAAATTACGGCGTGCGAGAGGGGAGCACGTGCGTCAAACAGGTCCAGAACAAGGATATGACAAAGCAGCACGCTGGAGGCGAACAAACAAACGCTGGTTCACAAAAATACAGTGCATGAAACGAGTCAATAGGGTGAATAAGTGTGTAATGTTAAGGAAAACGTAGAAATGCTGTGTTATGGGGGGGGGGTTTCCACGACCGATCGTCACTCCGCTCACCAAAATCCTCCTGAATCTTAGCAGAGTCCAGGGTTTGGCATAAGGGTACTGATTCTTCCTACCTACCTAGACCCAGTTGTCAGTGCGAGCACCTAGTGCCTTGTCGTCAACATTCTACTCACGATCGCACCTGATCCGGTGGTCACACCGACGCGATGTTACTCTGTATCGTCCATGAAAACGGCTGATGGATGTCGGTCGTGAAGGAGGAACACAGGTGCTGTCCTCGAGAAAGCCGTTGTGCCTCTGCGGCATATGTTTTCGCGAGTGTGCGTGTCGTGCGTGAGGTCGCACTCTGGTTTATGGGCAAGTAGCAACAAATATCAATTACGGGAGAAATCCTTCATAATGTCAGTGATACCTGGGGAACAATCAGCCCTGCGGCTTGATTCGATGGAGGTCATGAAGTATGGACGTGTTTTATGTAAGTGTGATTGGTGAGTGTCTGGACTTATGCAGGAATCACAACTACCGCCACACAGAGGAGGTGCCTTCTGTAATGTCAAGGAAAAACGGTGAGCAAAGCAAGGTGGTTAATGGGTGTCATGAAGTTTAAACGTGTACCATGTAAGAGTATGTGTCAGGGTGTACGATAGTTAAGTACATCAGTATGTCGTAAATGCCCCCGCACCTGGGGGTTTCTTTATCCACCTCGAAGACGGATGAGGAATGGCCTGCTGGGGTTCCGTGTTATCGGCTTCTCCGTCTTCACTTTTGAGGAGGCTGATGCTGCCTAGGCCACAGGTTAGAGTTCCGTTGGCAGTCTTCACCTCAACAGTTCTTAGCATTTCGTTGGAGCTTCCGATGGTTTCCATAACCAAGCCCAAAGACCAGGTGCTGAAATGAGCGTGTTCGTCGGCGATCATCACTACATCCCCAAACTTCAATGGTCTTGCTTTGATCAGCTACTTCTGTCGAGCTTGCAGAGCCGGTAGTTGCTCCCGCAGCCATCGCCTCCAAAAATCCCTGGCAAGATAGTTTGCCTGCTTCCATCCGTGGAGGTAGCTACCACGAAGGTTTATTGGTCCTTAAAACTCTCGTTCGATCTTAACGTCAAAAAGTCGTTCGGGGTGAGCGTCAGATGGGTGGGATCCCCTTTGGCCATTGGAACCAGTGGGCGGCTGTTCAGAATTCTCTCGACCACAGTCATGACGGTGCTCAGTGTTTCATCGTCGGACGGCTGTCGCTCAAAGATGCACAGCAATATTCGCCTGGTGGACCGGATCAGGCGTTCCCGTACGCCACCGCGAAGACTGGCCTGCAGGGGTTGAAGTGACATCGTATACCATAGACCCCGGCTCAATTCTGCAGTTCGTCCTGGCTCATGTTTTTGTCCCAACGCCGCAGTTCCCGGTGAGCTCCCACAACGTTCGACCCATCGTCGGAGTATATATCTGTTGGTATGCCTCTTCGGTTGATAAAGCATTGCAGGGCCCGTAGGACAGAGCCAGTTGTCATCGAATGGGTAACTTCTAAGTGCACCGCACGTGACTTCATGCACTTCATGGTACACCCGTATCGTTTTTCGGACATCCAGCCACAATTTATCCAAAAAGGCCAGAAATAGTCCTTCCCTGCGCCACGGAACGGCCACCAACCTGGAGTCACTCTATTTTTTTCAATTGTATATTTCTTGACTGTGGTCAATACACATGCACAAGGCAAGATCAGAGATTCTGGCAGCGGAGCCATGCGTTGTTCGCCCGCTGCGGCACTGCGTCTCCCACAAAGTTAGATTACGCGTTTTACAGTCACTCTTCCGCTAAGCAACCAAAAGCGATTTCGGATGGCGCTCTCAACTTGACTTTCCCCGGTATGTCCCTGTAAGGCGTGAACTTGTTGGATCACTAGCTCTATCGCATGTTGCTGAGCCGGCAGCAATATTGTTTACTTCATGTCAAGGTTCAGGTGGGAGTTGGTCGGCCTACCATCTACCCATAGCAGCCCATCATTGAGTTTCGGGTTTAAATGCTTCAAGTCGCCCCTCGTGGATGACCTTCCTTTGTCGATTGGTCCAACTTCTTCCGTCCTCTCGAGTTCTCGGGTTAAAGCCTCTCGTTTTATCATCCTAAATATATCGTGTTCTGCGACTGGTAGTTCGTCGGGGCTTATCGGACCCACTCGTATCCGGCCGGAGGGGCCGAGCCCTTTCGTGACTAGGAAATGTCTCTTGAACCTGGCCAATCAAACTAATGCAAGAAGCGTCTTCACCCAGGAGGAAAATCTGACCAGTCGTGACAAAATGAAAGTCGCTTCGAAGAAAGTGGCCATCATCACTAGGCCTTTGGTCCCCAACTCCAATTCCAGAGGGCCTTTTAGTTCGTACACGGGCCAGTCTTCTTTAGGCATTTGCAGGAATTTTGGTCGTCCGGTCCAAGTGTCGAGTCACCGGAGGTTCGTCGCATCTCGGGAGTACAGATCGGTCGGGTTATCTCCAGACTTGACTTGTCTCCACTGGTTCGTGACCGATTCGTCGTGGGTGATTGTGAGTCGGTTAGCAACAGTGTTTAAATGACTTCTGATGCTGGTAATGCAGTACAGCGCTATCTTGGAGTCCGTCCAAAAACTAGCCGACCAAACACAGAAGTCGAAATATCTCTTTGCCGCTTGTATCGCCCTGACTGCCAACACGGCTGCTCTGAGTTCGAGGCGCGGGATCGAAGCCGATTTCACTGGGGCAACGCGGGCTTTGAAGAACAGGATCCTCGTAGTATATTGTCCATCTCCCGGGCACCATCGTCCCTACACCACGGCTCCGTAACCGACTACGTATGCCTCAGAAAAGGCATGTGGTTTTCTCGTCCGTGTTGTGTGATCAGGGGCAAGCATCGTGGAATCCGTATGTCCCATAGTTTCTTTCATGTGTTTGGAAATTCTTCCCAGTCCAGCCGATCTTTCAGGTCCAGTAGCTGGTCTCTATTAGCTTTTTCACGGCAGAGCCGCTGCAGCAGGATTGTTCCGGGTACCAGTCAAGGAGAGGCGAAACCGAGCGGATCGAATAAACTGGAGAGGGCAGATAGTATATCACGACGGGTTACTGGTTGGTCGGGAACGTTTAGCTCGCAAAAGAAGTCGTCCGCTTCCGCATACCATTGTACTTCTAGAGTGCTTTCGGTGGGGAGCGGACAGCCGTCCAGAATTCGAACCCTCCCGGTCCTCTTGTGGTAAGGAACGACTTGGAGCACCTCCGAAGCCTTCGACCGCCATTTCGTGAGAAGAAAACAGCCCTCTCCTGGCAGTCTTGTAAGGCACCGGAATTGCGCTAGGACCGGGTCTATATCATCGAAAGACCCAAAGTAGTCGTCGACGTAGAAGCTTATACTGACGCCGTCTACTACTGACTGGCGGACCAGAGCCCCATTTTTGTTCGCTGTCTCACTAGAGTGTAGTTGGCACAAAACGGTGATGATATCGCTCCGAAGGAGTGGGCGGCCATTTTTAATTTATCACCGCTTTTTCAGATTGTTCTCTTTCCACCATGTGGATTGCATCGTACCTCACTCTTCTACCGGTATTTTCACCTGGTGAAACATTTCCCTTATGTCGGCTGACGGGGCCACTCTGCCCACCCTGAAATGGCATTAGACTTCAATAGATGGCGTACTCCAATCCGGTCCCTACAGCAGACGATCACTTACCGACTGGCCTTGAAATTTGGCTGCATAGTCGAAAACCAGCCTCAGTTTTTCGGGTTTCTTGGGGTTGATAACCGGGTGATGATGTAGATACCGGACCCCCTTCCGGCAGTCGGTGGTTGCAGGCACCTTCACAACGTAGCCGAGAGCTTCGTTTTACATCAATAATTCTGCGTATAGATTTACAGACCCTGATCTCGAAAGAGGCGTTCTCTCAATTGCAATAGCCTCTGCATAATATAGTTTCTGTTATCCACCTAAGAGTCAGCCTGCGTACACTATGGGAGGGGAAATCTGAACTACTTTTAGGACCTCTGGTTCCTTGTCGCACTGTCTGCAGAGCGAGGTGGTCCTCTTGAGATAATGATAGTCTTTCGTCTCAAGTGTCATTGAACTCCTTTTTGTACGGTCGTTGCCATTGATACCGTGAGTGGTCGCCGACACGTAACTAACGGCACCTCCCTCGGCTGGACCGTATAATGTTCATCCATGAGCAGTGCGTTCGGCATAGGGTGCCTGGCGGTGGCTCACCTTCTAGTCGTGCCCAATGTGCCCCTAGCACATTGCGGCCGATGAAGAGGTCCACTTCGTCATCGTCTCGGTCTGCGACGGTTACATGTTGCAGGTGGGACCACCTAGTCAAAATTGTGTTCACCGACCTCTGTACCGGCTTGGGGAAATCGGATAGTGTAAAGACCCCCGTCTATTCGATCTGCTCCTTGGTGTCTAGGGAGATGAGCTGCAATCTCGGCCGGCCGTCAGTCGTTACTCGTTTTCCACGCACCTCAATCACCGCTAACGACGTCGTGCTTTAAGCAAGCCTGTGCTTGTCGGCGAACCTCTCCTTCACTAGGGTTGTGTCTGATCCACTGTCGACGAAGGTCAACGCTCTGGCAACCCCAGTTGAGGTCATCGCTCCCATGGCAGCTACTCCTAGGCTTATTGGTTTACCGGCAGACCGTGACGTAGAACAAATCACACTGGGCTTGGTGCTCGTCTCTGGTGTAGTTTCTTTTGCATGGTGTAAAAATCGGAGGTGTCGGCCCGCACAACCTTCGTGACCACATCTGGTTCTTGTTCGGCAAGCTGCTCCCGGTGTGTGGTGTTAAGGCAGATGAAGCACGCTCCCGTCGCCCTTGTCATGCCCCAAAGCCCGTTTTTGTGTCCCCGATGAACATGGGGCATTCTAGTAGCCCATGGCTAGCGTCGTAGCACCTGCAACCTAGATTAGCTTGGGCCTCGCGTAAAGTGGCGTGTGCTTTGGTCCAAGGTTGATATTTCGGATGTTCCCGTGCAGTGGTTCGAGCCTGGCTAGTACTAGATTTGTTCACTCGGTTACTGTCCCGGATGAGTGGACCAAATCTACCGTCGGCTATCGTGGTTTGCCCATCCAAGTATTCGGTCAAGTCTTCGAAGTTGGCCTCACGGTCACCTCGGCTTATACGTCCCGCCTCTTTCGCCCACCAATCCTGTAGCTCGGGAGAGAGATGATGGACTATACTCTCCAGTGTATGGATTGCATCGAGGTCAGCCTTGTAACCTAAATGGTCGAGGGCTATTGAACAGTTCTGCCTTTCGATCACTAGGTCGGCCATTGCATAGATGTCGCCCTTGGTCCTTTTGGCCTCTGACGTCAAGCCCTCTATTAGATTGCGGGGTACCTTGAATGGCTGGACGAAGAGGGTCCCCCAAACTTCCTTGCTCGTGTGTAGCCCTGTTCCGGGTCCAGTGTAGTGCACCCACCGATGGCTTCTCTTGCTGGGTCTCAACAGTAATGAGTCAGGTAGAAGAGCCTTTGCCCGGAGTTGGTTATCATAATTTCGACGAACGTCTCGAACTGCCTGATGAGCTGGCCATAGAGGAGTTAAGGAAAATCCGTTCCGTGCATGGGCATCCACGTTACAAACGACATGTTCCATTCGTATGAACTATCTTCGCCGGAATTCCGATTGTTTGTTTCATTGCTCTCTATCTTTTTCACACACCGGACTCCACCGCAGCCTCAAGCTTGAGTCGCTCAGCTTGAGCTTTTTTGTGACTGCATTCGGTAATCTCATCTTCTGCATTCAAACTCTTAGTAATAATAATGGTTTATTTCTGAGTCCCCCGAAGCATGCTTTACGCATGATCAAAATGTTGACAAGCAAAAAAAGCTACAGGCAAAAATCGTGAAAACTTATAAATACGCAAAACAAGAAGGGGTAGGAAGAAATAGAGGGGAGATGAGGGGGAGATAAATGTAAGCCCACCAAGGAGTAATTGAGGGGGGGGCAAAGTGAACCCGGAGATGGATTCAAATATGGGCTTGGCAAATTTGAAGGTCAAGGCCAGACGCAGCCGCTGTCCGGGCCAGGTGGAGGAGAACAGAACCTTGACATTTTCATATAGGTGACTGAAAACCGGCATGGGAAGCGATGAAGGGAAAAGGAAACAGGAACAGAAGAAAGAAAGAGCAATAATTGGGTTGTATGTCTGGGGACTAGGTAGCCATGAGCTATGCCGTATGACAACAAACGGAAGGTGTCGATTCGAAAACAAGGAGCTGGCAATGCAAGACGTAAAGAGTGAATCAGATGGCAGCAATGGCGTGTAAGGATCGAGATACGGTAAATGTGAGGCACAAATCTAGACAAAATGGACGCATATCATGAGGGGCGGCTGCATGGGGGCAAGAGAACCAGCCGGCGCAGAAATGGAGGAGGCGGAGAAAATATGTGGCTACATGAATATATATATATATGTATATACGTATATATATATATATATGTATCGGAGCAGGAGCAAATAGCAGTGAAGATGCGGCACACGGAAGTAGCAGTGCTTGGAAGAGACAGGTAGGCTTGGGTTAAATAGTACGGAGTTAACTTCGGTGAACCCCGATGAATTTGTTTATGACAGGCAGAAATGGGGGATCAACTGTGAAAGAGAACCAACTCTGGGAGCACAGAATTGATGGCTGAGAGTAGAAGTTGGTAAACGAGGAGATATGAAAGAGGGTCGACAAACACAGGTAAGAGTCATTCTAACAGTGTGACTATTGCAGGTGTTACATGTGGCAACGGACACACATGGGTGAAGAGTTCTTAAATGGACGTACATTATGCAGCGAGAAAATGGCCGTTAAAATGGCCGGAGAACGCAGAGTGAATGAAAGCACAGGGTAGTTGGAGGGACGTGAAAGATTACTGGGGAAGAGTGACTTGGACGTTGGAAGAACTGCGGAGCGAAGATGCGTCAGTTGTAGCAGCAAATAACATGGGAGCGAAACAAGAAAGTGGAGGATTAGAAAGATCAGGTAATGGCAAATCACATGGTTTGAAACTGTAGGTGAGAGCGATGACGTCACGATGACTTCACACTAGGTGGAACGCGGAAAAGCAGCGCAGTCGGAAAGGCACAATGAAGATGCCTGTGGCGAGCAACGTACGAAGCAGACGAGAGTGTTGGCCAAAGAAAACCAGGTACGAGATGATCAGCCAGATCGTTTTACTGCAGATGACACAGGAGGAAGACCGAGAAGAAGAAAAGAACCCGGACGGGAAGGCCTGCAACGGAACAAACATTCACGAGAAACAGTTGTGTGTCCGAGGTGGGAGAACTGAACTGAAGAGCTGCGTGCCAATAAACAAATGGATTAATCCGCAAGTTGCTTATCGGCACACTGCCTTGGGGGAAGATTCACGGAAGAATTACGGGGTCAAACATAGAAAATATGGAAATGGTAAAAAGATAATAAATCTGGCTGTAAAAAATGCGTAGGCTGGAACGGCGAGTTCTTGTATGGTGATTAGTCGTGGTTACGGATGCGTCTAATGTGTAATGGTGGGAGGTATAAGATGGACAAAAAGAGATATCACAAAATGGTAGCTGGTGAGGTATGCAATCACTGAGCTGTATGAGTACATGGGGTACCAAGTAAATACTGATCAGAAGCCAACAGGGTCGGAGTGGTAGGAAAAAAACATATTTGGGGCCTGAAATGAGTGAATTGGACAGGGCGAGAGTGATATCATGCAGTGAGGAGTGTCATTGTGAAAAACGATAGGAACAAGAACAGAATGGATAAATGTGCATAAAGTGGTAGAACGACACGGAATCGAAATGATGATAGTACTGACGAGAACGAAAGATGGGCCAATCTTGGCGGAAGAATGGTGGGACCATGTGGTCCACAACGGAGAGTGATGGATACGCTGTAACGGTCAATTCTGTCCAGCTTGACTTTGTCTTTGTCCTCTTCTTGGCATTTCTGAGTGATTTCCTCATAGTGATTCCAAGTTGAGTACTTTAGAGGTCATTCCGACTTTGAGTAACGCGTAGCCAATTAAAAACGAATCCCAAAACCAGAACATGATTGATTCGTAGTTTCTACTGTACTGGATTACCAAGTTATACGCATATAAACATGTACAAACCTCAACTGTACGGCCACAACGTCTAGCAACAAGGACCAGAGTTCAACAAAGGTCGATGTCAGGTACCACCGTCAAGGCAGTCTAAGTTCGAATCAAAATTATACCACTTAACGTGAGCAAAATATAAACGAATGTTGAAGTATGGTGATTGGTGCATGCTGTACTTGTTCGAGGGTCAATGGAATAAAGAGCATAGTCTAAGCAATACAAGTATATGACAACGGCCGGAGGGACTTCCACTCATGTGCGTTACATGCTGTAGGGGAGGAGGTTTGGTGCTTTCAATCAGCAAAAATTGTTAGTGGGTGGGGCTGACCGTATGTTGGACACCCAACCTGAAAGACACTTCGCGAAGCGAACACAGGAGTTGTTATCCATCAGTCTAATCGCGCTGGCACATCGTTGCAGACGGCCTGCATGCCCAAAGTGTGCGGTCCAAGGCGGGGGATCTGACTGTGCCCCTGTAATTCGGCTGAAGTTTGTGATTTGTTATTCAGTTTGGAGCGTAAGAACCCGGAAGGAACATTGTTGGCTCTTGATTATTGTAGAATCAATTAATTCTTTGTGTAAGGTATTGCAGCTATTTGGAATTGGCTTCGTTTTGAATTGTGTCGAAATTGGTTGCCCCGCATCGCTCGAACGTTTCAGTTTCTGGACTTTGCAGCTCTCAGCACCCTTGGCAACCGCTGAGACGTGGAATTACGCAGCAATTCGGCAAACCGTTCCGAACAAAGGGACCTTGCAGGTGAATTAAACCCTTCTGCCCGTAGGTGTTGGCCATGTTTCTTACTCAGGCTCTAGTATATCAGATTGTTCTAGGGTTAGCTCGGTTTCCTATAGGGCTAGAGCGGATCTGTTGTCAGCTGAATTGAAGGAGAAGAAGGTTGCAGAACATTTAGTGTTATATAAGCTAAGTAAGCTGCTCGAGGTGAGGACTGAGACGGAAACGATGAAATCGCTTTGGACATTCGCTGAGCAGGAATAAAACCTAGTCAGCAGAGATGAAGTCAAGGGTGAATTAATGGTCAGTGAATATCTTTCTCGCTACCTAGGCGATTGCCACGTAAAGAACGATGCACCACGAACAACACACGTGGTTCCAGAGGCGGAATCTGCAGTGAATTATCTTTTGGATTTACCCAGGGTCGAGCTGGAGTCAATTGCGGGCTGCTCGTCAACGTATTCGAGGTTTGTAAAACAGTTTGAATATTACGTCGAAGGTAGAGTTCCAGAAGATGGCCCGCACTTACTTTATTTGGTGCTTTGCTGCACGGGACAGGCAAGGGATGCCATTGCTGAGTGTGTTATGTTGCCTTCAACATTGGCATACAATAGGGCTAGTGAAATCTTAAAGGATATGTATGGACAAGATTACTTAGTGGTTCGTTTACTGGCTGACAGCTAACTGCAAGGATTGAAGCCTCTGGTGGAAGATTCGGATGCCCTGACCAAGTTGTGGTTGAAGATGCCCAACTGTGAAGTTGCTCTCACACAGATGAATTGTATGTCAGACCTCAACTCACTGCAGACCACGGAACGTATAACTCGAGTGCTACCAACGCGTCTCCAGGATTTGTGGGCTAGGACCGTTGATGATATCTTGGGAAGAGGAGACGAACCCAGAATCCAGTATCTGCAGCACTTAGCGTCCCGTGAGGCTCGAAGTGTTCGAAGTAGGTCTGGGAAAACGGCTGCCCACGGCAAGGCTCAAGGGTATTTGCGGTCGTCCAGCTGGAGGAATTATGCGCAAAACCCGAACCGAGAAGCGACACTGTTCACGCCAAAACAGGGTAGTGCTAATAAATGCTCGGCATGTGATAGGATACACGCACTTGAGGAGTGTCAGCGCATTCTGTCCCGTGATACACCCGGTCATTTGGCATTGGTTAAGGAAATCAAGGCTTGTCTTCCGTGCCTCAAGTGTGGAAATCTGTCCAGCAACTGTCGTGTTTCCAAACCATGTTCAACATCAAGTTGTCAGAAAAGGCATCACCTTCCACTGCATGGCGCACAGAAGCAATGTGCTGATAGAGTCACGCAGGATACAACACAAGGGCTGCAGCTGTATAATCTGGGTATGGACGATGCAAAAAAGCCTGAGCAATGGACCAGTAACCTTGTGGCCTCTCTAAGGCTAGAATGTTTTGTCCGTTTGGGTGTGCTACCTGTACGAGTAGACGGACCGGGGGGCCCTGTGGAGACCTACGCTCTGCTGGACAGTGGGTCCGATGTGACTTTATTACAAAAAGACCTTATGGAGCTGGTGGGCCTGAAGGCATCCCCGACCTCACTTTAGGTTTCGACCGTAAATGGGACTACCACTTGGAATTCGGGAATAACGGAGCTGCAACTGAACTCATTGTCAGAGAATGATTTCATGAATATGGAGGGAGCCTTTTGTGTTGATAGGCTACCAATCCAAGCAGTCCAGTACGGCACAGATGCGGACATTTTATCCTTGCCTCACCTACATTGCCTCCAAAGACAGAATCTGGAAGATTCGAGAGTGCTAATCCTGATAGGTGCCGACGTCCCATAAGCACGTCGGGCACTGGAGCAAAACTGCGGTAAAAGAAAACAAACCTACGCCGTGCGGACGATTTTAAGATGGATTGTTCTTGGTCCGATAAACCAGGGACCACGCTTTGTGAGGACAGTAAACCACATTGATAGGGGGATCGATCTCTTAGCGGAACAGATCGATCAACTATACAACTCCGACTTCTGCAATGAGTAGGCATCAAAATACTCTCTTTCATTAGAAGACAAACAGGATGTTGATATGGTTTCCAATGCCATAACCTTGTTGAACGGACACTATGAAGTTGCACTTCCATGGAGGAATCCTGTGGTGGGACTACCAAATGATTATATTGTGGCCAAAAAGAGATTGAACGGCTTGAGGAAAAGGTTCGCACGTGACCCTGAATTCTTTGGTAAATACTCCACAATAAAAGAGGGCTATGTGCGCAAGGGCCACGCTCAGTTAGTGCAAGATGTACAGTTAAAAATGGGTTTTCAGCCAAAGTGGTACTTAACACATCACGCAGTTACAAACCGTAAAAAGCCCAGCAAGTTAAAGGTGGTGTTTGACTGTGCGGCTTCATTCCAGAGACACCGCTTGAATGATTACTTGCTACAGGGACTGGACACTACAGCAAGTTTAGTCGGCGTGTTGCTTCGTTTTCGAAAGAAACCTCTTGCGTTGGCTGCGGATATTGAAGAAATGCTTATGCAGGTTCCAGTGCCGAAGAGAAACAGGGGGGCAGTGAGGTTCCTTTAGTGGGAAAATGGTCAACTAGGTTACAATCTTTTTGAATGTCAAATGAATGCCCACCCATTTGGTGCCACTTCCTCCCCATTTCGTGGGAATTTCGTGCTACGTCGCACGGCAGATGGTTGGGGAGGACGGTATGCGGATAACGTCAGTATAGACGACTGTCTTGAGTCCTTGACCACACCAGAGAATGCAAAGGATTTGCTGTCACCAGGCGGATTCCGGCTTCATAAGTGGGTGTGTAGTTTACAGGGGGTGCCGGATATTTTACCGGAATCTGAGCTGGCCCATCCTACTTTGGAAATAAATGATTGCGCGCCAGTGCCGGGAAGGACTTTGGGACCGAAATGGAACGCAATAGAAGACACGATCCAGTTTTCTTCCACAATACGCAAAATACCTCAAACATGGCGTGGCTTGTTAGCTATAGTATCATCAATGTTCGATCCACTAGGGTTGATTTCACACTTCACTCTGCAAAACAAAGTTTCATTGCACTCACCTTGCCACTTGAAGCTTGCTTGGGGCTACTCAACTGGAGAAAACTCCATACGATGCTGGAATGTGTGGTTAAGGAGTGTGGAAGAAATTTGCGCATTTAAAATTCAGCGTTCAGTTATAAGAGGTGACTCGCTGAATGAGGGTGCACGGCTTCATGTATTTTGTGACTCTTCTAAAGTTTACCATAAAGTGATGGAGTATTCCAGAACGATTTCAAGGGACATAACCCCCTATTTTGCCCTACTGTTTTCAAAATCAGGGGTAGCCCCTCTGAAGACCGTAAAGATCCCTCATTGGAGTTAGCTCCAGCAAGACTGGCCCTTAGAGCCTCTCGGATTCTCATAGTAGAAACTGGAATCAAATATGATAAGACTTACTATTGGACGGATTCTGCTATGGTTTTGCACTACGTAAACAACACTAAAACGAGATTTAGTACTTACGTCGCGAACCGTTTGGCTGAAATCCATCACTGGTCCCGTGTCACATCGGAGGCTAACCCTACAGACTTGGCATCAAGAGGCACATCACCAAGTGATATCAGCTGCCGGTTCAAAGACCCTGACATCTTGATGAACAATAAAGCTTTAGGGCTGACCATTCCTACGGTTGCTGCAGCACCACCGAACGCGGAGTTGAAGCAGCCTTCGAATACAGTTCTCACAATGTTGCAGGATACATGGACGAACGCACCTCTAGCAAGGCACTTCAATTGGTTTCAATTGCTGAAGTCTTCAGCGTGGTTAACCTGTTTTATAATGCACAGCGCAGTCGTGAGAGGCGGGCCCACAGATCTGGGATAGGAAACTAGACCTTTGAAGTTATACGACATTAGTAAAGCGGAGAAAATTGTTATTCTGATTGTGCAATCTTAGGTTTGTGGTGAAGAGTGGTTGAGAGACAGGAATAATAACCTATCCGCTAACAAACCTCTGATGAACAGGACCCTATTAAGACTCGATCCAATTTTATTAAATGGAATTATTCGTTGGAGGACGAATGAACTACCCCAATCAGCTTTAGGGTGTGAAACATCCGGTGATACTGCCTGAGACTCACCCCATTACAGGCTCAATAATCCGATGGCATCGCGCAATGGAAGGGCATGAGGGACCATCTCACTTGCTCGCGGAACTTTGCAAAATGTTTTGGATTGTACAGGGGGGAGTTGCCGTCAAGCGTGTACTTAGAGGCTGTTGGAAATGTCAGAGGCAGTTGGCAGTCGTAGGCAAACAGATGATGGCCCCTCAACCAGCCATTAGAGTCCAACAAGGTTGGTTTCCGTTCAGTTACGTCGGAATAGATTATTTTGGCCCATGTGAATTTAAACGTGGGCGTAGCATGGAGAAACGATATGGATGCATCTTCACCAGCCTCCCGGTGCGTGTGGTACATATTGAGGTTTCTTATCCCCTGAGCAAGGATTCATTCATTGTGACACAGCCGCTTTTCATGTCGAGCAAAGGGGCGCAGTCCGAGGTTTTTAGTGGTTTTGGGGTAAATTTTATTAAGGCCCAAGGAGAATTGAGGAACCTAATGGGAAAATGGCCTGGTGATAAGATTGCTGATAGATTGTTATAATGGGAAGAGCAGTGTCACCTCAATCCCCCTCATGCTAGTCACCGTGGTGACATATGGGAGGTCATGGAGCGCTATTTCAGTTTGTGACGAACAGCCGATGACCGACGAAATATTGTTGACATTCCTTACGAAAAGTGGACGGATAGTAAACGGACGACCGCTAGTGCTTTTGACCTCGTACTGTCATGAACAGCCAGAGCTCACGCCCAATGACCTACTTATCCTGAAAGCGAACGCACGAGATATTCGGACGAACTAGTTATGAGATAGAATGGTTCGTCAATGGAGGCAGGCAAACTACCTAACATCTGTGTTTTGGAAGGGATGGACCAGGGGATATCTTCCACTATTGCAACAGCGGCATAAATGGATGACTTGAGAACGCAACTTCAGATCAGGCAATGTAGTGCCACTAGTTTCGGGGGCTTTGCCGCGTGGCCGGTGGCCGACTGGAGTTATCGAAAGCATCTCAGCTTTGGATGATGGCCTGCCACGAAAGGCAACAGTGGGAACTAATGAAGGATTGGTGCTGCGTGACATTAGAAAGATTTGTCTTTTTGAAGGTGAGCCGGAGACTGGTGGTGCAAGTTCAAAAGCCAACTCTCCTCAAGAGTGAGGCGGATCCTCAGATCTGCCGAACCGAGAGACACCACTGACAGTTGATCCGCTGGTCCAACTGAGGCTGCCATTGACGGTGATCAGTGTTAGGTATTGGGGAACCGTAGGGCAAGCCGATGCATGAGGCCGACCACACCTAGAGGTGCACAAGAAAAATCCGCGTCGGATTTTGGAGGCCGGTGTAAAGGAGTCCAGGGAACCCCGTTCCATGCATAAGCATCTATGTTACAAACGACATGTTTCATTCGTACGAACTATCTTCGCCGGAATTCCGATTGTTTGTTTTATTTCTCTAAATCTTTGTCACAAACCGGACTCCCACCGTTGTCTCGAGTGTGAGTCGCTCAGCTTGAACTTCGCCGTGGCTGTATTCTGTGATCTCATCTTCTGTATCTAACCTCTTGCTGCAGTTCAGCTGCAGTTGTTGATTTTTTGTTAGATTTGGAGCTTCAGGGCCCAGAAGGGACACTACTGAGGTTAGATTATTGTAAAATTAATTAATTTGTTGTACATAGTACGGTAGCTATTTGGAACAGACTTTGTTTTGAACTGCATCGAAATTGGTTGCTACGCGTCGCTCGAAAGCTCCGGTGGCTGGACTTTGCACTGGCGGTGGTGTTCAGATCTTTTGTCGAAAACCGTCAGCTCTACTCTTGGTAGATCGATTGGTGGTTGTTACGGTTTATGTTTGACGGCCTGCACGGAGCTTCCTACTTTCACCTATCCTGATCTGTCGGATTGATCATATTCTTTGGCGTTTTGCTCGCGCTCATTCTGTCTACACGTCTCTTCTGCTTTCGGGGCCTGCTGCCTTGCTGAAGACAGTTGTTGTTCCGGGTCTAATATTCTCACCCTAAATAGGCCAACATTTTTGCAGTCCGTAGTACTCTCATTGGTACGTGAGCTAGCACTGAGAGGACTGGGTGACCTAGCAACAACCAAGGAGTCAAAAGTACCCAAACCCTCCCCAGTGACTTATCGTATAGTTTCCTGTCCACATTCCAATTGCTTCGATCCGTTTCTTGGCATTTTGCGTATTCTCTTGTTCCAAATTTATCAACTGAGTATTGTAAGTTGCCTTCAAGCAGTGCGTAGCGGAATTCGAAAAGGATCCCAAAATCAGGACACGATTATCCGTACTAGATTGATAAATGAACAATGACATAAAACAAATACGAACTTTAATTATGCTATCACGGGGACTCAGAAAACTAGAACCAAGTTGCGGAGTGCGAGAAAGGAGCACGTGTATCACGCAGGTGTAAAATAGGATATGCAGATCGGTGCACTGGAAGCGAACAAACGAAGATTGGTTCATGAAAACATACGGTGTATAAAAACACGCAAATAGTGCACAACAGCGGGTGATGTCAAGGAAACATGAAACTTTAGTATTTCTGAGAGATTTCCCACTACCGTACTTTACACCCGGTCGCCGCTGCCTCCATGATACTACCCTGTGAACTCTCCTAACCCCCACCGCGGACTAAAGCCTTCAAGCCTTAGCAGACTGAGAATTCTCCCGTTATCTATACTCCGCCTTGTTCCGGATTTCCTAATGGTTTGTTCTTCATGGTTTGATGAGGGCACTTTACGGTATCTCATCCCATTAGACCCCTCCCAGCTAATATCTTCTGCAGTCCTCCTTTTGATCTCTATATTTGGTTCTCTAGGCCCTTTCGAAATGGGCTTGCGGAGCACTCAGATGCATTGCCCACCCGTAGTTTATTAATGTCCGTATTCTTCCTAAAGGCTTATTTTGCTCCAACTTTTGGCTTTGGTGTCGAGGACAGTGGACTAGCAATTTTCAGTAAAAATGTGAGTCCTTTCTTCAGGGTCGCTTTGGCTTTCTCGCCGCCCATCCCTACTACCGAAGCAAAGGAAAGTTTGGAAAGTTCCCTTTCCTTCGGCGTGATAAGGCTGCTTTTAGTTCCTAAACTTTCTCGTCCACTTCCAGTTAGTTTACCTACAGTAGCGGGTTATAAAGCTCGTACTGCGCCTCTCGTACAATGATTTCATGCCCATTCAATCCACGTACTTTGGCCATGCCTCGGGTAACGCTACTCTAGGTTTCCTTAGCAGTTTCCATGTGCCCATCGTTGCCATCACTTTAGGTACTCGCTTTGAACAGGCTTCAGAGAAGCACGTTTAGGAAAAATTCGACATCATTAAGAGAAAACGAGAATTCCACACTGACACCGATGTTCCAAAAAGGAGCCAAAACTATTCTCCTGATAACTGCGAACCACAAGAAAGTGTTACTTTTAAAGACTATAGCGTCAGCAAATCATTACAAAACAGTTTAGCCGCACGGAAAAAGTAAATGCTTCGATCATACCAGTGATCTTCATGTTCACCAATGTCATCGCTGTCACTATCATCATCGCCGTCAGAGAGAGACCTTCGCTAGGGGTAAAAGGTTTTCTGCACCCGTGGATCTGATATACGCCACGGCGAAGGACAAAATGTGCAGCGTCCCAGTGTCCTCCTTCGCGCATCCAGGCTTCCTTGACCTCAGATCACTGCGCCTTACACGCCAAGACGTATGCTGGGGCTGTTCTGCTCCCGTCGGCCATTCGAAATCGTAACTATTAGATGGACTCCGGGATGGCTACCGTTTCCAGTTCAATCGGTGTCAGTGCCTGAGGATATTATACGCACGTCTGGTACTGCGCCAGCCGCGACAAAGGGCGGCCCTATCTAGAAATATCCCTATACAGCCTCTCCACCGGCGGCTCCTTCGGTTGTCCAGAAGAAGCAAAATGGCTCTTGGATCAAAGTGGAGGGGGCCTCAACAAAACTTCCATCTCCGCGATCTCACTGCTCCCAGAAGCGACAGAAACAGTCCCCCAGGAGTGCCTCAGCCGTGATCTCCAGCAACTGCAGGACCATCCCCGGAAGTTTTCCTCGGGGAGTGAAGATTTCTTGGCTGAGTCATTTCAAGTTGGTCCAGCTTTCCGCCTGGAAAGTCTGCACTGAAAGATTTGGGTTGTCTACACTATTTAGGAGCAAGCTCACTCAGTATGGCAGCACCCTTGGCGTCTCAAGGGTAAAAAAGTGCGAGAACTTTGGGGTCTCGATCCAGGAGAGTGTCAGAAATACGGACTAGCCCCTAAAGAAATGTGGGATCCCAGTAAAATGAAGAGGTCAATCTGAGTATTCAGGATTTTCATGTCATGAAGAGCAGGCAGCGGTTAGTGTGACCACTTGCAGTAATTGCTGGCTCCGTGGCCCCTGTCAGCTTGCGGTATGTCACACCGCGAGCGCTACTGCAAAAGGCTCAGGAAAAGGCCACTGCGGAACACGTGCCCGCTGCTGTTTCAAATCAGCGAGGAGGGCGCTGCCATGGAAGTCGCTAGAGGGAGAGTTCGCCGCAAAATCCAATCCAATTCAAAACATAAAAATCACGCCTGACAAAATCCCGCTGCAGATGGAGGTCCCTAGGTCGATAGGCGGCAGTCAGTTGCAGCCTCCGCCATCTGAGCCGGTGCCACCCAGTACCCTTGAACAATCTACCACGTTCAATAACTCACCACCACTCTAGTTGATCAGTTCACCGGTGCAAAATTTGGACCTAGATTCGCCCGTTCGCCCACAACACCACAACTTCCCCCAAACGGCTCCGTGTTGCACCCTACCCCCCACCACTGAATACCTGTGGCCGGGGTAATACGGCCCCCGCCCCCAGCCAACCGCCGTTCGCGTCCCGTTCCGTCAGCCAGACCGCATCTGGGACGTCGTTTTGTCCAAACCAGCTGATAGGTAGCCGCCCCACCTGTTATTCTTATCTACTTCTCATTTCCTAAATATCATTTTTGTCGCTGTACCTCCATAGTCAACCTCTACCTTCGACATTTTCGCTCTCATATTTCCGCCTTCAAACTTCGTCAACATCCCTCCCACATCCAGTTTCCTACTACCCTCCTGCCAGTAACATCTTACGTCTTTCACCACCTCTAACTTTCCATATTCATTACCTCTGTCTGCTAGGCAGATGGGGCGCCGGCTAGAGCTCACAAGGAGCAGTGTTCCTTAGAGTCTTCTCAGACTGTGGCACGGTGAAGGAAGGGCCCCCTTCCATTCATCCTCACAAAATCCCCGGAGAAGGCCATGAAACACACGTTCGAGCAATGCGTAACCTAATTCGCAACGGATCCCGAAATCAAAAGACGATTATCCGTGATATTCTACGATACTAGATTATTGCATGAACAATGATACCAAAAAGATACAAACCTCAATAATGCGATCACAAGGACTCAACAAGCGAGAAACCGATTTGCAGCGTGTGAGCAAGAAACACGTGCGTCAAGCTGGTCCAGAACAAGGATGTGACAAAGTAGCGCTCTGGGGGCGAACAAACAAAAAATGATCAATAAAAACAAACAGTTCGTAAAGACACGTCAATAGTGTAAGCAGGTGAGTGATGCTAAGAAAAACGCTGAATCGCAAGGGTTTTAGGGGGATTTTCCACGACCGGTCGTTACAGGCCATATCCTTCCGCTTGTAGCAGCGCCGAGTGATCTAACGACCTTGTTGTGTTCACAACTCGCTAGAAGAAGAAAGGCGCACGTGTACGGATAAACGTATATCCCTGCAGCAACGTACGGTAAGCGCCAGTACAGACGACAACGTGAAAACGCAGTGTCGCAAGTGCGTGAGTCAGTCACGCGTAAAATCGGAAGTGTAGGACAACGGTAAAATTGGACCACGTCGTGCAAGGTAGCGCAACACGTGATACAATCTGATTGGTAAAAACCTTCCGGGACGAAGCACGGCAAAAATCAGCTGCGTACGTGCGTGCGCGTGCTTGCAAGATCGTCTGTCTGAGCACATGCCTGTTCAGGCCAAACCCAACAGAGGTGAAGGCGCAAGAAGCTGAACAACCTGGCCCGCCGTTGTCTGCATCCCGTGGGGCGATGCGATTTGATCTGAAGCGATACACAATGTCCCTCGCAGTTGATGTGCGACGGGGTTTTACAGGTCTGGTCAGGGTCACAGGCCTTGAGGCTGGGGCCAATAGATACGTCCAGGTTCGCGCATGGGTGCGCTTCAGTTGATTCTCTCCGCGCTACAACTTCTGTGTTTCCTTTTTGCTTCACTTTCTTTTCTTTTCAAACCAGGATCTGTGAATGAACAAGGCTAGGACTCGGTTCGCTGTCGGGAGTGCAACAGCCCCACACTTATTAACTGGGCCCTTTCCCAGGTCTACCATCTCTACAGGAGGGTCATTCATATAGCGGCTTTTGGCATAGGGGCTAATATAGGGAGGTCACTTTTGAGGGGGAATGGGGAGGGCCTTGGAGGAGAGTTGAGTGTGTATGGGGGGCGGAGAGTGACAGGAGTAAGGAAAGCTGTGGAAGGAACATAGGGAATGCATTGCATCCAATTCTACTCTGCGCACTTTAGATTCGTCGCCCTCTGGGAGTACTGCCTGTCAGCAACGGTCCAGAAGGGACTGAAAATGAATCACCAAGTCCGCAGCCACGGCCTCGGCCGGTAGGCCGTTCCAAGCATCGGTGACTCGGCAACCAAAATATTGCGCTCTAACAGTCCTCAGTGCCCTTGGTTTTATCAGTTTGTACTGACGGCCCCCGAGCAGGAATTCCGCCGCCTTTTCCACAGTCGACTTTGTTGGGATGGATGGTCCCCTGATCTTTTTGAAGTAGTTTATGGCTCACCTCTAAGTCTTCTACTCTTTAGGGAGAACAGGCTCAGTGACTTCAGTCTCTCTGTATGGCCTGTTCCCCAACCCATCTAGCATCCCTGTGAACAGACTCTGGACTTTTTCGATGCTACGGCTTCTCGTATCAGAACAGGAGCCCATCCGTGGTAGCAACATTCGGAATGCGGTCTGACCATTGCTTTGTGGCGTGGTAGCAGTACATGAGCCTCGAGTGATGCATATATGCGCAGTAGTCGGTAGAGAGCTCGTCTTGACTTGGCCGTGGCGGACAGGCATTGCTCAGGTGATTGGAGGACGTCAGTTATCCAAACCTAAGTGGCCGTGATATCTGTGACCGGTGTCATCATTTGTGGGTCGCTGGAGTTTATATATTTCAAATCTCCTTCAGTGTCCTGGGTCAGGTGTCTGCACTTCCCCACGTTGAGTGGCAATTGCCACTGGGTAGTCGAAGCGAGTACCATATTTAGGTCTCTTGAAGGTATGAGGGGCCTGCTTCTCCCATCAGTTTCACGTCGTCCACGAATGGGTAAAGTGGGTTTTGGCACAAAATCTAGTAGGTCGTTCTAGTAAAACAAGAATTGAAGTTGACCCAGCACCGAAGTCTGTGGGAACCTACTGATGGCCATTACCTTCGTGGATTTAACCCCACATTGTACGTCCTGCGGCATGGGCATATCCGGGTCCACTCAAGGACCTAAGATTTGGTCCAGAGAGCCTCCGTTTTGAGTAGCAGCAGCCGATGGTTCACCGAGCCGAAGGCCTTTTGGAAGTCTAAGTTGCGGACCACGACCTTTTCTCAGCCTTCCATCCTGGCAGTTACTTCATCTAATAATGGATGGAGGTTTGATAACTAGGATCTCTTTCTGAAAAATCCGTGTTGCCTAGTGGGGACGACCCCATGTTCAGCTGAGTGACTGGCCACTTGATCCCTGATCAAGCCCTCCACTGTTTTTAGGGGCTATGGTAGTAAGCTGACCGGCCCGTAAGTTTGCACCTCTTCCTTCTTGCCACCTTCGTGTATAAGAACGACGTCCGCCGGCATCCGATCTCCCGGTAGTTGTGCATCGGACAGTGGCTTAGAGTACAGGTTGGCCAGGGGTGTCGCTGAGATGTAGGCCAAGGGGCGTAGAATGGCTGCGTGGGTGCCACCTGGCCAGGTGCCTTGTGCAGGTTCAGTCCTCCAAAGGCTTTTTAGACAACTTAGGGAGAGATTAAAACCAACTGCATCGTCCGTGGTCGGACGACAGGTTCGGAAGAAGGGTTTAGCCTATGGTCAGTTTGAAGCACTCCCTCAGCTTTTCAGCCTTAGCCTTAATATCCAGGGCACAACGGCTCTCTCTATCTGTAACGAACGTTTGGGCAATTCGTAGCCAAATTCGCAACGGATCTCGAAATAAAAAGACGATTATCCGTGATATTCTACGATACTAGATTATTACATGAACAATGACAAAAAATATACAAACCTCAATAATACGATCACAAGGACTCAACAACGAGAAACCGAATAGCAGCGTGTGAGCAAACAACACGTGCGTCACGCAGGTCCTGAACAAGGATGTGCCAAAGTAGCGCTCTGGGCGTGAACAAACAACAATTGGTCCAGAAAAACAACCAGTTCGTAAGGACAAGTCAACAGTGTAGGCAAATGAGTGACGTTGGGGAAAACACTGAATCGCGAGGGAAATAGGGGGATTTTCCACGACCGGCTGTTACACCGCCCACCAAAATCCTCCTGGATCCTTAGCAGAGTCAAAGGTTCGGTATAAAGGTACTGATTCTTTCTCCCTACCTAGGCCCTGCTGTCAGTGCGCTCGCCTAATGCTCGTCGTCGACGTTCTACTACTGGTCGCACCTAACCCATTGGCTACATAGACGTGAGGCTAGTCTATATCTTCCACGAGACCAAATGACCGATGGCGGGCGTGAAGGATCACATAGATGTTGTCCTCTTAAAGGGCCGTCCGGTCCTGGAGGTATGTGCTTGAGTGTGTGTGAGTGTGTGTGTGTGTGTGCCGAGGTGTACAATGAAATCACAGGTATGACTACACATCAAAGGAGGACTTTCTGCAATGTCAACAAAAGACAGTGTGGCAAGAAAACGAGTAAAAAGTAGCATGTGTGTGTGACCTAAGCTCCGCTACTTCCACATATGCAAGGGGCATTCGGTAACGTCAACAAAAAGCAAAACAACGAACACTGTCACATGTTTGATGGGTTTACGGGATGTAGAGTGCGCCGTGCATGTGTGTATGTATCGGGATGTACAATGGGATCGATTTCATCGCCACATATCGGAAAGAACCTTCTGTAATGTCAACGAAAGACCGCGAGCATTGTAACGTGTTTGACAGAGACCGTGTGGTATATATGGTTTTTCTTTATCCACCTCGATGACTGGTGTGAAAAGGTTTACTAGGCCTCAGGGTTATCAGCTCCTCCGTCTTCGCTCTCGAATAGGTTAATACTGCGTATGTCACGAATGAGCACTCCGTTAGCTGTCTTCACCTTCACCGTTCTTATCATTCCGTCAGTGCTTTCGATGGTTTCCGTAACTACTCCCAAAGGCCAAGTGCTGAAATGTGCGCGTTTGTCGGCGATCATAACCACGTCCCCAACTTTGAATGGTCTTGTTTTGGCCAGCCACTTCTGTCGAGTCTGCAAAGCCGGTAGTTACTCCCGTAGCCATCGACTCCAGAAGACCTTGGCCAGATAGTTCGCTTGCCTCTATCCGTGGAGGTAGCTCCCACGAAGGCTTACCGGCCCTTGGAAACCGTCGTTCGACCTTAACGTCAATAATTCGTTCGGGGTGAGCGCCAGGTGGGTGGGGTCGCCGTTCATTACTGGAACCAGGGGGCGGTTGTTCAGGATTCGCTCCACCTCAGTCATGACGGTGTTTAGCGTCTCGTCGTCGGGCGGCTGCTGCTCCATGATTGACAGCAATATCCGTCTGGCGGACCGGATCATGCGTTCCCATACGCCGCCTCGGTGGCTGGCCTGTGAGGGGTTGAAATGCCATCGTATGCCGTAGGCCACGGTTCGATTCTGCAGTTCGTCCCTGTTTATGTTCTTGTGCCAACGCTGCAATTCCCGGTGAGCGCCCACAAAGTTCGATCCATTATCTGAGTATATATCGGCCGGTACGCCTCTTTGGTTGATAAATCTTTGCAAGGCCCGTAGGAACGAATCGGTCGTCATCGAATGTGCGACTTCTAGGTGTACCGCACGTGACTTCATGCACGTCATGATGCACCCGTATCGCTTTTCTAATCTTTTCCCGCACTTGATCCACAAGGGCCTGAAATAGTCCAACCCAGTGTCACTGAACGGCCACCAGCCCGCAGTCACCCTGCATTCTGGTAGTGGGGCCATGAGTTGTTTGCCTGCTGTGGCATTGCGTCTCCTGCATTGCACACACCGTCGGATTACGCGTTTTACAGTCTCTCGTCCTCTCAAAAACCAAAAGCGCTTTCGGATGACGCTTGTCACGTGACTTTCCCCGGCATGTCCCTCCACGGCGTGGACGTGTTGAATCATTAGCTCTACTACAGGTTGTCTCACAGGCAGCAGTATATGATACTTTGTGTCGAAGTTCAGGTGGGCGTTGGTCAGCCTACCATCCACCCGCAGCAGTCCGTTGATGAGTTTGGGGTTTAAGCGCTTCAGCTCGCCTCTTGGAGATGGCATGTCTTTATTGGTCGGCCCCACTTCTTCCGCCCTCTTGAGTTCTCGGGCGAAAGCCTCACGTTGTATCATTCTGAAAATATCGTACTCTGCCGCCTGTAGCTCATCGGGACCTATCGGGCCGACCCGTATCCGGCCTGAGGGCCGTAGCCCTTTCATGACTAGTAAATTTATCTTGAACCTGGTTAACCAAACTAGCGAACGAAGCGTCTTCATCCAGGAAGAAAACCTGACCAGTCGCGATGGAATGGATGTCTCTTCGACGACTTTGGCCACCATCACGACGCCTTTGATCTCCAGTCCCACTTCCGTAGGGGTTTTTAATTCGAACACGGGCCAGTCCTGTTTGGGCAATTGCAAGAAGTTTGGCCCTCTGGTCCACGTGTCCAGTTGCCTGAAGTTGTTCGCACCTCGGGAGCACAGGTCGGCCGGATTATCGCCAGACCTGACATGATTCCACTGGTGCGTGGCTGGTTCATCGTGGATAATCGTGAGCCGGTTAGCAACGAAAGTACTAAACCGGCTCCGGACGTTGTTGATATAGTAAAGTACTATCGTTGAATCCGTCCAGAAGCTCACCGACCAAATGTAGAGATCGAAACATCTCTTCACAGCTTGCACCACCCTGACTGCCAACACGGCCGCGCTGAGTTCAAGGCGTGGGATTGAGACCGACTTCAGTGGAGCAACGCGGGCTTTGGCGAACAGGATCCTCGTGGTATATTGTCCATCTCCTGCGCACCATCGTCCATACACCACAGCTCCACAACCGACTTCGGATGCATCGGAAAAAGCATGTAGTTCTCCAGTCCGTGTCGTATGGCCAGAAGTCAAACATCGTGGGATTCTTATGTCCCCTAATTTCTTCAAGGTGTTCAAAAATTCTTCCCAGTCCAACCGGTCCCCTCGGTCCAGTGACTGGTCCCACTCAACTTTCTTACGGCACAGCCGCTGCAGCAAGATCTTTCCGGGTAGCAGCCATGGTGAGACGAAACCGAGCGGGTCGAACAAACTTGAGACGGCAGATAGTATGCCATGACGGGTTATTGGCAGCTCGGGAACGTTCAGTTCGAAAACAAAATCGTCCGTTTCCGCGTCCCATTGTATCCCTAAGGTGCGCTCGATAGGAAGTGGAGAGCCGTCCAAATCTCTTACCCTTTCGGCCTTTTCGTGATACGGGATGACCTTCAGCACTTCTGAAGCGTTCGACATCCATTTAGTTAGATGGAAGCCGCCCTCTTCCAGCAATCTCGTCAGACCCCTGAACTGCTCTAGAGCTGATTCCACATCATCGAATGACCCAAGGTAGTCGTCGACGTAGAAGTTCCTGCTGACGCTTTCTACCACCGTCCGATGTACTAGATCGCCATGTTTGTTCGCTGATTCTCGGAGGGCGTAGTTTGCACAAAATGGTGACGATATGGCTCCGAAGGGGTGGACGGTCATCCTATAATTCACCACTGCGTTGTCCCGGTCGCTCCCTTCCAACCACGAGAAACGCAAAGCATCTCGTTCTCCTACCGGAATCTTCACCTGATGGAACATTTCCCTAATGTCGGCAGACAAAGCCACTTTACCCATTCTGAAACGGCACAAAACATCGATCAGTGGTGTGGTCCAGTCAGGCCCCTGTAGTAGGCGATCGTTTAACGACTTGCCCTGGAACTTGGCCGCACAGTCGAAAACCACCCGCAGTTTATTGGGTTTCTTGGGGTTGATAACCGGGTGGTGAGGCAGATACCAGATGCTCCTTTTGCTGTCGGTGTTAACAGGCACCTTTTCAACGTAACCGAGGGCCTCGTTTCGCTTCATCAAATCCGCGTATCGTTCCCACAGATTCTGGTCTCGAATGAAGCGTTCTTTTAGTCGTAGTAATCGTTGGAGAACATAATTTCTGTTATCAGTCCACGGGTCGACCGATGTGCGCCATGGGAGGGGAACCTCGAACTGTTTTTTGAGGCCTCTAGTGCCTTGCCGCACCGTTTGTAGAGCGAAGTGATCCTCTTGAGACAACGTCGGTCTTTCGTCTCCAATGTCATGAAACTCCTTTTCATACAGCCGTTGCAGATGATACTCTATGCGGTCCGTTTCGGCGGATAAGTAATTCACGGAACCGCGTACCCCTACCGGACCGTATAACATCCATCCCAGAGCCGTGCGTATGGCATAAGGTGGCTGGCGGTCGCCCACTCTCTGGTCAAGTACCCAATGCGCCTCTGGCACGTCGCAGCCGATGAGGAGATCCACTTCATCATCTTCCCAGTCTACAACGGTTACATCCTGCAGGTGGGGCCACCTTGTCAAAATTGAGTTCACCGACCTTGGTGCTCGCATGGGGAGATCCGCTAACGTGAATGCCTCCGTTGGCTCAGTTTCCTCGTTAGTATCCAGAGAGATGAGCTGCAGCCTCAATCTACCGGCATTCATTACCTGTGTTCCGCCCACCGTGCTCACTGCCAACGGCGTCGCACCTTTAGCCAGTTGGTGTTTGTCGGCAAACCGCTCTTTCACTAAAGTGGTGTCGGATCCACTATCAACGAAAGCCAACGCCTTGACTATCCCAGTCGGAGTCACTACTCCCACGGCCACTACGCCTAAACGTACTGGTTTACTGGCAGATTGTGAAGTTGAACAAATCACGCTGGGCTTGGCACTCGCCTCGGATATGGTTACTCTCGCCTGATGCAGCAGCCGATGGTGTCTGCCCGTGCAGCCCTCGTAACCACATCGATTCCTTGTCCTACAGGCTGCTGCCCTGTGCGTGGTGTTGAGACAGATAAAACATGCCCCTGCCATCCTCGCCATTCCCACCGTTCGTCTATTGTGGCGTTGCCGAACTTGGGGCATTCTGGTAGGCCATGGCTAGTACCACAGGATCTGCAATTGGGTTGCGCCGTAGCATCTCGTGAAATGACATGTGTATTGGTCCAAGGCTGGTACTTTGGATGTTCCCGTACAGGGGTTTGGACTTGGCTAGTACTGGGATTGTTTGCTCGGCTGCTGTCCCGGATGAGTCGGCCGATTCTGCTGTCAGCTATCTTCGTTTGCCTGTCCAAGTATTCGGTCAGGTCTTCGAAGTTGGCTTCTCTGTCGCTTCGGCTTATCCGTTCTGCTTCTTCCGCCCACCGACCCTGTAGTTCGGGAGAGAGGTGACGGACTATGTTTTCCAAAGTGTGCATGGCATCTAGGTCAGCCCTGTAACCTAAATGGTCGAGGGCTATTAAGCAGTTCTTCATTTTGATCACCAGGTCTGCTATTGTGTAGACATCGTCCTTCGTTCATTTTGCCTTCACCATCACGCCCTCTATTAAGTTGCGGTCTACTTTGAAAGTTTGGCCAAACAAGTCCCTTAGAATCTTCCTTGCTCGGGTGTGGCCTTGTTCTGGGTCGAGCATGGTGCACCCGTCGATAGCTTCTCTTGCTCAGCCTCGGCAGTAGTGAGTAAGGTAGAGAAGCCTTTGCCCAGGGTCGTTTACCTTATTTTCAACGAACGTCTCGAACTGCTTGACAAACTTGCAGTATTGCTCAGCTCGCCCGTCGAAAACCGTTAGCTCCACTCTAGGCAGATCGATCGATGGTGGTTTGTAGTCGGCGACCGGCCTGGGGTTCCCTACCTTATTGCACTCTAACCTATCGGAAGTGTCGAAGTCACTGGTCTCATGCTCTCGCTGTTTCTGTGTACACTTCTCTGCTTCATGCGCCTGTAGTCTAGCCGAAAGTAACTGTTGCTCTAGTTCTAGTATTCTCAGCTTATATAAATCGACATCCTTACGATCAATATTGCTCTCATTAACACATGAACTAGCACTGACAGGACTAGGCGATCTAGCATTAACTAAAGAATCATATGTACCCAAAACCTCCCCAGAGACTTGCCGTATTACTTCCTGTCCGGATTCGACTGCTTTTGATCCTTTTCTTGGCATTTTGCGTGTTTTTCCTCGTTCCAAATTGATCTATTGAGTATTGTAACGAACGTCTGAGCAATGCGTAGCCAAATTCGCAACGGATCCCGAAATCAAAAGACGATTATCCGTGATATTCTACGATACTAGATTATTACACGAACAATGACATAAAAAATATACAAACCTCAATAATGCGATCACAAGGACTCAACAACGAGAAACCGAATAGCAGCGTGTGAGCAAACAACACGTGCGTCACGCAGGTCCTGAACAAGGATGTGCCAAAGTAGCGCTCTGGGCGTGAACAAACAACAATTGGTCCAGAAAAACAACCAGTTCGTAAGGACAAGTCAACAGTGTAGGCAAATGAGTGATGTTGGGAAAAACACCGAATCGCGAGGGAAATAGGGGGACTTTCCACGACCGGCTGTTACACTATCATTGACGCAACCTAAGCCTACATGCAGGGTTGTTTTAACCGAGAGTAATTCTATCAGGTCTTTTGGCATCGCTTGATTCTCCAATCCAGTGTAACCTCATACGATAGTCTACACTGCTTTTGGATCCTAATGACTGAATCTAGCGGGCCTCCACCAAGGCAGTAAGGGGTCTATCCCACCTACCTTATCCCGTCCGGCTCTCACTGATCAACCTCTATCCCCTTGACTTAAGACGCGTAAGAGGTGATCTGTTTTTGATATTCCACCTGTTTGAATCAGGTCAAAGCGATTGCTTCTTCTCCGTCTGTCCAGCCTCCTCTCTCCGTGGTCACAGCAGAAAAGTTTTCAAACCGAGGCCACGTACTTCGCTAAGGATTAACTTTTTTAGCTATAAGGTTATTACTATGTGGAATGCAATTCCGGAAGATATTGTTCTCTCGCAGAACAAAACTATCTTCAATAAAAAGCTAGACCTCTACCTGGGTCTCTCCCAATAATTCCCTTTGTCAAAAAAACAGACAAAATAGTTGTCTTTTATCGCATATACGTTCATGAATGCCGCACCCCCACTCAGCTTAAGGCACTGTCCACAGTGTGACACTGCATGACGTGATGTGTATCTCGTTTCCGCTGCCACCCCCGCCCCCCCCCCGCCGCTTCTTTTTACTCTCGTTTCAGCCCGGTGAATCCGACAGAAGATCAAAGATTTCCTCAAGAACCGGGACAATTGGGCTCAAAGCCTCGAACCCGTGTAGTACTTCAAGACTTCAAGACTTTTGTACCAGAGCTGCCACCCGTGGCCTCCTACCTACCGGTTTCCCTTCTATTTTTAGCTGGGATTCGGCGAAGTAGTCTGCTCAGTAGTGGGTTCCTGCCTAGTGTGCATACCGCCGGAGGAAATGGGGCGCTTGATTGGCCGTGGCCATTAACTGTCCTGTGCAACCTGTACTGAAATGAACTGAACCGAAACGGCTTCTTGTTGTACTCCTAGAGGTCTTGTTCGGAAAAGCTTTTTGAGCTTAATCCTATGAGATCGATGTGCAAACTGAACTGAACTGAACTGAACACGAGATGTTTCCCCCTGCCTTCTGACTAGAAGATTGAAGAATGAGCTGAAGTTGTTTGATCGCACTGCTTAAAAGTTTTGGCACGGTAGACGTGAGTGACCTTTGGCACGAGCGTCGGGTACTTTCAGCATGGGAAGAGTTATTCGTAGCCAGCGTAAAGGTGCCGGAGGTGTATTCAAGGCACATACAAAACACCGCAAGGGTCCAGCCCGCTTACGCGCCGTGGACTTCGCTGAACGGCACGGATATATTCGTGGTGTTGTGAAGGACATCGTGCATGATCCTGGTCGGGGTGCACCTTTGGCTAAAGTTTCCTTCCGCGATGTGTATTCCTACAAACAAGTAAAGCAGCTTTTTATCGCCGCCGAAGGAATGCACACAGGCCAATTTGTTTATTGTGGGAAAAAAGCTAAATTGCAGGTAGGTTGTCGATATTTCTCTGAGTTCACTATTAGATCGGCAACATTCTTCCCATTGGTGCCATGCCAGAAGGGACTGTCGTTTGTAATTTGGAAGAAAAATGTGGAGACCGTGGTCGGTTAGCACGAGCTAGTGGTAATTATGCCACCGTCGTTGCCCACAATCCAGATACGAAACGCACGCGGGTGAAGCTTCCCTCGGGCGCCAAGAAGGTGCTACCCTCCGGATGTCGCGCTATGGTGGGTCTTGTAGCTGGCGGTGGACGCGTTGAAAAGCCAATTCTAAAGGCTGGTCGTGCCTACCACAAATACAAAGCAAAACGCCACTGCTGGCCCCGAGTTCGTGGTGTTGCCATGAACGTAAGTTTTCCACGCGCGTGCGTTGATCCGAATTTTTCCGTTGATGTTTCTGATGCGACTGTCTTGAGCGTCACCATTAGTCACTGATTATTTCACTGGTTGTCTAATTTACGAGTTCGTGACCGACGTATTCTCTCACTGCATGCTAGTGCGTGAATACGGTAGCTTCACGAGCATATTAATAACCGGCAAACTGACCTAAAAACTTCCAGTGGTTAAGAGTGCCGGTAGGTCGCGTGGCAACATTTGATTTCCAGTCACAGCTTAATGTCGCATCGCGTACGTTTTTCGGGATACCGTACATGCCATTGCGACTGCTTCGCTTTCCGGTTACTTAATAACGCCTCATATACTTCACGTTTACCTACGGTGTCAGCGTCAAATGTAGTTGAATACCTCAAGGGATAGGTTTTCATACGCAGTGTCCGTTTTATTGTTCGTTCCGTACGCAACTAACAAGCCAGCAAAGTAGTCCCAAGTTAGTCCCAAATAGTCCCACTTTATTCCCGTTTGAAACACTCCAGGGACATTTTTGGGACTAGTTTTGATCACCGAGAGGGCAGCGGCCTACGTGCTTTACTTTGGAATTTCGGTTACCTCTACCGCATTGCTTCATTTTGAGGTACTAGTTAATGGACTTTAATTTCTATTAGAGAAATTAACATGATATGTGAACACCCTCGAATATTACTTGGCACGATCCGAGTACTTTCTAGTGCACAACATCCCTATAAAACGTAGCATTCTACAAAGGAGTCAAGGTGTTCTTCTATGTTATGAAACGTACTTGGAGCAACGGGCGAAATTCTCCAACTTATACCACATTAATAAAATAGTCCCTTGAGGGACTTTTTGGGGCTAAATGCTCTCTCCTTATGCTGACCGGGCTGGTGAACCAGTGTTTTTCAATGATATGAGATTATTCCACGTTTTAGATCTGTCCAAATCTAGTGGCATGACAAAAACTCTTCTCAAACTATTTACTAAAAAATGGTCCTTCACGGGACTATTTTGAGGCCAAATTGCGCACTCCTGTGCTGACTGGGTAGGTTCGTTGATCATTTTACATTGCTCGGCGTCTTTCCGTATCAGACCACCGGTGTTTCCGGAGCACTGCTCATGTTTGGTGGGAACGTCGGGCGGGCAATGACGGGGTTCGTCGTCGTGTGCTCGAGGCTGGTGGCCGCCCTCTGACATGATCGTTCTGCACCGCCTCCGATGGTTCGGGCGTGTTTTACATGTGCCTGTCCATCGTTCACCTTTTCGTTCTCTTTGCGCGTGCTGGGCAAGGCTAGAAGAGACAGCGCGGCGGTTGGGTCATGACTTGGCGCAGAGGCATGAGGAAGTTGGCTTCAGCTCTCACTTCCCATCTTTTTGGTTGGGTCCTAATAGTTGAGGATTGCCGTTGGTCAAGGACGCTGAGAGATACGAGTTGGAACCGAATCCAGTAAAGCGAATGCTGTGTGGCCTGTTTGTTGACTTCCCGTTCCCCAATACCATCAGAAAACACGAGAAAACTTACGAAACGTGCACAGTGAGAATATTAAATGAAGTTTGCTTTTGTTGGGACCTCCCCATCTCTGTTGTTGTGTCGTTGGCATCATGCATGTTCTCAAGCCGGTGTCCTATAAAAGGGTTCTAACTCTGAATTTTTTGGCTTGTCAGTAGGCTGACCTCGCTTGTAGTCAGCGTTCCGCCTTTAGTCAGCTCATGACGGCTCGTAATCTATTAGTTCTTTGTGGTTCTCCCTGTTCCGGACTGAAGGTTGATTTTTCTGCAGTACCTGTTTGCTTCTCCGATGCAACTCCCGTAGGCTACTATGCGCTGCTACTATATCGAACCCATTGCTACTGGTTACCAGCAGTTGCACTGTCGTTTGTTTGGGTCTTTTGTTTATTCCTCGTGCATGTCATCCTGTGGTATTTAAATTCAATTTCCTTCTCGTTCCTCTCAAATTTACAGCCAGTTGAACATCCCCATGGTGGTGGTAACCATCAGCATATTGGTAAACCGTCGACTATACGACGTGATGCATCTCATGGTCGCAAAGTTGGTCTTATTGCTGCCAGAAGAACCGGGCGAATTCGTGGTACCCGCGTTATCGTTTCGAAACCCGAGAAAGAGTAATGTGTAAATGAATAAACGAATACGGATTATTCCGATGTGTTCGCTCGTTGGTCTTAAT
The DNA here is from genome assembly GCA_948099385.1 of Fasciola hepatica. Classification (NCBI taxonomy): domain Eukaryota; kingdom Metazoa; phylum Platyhelminthes; class Trematoda; order Plagiorchiida; family Fasciolidae; genus Fasciola; species Fasciola hepatica. The sequence continues at coordinate 1,896,958 of CANUEZ040000151.1, forward strand.
TTTGGTGATGCATAATTAGATGTATATCGTGAGTGGAAACCGGCCGTGTTAGAATAAAACTGATCTGGATTCTAACAACCGCTTATAATGGCCAGTCATTTAGTCACCTCGGTAATCATTGGCTGTCACTGTGATCCAACATTTATTGTATAGAATCATCGAACGAGAGAATCGTCGTGCAGCGAGTATCGCTGTCTCTTATTTCCGCCGCTTCGTAGTCGTGGTTAAAAGTGTTGCAGAAACTAGCTATCGAATGGTTCTGGAAGAAGGTTGATGGTAAAATTTCAGTGCATATCCGCTGATCCTACGCAGGGATTCAAACCCGGGGTGAATGGCTGTCAGTCAACAACCTAACCACCAGATTATCCGGACTGATTTTCAGCGGTTTTTTTGGCTCAACGTGGTGTAGCGCCATGCGTCACTGGCTTTGAACGCTAGCAGAGCATTTCCGGCACAAGCCTACAGTACAAGGAGGGTGCCCCGTTATACAGCCTAGAGAGCTTGACTACTATTTACGGTATAAGGAAGCCCGGTGTAAGTGAATTGATTAAGGAATCGGACGGCTCACTGATGCACTTTCAGGGACATCGTCTGGACCGTTGAGCGATGCACAGGAGCGATTCAGTTGATCCGTTTCTACAGTGGACCTTCTAAATATAGCTGCAAGAGAAGCGGTACAGGTCGTCCGGGAGGTAGGTAACTCGGAAAAGTACAAAACACGGAACGGACTGGGTTATCTCCATCTTTCTTCAAGAATAGGAACGAGGCTTATATTGCGGAGTTAACAAAACTATTCTGAGTAATGTGCGTTAGTGAGCAACATCTCAGGTAATGGTGTGAGTCGGTGACTGGGCCGACCCACGAAAAATGTGACAGATCCTCTTGTCAAGTATCACACCCTAACTGCTCGCCGGTATTATTCTTCGATCATCCAGCGCTAGCGAAAGGTGTGCGCGTGGGAACCAAGCTGGTCTCGGATTCTGTCGGGGTAGTATGGACCATTGTCTCTATCCGGCAAATTTGGAAGCAAAAGCACCTTGAATAAGCCCACAATGTTTGTCTTTATTGGTCTGAAAGTGGCGTTCGCCTTAGTCGACCGCATAATTCTCTGGCGCTGCCTGTCATTGAGGGATGTGCCAAGAAAAATTTGTTCTTCCGGTGCTTGCTTGCGAACAGTCGGAGCCGAGTTCGTGCTTGCGGCGATCTTTCACTCGAGTTTATCACAAGAAGTGATGTTGCCCTCTGTCGCCCTTCCTCTTCAACTTTGTAGTTGAAATGGTCCTTAAGGTAGCCATATCCTCGTGTGAAAATAACGGCATCGGCCTTTGCTCAACCAGTCAACTGTCTAACTTGGAGTACGCGGAAAATATTGTTCTTCTAAGTGAAGATCCAGGTAAGTTCAAGGTTTTTCTAAATAATCTAAACAACGGTGTAGCAATGTTCGGGATGGGTTTTTCGCCTTCAGAATGTGAAATGCTGGTGCAGGACTTACTTGGCGCCCTACAATGAGTAAGTTTTGTTTTTGGGCAGTTGCGTCTTACCAGGTGGTCAGATTACGGATGGTGTGTCGTCGCGTATACAGGAGGTGCGTTTGGCTTTTACCAACCTCAGTTATCTGTGGCACTGGTATGACATCCAGTTGTTTTCCAGGGGTCGAGTGAAAACTGCGGCGATTAGATCTGTCCTTTTATGCAGCTCAGAAACGACCGTCAAGAGTAGGAGTTAGACAAAAACTGTCGGTGTATGAACATCGATGTCTCCGCAGTATTGCTCGAACATGGGGATGCCGTAGTATCAGTGTGGAGGTTAGGTGTAGGGTGTTGGGAACCAGTATTCAGTCAACAAAAAGTACTGAATTTAATTGTGGGGAGACAGGTCGAGGTAGTCAGTCCGTGGCATGGTAAAAAGGTATGAAAATCTTGACCATCGATTTTGGGCGATTAGGGCCTGTGGACTTCTGGGTTGGGGTTCACGAAACCCGCCCACCAGATGGTTTGAAACATTGTGATATGGCTACGTGTTGCGACCAGTGGCGTTGTTGCATCTGGGTTCTTTCCTCGTCATTTCCGTGCATTGCTTTGTTTTTGGCTTTTTCACTTTATGTGCCTATTCAGTCTGCCCTCGACTCCACGATGCCTGGAGGCAGTAGCCAAAACCAGAAATGCAAGGTTACTGATTGAATGAGCTGACACCGGAACCGTGTGGTCACAGCTGACGAAGTTCGTTATCGTGTGTTAGGCACAAATAGTCGTCACCTGACTGAACTGGTCGTTCTACACCGCCTCTGAGGACTCGTACACATGCTTCATATATCTGCCCACCGTCTGTTTCCGTGCTCTATTCGGACGTGCTGAGCACGGCTGGAAAAAAGCGACGCAGTGGTCAAGCGGTGACTAAATGTAATGGTATGAAAGAGCCAGCATCAGCATTGTCTTCGGTTGGTGCTTCCCATCTTCCTGGTTGGGAATCAAGAAATGATTGTTGATTGGATATTTTTAGGGGATATGGCTTGCGATAAAAGTCGATGACGCCATTGCTATACGGCCTCTCTGTACCATTTTCGTCTCTCATGTACAAACTAAATATCAAAAAGCGGACGACAGTTCTAAAAGAAGATCCAGGTAAGTGGCACAGTTTTCTGAACAGCTTGGACAACGGCGTGGTGATTCTTGGTATACATTTTACACCTTCAAAGTACGAGATGTTCCAGGACTGGGCTGGTCCAACACCATCTGAGGTGACCAGTATTGTAGTATTGTTATCTAGACAGCTGCGTTTCACCCGGAGGTCGGGAGTCGGACGAGATGTCTTTGAGTACACAAAAGACGCGTTTGGCTTTTTGCCACCCTGAGTCATCTGTGGCGTCGACATAAAATCTGCGTGCCTGTCGAGGATCGAGTGTATGCTGCAGCAGTCAGACCAGTGCTTCATCGTTCAGAAACATGACCACTGCGGGTGGAAGATATACGAAGATCGTCAGTATTTGAACACCGATTTCTTCACAGCGTTGCTCAGATCTGGTAGGAACACCGCATCAGCAGTGCTGGGTTTGGCGGGGAGTTTTAGGTTCATAAACCAAATCATTAGATGAAACACTTGAGCTCACCAGGCTTAAGTGGTTGAGACATGTGTTGCTCACGCCCCCTGACAGGATTCCTCGGCGCACAATGTTCACTGAGGCGGGTAATGACTGAGAGACGAATAGGGGCGGCCAATCTATCGCATGTAAGAAGGGCATGAAAAGCCTGATCAGTGATGAGTAAAGGGCAAGAAGCTTCTTGGATGTGGTTCTTGTGATTCACGTTCTCAACCGTTAGATACATCCTGAGGCATGGCTTTCTCTCTGTCATGTACTTTCATCCATTTGATGCCATTCCTTGTATTCCATTCAATACAGTTTGCAGTTTTTCGGATGAAATTGTTGCTGAGTGCTAGCAACCACATCTGGTTGATAAATTATCAAAATATGGATTAACTTTTCTATTGGTTATTACGCGTTACAATCGTCCACTTTATCTAATATCCTATTACTGGGGCTACAACTCCTCGGAGACTGGATTACAAAAACGAATAAGTTTGACTCCTATTTCGCATCAAATAGTTGATGATTATTCATGAGAATAAGTAGGTTTGTTGACATCGACTATAGTCAAGCTGAAGTGCGTAAATTTCTGGGATGCCGACTTACTAGGAGCCTGAGGAATGACCGTGAGCAGTGGTGGGTTGCGAAATGGAAAAGCCTGCGTCCACTGGCAATGCTCGCAACCTTTTCCGTTTCATTACAGGCACCGATCCACGGAAGCCCGATGTGAGTTAATTAAGCAATCCGATGGCTCACTGATTCACTCTCGGACGTCGTCTGGGGCGCTGGGCGGTGCACTTAAATGAACAATTCAGTTAGCCCACTTCAACGGTGTACCTTCCGAATATACCTGCCAGAGAAACAGTGCAGGTGTACATCACTCCATCAGAAATGGAGGTTATGCGGGAGATAGGTTACTTGAAAAGGTACAAAACCGCTGGATCGGATGGGTTGTTTCCATCTTTTTTCAAGGATGGAGGCGAACATTTGGGATAGCGAGCAGATTCCCCGGGAATGGTGTGAATCGGTGATTGTGTCGATCTACAAGAAAGGTGATTGGTCCTCTTTTGAAGACTACAAGGGAATTAGCTTGGTAAATATCGTCTAGACTGCTTACCTGTCTTATTCTCCACCGATTATCCAGTGTCAGCGAAAAGTGTACTCGTGAGAATCAAGCTGATTTCAGACCCGGTCGTGGTTGTATCGACCACAACTTTACTCTTTGGCAAACCTTAGAGCACAGGCACATCTTTCGTAGGCCCAAAATGTGTCTTTCTTGATCTGGAAGCGGCGTTCGACTCACTCGACCGCATAGTTCTCTGGCGCTGCCCCTCATTGAAGGGTATGCCAGAGAAGTTTATTTCTCTTTTCCAATGCTTGTATGGGAACAGCCGAAGCCGAGTTCACGCTTATGGTGATCTTTCACCCGAGTTCACCGCGAAAAGTGGTGTTCGTCAGGGTTTCCCCCTTTTGCCGTTCCTTTTAAGTTTTGTAGTTGAATTGATTCTTGAGACGACCATATCCTCGTCTGAGAATAGTGGCGTCGATCTTTGCTCAGGCAGTAAACTGTCTGACTTGGAATATGCGGACCATATTGTTCTTCTGAGTGAAGATCCAGGTAAGTTGCAGGCTATCTTAGATAGCCTAAACAACAGTGTAGCAATGTTTGGGATGTGCATTGCACCTTCAAAGTGTAAAATGCTGTTGCAGGACTGCGTTGGCTCAACACCAAACCTTGTGTTGGTAGGGGAAACTTTAGCTGAAGTGGATAAATTTTGTTACCTGGGCAGTCACATCTCACCAGGTAGACAGACATCAGATAAAGCGTCATCCCATATTCAGAAGGCGTGTTGAGCTTCTGCAAACCGTCAACTGTGGCGTCAGCGTGATATCCGATTGTCTGTTAAGGGTAGAGTGTACACTGCGGTGGTTAGGTCCGTCCTTTTATACGGCTCAGAAACACGGCCGTTGAGGGTAGAAGACAGATGAAGATTGTTGGTGTTCGAGCACCGATGTCTCCGCAGCACTGTTCGAGTATGGTGCGAACACCGTATCAGCAATGCTGAGGTTCGGCGTAAGGTGTTGGGAACCAGGGGTCAGTCTTTGAATCAACTGCTGAGTCTAAATAGGCTAAGGTGGTCGGGACGTGTTACGCATGCCCACCGATAGACTTCATCAGCGTACGCTGTTCTCTGAGTCCGGTAGGGATTGGAAGGTAAGTCGAGGTGGTCAGTCCATGACATGGCAGACTTGGCTGAGTAGGACGTGTTAGACTTCCAAGTTGGGGCTCACACCACCCACCTGCCAAATGGTCGGAGACAATAAGTGATATGGCTTGGTGTCGCTGTCAGTGATGTAGTTGCATTCGGACTCTTTTCTTATCCTCTTGATTTCCGCTTGGTACATTGAATTTTTTGAATCTTTATCACTATGCTTCTATTCTTTTTACCGTTTACTGGACTATGCTGGGAGGTAGCAACCGGAACCAGAGCACAGAAGTGCGAGGTTAATGGTTGAGTAAACTGAAACTGAAACAAGCTGCGGCACGAGATTGACAACGATGTATGTTGCATCCATAAGACTGGTATTCAAGACTCCAGTTCCATCACTCTATTAACACCCCCATCCAATCCTTCTGCGAAGTTCTACTTGTGCGTTTCTGGGTACGCTGAGGCTATGGATTTTGATTTTACTAGCGTCAACATTTTTCTTCATTACATGCTTCAGCGTGAGCGCGTTCGTCATCGTCGTTGTTGCAGATCCTAGCTCATGGGCGTTCCAGTCTTATTGCCTGACCGTCTTCTAAAACGTACTAGCTAAAAAGCTAGATGTAGGCCGACACAATAACATCAACCAGCTGCGAGACCCTGGATTTTGGCTGAATATCTGCGCCTTCTTGATTTGATTCCGGTTAAAAGCGATTATGATGAATTACGGCCCGTAACGAGACGTGCATTTAGCTCAGTTTTCGTAGAGACCACGAAGTCTGGTAGTCACTGAGGATATGAGCTGACTCGCTTTCGATAGATATCCAACCCTCGTTAGCACACAGCACCTGTGCAAAAACCCAGGTCAAAGGTTAAGCGAACGTTAAGACAACGGGTCGATAAAACGAAAAGGGACTTCTGCCAGGTGATGGCTGACCGTATCACCAATCAGAATTAATGCTACACAATGGCAGTTCTAACCACTTAGTTTGTGGGTCGACAATTAGTGGATATGATTTTCGCATCATACGTAGACTGTCTGTTTCCTGCTAATAAAATGAAATGATTCGAAGGCAGAAATGTCTCCTCACTAGAGCTAGTGGGACAGAACAGAACAGTCGCAACGTGCATCAAAGGCGGAGCGCGTTATTGCCACGGGAAATTCCCGTAAGCTATGTACAGTGCCGGGCTCCGATGGTCCTCCCGAGCTGTTTTCAAGTTACATGGAGTACAGTTTGTTAGGAAACACTGTTTTGTTCTCAAAGGCTTGGAATTCAGAAGAGGTTCCCTCGTTGTGTAGTCCATTATTCTCCCCATCTTCATGAACAACTCGTGCAGTGATTGCGCCAACGATAGTGATATAAGTCTAATCCCAACAGTGTCGAAGCTGCTAGCCTCTGTCACACTTCGCTGGTTGTACCAAACTCGTGAAGAGCCGAATCGTGAGGACCAGGTTGGGTTTCGCGCCGGTTGTGGATTTATAGGTCAAATGTTCACCCTCCGAAAGCTCCTAGAGCACCGTCAAACCTTCTAGAGAATTTTGCCGTATTTCCCCGTTTATTCTCAACTTTGCGTTAGAGAATATACTACGGAATGTCTTGTCTAGTCTTCCAAACGGTGGAGTTGGACCCCTCCCAAGGGGAGTGCCCGACTTGGAATATGCCAATGACACCACCTGGCTAAGTGTTAATGCACAGGTAATGCAGTGCTTTTTGAGCCGCTTTGCGATTGAGGTACCCAAATATGATACGCACTTTGCGCCTTCCAAGTGCAAAGTACTTCATAAGACTGGCAAGAGCCTGTTCTTGCATTCACTTAACTAGACTTAGTCGATAATTTTACCTCGGGAGCTTGGTTACGGCTAGTGGTGGTGTTCGAGAGGAGATCATATCACATAGTGAAGGTCAGAGCAGATTTCGTTAACCTGCGGCGCCGCCGTGACACCCGTCCCTTCCCCAAAATTCGTGTGCACATCATCGCGGTTCGTAGTTCAGGTCAGGTTCACAGCTTCCGGGGAAATTTTTTCCGCACGCTTCTACTTCTATCAATATAAGCGCCTGCAAGTGCAGCCTCGTTGTCCTTTGGGTTAGCAGTGACCCAGACGCGAATAACTAACAAAAACCACAGTTGTGATTTCTTTGTGGACTCTTCAATGAGGAGTATCCACTCACTCCGGACCATTCAAATTAGATCCCAGTGAACTCACAAGTGGAGAAATATAAACCCATCCGCCTCTTCGAGTCGATCGGAACCCACTTGGGATATATTACCGGGGGATTCAATTAATGTACTTCACAAAATGAGTCGGAGTCGACTACCGTGCTGGCAAAGAATTGGCAACATCCAAGACAGAAGAGGGCGCTATCCCGTAGTGATACGAGGCATCATCTTCATCATCGTACAACGTTAAACAGTAGGGCAAGCCCCACTGACCACTGCCTTTCTCACCATGTTGCACGTTGAATTAGAAAGTATGAATGTACAAGATAGATAGGGAGTGGACCTACACGGGTGGGAAAAGGAAAGAATGCCCTAGTAGCCAACACACGGAATACACAGTCTAACTGTACAAACGCACATCGATCAGTCGTTCTGATTCGATAGAAAGTGACAACACGACCGCCACTGTTCGCGGTTCGCTGCCATATCCTTCAGTGTCTCCAGCCAGCTGGTAGACGGATCTTTTGGACTCCAACCACGAAGACGTGAAGCACCTACTTTTCCTAAGTCTGCTGTACATTTTCTCATTCCTCGCTGCCACGTCATCTGTTGACCTCCACGTGGTTTTTTCCGCTCCTGAGGAGGAACGAAGAATAGGACACGGTACGGTGGACGTGTGTTTGTCATACGTAACACGTGTCCCAACCAACGAAGTCTACTAAGCCGGATACGCTGTGACAGAACGTTCTCTGAATTAGTACCCAATACTCGCTTTCTGACCTCATCGTTGCTTACTCGGCTATTCCACCCAATCCTAGCGATACTACGTAAACATCGATGGTCGAAAACCTCAAGACGACGAATATCTTCAGCACGCAGACTCCAAGTTTCGCAACCATACAACAAAACTGAACGCACAGTGGCACGGTATACACGACCTTCCAACTTCAGTGAAATATCAGGTCGGCGCCACAAGTGCTTAGGTCCAGCGTACGCCGCTCGGGCCTTGGATATCCGCGTACTCACCTCTACTACTGTGCTCCCATTCGTCGCCACGCCGCTTTTGAGGTAATTAAAGCGGTCAACAATTGTTAGTTCCTCCCTGTCGAGCATCAAGCTCGAAATCGTTGACGTCCAGTCTTGTAACATCACCTTACACTTTGAAGGTGCAAAGCGCATGCCGAATGGAGCTACAGCTCTCCCAAGTCTATCTAGTGCACGTTGAGCATGTTCTGTGGATTCGAACAAGCAGACAACGTCGTCTGCGTAATCTAGGTCAAGCAGCTTTTCACTATTTCCTAGTTCGACGCCTACATCCTGAAGATTTTGCAGCGCACTCTCCATTATTTCATCCGTGACAAAGTTGAACAGGAATGGAGACATAGGACATCCTTGTCGAACACCACTGGTCATTTCGAACTCACCGGATAGTTCACCGTAAACCCTTATGCGGTCAGAAGTATGAGAGTACAATGATCCCAGTAGATTCACTGAATTCTGTGACATACCTATTCGCTGAAGAGCACTGAAAAGCGCTGTTCGATCAACTGAAACGAAGGCGCCTTTCAAGTCGGGGAAAATCATTATTGTCGCTCGGCGGTGCGTGTGACGCGTTTCAAGTAGTCGGCGAAGAGTAAGAATCTGGTCGATGCAGCCTCGACCTGGGCGGAATCCAGCCTGCTGTTCGCGGACATTCCTCTCGCGAGCCGGTGTAAGACGGTGCAGCAAAATTGAAGCTAATATTTTGGTGACTATCGGGATTAAGCTAATCCCACGATGATTACTGCAGTCATTGCGCATTCCTTTCTTGAAGATGGGAACAATCAATGACTCACTCCATATTAACGGAATACGCTCCTCGTTCCAAATGTCATGGAGCAAGGCGGTAAGTGATTTTATCAACGCCTCACCACCCAGTTTGAAAAGAACTGGAGGAAGTTCGTCGGGACCTGCCGCCTTCCCCCGCCTTAGTAATCGAATACATGACTCTACTTCTACTTCTGATGGGGGCTCAAGTGATACCACCCAAGAAGTCACAGTTGATACGAGGCATGCCGTTGCGTGTCAGATCGGACAGTCCAGTGGTAACATTTGTTGCTCAATCATGCGCCCCGTGTTTGGGTCTTAGCGGGGACTCCGTGGATATTTTTTATATTTCAGTATATGATGAACAGGAGTTACAGTTACAGACAAATCACATTCTGCCGATCTACGGCACGATAGAGGAGTAGGTTCACGGAACATTCATTGTAATGGTGACCATTGGAAAGAGTAAGTACAGGAAGGAATAGGTTGTTCCACATTTCCGCGTTTCGCTGAAATAATAAAGAGCCAAAACCAAAAGTACGACAGGTTAGGATAAACCATCTATGTAAGCTACCCGTTGCCGAAACACAGACCAGACGATTGAAAATAAGGTTAATCTGAACCGTAGGAGCAAGTTCTTGAGGATCGAATTCATGTTTATAATAGTAAAAGAGAGCAAACGAATCAGCTACTTAGTGATAGTCTAGGAATTGCGAAATGGAGATCATGGGTAGTGCATGAGGTGAGTGACATTGCGTCGGACACGACCGAGATGAGACAATTAAGAAGATAAAGCCTCACCCAGACGTGGTTAAAGTATTTAAGAGTGGATTTGCATAGAACAAAAGGTTGAGCGAGTGCAAGACATATGATATACGAAAGATACTAATCGTTTTGATATTCTCGAGATAAGGGTAAATACAAATGGGACCAAGAACGGAAATTACAAAATGAAAGTTTGAGAACTGGAATTAAGAAGAGTCGAAAGTAAGGGCTGAGCAGTAAGGGTCTTTCTCAAGGGCGTAGACAGCAGCAGTTTGGCGGCATTGAAGGTTAAACTGTTATCTGAACACCAGGCAATAATCTGGTTAATATGAAAATTTGGTGACAGAAATTGGAGCGATTTTGATAGGTGTTAGCTGTTGAAAAATGAGATGGGTAGCATGGAGTGGTATAATCGGTGAAAGCGTGAATAGAGTTAGAAATGATGTCGAAATCGGATAGATGAGAGACTGGTATGGTTGTTCATTAGCATGATTTGATACTGCTATGGACATCCGGTCCCGAATTGTACAGATACGGTATTGCGATTTGTGTTTTAGATTAAGTTGAGTTTTAAACTCTATCCGAATTCGGGGAAGCTACTTCTATCCACTCATTAGGCTAATATTTCATAGGGACCGTGGCAGATTTGTGTATAGGCGTAGACCCTCGCTGCAGTGTTTCCTAATCACAGGATTACCATGTCAGCTGTCCAAACACACCAGGTTCCAGGTGTTTCATAATTCGAGCCGGTAAAATATGGCTTTGGAACTTCTGCACCTAAAAGTGGTATGTCCGGTCACATTCTAGCCATGACCCCACCGCTTTTGCATAAAATTAGTCCATAACGTGTTCATCGTATGTACCGATCTTAGTGCACACGCTACACTGAATTTCGAGATGTTATCGTTTCGCCACATGGCGGTATTCTAGAGATTGAAAGCGTGAACTACTCCGGAAGCTTTTAAGCTGATATTCACAGCGCCTTCAGTATTTTGACCTTTGAGCTGTGGTTCGAAAAACTCGCGTGCACCACTTAGGTGTCGCAACTCACGATATCCTAACACTGCATATGCGTCATTTTCTACGACAGATAAACAATGATGGGGATCTGTGTTTTAGAAAACGTCAAATCATACAGGTTATGTCTACCAATCAGCAGCAGCACACGAATGCGTAGCAGCTGCGCAGAGCCACCTATGGGATGTGCCAGCTCTGTACTAGTTTATCCATACAACTGGCTTCCATATGTAGGAACGGTGCAGTGACTATACGAATTAGACAGGTACACACACACACACACACACACACACACACACACACACACACGACGAATCAAACCAACAGCGTCTTAGATCTCGAGAGGTCAACAGGAACGCCGTACACCTCCGGCAGACGGATAGTCAGGAGGACTTGGATTGTGGATGATCCTGCCGCAGCTGGAGCAGCCTCCGCCGTCATGCGACATGATAAAATGCCGGTTCGTTGGGTGGTGTTTCAAATTGACTAAACGCTCATGAATTACCGCGAGGTATTTAGGAGTTCCTTCGAGTGTAATGAGCCAGGGTGTCCACCCGTCAGTTTAGTCTATACTAACTACATGTTTCTTCTGGAATCACCATCGAAAACGCACGTAGTGCGCTGAACGCAACAATAGAATGTACACGAAATTTTCAGCGCACGTATTGTACGACCATTATCTTTGTTTTGTAACCCGTTCAGTTCCATATCCGGTGGGGTCCAGGATATCAAAAGTAAACAAGTTTGCAGTATTCGAATGACGATTTATTACGCAATATCAGACGGAGACAATTTCATACCCAGATACACGGCAGTTCGTCACGTTTATTCGAGCCGTTTGGACAAAATCAGAGCGATACGCCGTTTGGCCTGGGCTAAATCAGATATTTTGGACTTTCTTCTGTGAAAAAGAAAAGAAAAGAATGATAAATTTTCCCACGCTGAGTCATGGAAAGTCTGTTTTTATGATGGAAATCTAAAGATTTCAAATATAGGCGAACTCCTAGTTGCAGTTGATGTACTTGTCAATACGTCATCGACTCTCGTCTTTTTGGCGGCTGCGAAGCTCCAACTTATTTCATGGATAATTTGAATGTTATATGCTCCCAAAGCACGCGTGATCCGTATACTAATAAGCGATGGCACATTCGAATTAAACACACTGACCAATGCGTGACCGAAATTCCATAACTAAGTTCTGAGCTCAGCAAGTTCTGGTGGTCGACAAGTGTGAAGAGAAAATAAAATGAAAAGTCCCCGTGCTTCCATTATAAAGTCGTTACTGTAACGACTCGGCAAATATTTTCGTCACGTGAATCTGCTATCGTCATCCATGTAATCCAAAAAGTCGTCATATTCGACCACCGGCTGTACTGGAGTAACGACACTGTACCAATGGTTGATGAATATATGGCAGACTGTCGTTTCCGTTTTTGTTCCGTAACACCGACGATTTTGGTGGGCAGAATACGCCACGTGACTGACGCCTTGTTGTCTGAAGGCTGTAACACGTATGCGCCGGTGCTGGCACTTAATACGGGCGCAACGAATCCCCTCCTCATAGACTGCACTGAACAAGATCTCAGCGTTGCATTTGCCGGAAGCAGCATGGCTCAGAACATCAACCGTTCGGTACGGGAAGAGAGCAACGGTTCACACCCGTTAGTATTTTATTTGAATGTTCGCGCAGTCTTTACTTCAACTGATAGTAACCGAAGAGCAAAGTGAATTCCTTTATCAAACAACGTAATTTACATATGCACAGCTCCTAATGTACAAAACAATCTCAAATTTCTCTCGTGCTATTGACGACTTCGCAGTTCGCTTGCGTGCAGCCAATTGACATTGCACAGAATGACTGTTGTAATAAGATCTATGCATCATGTGCATTCCGCGGTTTCATGCGATCTAATAAAACAATGGCTTGGACTTCCTGATGATTATGGATTTGAACAGAAGCAAAAGGAAGTGCAAGAAAAACTGAGGACTGGATGAAAATCGTGTAGTTTGACCGGATAGACAGAGGTATAAGAATATTGTTTCAGTTTGTCTGTGTTAAAAATGAATCGTACGATGAAATCACCGATACCAAAAGAGAAAGTGCGTTGAAAAGCGGTCGCGTGGTAAAGGAATTTCAAAGGGAACACACTAATTTTTTAGTGAATTTTGGAGCGAAAAAACCGCGGTATAAATTGTGTCAAATTAATTTTATCACCTGATAATCACTCACTAAACAGCCATCGCTGCTTAGTGAGGAAAATGAAGACTAAGTTGTCAGAAAAATTCACTGACAAAATTAATTTGAAGAGAAAAGAATGGATGTAATATGATTCACCATGCAGTATCAACTCCCAGTTCACCACTGAGAATAATGAAAGCACTGTAAACCTGGGACTGAGACTCGAACACCTAACGACCTGGCTCTCAACGGTCGATGATTCTTAACAAAGGTGAAACAGCTGTGTGGTTCTTTCATGGTTTTTTATGGTAAGTTCAGCGTTGATACTGCATTGTGAATCATATTGGGTCCATTCAGTCTTCTATTACTTATATTCACAGGGAAGAAAATGCTAGTTAGGAGCACAATAGCGGGTTCAGTATGTTTAGTTTGTATCCTGACGAACTGGACCGTTTCACTTAGCCCAGTGAAGCATACAAAAACTGAGGTATTGGTCGGACAAAAGTGCTAACCCGAATGTCTCGGCTCAGTTACAGAGGCATATTCAAATATGTTAATCCTGAATGTCCTCATCTTTTTTCCAAACAATTCCTTGAGGCCTGTCTGAGGAGGCATTATTATGGACAGTCCAATATCATCCCATACTCATCTTTGATAATACCCCCATATACAAGAGAATGACTGAATCCGAGCTGTGTGCACTTGACAATATTGTCAAACACGATTTATTGGATAAACCTTGACGTCAATTCGGTCGATTGCCAAACCGAAGTACCTGCTGGAAAGTTTGTGCGGTAGGGTTGAGTGACCACGGGGAAACAGGTGCTAACATGCTTTCAGCGGCAGAACTGTGCTTCACAGACTACCATAAACTACTGCTAGTAACGAAGTTTGTCAGCCTCTATCGGTGCGCTATATGGTTAACTTATAATACGTCAACAGTTTTGGACCCCGGTCATAAATAGTGGTTTCCTCTACTTTTGAAAACTTATTAAAACGGTCAAAAGACGACTACTCATGTTTATGAATTCCAGCAGCCTGCTTCGGGTGGTGACGAAATTAGCCCTTTTATATTGTTCCATCGATCGGCGACGCAATCTCTGAGATGGTCACTTACTTGCGGAAGACCACTGCTTAGGGCCTCACGGTTTCCTAATCAGACATTCTCGAAGACAACCCCTTCCACGTGGGCTTGCTTCTCGTGATAGAGATGCGAATGGGAAATCACTTCATCATTAGCGCAGATACCGTCATCATTGCGAAGGAAATGAAGAAAACTTCAGGCTGATGGTGATCGAATGGTTTAGAGCGTTTGCTTACCACCTCGGAAGTTAGAGGTTCGAATCCTCACCAATGCCGGGCACTTTGCCCGTATACACTAATCCACTGTCGTCCGGCTCGTTACCACACCTGATCAATCGGGACCTTATGTGTTTCTTCATTCCAAGTCTCAGGATTCGTTTAATAGCTATCCCTAAAAGTGTGATGGGCCTTTGGGGCTCATGTATTGAAATAACCTACAGATCATCTGGTTACTTGCATAGATTCAGTAGTAACGAACTTCAACTGAGAATGGAATAATTCACAATACAATATCGATCCTCAGCCCAAAGCCAGTCGTGGACGGGCTTGCAGTAATATTGTTACAGTACCGGTGTTGACGTGGAGCACATCGTTAGGAAATGGTACTGTTATCCTGGTGGTAACGTGCCTGTGTGTGTGTGTGACTCACATTCATGCCGTCCGGCGTTCGAGTCCCAATTGAGACTCGGTGGATGTGCACACCAGCGTATGATTCATAACTTGGACGAAACCGTTGTACACTGAGTGTGCCCACAGTTTTCAACAAAAATTTGAGCGCGATCACTAATTCAAATTCAAAATCTCGCCGGTGCTGTGTGATGTGATCAGCTCCCCGATTCTATGGTTGTTGTGCGGTGCTGCACCACATGCGAGGCATTTGACTGTATCGCAGTTTATCGATGGGGGAAGAAATCCGGAGAACTACATTCACCGAATAACTCACTGGTTTTCAATCGTAAGTACAGATGTGGAGACTGGACAGTTGGTTGCTTTTGGCATTTATCTGCACAACGAGATCATCAAAAGAAACTTTACACATCGTGGAACGATTCTTATAGAGTTAGGGTGATTTAACACTTTTTTGGGATCTATCTGATGTAGTGTACACACGTTCACAAATACTACTCTTACTCACTTGGTTAAAGTATTCGGTCGTGAACATTCTGAGCTGGACACGTGGCTTGTCGATCCCTCGGAATGATCTACCGAATGCGATTTCACCTCACCAGATAGAGGGGGTAAACGTGGTAAATGTATTTTTGATGCTAGTGGGGTCCGAACCGAGTGACTTTTCCGCATCCCCGTCTGTCGATCCCGTTCATGCAAATCGAGAGCCGAATCCGTAATTTGAACCAGCTGTTCTCGGGCACGTAACAATGTGGCCTGTAGTTCGTTCCGTTCTTCGCATTCACGTTGTACTGTGAGTTTCAGTTCCTCAATCTGACATAGAAGCCAAATTTCCATAAGCAAATAGGAACGGCGATACAAAATGAGAGAAAGGTTTCGATGCAGTAAAATGCTGGAATTTTGTGAGTGAGTTAGGCGATTAAAATGAATAAAACTGATTGGATGTTTCTTCCAGCTGAGTCCTGAGATCACATTTAATCGTATGGTTTCCGAAGGAAGTTTAACCATCCATCCAATCGCAGACAAATACAGGTTGTAAATTAAGTCAGGTGACAGTTAATTTAGTCGAGTTTCAGTTTTTGTTACTGGAACAATTGTCAGTAGTCAAAGTTCAACCAATCGCTATAGGTTAGAGGGAAAATCCGAGTGTGCCCGTAAACGGAGGACCAATGGGACTGTTGCTTACTTTCTTGACTGCCACGAACGTCTTCCAAGTGGATGAACAATAGCGACGAGATGTGGTGGCTTACAGTGTTTTGTGTATCTGTATTCTACTTTAAATCAATTGGTTACATACTGTATTGGACACGGCAGTCACCTGACAGGCCATACGGCAACCTAATACGGCATCCGCAACTAAATGATTTCCTTTTTCGCCAAATGTTGTGCCAAAATATGCTATCATCGTGTCCGTCCACTAATTTTTATTTTCACTTAGTATTACTTTGCGATTTAACTGTTCCACTCTACGGAACGTATGGCTTTCTAATCAAGTATAACATTGTGAGGATGAATGAAGTGAAAAGAAAGGAGTAGATTATGTCGTTTCATGTTGCATCGCGCCAGATTAGTAACCCAGAACTGCAGCATTTTGCTAAAAATACCACACGGTCATTCGATGTGAACCATTTTTCCAACCGGCCTTGTAACTGCTTCTTCAGTTCCGACGTTAAACAAATTCCTTCTTTACGGATAAGTGATGTACTACTCAACAACCGACCGAGGTATTTCAACATCGAGGTGCCGGAGGATTGATTTTTCCCTTTGAATGAAAAAACAACACGCCCACCACTGAAATGCCACACAAATAGGATAGTGTGATGCATCATATCCAGTTCACTGTAACCACAAACTACTAAATAAGTGTTAAATCTGTTAGGTGCATATTTAATGACTATTCTTCAACCTTTGACTTCATTCCAAGATCACAACTACTTCAAAAACCCAATTACTTTGGTTGCTCACTTAGCTTATTGGCATGACATACGAACAATTTTTCAGGATGTACCCCGTAGACTAGATTCGCAGGTAAGTTGTCCAAATTTTTGATTAACTTTCGCGCCCTTCAAGCTATTTCGCTGATGCCTTTTTCCCCACACTTACGTGAGTAGCCTTTCGTACAGCTCCTTCAAAAGTGCAATGTGGTATGCTAACGTTGCAAATATTCGCCATGCTGTAGCAGTCACAGAGGAATAAATAACCTATCTGATATTCCTCAAGACAAACAAAGTGATCATTTCCGTAACTCTTCCAAGTGTTCTGAATGTATCTTCACCCCTATCTGATCCAGGTTTCACGGATGACCGGTATACTACGCGCGCCATTCAATTACAAAGAATTCAATGTCCCAAGCACCTCATGTTGCCCATTGTGTGCGTGGATCTCACTGACTTATCTTTTAAATTCGATAGTTCAGGCAATTCCGCATGACAATTGCTAACACACTATCACCGGTGAACCCGATAGTTCTGTAACTGTAAGGAGATGAAACCGTCATTTGTTGTCACCGTGATTACCAATTTTCCCGTTCTCTCTTATTGTCTTACTTTATATACCTATCAAATTTGGCAGTCGCGAATCGCCGAAAACAATCCTGTTCCCCATCAAGTGTTCTGATGTCTCAGGCGGGTATTTTCAATCGATTCTGCGTTGAATCTACATTCGATCTTAGCTGTGTTTCCCAATGCATTTCACAAAATTTACTCAATTTCTTCCTCGTAATATTCCCCAAGTTAACAATGCAGTCAGTCCTATATCGTCAAAACCGTATTTTTTAAATGAGCAAAAATGTGATTTGCACGTTAATATCTGTGAAAAAATCGATGGTTTCGCGTGGAGTTACATATGATTCCTCTGAATTAACAACGAATTAACCTCAAGTCGAACGGATATAGTTACTTTTATCTTGTCATGATGCTGTGTTTTCATTCTTCTGTTCTGAGAGGAACAATAAGCCGGTCTGAAATGGTCATCCCACATTTCGCACCGTTCTTGTCTTCACCATGTTCCGTTTGCCCGACAGCCGCGCTAGCATTAGCGATGTAGTCGTAGAAATCGATACTGGACTACTCCGCATGTCATGGTAGAATTTTATTGCTCAATAACACAGCGTAGTCGAGATCGACTACGCTGTGTTATTGAGCAATAAAATTCTACCATAACATTTCACATGGCGCATCGATTTTTCGATACACTCCGAACCGATTTCGGTTCTGACACATTAATCCTACTCCGCATGTCTTCTAACGATACTCACCTGCGCTGCAGATACTTGTCAGCTGCGTTCAGTGGTTACGTAGCTTTTGGCTACTGAAAATTGTTTCAGTAGTAAAAACTGGAATTCAACCGATATGGACTGTCATCGGAATTAGTTTGCAGACTGTACAGTGTGTTCAGTGTAAGTGGACCCACCCCCAAGAAAGTAGAATTTGTAAATATCCTACTGGAAACAATGGCAGTAGTTAGATTTTGACAAGCGCGTTGGATTGTCCGATCGGGATGATGACCGATAACGAGATTCGCTCTAAAGATGGTGCATTTTACCGCGGAGTGATCGCATAAAGCCACCGACGTACTCCTACCACACCGTTAGTGATAGATCAACAAATAGGAAGTTTGTTTTTACTTAGTGTTCACATACATACACAAAAACGGGGTGGTAAATGTGTACGCATTTTGATCTTAGAGTAGAGTGACCTGGATCACGGATGACACAAAATGCCTACATTGACCTTTATCAGGGTTGAGCTGAGAACGGCTGCTTTGACGGATCAACTGAACGGTTGTTCGTTCACTTTTCTAAGGCAACACACGTGCACTGAGTTGACCACAGAACTGAGGAACGAAAAACTAGGCACAGACCAGTAAAGTGAAACGGTTACTTGGATGCACTACAAAAATTGCGGTTCATTATGAACAACACTCAGTGAACTCCGTGACCATAGGCTAAGAAAAAATAAAAGACCTGTGGGAGAACGACCTACTGGTCCCCTTAGGGCAGCGGAATGAGTATATGGTATCATGCCAGGATAAACCGAAGGCTGTGAAGCGCGGTAGTGATGATAGTCTGCTAGAGATTCATCGTTTTCGAGACGTACCGATACCGGCGGGACAGATTGAAATAGCAGTGATGTGCACTCGTGCTGACCGTATGGTTAGATCATATTCAGCTGACGATGGTGATTTACCCAGTACATCTTTATTTAATTAGGGCGGTTGTGGTTACGAACGAGTGCATATCGTGACAACCAGAACTTAGTTCATCTGCTTCGATCTTTCTCTCCGTGTTTCGAACGACTGTCTGAGGGGTTTATGGCAAACATATAGGCGCATCTTGTGTTGACCATTTACGTGCAGCACAAAGTTTGTGAATACTTACTGATGAAATAGCTACTTATTCCAATTTGGACTGCAATACAGTGGGTGGTGAAAACTGATGACAAAATGTGGGCTAGTTGTCTAGCAACTGATCTACGGTTTTGCTTCCCAGTCACTTTTGAAGCAAATTCCTCTCTGACTGATTTAGCAGTGTATTGGCAGGAATATCAATCTTTACCATGCATATAATGAGACTAATGGGTGTGGGCAGTAGCTTATCCGACAATTTCTCCTAACTCCCGTTGTGTCATTACCAAACACATTGCATGTATCTCTACCTATAATACTGTCACCAATATGGTCGAATTGAAAAACGAAATGACGCTGTCACTTAGAAACCTAGGCAACTACGCGGTTCACTAGAACTGCTTGCTTTTAACACAAGTTGATTTCAACTTTTTTCAGTTTTATTCAAGTTAAGTCAGACTGTGGTATTACAAAACGGTTTGTCATATGAAGCGAAGTGCTATTCTCTTCGGAAACTGATTAGTTTAGGACGGGAGATACCACTGGATCGTGATATAATTTTATTGAACCTTCGCTAAACGACAAAATCTTTTACTAAGAGACCGTCGAAAATGATAGGGGGACAATAAAGTCAAATGTAATTTTCCAGAAATGAAGTGCAACTGTGAAAGGCCACTTTAAATCTAACGAATTGCTGTTTGAGATGAGATACTATAATTACATTCCTAACTATTTTTATCCATCTAAGTTTCGCTGCAAGTTAAATCGATACACTCTGGTGGCCCAAAGAGGTCTGGGATTTGGTTATCAGTCAGTGTGAGGAAGGACCAGATGAAAAAACCACCACTACTGTCCAAGCAAACGCATTATGAAACATTTACGAATCCCGATGAGTAATTAAAAAAAATGTATGGCGTTGGGGAGGCTATAGCATCTGATCAGTTGCGTCAATGGTAATACAAAAATGGTTGACACCGATGATTATCTGCAATAAGATTTTACATACCAACAATGTGTTTTACATGCACAACACGTATCATATTTTTCATTCTTTCACTAGCGTTACACATTCAGCGTCTTATTGTCCGACAAATTCGAACGGAATTGGCATCAATAAAGTCAACTTGCTTCCGCTTCCAATACGACGGACGCAAAGTAATCTGGGCTACAGGCTTCATAATCTCTGAACTAGATTAACTCCTTGCAGAGTTCCGAGGAATTGACTACATGCTGATATTCATCCGCCGATAACCCCGGTCCCCTTTCACTTATTGGTCTTTCCTTAGCTAGTCACTTTACCAGTACACTCATGGCAACCTGTCACTTCTCGTGCATTGAAGAAACTATTCTGTGCCCAATGGTAGATTATAATCACTCCATCGGAAGTTTATATTTAAGCTGAAGGAGCGCACTACAAACTCCATGATAATACTGGAGTAAACTGTCAATCAGATTTATTGGACGCGATGACCAATACCGGGATCTGCTAATTACAGTGCCAAAAATGGTTCATTTTAGCGCGGAGCGACCGTACAAAGCTACCAACGTACTCATACCGCGCGGTTAGTGATATATATCGACCAACATGGACGCGCCTATTGCTAATAAACTGGTCGTGCTGTTCCATTTTGAAGCGCTTGCATTGAAAACCCGAATAAAATAACAACTCAAGTAATATCCGCTCGACAGTACATCATCCATCTGCACAGTATCTACCGCTAACCTGTTCTTGGTTCAATCGTGTATATTCACATTGGTCTGGTGAATATGCGAGTATTTAGCGGATCTTACTTCCTTGTAACAACCAGAGACAGGTCATTGATTGCTGCGATTCAGTGGTTCCTGCATCTCAGCAACAGCCTAGCTTGAATATCAAAAAGGTCATCGGGATTGAAAACCAAGGAGAAAACTATGAAAAATAGTATCATTTTGGCTGTTAAGTTGTGCAACCACAAGTGTCTTTCTCATGTCACAGTCATATCTTTCTGCATACGATCACTGATTGGATGGATCTCGTGGTTGTGTAACCCAAAATGGAAACCCGGTAAGTTGAAAATGGCCAAGTGCATTGATTCGGTTTTTAATACCTTCCTTCCTTGCTACAGACCGATCACGTAATGGCGTTTAATAGTCACTGACAAGTGGTATACTATTAATTTGCCAAACGAACTACCAAAGCGACTACGGGTTAAATCTTTATAGTGTTTGATTTCGTGATTGGAATAATTTCATTCAAAAGACTTTATCGAGCTGTCAGATAGAGACGGATGAAAATCACTTCAGTTTGTCCTGGCGGAATACATAGTAACGGCAGTAATTATGTTTATGATCATTTGCTTGTTTAGTGTAACTTTTCTCATGCCAATCCGAAGCGATAATTCTGGAAACTGATAAATTCCCCACAGACTACCATTGTGCTTGTGTTTCTCAACCTTCAGTCACGGAGTTCATTAGGTGTTAATCAAAACCAACGGTGGTTATCGTGGTGTTTACACGTGACACAACCTGGAAGTACAAACTCTAGTTACGTTTATACTGGCGTATCGTCACTGCCGAATACGTGATATCTTAAGCTTCAAGGCGAACTTCTCAGACAGAAACCGACAGCTTCCGATATATATATATATATATATATATATATATATATATATATATATATATATATATATATATATATATATATATATAACACCGCGAAGCCATAAACGTCCGTGGTAGTATTGAAAGAGGACTTTCAACCACGCCCCCTGGATATTGGACTAAAACACGAGTCAGTGGAGTTGTACAACTCTCAAATTTAACGATGAGGTGAGTGGGAGTTCAAACGGTATAACTGAGGCGTGGAGAGATCTATAAAGAGATCATCTACCTCTTGTCTACCTGTAAGGAGTCCAGAAAAATCAAATCAACAATCGGCTAGAAGCACTGAAAACCAAATACAACCAAAAATGAGTAGTGACGAGCATGTTGTCATTATCTATCAAATTAGACTGTTTTGGAATGCTCACATACACACACGATCAGACTGTGCACCCCGTGTGGTGGTCAGAGTGTGCTTGCTCCTTGTTTCCCATTACCCGTCTCCACCTAGGTATCCTCCTCTCTTTATATCATTGGCGGGCAACGTAGGTTCGGTTGGAATTCACTCTACTATATCTTGGTGAACGATGATTACAACCTCAGATTAAGTAGTCTCTGACTTGGATCGCTCAATCACCACCGGACAACTCACAGTTGCAGATATAAAACGAATACTTCAGCTGCGCGGGGATACTGTTGTCATTAATAGGACCAGCAAAATTCGAATAAAATGATAGTCATAAAAATCTAACACCTATAAAGATGATTCATTATGATGTAAGGGTGCTGAACTCACCATGGAAAACTATGGAGATAGCGTACAGCTCTTTCATCTGGCATACAATTAAGCCCCAAATAAAGCTTAGACCCGGGGCGTGTGGCTGTGACTCAAAAATGTTACTATGAATCTAAACAATCTGGCTGTCAACGAGATGCTTCGCGCGGGAACTACATAATATAATGTCCGTCCGCGAGCTAAGCATTGATACTGTGTTATTCTTTTATTTACTTCATTTTCAATAAAGAATAAAGATACAATATTCCGGGAAGGTGGTCGCGGCCATTTGGAGAAAGTGACAGGCGGCAGCATGACTCGAACCCGGATCGAATGAGCTAAATTACACCCTTATGATTGTTTGACCACCGTCCGTGTGGGATGAATCTTTCCGTAAACAATCTGATTTTTTACAACTGAAACTAAAACTTTCGACGTCCAGTTATTTCTCAAGGTAGATTTTGAAAGACGCATATAAAGTTAATTACATTTAGAAGCCATTTTATAGTGATTTTTATGGTTAACACCAAGTTGTTCAAATTACTGTGAATCATACAGAGAAGATATCAGTGAAACACTAAAAGCAATGAAGTCTAGTAGGAGTGGAAGTAAAACAGGTTGACGACTCACATGGGACGCATGCTGATGTGCCTTCTCGTGTAACTGCTTTTTCGCCGCATTTGCCTCGCAGAGTCGCTCTTCACAGGATTGTAACTCGACTTTCATGGTCGAAAGGACGCGCTGTTGTTCTTCGCGCAGGACGATATTTTCCCGATCTGCAGAGGGTAACAGAATTGCGAACATTGAACATTGTGAACGTAGCCAGAGATAGAGATTAATACCAGCCGTGTGATTTCAGTCAAACTGAACCGTGCTGTGGACGTAACTCACTCGTTTCATTGTGATGAGTTTTGAACAGCTTAAGTGACGGGCCGTTAAACTAATGTGCTGTACTATTGCAAGTGAGAACGAGATGAGAAAAGGCTAAACTCATGTGTAAATTGTAAACCTCTGAAGCAGTCATTCAATAGTTTCAGTTCGCACACAATCTTTAATGAGAAGCCTTGGTCGGTGGATTTGATACTGGTACATTATCCATTACGAGTGAACGATTTCCCTTTTATTCAACCTTTGTCTTCTGTCCCTAACCACCCCTCTTTGCCCCATCTATTCACCCATAATGCTCCCACTGATAACATGGCCGACAATCGCGACGATTCATTGTCAAATACTGTCGGGAATAATCCTGTCTTATAACTCACATTTTCTCAAGCCTCGTCAGCCTCTGAATCTCGGTTCCTTCAACGTGCGTACTCTCATGCAGGCCGGTCAGCGGGCGCGCCTAGCCCTCACATTAGATTCTCTGAAGATTGATGTTTGCTGATTAATTGAAAAGCGTATACAGGATTCGAGCAGTGTAATTCAACTAACTGCTCCTGGTATCTCATCGAGGTATTTTTTGCGCACCTCAGGAGACGAAGTACTTCGGGCTGTGGGTCAACGTGGTATAGAAATAGTCTCGACTGAGAAGCCTGAGGCTGCCCTTTTAGATTGGATCCCTGTTAACAACTCGAGGGGTCAGTTGGCGTTCAAAAGGATAGTAATGTTAGGTGGGCGTTGTACTTTAACCGCTCAACGCACAGATAACGGGGATAGACTTCTCCAGTTTTGTGTAGACAATCGATTGTTTTTGTCTAGTACAAATTTCCGATACAGCACGCGTCGCACAGCGACATGGCGCTCTAACTCTACAGCCACCCTAAGCCAGATAGATCACATCGCCGTAAGCTACCGGTGGCGCACCTCGGTTAAGAATTGTAGATCTAACTGGTCCATGCATTAGTTTTAATGCGATTATCTCTCCAGCTCCATGGTCTTGGTCGCAAACCACAAACCGGATTAGCCGTGCAACGTTTGTGTGATCCAGAAGTATGCACCCGGTATGAGCAGAAGTTAGCACATGAGCTAGGATCTACGATGAACGGTAATGTAGATGAGCATTGGGCTCATATCAAACAGGTAATGCACGTTGCAGCAGGTTTTGCCTGTGGTCCTAGATCCGTTGTCCATCAAAGACACTGGATCTCGAAAGAGTTGCTGAGTATAATGGAGCAAAAGCGTCAGCTTCCGAACAGTATGGAGATGAATAAGATACAAAGACATCTACAGAAGCAAATTACGAAAAGCCTTAGGAATGATCGCGAAAATTGGTGGGTTAAGGTAGCCGGAAAATGAAAGTAGCAGCTGCTTCAGGTAACAGTCAAACATTGTTTAGAGTCATTCGTGACACCGGTGGACGGCGACTTCCGGTCAGGGGATCGATATGCGATATAAATGGAGAACCCATCCATGACAAACAGCAAAGGCTGGACCGTTGGACCGAATACTTCAAGGAACAGTTTATCTGGCCGCACGCTAGTGTAGTTACTCCTGTGTCAACAACTGTGACTCCCTGGGTGGTATCACTTGAGCCCCCATCGGAAATAGAAGTAGAGTCATGCATTCGATTACTAAAGCGAGGGAAAACAGCCGGTCGCGACGAACGTCCTCCAGTTCTCTTCAAAATGGGTGGAAATGCTTTGATGAAATCGCCCATTGCCTTCAAGAAGAGAACACGCGATGACTGTAGCAATCATCGTGGGATTAGTTTAATTCCGATATTCACCAAAGTACTAGCTTCGATTTTGTTGCACAGTCTTACACCAGCACGCGAGAGGAACATCCGCGAACAGCAGGCTGGATTCCGCCCAGGTCGAGGTTGCATCGATCAGATTTTTACTTTTCACCGACTACTTGAAACGCGTCACACGCACCGCCGAACGACAATAATGATTTTCCCCGACTTGAAAGGCGCCTTCGATTCAGCTGATCGAACAGCGCTTTTCAGTGCTCTTCAGCGAAAAGGTATGTCACAGAAGTCAGTGAATCTACTGGGATCATTGTACTCTCATACTTCTGACCGCATAAGGGTTTACGGTGAACTATCCGGTCAGTTCGAAATGACCAGTGGTGTTCGACAAGGATGTCCTATGTCTCCATTCCTGTTCAACTTCGTCATGGATGAAATAATGGAGAGTGCGTTGCAAAATCTTCAGGATTTAGGCGTCGAACTAGGAAATAGTGAAAAGCTGCTTGACCTAGATTACGCAGACGACGTTGTCTGCTTGTTCGAATCCACAGAACATGCTCAACGTGCACTAGATAGACTTGGGAGAGCTGTAGCTCCATTCGGCATGCGCTTTGTTGACCGCATTAGTTACCTCGGCAGCAGCGTGACGACGGATCGAAGCACAGTAGTAGAGGTGAGCACGCGGATATCCAAGGCTCGAGCGGCGTACGCTGGACTGAAGCACTTGTGGTGGCGACCTGATATTTCACTGACGTTGAAAAGTCGTGTGTATTGTGCAGTGGTGCGTTTAGTTTTGTTGTATGGTTGCGAGACTTGAGGTCTGCGTGTGGAAGATATTCGCCTTCTTGAGGTTTTCGACCACCGATGTTTCGTAGTATCGCTAAAAATGAGTGAAATAGCCGAGTGAGCAATGCTGAGGTCGGAAAGCAAGTATTGGGTATTAATTCGATGAACATTCTGTCACAGCGTATCCAGATTAGTAGACTTCGTTGGTAAGGGCACGTGTTACGTATGACAAACACCCGCCTACTGTACTGTGTCCTATTTTCCGTTCCTCCCCAGGAGTGAGAAGAACCACGTGGAGGTCAACAGATGACTTGGGAACGAGGAATGAGAAAATTTAAAGCGAACTTGGGAAAAGTAGGTGTTTCACGTCTTCGTGGTTGGGGTCCAAAAGATCCGTCTACCAGTTAGCTGGAGACACTGAAGGATATAACGGCGAACCGTGAACAGTGGCGATTGTGTTGTCACTTTCTGTCAAATCAGAATGATTGATCAACGTGTGTTTGTAGAGTTAGATTGTATTCCCTGTGTTGGCAACTAGGGCATTCGTCCCTTTTCCCACCCGTGTAGGTCCACTTCCTATCCATCTTGTATATTCATTCTTTCTAATTCAACGTGCAAGATGGTGAGAAAGGCAGTGGTCAGTGGGGTTTGCCCTACTGTTCAACGCTGTGCGATGATGATGATGATTTCGTTACTAAGATGGAGAAAACTGGAAATTTTCGGATCCACACGATGTTTCGAGGACGGCTCGATCTTAAGACACATATGCGAACCCATCGAAACTGGACTTAAATATATCCAAATTGGCGGGTCAAACCACCTACGGCATCATACAAACAGAAAATGGGGAAATTTTGACGGATATAGCAATCGTTTCACTTATTTTTACGTATCACTTACACCACAGCAAAACAGATGGCATCCAAGAACTTAGTGTTAAATTCCATTTTAGTGTCAAGTTCATACTGTTAATAACAACACAAAGCCACTATTACCACTAGTTTCCAGAACCCATATACCCCCCCCCTCGCCTTATCTCATAACACATTTACTCATACAATGATCCGTTCGAATCTGATATACTGTGCAGCATAACTTTTATTTCATCTGAATGTCTAGATCAAAGCCAAGGAATTAACGATCATACAGTCAAACCAAATCGGTATCACGTGTGTAGCAAGCGTCCACCATAGAGGTTGAAAATTATGCGGATGAATAAGCGCTGTACGTGACAGCGTTGCAGCAACCATTGAGACATTCCCCCGGAAAGCTTAACGGGTAACGTGTGATTCAAGGTATCCCACACTATGGATTAGAGACTTGATGAACGTACACTGCAGATGCTTCCTAGGAAGGGACAAACGAAACAGTCGTCTAATTCTGCCAACATCTTTCAGCGGTAAGTTCAGTACTGTCACTGCTTCACGAAACAAATCTACAAAACAGTTGTGATTCAACAACGGGGGCGGTAAAAGAGCGTGAACGAGGTGCATCATTCCAAATTTGCTTGACTGTTCATTTTTGTGTTGGGTGTTATTTTCAGATTTACAGTTATTTTACCGCATCATGTGGACGAAAGATTTCCGGCTGATACATAAACAAGCATCCTTTTTAACTGATGTAATGGATGTCAGAAATAAACATGTGTTCAATATCCAACGAGATTTTGGCACAGTGCATCATGACAATACACTGTTGGCTTCTCCAAAAGAACCAATTTCCTACAATTTCGTTTGATGATCACAACGGGTCTCCAAATTATTTCCTCATAGATTCACTTATCTCCTACAAGCTTTAGGTAATGAAAATACATCTCTTAGGCTGTTTTAAGAGACCATAATGGAGTTTAGGCGTCCGTCCGTCTACTGAATACCATGCAGTGCTGAGCTTCATACGGAACATACTCGCTCGCGATTATCTGCAATGTGATTGGGTGCTAGCCGTGACACATGAAACCAATGTACAAGAAATCATGAGACCGCTGGTACTTGCTTGATTTTTGCAGCTTTTGCTCTAGCTGTTTTATGGCTTCTTCTGACGAGATCTGGAAACCGCGTGTTTGATCCGTGATATATTCGATTTCCTGTTGTAAACGAGTAATTTCCTCATTTTGTTCCTCAATTTTCCGACGCAGCAACTTTCGTTCAGCCTGTCGAGGAATGATGAAAAGAAAATAATTGGTATTTTTCAATACCGTTCTCTCATATAATTTAAAAATGTCCTTTCAGCGTCAATATCGTGAATTGTCTCGATTTCTTCTAACGCACTCCTGATTTCTTTGTTTTTCTAAGAATATTAAAGTATACTATTCGACAAAAAAAACGCATGAGTGGAATGGAAGGGGTACACAACATAGCCGCAAAGGCCCACTGCACTATTAGAGATAACCGACAACCCCATATTGAGACTTGAAGTGCCGGACCTCAGGGGTCCCAATAGATCAACTATGGTAACAAGCTAGACGACAGTGGATTACTGTCTAACAATAAATAACCGGTAACGGTGGGGATTCGAGCCTCCGCCCCCCGAGGCGATAAGCAAATATTCTAAACTACCCAACCAACACCAGTTACTTCGTCAGGAAAACGTCGGAATGGCTGTTCATTCATGTTTATGAGTTGATTCAACCCATCAGGCAAGCCACGCCTTGAGATCCGATCAGTGATGTGTTTTTACACCATGCAACTGACGTGGAAATCTGGTACATTTCCAAAACTAATTAGAACCTCGGGGAAAGTTAAATGATATACCCTGAATGTTCTATAGGACTGTATATGTAAGGCTTATCATATTCGATCGCTTGATTATATGCAGCTGCCCTTCTGGAAGAACGCGCCAATGTGAACTATCAGTCTGACTACTCTGACAAGATACGTAAACCAAATTTTATTTTGAAAGAACTAGACACAAGGCAAATGCTACCAATCGTGTGAGAACTTGAGCGGTGTTCGCTGAGTGGTTCAAAGCATTTACTCACTACCTCGAAGGCCGGAGGTTCGAATCCCACCAGCACACTTGTACCGTCGGTGGTAAACGGTAATTTGTTTTTGCCCGGCTCATTACCACGCCCGACTTATAGAAACCTTATGTGGATCAGGTTGCCGATTACCCACAAGTAATGCGGTAGGCTTTCACGCACAAGCATATATTAAAAACCAATGCTTAGAAAATTTCGGTTTAGGCAAGTTTTACATAGATCTGCAGAGCAGACTCACACGATCACCAACTGTAACCGACAGCTACCAGAAGTGGGATTGTGTTGGTCATAAGTTGAGTCGGTCAATCAAGATGTCCAACAACAGGCTGAGTTGAAGTCAAAAATTGCTGAGTCCTATTTGGAGCAATGAGAACTATCGAAA
Organism: Fasciola hepatica; assembly: GCA_948099385.1. NCBI lineage: Eukaryota > Metazoa > Platyhelminthes > Trematoda > Plagiorchiida > Fasciolidae > Fasciola > Fasciola hepatica. The sequence continues at coordinate 1,926,357 of CANUEZ040000151.1, forward strand.
TAAAAGATGTTTGAATTAATTAGCTCCCGTGATGAAACGGAAGAAATCAGAAGACAAACACTATGGGACAGATTCCTTTCGTACGCTGTCATCGGCCGCGCACTCAAAACATGAGGCAAGAGATAAAGAGCGAAGACATTCCGTGATTGAATCAATTTTATGGGACTGGAGTTTCTCTTTCTGTATATGTGTATTGTTGTGGGCGAGGGGCTAGAGTCACGACAGCACAAGGATGTTTTTATACTTACCGACTGTATCTTCCTAGTCTCCTCCACCTCCTGGTCTATGTCCCGAAACTGACTAAGTTTCTTCGCCGTTTTCTGATGCATTTTCTCCAACACACGGTACTAGAGCATAGTGTAGAAGAACGAGAGACACACAAGTAGAGTGAGAAACATTGCTTTTTGTCGTGTTCCGGTCTTCCGTGTGAGGCCAGTGGAATGAAAACCCTGACTATACTCTTTCAAGATAATGTGACAGTGATATGGGAAAATTAACAACTTAGAGAACGATCAAAACGCCTCTGGGATGAGAGAATCGGTTCGCGTCAATAGTTTCTCCTATGTCAATCATAATAACGTAAAATTTCGGTTTAATCTGAAAAATGTTCTCAGGTTGAAACGCTTCGTTCTTTAGGTCTGTAGATTGGCTAGCAGAGTAATTAAACGTTGTGTGGTGAGAATTGGAATAGCTCAGTATATGAGCTTCGAGAATCTGAGTGCATTACTTCGCTTGTCTATCGAATGCCTTCATGCCCGTTGGCTGATCCCAACTCAGCTATTGCCAAAATGGTGTACTACCACTAAACTGGCCAGAGACGCAGAATGGTATCCTTCACTCATGACATGACCTCGCAGCAATGCACTATTGTACTATCTGTTAGTAATCACGGACTGGTTGTAGTTGCACAAACCATAACTGGAGTCGAATCCCCATGCGATAAGTTGTGAGTTGTAATACGTGTGTGCAAAGAAGTTCTAAATATCACCCCGACTGTGAGCTTCTAGAATCATTACAGTTTGGTTTGACTCTCGATGCAACTGAGATCAGAAAGTAACAGACTATGCGCGTGCAATCAGATGAGAGTATCATGTAAAAGAAAACACATTGTGCGAACGTAATTCCATTGCCAAGAAAAAATGGATATATGGTGTTTTTAAGTAATGGGCAAATGAATCTCAGTTCCTACACCCGGGTAGCCTAACACGCTATTAACAACCAAGTTCCCTGTTTACGATAATGTTTGCCTTCCTTCAGCAAACATCACACTGAGGAAGTCTACCCGGGCATACATCGTAAACTAGTGATCTGGGGTGTTTAATCCAATGATCTGCCTCTTGTACCCAATACTGGCTTAAGATCACCACTGTACGATACAGAGCCCCTCCATCAGACTTAACAAGGCAAAAACCCGTCACCCACATGCAGATCAACTCCTATGATAGATAACTCCTCTACAAGGGCCTGAGTGAAACAAACGTTTTGCGTTGCCAAGAACAAACTACAGAGCTTGGCTGCTATATGAATTCGAGTCAAGCAAGCCTATGAGAGTCAGCTCGGATATACTGGTGATTGCGTATTCGATTCACAACCGTTCACCCCGGATTCGAATCCGAATACGGGCTCGGAGTATATGCACTCTTGATCATTAGTAACCAGTCAGCTGAAACAGTTTGACAGTGCTTTCATGGTGAGTGGAGCAGTGATGGTCCATGGTGAATCATTTCATAAACAGTAAAATCGACACAGAACTATGACTAACTGGGGATTTGCATATGGTTACTGAGTTTTCCATAAAAAACCCTGCAACGATGAGCACACAATACATGCTGAGTAAGGCCTGCGAGACGTGCTTCATAAAAGTCTAGAAGTTGTTAGCTATCCTTGACTCGTTCATGTCATAAATTACAGTTTAAAAGCACATCAATCTCATGATTTCCTTGTAAAATCGGGAAGCTACAGAATGCCAGCATTGAGTAAACTGTTTGCTTAACTCACTTTATCTTCCCAATACCTTTCCAGTTGGTGAACTTCTTCTTTATGGGCTTGCAGCCATCGATCTCGTTCATGTTGTACGTCAAATTTTATTTTCTCTCTGGAATAAAAAAACTTTTATAGCGACCCTGGTGAGACGAATCCCACTTACAACGAATTAGGACAAGAAAGCTAAATATATGACCCTCATAGTGATATTGCGTATTTCGTGTGATTTAAATGCTCACGTTTTGTCAATGTATCCGGTCCCATGTAAGGTTGTCGAGAAATTGCGTGGCTGAACACCAACAATAATCTTGAGGGAAGTGAAAACTCAAATCCAAAGCGACAATTCAACATTCAGAGAAAAAAACCAAAGGTTTTGGGTTTCGGTAATTCGACTGGAAAACTTAAATTGTTAGTCACATTTCTCAGCTCGGCGAAATTCATGAATGAGCTCCCCAATGATCTGGTTGTAAACACTTCCGCCGCCTCGAAATTCAAGCATTTCGCCTACTATTTTCTTCCACGAACGTAAAACCTACCAGTTCATATAAGTTGTAGCGAAAAATTATTACGGTGGAGTAAGCTGGACGGAAGCTCCTTACAAAGTATTCGATGGAAAAGAGGGACGTTTGTTGGGTTTTGCCCACGTAAACAGATATACGCTGGACGCTCGCTCCTTCACCATGATAAACATCCCAGTATTTAACTGTACAGCTTTCACTATGAAAGATTGGGAATAAAACGTTATCTCGTTATACAGGTTTTTTTCAATGCCTACATGGACTAAGCAAAGCAGACCCAGTTCTTCTATATATATATACTTGAGCAGGATGACCGAAAAGCTGTCCATAACCCAGATCAAAAGTTGCTTTCGTAAGCAGCATTACGTAATCAGTGACCGGCAAGTCCGTTCAACCGGACCTGAGCGCCGAACTTGAAAAACCGGAGATGCAAGTACGTATCATAATCAGGTTTACTATGATGCGTCAGGACGATATAATTAGGTAACTTTGAACATACGTGGTTGGTTGAATCCCATATTGGCTGAGACACATTGCGCTGCGTGCCGATGTATACGAGTCACTACAGTGATCATATTCATGCACATACGCATGTATACGGAGTAATTACACCGGTGTCCTTGGGGCGCATAGACAAATGGTATCAAGTTTTTGCAGACCAATGGTATTGAAATACCTGAACAGATGTTTGTTGCGTATCAGCTGACGGAGAGCACTTCGACAAAAGGCCCCCATCTGAATAAACCACTTTATAGATATAGCACCAATCTGTCGATGAAATTTACTTTTTGGACAAGCAATTCCGAAAACTCACACTGTGAGAGAACAGCCTTTCGCATTTTCTCATCGATCGTGTATGTATATCACCAGAGAAAACAGAATGAATCAAAACACGTGAAGCGATTTTTACGTATGCAATAAGAGTATACGAAAGGTATTCTACTCGTGACTTTCACGGAATTTGAGTGTCTCAATTCGAGTATTTTTACCATTCAGCGATCGATAGATATTTTATAGGACATCAAACTGGTAAGAATGCAGGACAAAAGAACAAATCTGCGATGATAGTTTGAAAGATTGTCACTGTTGTACTTTTTGTGACAGGCTAATTTCGGCAGATTTAGGAACGCCGGGATGTCACGATCGCATATTCTAAAAGAAGGTACCTTCACTTTCCAAAGTAATCTCACGCCGCGTGATCTGTTAACCTCACTGATTATAGCTGGCAAAAACTATATCATGGCAAACATTCATCATTGTATCAAAAAGCGTAACACTCTGGTTGGTTTGCATGGGCTTGTGGATTAGGACAGCCGAGTTTCATCATCTTCACCGGGATCACCATCCTCGATAACCTGGTCGATATGATGCTCCAGTTTACAATCTTAACCGTTCAAGTGGTAACAACTGATAGGAATTATAAAAAAAGAGAGAGACGGACGCTTTTTCTCTGCTAGATGATTAATTCAATGCTTTATTGTGACACTAGAAAACGGAGTCGAAAAATTTGCTCAAATTTCAGCGACAATTAGCTTTCTATTCAATCAGTTAGCGGAATCAGCAGTAGCCAGACTGCCATAAACCTCGAATGGTTTCGCGCATGGAAAAATTAGATCTTTCATTTTAAAACAGCACGTTTATTGAAATCGTGAAAATCTATCTGGCATAATCGAGTACATAACAATAAAGAGCTAATGTGGATCGAAATAAATAATTGCATACGATATAAAACTGAAAATAAAGGCAACTGGAGGCTAAAACTAATGGACAAGAAAAGTTGAGCCAAACGGTAAGCATGGATGAAACGCACAAGAAACAGATTTACCATGAACTATGCAAATAATCATGTTATGGTTGTTTCATTTGGCGCTTTAAAAACGTTATGTTGTCCGCGGACTTTGATGTGACTGGAATCCATCGCTGCGTTTCTTCGACCAATGTGCTGCTCTTCTGTACAACCACGACTATGGAACTCCACTAGCTGATGCTTAACACCCAAAACAAACACTTGAGTGGATAAATAAATACTAGTCAAGCTGATGAATCAAACTGGTTGTCAAATGCATATGGTATTACTTATGAATAGAGAATACTCGCGTAAATTACTGCTCTTCATCTGAAAAGCAACTTGATAGTGTTTTCAGTGGTGAACATGCGATTGATTTTAGGCTTTCACAGGGATAGAATGGTTGACAACTATGATGAGACTCGAAACTAGAACCTATGACTCTCAACCTGTAATTTGGACCATGTTAGAAGAATAGAGCGAGTAGGTAGTGAATGATACTGACTTGGTCAAACTGCTTCCCTCGAATGTATGGGCACTGCCTAGTGGGGCAACACCCGAACGTTGCTAGGTTCAAACAAGTCAGCTTGATATGAAGTTTATATGTGTGCTTGTGTTCCGCCTTGTCCGGTACATTCAATTCATCTAGGAAGAAATGAACCATCGACTCCACCTAGTTTTGTTGCTACGGTGCTCTGAGTATGACAGTGAGTATGGATAGGCGGTAACGTGCAATAATCAATGCATCCGTTACTCCAGTCGGTCTCACCCGTTCTCCCGCCTATTAGCCATCAAGTGAAATCAGTTTATTGATATAATAAGAGTTACAAATGAACGGCGCTGACTCAAAGTAGTGGCGAAATAAAGCGCCCAAAACAAGATTTTCACGATCCTATGCGGAACTCTTATCTTTGATACGATATGAAATAAATGACCAGGGTCTGACTTCAAACCATTCAAGGTAGCATCGCCAGGTTGTTTCCGTCTCCACACAACATGAATATGCACATAAGTTGACAAACATAATGGCGTTTTGGCTCATGGACGATGGATAACAAAGTCAAAAATTACATCATAACTACTTCCTCAATTGAGCAGCTAAATGAGAAAACTGAGTCACTTTTGAAACGAAAGGGTCTCATCAAAAATGGAAAGATATCGATGGCCGTCTTATCAAAAATCCTAACGAAGCTAATTCGACAATATTTTTCTGTAAAAGTCGATCGCGAATTAATGGCAGAAAGTTTTATAGCCCTAATTTTATTTATCTGCAGATGAGTTGTTGAGTACGATAGCAAAACGCCTAGAATAAAGGTTCTTTTGTGGACTTTAATGCTAGCTCGTTAAAACTGTTTGCATCTATGTGTATTGAAATGCAAACTAGTGGGGACCTGCACACTGCCACACTCTACAGAATGTCCACAAACGATCATGGTTACGCCTAAGTAAAGAGCGAGAGCTCAATTCAGCCAGTAACCGCGACAACGAGACTTGTGATGGACAGCCACACAAGGTTCTAACGTACTATCTCTCAAATCGTATCCATCTGACCACTGTTGTTAGAAAAAAGCTTTTAACTGAAAAAGATGATCCCGATATGACCTACAGATGTTGCCAACAGGAAAACAGTGTTCCGTCGATCTTAAGAAATACCTGCAGCAAACACATACCGGACCATCCTGAACACAACTGGAATCAAAATTCCCAAGGATAATAATAACGGCTATTAGAATGGGTCACTGTGTTTGTCCACAAGTGGAAATCTCCCACTAGAAGGAGATTCCAATCTGTGGTCAGGCACGATCCACGTTTTGCGAGCTAAAAAATGACAGGAGCAGTTGATACACATACTGTGGCTTTTGGGACCGGTTCAAGTTGCATTGAAGCGTAATCTTCACAAAATAGGTACTGACCTGTCTATGCTGTGCGAATTCACCGAGGGTTTAGAGCAATTTCAACAGGAAATGAAATGCAAAACTAGCCAGGTTGCAATGTGCCCAAATAAACCGCAATACGGACTTCCTTTTGTGCACTCACACGCCAAAACACACACACACATACACACACACTAATCGCAATCTAGGGACACGGCGCTGGATCTCACCGTTCTTCGTGAGCTGCTTGAAGCTCTTCCTGAATGGCGGTCATGTTTTTTGAAAGCTTGTAATTCTCCACTAGGATTAGATGAAAAAACAAAATGGATTTGTCTCCAATCGCAAAGACCTCATTGGCTTCGAATGGAAACACGAGAAGTCAGAAATCATAAAACTCACGGTCTTCACATTCTTTTAAATAAAACAGATCATACCAATTCTCAGTTTGACTCTACCAATGTACATAGCTGAACAAAATATTCATGAATCACAACTGGAGAGCAACCTGAAGGTCACCTAATGAATTGATAGGGAGAGATCAGCACAAGTGAAATAAACTGTTGACAGCATGTTTTCCGCAGGAGTTGAATTACATTTTTCCTCTGATTCGCGGTGAATTATTAAACAGACCGATATTAGGATATTTTCACGGAACCAATCTTCTGCTTCACCGGATGTATGATTCTAAAATTTGTGACACTCAATACGACGTGTACTTCAGAAGACTGCAGCGCACGGTTAGTGAAAAAAATTCAAAGATCACGGAAGATGGCCCTTGCTATGAGAAAATGGATTTTTAGGCGAACATCGATTTGTGATTGGTTTACCGGAAAAAAGGAACAGAGAGTTTGTTTAGATGGAAGAATAATTAAATTCGGATACGAACTATATTACTTTTATCTCAACAACTATGTTGACTCTGGGGCAGTTAGATTCTCATTAGGGATTCTTGACAATTACCAGAAACCGGCATTGTCAGGCCACAGTATGGTAATCCCACGGTGAAGGTGGGAGTACTGACCGCCTATCCACACCTCATATTCATTGACATCAAACAGGCACCGTTGCTCAACTTTATCTTTCAACTACTTCAGCTGGAAATCACACACCACATGCTCAAACGGTCCCCGAAGGGATTCTAACTCGTCAATAACTTTACAGGGTCGGTTGATTTTGGGACGTTCCTCTTGGGTCATCGGATCAGCGTGTTGACAGAAAGTTCTTTTGGAGAATCAAGACTGTTGACGTCATCGGCAAGCATGCTCGGGCGTAGCATTGCCGAAATGTTTTCAAATTTGTTGGAATCCTCAATGAAAGCGCAGAACTGGTGCACGCGTTTCATTCATCGATTTGTCCAAACGATTTCTTCCAAGGACTTCTAATTCTACGAGACGAACGGGAGCCTCTTGGTGGACCTGTTCAAATTAGTCCCATCGACCGAATACTGCTCCGTGGATAAGCTTATCTTCAAATGAAATGGGCTTCGTGATAAATTCTTGATCGTTTCGGTCTTCACGTTTCAAGTGTTCCCACGGGTTTGTAGAGTACGGTTTGTTCGATCACTTTCTCCGTGGTAGTGACCGTTTGGTAACTAACTTCAGTGATGCAATTCATCATGGACCATGCAGTCTCATGGAATAGCATCAGCCAAATAAGTCTTATTCTCGGTGGTAGTGGTGTCGAGCTTGAGCCACTGGAACCACAGAGAAGTAAAACACCTTGTCACCAGTTCTTCTTTAGAAGGCATTTCTGTGATTTTCCTGACAGAGATTTGAAAGTGTAAACACCTGGGTACATTTCATTTCTCAGCTGGGAAGAGCAAAAAAACAAGAGAAACAAGAAGGACAACGAAAAATTATAAAATGCAACTCTCCGGAACAACAACTATACTTTTTTATTGCATGCTTACGCATGAGTGCAGTGGAAGGGGCATTCACCCCATAACCACTAAGGCCCACTGCACTATTGGGGATAACCAACAACCAGACTCTGAGAGTTGGAGTGGCGAACAACCACATAAGGTCCCAATAGGTCAGCCGTGGTAACGTTCCGGACGACAGTGGATTACTGTCTACCAGCAAAGCAACCGGTGATGGCGGGGATTCGAACCTCGGACATCTGAGGTAGTAAGCAAACGACCTGAACCCCTAGACCACCACCGGTCAAAACGCGGAAAAAGCGGGGCTACAAATCATTCACACGGTTGGTTCTAATAAATATCACTGAACTATCTTAAAATAATTATTGAGGCTAGGAGATAAACAATTTTGCTTTATCAGTACCCCGTTTCAGCAATAAATCTACAGAAGCGATCGAGGTAACTTCGAACGAAGTTAGCTTCTGAAAACGTCCCCAAAGACCGAATTACGTGAACGGAACCCAAAAGAGATTGTTTTGGCTCTTTGATTTTTGTCGTGTCATATTCGTGCTCTTTACATCCCCCTATTACCGAGATGTAAAGAAGTTCCGTAGTTTCACACTGCCTTCGGGAAAGCATAACCACAAATGTTTAACAATGAGCTCCGATGGCCGCTTGTTTCTACAAAAAAACGTCTTTATTTTACATTTCGTTTAAGATATTTACTTTGACAGGATGATTGGTTAGGAGAACCATCTGACTCAGTGAGTTTCGCAAACAGTTTCGGGCTTGTGGTCAAACTCTTGGAAAATTGTCACTCAACGATAAGGGCTTTATGCTTCATCACCTCCTGGTTTTTGAACTAAATCCGTTTCAACCTCACTGTTCAATTCCTTCCAACTTTTGCTCACTCTATAAAAGCAAGTAATGAAACCAGTGTGATATACTGAAACGCTGCTAAGTACTTCTGTCCGAAAATTAATTACTGATAGTTTGAACTATGAGCGGTCCAACTTATTTGGTATTATGCACACAGTTGTTTTCTTTGATAGATAAACGCAAATATGAAAAAATAATCATGAAATTTATCGACATATCTACATACAGAATCGACCCCGTACCTTGCAGTTTCTGCACGGTGACTGCGTGGTTTGAATCGGTATCATGACTTTCAGATCGCAGTCGTTGCGTAAGCGACTTCTCGTGTGCAATATCCTCCGCCAACCTGATAGTAGATGAAGTATAGGATGAAACTTAATCTGACTTATTACGAATCCACTAGCAGATACAGACCGATTACGTCACTGACGATCAGCAGAGGAATCACTGTATTCAGAATCTTGAGGATAGAAACAGAGCAAATGGAAATTAATTGCGGGAGCACCTAACCTATTTTACCGCAATAATCTATAAGCAGTATTTTTATTAGTCACTATTGTCAAGGAAAGTCTAAATTACACATCGAAGTACACTCAAAGCGCTATTTCTCATCGACAATTGACTTGCTTGACACCAGTAGTTTCTTATTCCATTCTTATACGCTTGTGTAATGGTAGGGGAATACGCATAATGAGGATCCCATTACACACTACTTGGGAGAAAAAACCCCGGCAACGTTGACACTGACTTGGAGTGGGGACCCACAACAACACATAATTCCACGTGGGTCAGTCTCAACAACGGTACGAACGATAGACAATTGATCGTAGTGTGGGCACTGATTTTTGTGTGAATGAGAACTGTCCCACTTTTTGACATTTTGATCAACTCGTTTTTTTGTTGTTGTCAAAATATCGATCGATACGTGTATATTCGCTTTATCCTACTGACCCAAACTGTGCACAGGCCTGACATGACCACACATGATATCATTCCACATTTATCCCCTTGTAATTCTTTTTCTTCTAATATGCAAGCACGCACGCAGGAATTCTAATTAAGTGTTTTCTCATGCACGTACCCAGACACACACTTTGCCGTAGTTCAAGCTGAACAATATACACCACGTACTGAAACGGTGTTCTCTGTTGTTGCCTGGGCTAAACAGTGGGGCACATAGTGAATCCAAATCTGCCATATATTGTGTCTACCACCAGAAGTGACCAGTGCTGTCGGGGATGTGTACTTTCTATCTCACACTCGTCAGTCACACAAGCAAAAACTCGACCAACACTGATCTTGCTACACGAAAAGTTCGCTTCGCATTGAAGAATCTGTGTTTCAAAACCGAATGACGCATATCAGTACACGTATTTATAATGGTTTGCGATTGGTAGCACAGCGAATAATGGCACCGATGTGATTCATCACGCAGTTTCAACACTTAACTCACCATTGAAAACAATGTAAGCTGTTTCATTCTAGTTAGACTCATGTAAAATCACACGGACAATAATAATATTCATAAGCTCGATAGCCCGATGGACAGCTTAGCTATTTATTGGTGACCGCCTGTTAGGTTCGGGAATTATGTCGGAAAATCGACGAATGGATCTTTACAGACCATCAAAAACTGAGAGCTGTACTGTTTTAGACCCACGAAAAATCAGATTAAGGAGAATTGTTTGCCATCGCATTGATTAACAATGTAATTGGTTTCATACACTATTCAGTCTGTTCACATACAGTTTTCATATCTTTATACCTCAAGAAGGGAGAAGGTTGTGATACACTACTAATAAAGTGTTTCACAGTACGTACCTTTTTTGTTTTTCTGTCAGTGATTCATTCATCTGACTTGCTGTCACCCAACGTTGTCGCATTTCGTCGAGTTCTTTGCTGACGGTTAAATAATATAAGTTCAAAGAACTGATAATGCAACAAAAATTTCGACGTGAATGAAAAATCTTAGATTTATCGGAAACAATGATTTTTAGGTGACCGGACAATAAATTTGGTCCGTTACATCCAGAATAATGTTTTTTTAAACGTTAGTTGACCCGATGATTACATGTGACGATTGCACTATTGCTAACCCACAACACACTCAAAGGATTACGACGGTACCCAATATCTCATGTGCAAAACAGACATACGACTAACGACATTCCGATACCAGTTCGGGTGCGTAGTACTATCGTACATTCTGTAGGCGTGTGATTTTTGTTTTGGCTCACTGTAATCTTTCTGAGTGACTTGATCGAGTTATTTATCACTAGCGTCCAAAATTGTGAGCGATAGTGAATACTATTCGCGGGTGGTATATGGCATACTCTAGCTCACTAAGAGAAACCTACTGTGAACATGATCATGAGAGTTAAACCACTTTTGGCTTTGATGGAACTGTCACGGGATTACGCCAAGAAGCACACAGGATGCCCAGCATCAAAGCTGACCGACGCTGACAGGGTTCGAGGCTCGCACATAAAAAATCAACATTTTGAAATTTATGTCTCCCAACAACGACTGGTCAGTGCGATTCTTAACTTTCTTAAGGAAAAGAGTAAATAGTATCATCACCGGTATATCGATCTACATTGATTTCAGCCCCAGTTAGCTGGAGACACTGAAGTATATAACGACGAACCGTGAACAGTGACGATTGTGTTGTCACTTTCTGTCAAATCAGAATGATTGATCAACGTGTGTTTGTACAGTTAGACTGTATTCCGTGTGTTGGCTACTTGGACGTTCTTCCCTTTTCCCACCCGTGTAGGTCCACTCCCTATCCATCTTGTCTATTCGTACTTTCTAATTCTACGTGCAACATGGTGAGATAGGCAGTGGTCCGTGGGGCTTGCCCTGCTGTTTAACGTTGTGCGACGATGATGAGGTGATCTCTGTACAACTGTTTGGAGTTGAAATATTCACAATCAACTTTTTATTTTATACCAATTTTCCGCAAATCCCAATAGTAATTAAGTCTCTCCGCATCGGACCAGCCATACCTTCCAACGTCTTTAGTCACAAACTGGGTGGATCTTGTGAACTCCACTTGTGAAGCCTAACAAATCCTACATATTCAAGTTCACTGGTCACGTTTCTCACACCTACTCCATGTTATCGACTGGTTCTACATTCCCATTTTCAATTACGCACCCCACCAATGTGTGCAGTGTCGGACAGTAGTGCCTATGAGGTGGTAGACTACTGTGCCCCAAGGATATCTTCTACTTCTTTGGTCTCTATCAGGCTCCCTCACCTGTGGCCCTACGAAGCTGAAGAATACATCCACGGCTACACTCCGGAAAACTATGGCATGTTGGCGTGCCAACATACAACTATACCAAATATGCACACGGATTTTAAGCGAGAAACAGATAATGCGATTTATCCCAGAAAAATTTTCCTAGAGGATGCAAAGTGCTATCAAACCCACCCCTAGACACATGACACAAACAACGAACTGATTACGCAACATAGTGGCCTTCATTGGTAATGACTGAAATTTAACGTCCAGACATGCTTCCAATTATATTTCGGATGGTTTTAAGTTTTGTGCTATCCCAGTTATCGAGGATGGTGGACATGAACTAGTACAAGAGCCGAAGACTCGGCCATTCCTGTAGACCCACCTTGCTAACAGACCTCGGATATTTTTAATTGGGTTTAAGTCTGGACTGCGAGTGGGCCAGTCCCTGGTCCTGATGTTCCGGTACATTAGTCACATTCTGGTGAGGTTGGCTGTATCTATGGCGGCGTTGTAATATTGATATTCCGTGGTTCTCAGTCAATTTCGCGGATGAAAGTTCATTCATTGTTCTGTTCTATGAGTCAGGGGTCTGTTTCCCTTTCATCTTCAAAAACCAAAACACAGACTATCACACAGTTACCACCGAAGGCTCGACGATTTAGGTACATCTTCCTTTTCCGCCAGGGCCGTCGAAATCGAACTTTTCTTATCAGTTAACATCACATTATTTCATCTAGCACTCCAAGTGATGTGATTTCGGATGCATCGTTTGTACCGTTATTATTTCAATTGGATTTTACGCGACCTGATCCATCAACACTCTCCATAACGAGTCTCGTACGCTTACGCTGTCCAGCAATTTTTCTTTCAGAACAGAAGAAAATATCCAGGGTCTGGGATCCATTGGGTTTGAGCCTCGAACCCGCGTGCCACTTCAAGAACCACCGAACGCTCGACGACTTAGGTTCACTTTCCTTTTCCTGAAGCCATGCCTATAATACATAATTCCGTCAGTAAACATCACATTAATCCATCCAGCGCTCCAAGTGGTGTGATTTCTGGCACATTATTCTTGATCTTCAAAGTGACATTCAGTCATTCAAAGCATTGACTTCATCTGTGCCGCAGATGTGGTTCATAGTGTACGGACTGCCGTAGATGCCGAACGCTTACGTTCAGTTGTAAAGACGTCTGCAGCTTCGATGCACCTGTCAGTTGGTTTGAAGCAACGCGCAAGAGTGTTCCCGTTGCCTGCTGGGAGAAACATCGAATTTCCCGACTTTCATTGATCGAAATTCGTCAAAATGTTACGAATAACTATTGTAGATCTATAAATTCTCTCTCTCTTGTATGCGATTAGTTTTCCTTGTTCCTCGTCGAGCGGTTTAGAACGTTTTCTTACCACCTCAAAGTTCAGAGGTTCAAATCTCTGTCATCACTGGTTACTTTGGTGGTAGGTAGTATTCCGCTGTCGTCCGGCTCTTTAAAAAATCTAACCTATTGGGGTGTTATGTGGTTCTCCATTCCAAGTCTCAGGGTTTGGTTGCTGAATATCGCCAATCGTGCAATGGGTCCCTGTGGCTATGGGTATACCACTTCCATTGTACCCATTTGCAAGCACGTAATGAAAAGAAAACCGCCCGACGGGCGAGCTTAACCAGGTTGAGGGTAACCGAGGTTCAAAAACCTCAGTGAGCCGGTATTCATCATGCTAATAGCTACCCCTGAATGGGCAGATGATATTTACTGTATAATCAAACGGCTGGGGGGATCATATAGCGTAGTTCTTCACCGTGTTTTCTATTGTGACCTTTTGTTGGAGCACATACTCAACTTGATATGAATACTCGGATTGTTTCCATCGGGGGTGTATGGGGTGCCTGAGAGGAGTAGCACCTCTGAGTTGGTTGACTGTCGTGTCCTTTGGGGCATCCTCCATCTCTTTGGTCTCCATCATTTACCCAGCTCTCACCTGTGGCTCTACAAAGCTGAAGCATGCATCAGCGACCACACCCCGGTAAACCACTCGACAGGCGGGCTGAACCAGGTTGACGGTTACCGAGGTCTAAAAAACTTCGACGAGACGGTGTTCGGCATGTGAAGACAGATGCTTCTGAATGGACGGACGAGATCTACTGATCCAACGGCTACAAAGGAGAACTGTTCAACTGCCTGATCCGGTATTCCAGAGGAAGCGAACGAACCGTACAGCAGGCCACTGGCTCATCTGAAAACACCCTGCTGCCTTGCAATCTGCACTTGGGTGTGCAAGGGCTAGAGGTGCAACCTCGAACACAAAGGCAGAACGGTGCTGAGGACACCGCTTCGTACCCTACTCCCTACTCACGGAACCTCAAGCGCTTACTATGCTATGGCGTCCCCGGCAAGCGACGCTCCTCGTGTCCCGGCGGTCGAGGTGACAACAAGCTGGAATTATTCGCTGCAGGAAAAGAACACACATAGCCTGTTGGAATTTCAGGACGTTTCTAGACGTCGGCAGTCAGTGCATCACAATGCGGACTCTACATGACTATGACGTAGATATCGCTTGCCTCTCGGAAGTCCGCCCGCCCAATTCAGGTAGTCGACAAATAAAGGTCCCGGGAGTGGATACATCCTATTGGTTCTATCACAGTGGCCTGAAAGACGACTCCGGTCTCTACGGTGTCGCGTTTGCTCTGAACAAAGCAGCTAATGATGCAATGATCTCTTGGGAACCAGTCTCATCCAGACTCGCCTTGGCACCTTTTAAAGGCTCCCCACACGACTTGACGGGGATTGTGGTCTATGCTCCAACCAATTCAGCTGATGACGAAACCAAAGACGAATTCTACAATATTTGCAGGAGGAAATCAACCGGGTTTCGAGGCGCGACGTACTTTTCATCGCTAGAGATTGGAACGCTCGCACAGATACGGCCGATGAATCCACTTGCCATATTCTCGGGAAATTTGGTCTTGGTCAGCGCAGCGAGAACGGTGGCCGACTGATTGGTTTAGCCGACATCAACAGAATGGTTGTCTGCAGCACTCGATTTCAACACCCCAAGAAGCACCTACTCACATGGTACTCCAATGACGGTCACACTGCACACCAACTCGACCACATCCTGGTGAGAGCCCGTTGGGCTTTGTCTGTGGAAGATTGCCGAGCGTACCGGGGTGCAAAAACGGGCAATACAAACGGCACCGACCATGTCCACCTACGCGCGTGTTTCAAAGTTCATCTGTCTACACGTGCTAAAGTGTCTGCATCCTCTCGGGTAAACGTTGCTGCCCTAGAAAATCCAGAGAAGCGAGAAGCGTTGTCACGCGCATTTACAACCCGACTAACCAACGCAACCAATGCACAAGCAAACGAAGTTTCTGTGGAAGGGCAGTGGACTCAAATGAAGACGACAATCAAGGACGCTACTTGGACAGTACTCGGGAAAACAAAAAGGCAGACAAAAGATTGGATCTCCGAGATCACGCTCCAGTTGTCAACCAAAGCACACGAAGCCCAACTGACAGATAGTAACGAACGCCGCAGACTGCAACGAGAGGCCACACGCTCCGCCAAGGCTGATCGCAAAAGACACCGGATAGAAATAGCTGAAAAAATGGAGACCGCGTCCGGAACTGGTGGCTCCGGTAAACTGTTCCGCCTTATTCGCAACGCCTCTAATAGGTTCTGTAAACAAAACTCTTTTCATCGTGACACGGCAGGAAACTTAATATCCGAGCGGAGTAACAAAATCGACCGATGGCTGGAATACTTTGGTCAGCTGCTCAACCGGCCTACGGACCACCCGACGGACCAACCAATATCAACCCCTCTACTCCAGTACGAAAGCAAGTGTGACCCGCCCAACACCGCGGAAATCACGGAAATGATAAACAAACTGAAGGACAGAAAGGCTATTGGGGAAGATGGCATCCCTCCAGAAGTGTATAAAGCATGTTCATCGTCATTGACTGACAGGCTGTGCACACTTTTTGGCTCCATTTGCAGAGAGGAAGCATTTCCACCCGACTGGGGAATGTCCATTCTGCCGACCATTCCGAAGAAAGGCGATAAATCGGCATGTGAGAACTACCGAGGGATCAGCCTGATTGATGTGGCCGCAAAGATCTTTGGTGCATTGTTACTAACCCATTTATCCAAGGCAAGAGACCGGCGCACTCGCCCGAACTAAGGGGGTTTCCGCCGTGGCAGAGGCTGTGTGGATCAAATCTTCTCACTGCGTCAAATATTAGAGCACCGCTATAAGTTCCAGCAGCCAACGGTAGCTTGTTTCATCGACTTCCGGGCCGTTCTTGATTCGGTGAACCGCGAGTTTCTTTGGACCATAATCCAATCCGATAGGATGTCCTATAAGCTTTTGGGGCTGTTGACGGGATACTACTCGACAACTGGTGCTAGGGTTCGTATGTACGGTGAAGAGTCCCGCGAGTTCGCACTTACTACCGGAGTTAGGCAGGGCTCTCCCCTCTCACCGGCGCTGTTCAACTACGCGATTGATTGGACAATGCGACAAGCATTACACAACTACCCTGACGTTCAGCTTAGCCAGGAAATATACATCTCGGACCTGGAGTTCGCGGATGATATTGTCGTGTTAGGAGACTCCCCCGCTACGCTACAACCAATCCTCGACCGAATCAATTCCTCCGCGAGGTCCATCGGACTTGAAGTAAATTCGACGAAAACAAAAGCTTTCACAACCCATCTGAGCCTAACAATTCAACAACTGTCGATCAATGACTTATCAGTCGAATACGTCCCTTCATTCAAATACCTAGGCTCAACTCTGCTTCTGAACGGAAAGGCAAAAGATGAAGTGGTATCACGGATCGACAGCGCCAGGAGAGCCTTTCTTCAGCTTAGACGAACGCTGTGGACTCGTAATGAAATTAGCTTAAAAACCAAAGTTCGTGTTTGCCGTGCCGCCATCCGGCCCGTACTCATCTATGGCTGCGAAACCTGGCCACTACAAGCTGAGGATACCAGAAGGCTGGAGGTTTTCAACTACTGGTGCCTGCAGCAAATCCTCAAAGTCAAGTCGCGTAACAGGGTGTTCAACGACGAGGTAAGGAGACGATGCTCTCCCCGTACTTTTTCAAGGTCGACGACTTCAGTGGTTCGGCCACACGCTTCGGCGACCCGAGTCAGAGATAACCAAGCAAACACTCTGCCCCACTCCCTGCCCTGGTTGGCGTTGTCGCCTTGGTGAGCAGCTTAAGACGTGGACCAGTACAATAGAGAAAGACGTAGAGCTTCTAAACCTTCGGTCGGTTTATGGAGCCCGGCGATGGAAATAGGACTGAATCAGGATCTGTACGGAGCTCGCCTCCGACCGCCGCGCGTGGTCAGCAATGGTCCATGATATCCATGGAGCCGACTTATCCTCTCGCAGGAGATAGTCGCGTAAAAGTAAAAAGTTGTTTCCATCATGATGAGACTGCGCATTGACGTGGTGTGATGGCTTGCGTGCCTCCATAACCCAACGAGCTATGCACGATGGCTTCCTTAGGCCGGAGGTGCAGTCACGCCTGACAGGTCAATGGGTCGAGACCAGACAAAGTCCAGGACCTGGACTAGTTTATGGGCAACCTCCGGATTTTACCACTATGTCTCTGAAGAAGACACTCCAGCAAATAAACACGGAGAGAAACAGTTTACCGGTCTAAAAACCTCCACTAGATGGACGTGGGAGTGGAGTACCTGGGGTTTCTCTCGATGGTGGGAGAAGTAATCGCGCTTCATTGGGCAGCTATTGCCCCTTTAAACTGGGCAGCATCTGGCCCAAAGAATGCTGCCCCGTCCACCTACCGGTTGCACAACTGGGTGCGTAGGGCTAAGGAATGAATCAGGAAAGTGGATCAATAACAAAGCACCGGTTAAAACAAGACAGAATGAGTGCACCAATCAGGTCTTACGTGAAAGACTAGAAGTTCTTTCACGGGCTCTTTGGTCACATTCCGGTACTGGGTTAACGCCCCACTGCCTTGTGGGTCAGACTTTTGAGTCAGAAGCTCCGATTAGGGTTCCGAAAGAAAAACCATTTCTGCGGTGTGGGCAGTCGCGAATTTTGATTCGCCCAGAGGTCTCCATCAATCGCTCTGGAAGAATTTCTTATCGCCCTTCACTGTTCACATCCCATTTCTGGATGGGAAAGAGAGGCCGAAATGAGTCGTGACCGAGAATTTGTAGCTCTCAGTAACGGCAAGAACTTGGAGACAGAGGAAAATGGAGAGCCGAATCTCCGACCGAAGCATTTCCCTCACTTTGCTGCTTTTAACGTCCGCATACTTTGCCAAACTGGGCAACAGGCTGTCTTAGTTAGAACTCTTGAAATCGTTAACATAGATGTGTGTTGTATCTCCGAAACACGCTTACAAGACTCCGCCTTAGTGTAACCATTCCGTTCGGCTTTTCGTCTCACTCTTCGCGCGTAGAATGATTCGGTGTCTAATGCTCGTCGTCAGGCTGACATTGGCATCGCTTTGAGCACGAAAGCTGAACGTGCACTGTTCCACTGGATCCCATAAATGAGAAAATGTACAGCAAACTTAGGAAGAGTAGGTGCTTTACGTCTTCGTGGTTAGGGTCCGAAAGATCCGTCAACCAGTTAGCTGGAGAAACTGAAGGATACAACAGCGAACCGTGAACAGTGGCGATTGTGTTGTCACTTTCTGTCAAATCAGAATGATTGATCAACGTGTGTTTGTACAGTTAGACTGTATTCCGTGTGTTGGCTACTTGGACGTTCTTCCCTTTTCCCACCCGTGTAGGTCCACTCCCTATCCATCTTGTCTATTCGTACTTTCTAATTCTACGTGCAACATGGTGAGATAGGCAGTGGTCCGTGAGGCTTGCCCTGCTGTTTCACGCTGTACAATGATGATGATCAATCAGCAGTCACCTGTGTGCGGTTCGGTTGAATGGTTCTGCGTATGCGAACAGCACTAGACTGAAGCGTCGATACTTGTCTGTTGTGTCTGTGTGCGCTCCAACTGACTGTAGCTCTCCTTAGGCTAAAAACGAATTCTACCACAATTTGTCTCAAATTCTCCACGGCATGCGCTCTGCGGACATAATGGTCGTTGCTGGAGACCTCAATGCTCAAGGTGGCAGCCTAGACGAGAAGTAAAGGCATGCAGGAGGCCGATTCGGCGTTCCAGTCGATCGAACTGATAACGGTGACCGACTCATTCAACTATGTTCTGAAAATCGACTATTCCTGGCGAGCACAAATTTCTCGCACAAAATGTGGCATCGACTAAACTGGTGTCCTCCTGCACCTTCACAGCACTGGACCCAGATCGACCACACTGCTATCGGTTACCACTGGCGCGGTTCAATTCAACATTGTAAATCATTTTGGTCCACGTCTGTAGACAATGGTCACGCTCTCGTACGCGTGTTTCAGCGTACCATCTCGTCAGTGGCCGAAATAAAGCCAAATCAAACTGTCCCTCACAGCTGCTACTGGACGATAATGATCGACCTGCTTTCCAAGTAGAATTATCCGCCAGGTTATCGATGTAGTCAAATGCCCAGAATCCAGAAGAGCGATAGACAGAGATCAAGTAGGATATATGTGAGGCTGTTGATGCTGTTCTAGGTCCAACAACCAGACATACATAGAAACGATGGATATCTGCATCCTTAGTTGCACTGTCAGATGCTCGCAGATCGATTCCTCCGAATTTGACATATGATGAGGCACGGAAATACCTTAAACGCCAATTGATTCGTAACTTTAGAAACGACCGTGAGCAGTGGCGGATTGCGAAATAAAGGGAGATGGAAAAAGCCACAGTGATGCTCAACAACCGCAACCTTTTCCGTCTAATCAGAAATATCAGTCCCCAGTAGCTAGCAGTTATTGAACTGATTAAAGACGAACGGCTCACTGATTCAAACTCAGAAGGGTCTTCTAATTCGCTGGGGAGAGCATTGAGAAACAGTTCAGTTGGTCTTGATCCACCACAGGCTTGTTAAATAGCACCATAGTTACAGCTCTGATTGTGCATACCAATCCTCCGTCAGAAGCGGAGGTTCTCGGTGAGATATGCCAAACAACATAAGGCTGCTGCGCCGGATGGGTTGCCTCCGTCTATTCTCAAAGACAGTGACTCATCACTTTTACTGGAGTTGACGAAACTCATAGGTTTGGTACGTGATAGGGAACAAATTCCAGGGTTGGTGTGAATCGGTGGTCGTACCGATTTATAAAGGCGACAGGTCAATCTGGGAGAACCACAGGGGAATAAGTTTGGTTAGCATCGCACCTAAACTGCTTGCTGGTATTATTCCCCACCGCTTACCAAGTGCTCGTGAACAGCCCACTATCTCAGATTTTTTTGGTCCTAAAGCGGCCCTCGAATCCGTCGATCACACAGTTCTCTGGCGCTGCCTTCTGTTGAAGGGTTTACCCAAGGAATTTATTTTCATCATGAAGTCTCTCTATATGAACAGCCGAAGCCCAGTTCGGGTTTATGGTGATCTTTCACCCGACTTCATCACAAAAAGTGGTGTACTTCAGGGTTGCCCCTCTCTAATTTTCTCTCTAACCTTGTGATTTATATGGTCCTAGAGACCGCGCTTTTGTCAGGTGAGGATGGCGGCATTGAACTTTTCCCGGGTGGAAATGTGTCAGAACTTGGATCTGCGGATGGCATTATTCTTGTAGATGAGGACCCAGGTATGTTGCAAGCTTTCTTAAACAGCTTGATGGATTGCGTGGCAATGTTTGGTATGAGTTTTGCACTTTCAAAATGCAACATGCTGTTGCAGGATTGAGTTGTTTCAACACCAAACCTTTCAGTCTCTGGCGAAACTACATATCTGGTAGATAAATTCTGTTATCTGGGCAGCGGTCGGATATCGGATGAGCTGTCTTTGCGTGTAAGGAAGGCTCGTTTGGCATTTGCCACCCTGCGTCATCTGCGGTTGGATATGACATCCGTTTATCTATCAAGGATCGAGTGTACGCTGCAACAGCCAAGCCCGTGCTTCTGTATGGTGCAGAAACATGACCATTGTGGGTGGAGGATATCGGAAGATTGGCGGTATTCGAACACCGATGTCTTCGGATCACTGCTCGGATCTGGCGGGAACACCGTATAAGTAATGCTGAGGTTCGGTGGAAAGTCTTGAGTTCAATGATCAAATCATTAGATGAAACACAAGCTCATCAGGCTAAGATGGTTGGGACATGTGTTACGCTTGTCCCGAGACAGGATCCCTCGGCGTGCTATGTTTTCTGAGGCGGGTTCCGGTGGGAATGTGAATAAGGGTGGTCAGTCCATGACATGGAAGAAATACATGAAAAACCTAACCTGTGCATTCAGCCATGCAGAGCGTGTTAGACTTCCTCGGTGGAGTCCAAAAGACCCTCCCGCTCAGTGGTTATATACGTTAAAGGAAATAGCTAGGTGGGCGATCAGTGGCACTCTTGTATCCGCAGGCTTTCTTTATCAACCTGATACCAATGTTTATAGTTTTTTTTACTGTTCCTTTAATATTCCTGCCCTTTCTCACTGTTTCCGATTGAGACTGTCGTCGGGAGATAACAACCAAAGCCGCACCCAGTGCATGGCTAACGGTTGTCTGAACTGAAATGAACTAAACTTGACTTTTTCCTTTCGGGGGGGGGACGTGGTTTTATACAGCTTTTTTTCTATTCTTTGAATATGTCAAAAGACCGCAAGTCAAAGCATTTTAATCCAGTGTTTTCCAAAATTGACGTTTTGTGTGAGAATCCTGGTTTGCTGTATTTGTCATCCAATTATATTTCATTTATCAGGTGGCACCCAAGTTTGATTCCATGAGGAACAATTTTAATTAGATGAACTTACACGCCCAATCATCTCGGGTATTAAAATCATTTTTGACTTGGGGGTTAGTTCATTGTCAGGCCACTCAACCGATACACATCTGGACCGTTAGTGATTAGAAAAAGCCTCCACAGAAGAAAGACTCCAGCAGGGCGTGAAAGTTTCCACTCAACCGATCCACTGCCGCGCAGCGTTGGCTCAAGTTCAATCTTGTCTGGTCAACGCACAAAACTCTGGGGGGGGGGAGTTTATCTGATTACGTGATAGGATGCTAGTAGTGAAAGCAACCGACATTGACGCACGCAGGAGAAGTTCCGGAAATTTTTATCATCATCATTTTCACACCGTGTTGTATTGCCAAGAATATGCTTTATCCTTCGCTATGGCCGATGCGTCCCAATTTTTAAACAGCGGATCGGTGCCATAAGAACTATAGCACTGAATATTGTGTGTTACAGCCGTCTCTGGAATAGACTATTTCGATTACGGGGGCTGTAAGAAAAACTAGGTCCATCCTGAAGAATATTCAGTAGACTGTAGAGAAAACGATATCTAGTCCATACAACTTCCAAACATACTTATATAACCTTCTAGGCTTTTGGACTACCGTTTTAGGCTAAACAATCACGCGAGGATTGCATTAAAAGGTATCAAAATACGATAATGAACCTTAATGGATTTGACAGAACACAACAGAGTGAAACTGTAGCATCAAGATTACCCGCACTCTCTCCTGGTTAAGACGCGTATGGACCAAATGCGAAACAGGGGCATGCTTATCAGGACTGATGCCAGAGCGAGCACTTTAAAAGCATCAAAGAATGGTGTTTTGAAAGCACAGTAAATGGCTGTAAATGCAATAACTGGCCTCAGTAATCCCCAATACTCACCTATGCAAACGAACCAATTTGAGATTTTCCGAGCGCAGTTCTTCCACCTTCTTAATCTCTTCATCCAATTTCAATTGCAAGACTGAAACATAATTAGGACTGATCCATTGAGAACAATGCGTAATAAATTCACTATTTTTTCCATCTGTGGAAATGAACAGATGCTCGGCGTTCTGTAGCAGACAACGGAACTCACTGTATGATGGATAGAATCTGTGGTATTTACCGAACTTTATCTAGAGATATGACCCTGGCCGAGGACGTTCGCTACTGATTCAAATGACAAAAATATGGTCAGGTCGAGAGAAATCTGCAGGCGGATAAAGTCTTAACGATTTATTTTCAATTAGAGCTAAAGTTCAATGTCTCATCAAACGTGATTGGTCACAGAATAACGTGATGAGTCCAGTTTTGTGAGAGAAATAAAAAAACTATCTAGTAACACTTCATAGTTTGCAGTTATGTTCCCGGTGCTGGTCAAGTTCAGTTTATTCAACCATTAACCTCGCACTCCTGTGCTCTGGTTCCGGTTGCTACCTTCCAGCATCGTCCAGTAAACGGTAAAAAGAATAGAAGCTTAGTGATAAAGTCCCAAAAAATTCAAAGCATCAAGCGGAGATCAAGATGACAAGGAAGGAGTCCCAATGGAACTACGCCAATGACAGCGACACCTAGCCATATCAGTTAATGTCTCCAACCATTTGGTAGGTGGGTGGAGTGGACCTCAACCTGGAAGTCTAACGCGTCCTACGTGGCCAACTCCACTGGTCAAGATTTTCATACCTTCTTTCCATGTCGTGGACTGAACACCTCCACTTACCTGGTCAAACGGTCATCATAGTGGACTTTAGAGCTCTCCATGCCGGGTTCGAATCTTGACGCTGCCGGTCACTCCCCTACCCCACTGGTAGCCTCTAATTGACCGCGAACCCCTTCCTGAAATAGCGTATCGTTATTACATGATATTAAGGAATAAAGCAGTACAAAGTTGGAATTTATCCGGAAATGATGATACTGAACACGCATTAAAGACCGTGAGATGTAGTTTGCTTTCCTGTTAGTCATGATTGCTATTAATAGGAGGATGTTCTTTACTAATTAATCTCTTGTTAGTAAACCGTCCGTCAACGAGATATATGTAATGTGTCGTCCGTAAACTTGAAAAAGGTAGATTCGATTGTCTTGATGACTCTTAGATTATCGTCACAAATGCTCAGCGTGGTCCCGGCGAAATCACATGAGCTGGCCGTTTTCTTGTTTGTTTGTACGGCTTGGATAAAATCACGCGAACTTCTGCAACGCGTTATTTACGATAATACTCCCGCATCTAATCTGAATCATAGCGACAAGTGCGGCTATTTCATTGCAGGACGATGTCACTCAACGGCGTTTTATTTTCAGATTATGGTTTAGAACTCGATACGTTCGTTTACTCGAAATATTGCCTCCAAAGTGGAAAGTCTAAAATTACTTGGAACAACCTTTTGATGTTGAGTATCTCTGGGTTACTCCGCTTTTCATTGATGGTTTCAAATGCTTTACGAAGAGATGCTTACTCACTATGACATTTTT
Source organism: Fasciola hepatica (assembly GCA_948099385.1). Taxonomy (NCBI): domain Eukaryota; kingdom Metazoa; phylum Platyhelminthes; class Trematoda; order Plagiorchiida; family Fasciolidae; genus Fasciola; species Fasciola hepatica. The sequence continues at coordinate 1,950,797 of CANUEZ040000151.1, forward strand.
TTCTCTGTACAAAATAAAAACCGGGCAGCACGTACGTGAACGAGTGATTCGGTTTACTCCACCTGTGACTCTTCAATACTATATCTCGGTTTTGATTATTTCCTGCCTTTCCAGATGGGTATATTTGGAAATCAAAGCATTTTCAGCATAGACCACCGCCCCCCCCCCCTCACCCTTTCGAAAAGAGAGAAACCAAAGAATGCACGTACAAAAAAGAAAAAGTTCACATTTCTTGAGTTCCTTCTTTGGATCAGAACGACATCGGAAAGGTTTCGTCAGAGATGGAGGAATAAAGGATACCGAACCGTTAGTACCACCGATGTTGTCGTTTCTATCACTCTGGGTTGTTTAACAAAATTTGCATACAACTGCGGTTGAACAATGCTGCCCATAAGCAAACCGAGTTGTTGTTTCAAGTCATACTTACTGCTGTTGTACATCTGTGTGATAATCGACCGGTGGAACGCGTTTTTTTCTGTCGGTTTCAGCGAAAGGTTCAGACAATCACGATAATGCCTTCATAAACATTTATGCTTGGGCTTAAATTGTACTCTTCAACATAGTTGCTGCCAATGGTTAGATAACCATGCAGTCATTTCCTGGCCTTCTGCCCTTTAGTTCGATGAACGGTCGTGTCACTTCAGTTAGATAAGAAATTAAACGTGTAGGAACAAGTATCTGAATAATGAACGGATAAAATGTCTGGTTGTGACTAGCTCAATACGAGAGCAATAACGTCATTCACACGATTTTCTCGAGCAACTGAATTATGAGAATAACCGAAAACATGCGTACTTTTAATGTCCCCTTTCAGCGTTCCCTGTTCTTCCGACCACTGACGACGTTTTTCTACCATGCGAGATTCGTTTCTGGCACAGTGTTCTTCCATGCATTGCTTTTCATGTTCTAATGTGGCACACTCTTCTTCCGCATCACGTAGTCGGCATTCAAGACCGGCTTTGTGCATAGTCACTGAAAAAAATATAAAGCAATAGACGGTTCGTTGCAGCTTTCTGTTGAAGACAGTCCTAGAAATTCAAGGCTATTGTTCCAAGCAGTAATTGGTTTACATTACGAACCGATTTATCGTGCTGCTTGAGCGCTATGTTAATCCGGAAAATCCGATGAAGTACCGTACAATTGTTTCATCCGTTTTTTAGGAATTGTCAGCGGTGAAGCACAATTTTAATTTCATGGTGAACTGTTAAACTTACTTTCACTACCAGTTTTAAGCGACTACTTCCTGCCAGAGGATGAGTCGGCTCCATGAATATCTCGCGCGGCGGTTGAAAGTGAGTTCGGCGCAGATCACGACCGAGTTTTTCTTCCATTAGCGGGCACCATAGACTGACCGTAAGCCTAGGCGCTCTACGTTCTTCTCGACAGTGTTGATCCAAGTTTCGGGCTGGCCACCAAGGAGACACCACCATCCAGGGCAGGGTTCGGGACGGAGTGTTTGTTTGGTTAGTTCCACCTTGGGTCGCCGTAGGATATGACCTAGCCACCGTAGTCAACGACATTGGAGGAAGTCTGAGATTTTACCAATTTCGCAGCACCGTTTCCTAACTTCATCGTTGGGTACTCTGTGGCGTCTATTTTTCGAATTAGGGCACAGGCACCAGTGACCAAACATTTCAAACTTTCTAGTATCCTCGGCGCTCAATGGCCTGCTTTCGCAGCCGCAGCTGAGTACGGGCTATATAGTGGCACGGTAGATACACACCTTAGTCCGAAGGCCAAAAGAATTTGCGAACATGAAAATGCAAGCTCTACTAAGCAAAGTGGCCATACAGTTATTTGCGCCGAGCACAGCCTTGTGGGTATACCGTTTCCGGTAAAAAGGAGGAGAACGTTTTCCAAATGGTGAGAGCTCTACTGCTAAGCTAGGAAGTGGAATCGGGAGAACGCACGGTCCAAGAGCAGTGGCAGAAATTAAAGGGTAACATCCTGCAGGGCGGAAGTACCACCGTGATGGCGCAGTCGGGCACGAAAAGTAGACCGCAGAAAGCAAGCGGCATGGAAAAGGTACAGGGCGAGGGAAGGACACCGCAGTCTTTTTCAGTATTTGGCTGTTAGAAAACCAGCCACCCGCGATCAAAACGAATGTAAGAGGGACTATGAAGAGACAACGACCAGCAACCTGAAAACGAACCCTAACGCATACTACGATGATGATGATCATCATCATGATCATGACAGCAGAGCAAGCCCCACGGATTACTGCCTTTCTCACCATCTTGCACGTTGAATTAGAAAGTATTATTATATAAGATGGATAGGAAGTGGACCTACACGGGTGGGAAAATGAAAGAACGCCGCAGTAGCCAACACACAAAATACACAACCTAACTGTACAAACACACGTTGATCAATCATTATGATTTGACAGAAAGTAACAACACAATCGCCACTGTTCACGGTTCGCTGCCATTTCATTCAGCGTCTCCAGCCAACTGGTTGACGGGTCTTTTGGACCCCAACCACGAAGACGTGAAACACCTACTTTTCCCAAGTTCGCTTTAAATTTTCTCATTCCTCGTTCCCAAGTCATCTGTTGACCTCCACGTGGTTCTTCTCACTCCTGGGGAGGAACGGAAAATAGGACACAGTACAGTAGGCGTGTGTTTGTCATACGTAACACGTGCCCTAACCAACAAAGTCTACTAATCTGGATACGCTGTGACAGAATGTTCATCGAATTAATACCCAATACTTGCTTTCCGACCTCACCATTGCTCACTCGGCTATTTCACTCATTCTTAGCGATACTACGAAACATCGGTGGTCGAAAACCTCAAGAAGACGAATATTCTCCACACGCAGACCTCAAGTCTCGCAACCATACAACAAAACTAAACGCACCACTGCACAATACACACGACTTTTCAACTTCAGTGAAATATCAGGTCGCCACCACAAGTGCTTCAGTCCAGCGTACGCCGCTCGAGCCTTGGATATCCGCGTGCTCACCTCTACTACTGTGCTCCCATTCGTCGCCACGCCGCTTTTGAGGTAATTAAAGCGGTCAACAACTGTTAGCTCCTCCCTGTCGAGCATCAAGCTCGAAATCGTTGACGTCCAGTCTTGTAACATCACCTTACACTTTGAAGGTGCAAAGCGCATGCCGAACGGAGCTACAGCTCTCCCAAGTCTATCTAGTGCACGTTGAGCATGTTCTGTGGATTCGAACAAGCAGACAACGTCGTCTGCGTAATCTAGGTCAAGCAGCTTTTCACTATTTCCTAGTTCGACGCCTACATCCTGAAGATTTTGCAACGCACTCTCCATTATTTCATCCATGACGAAGTTGAACAGGAATGGAGACAAAGGACATCCTTGTCGAACACCACTGGTCGTTTCGAACTGACCGGATAGTTCACCGTAAGCTCTTACGCGGCCAGAAGTATGAGAGTAAAATGATCTCAGTAGGTTCACGAACTTCTGTGGCATACGTTTTCGCTGAAGAGCACTGAAAAGCGCTGTTCGATCAGCTGAATCGAAGGCGCTTTTCAAGTCGGGGAAAATCATTATTGTCGGGTCGACGGCTTATGATGCACCTCTAGTTACTGACGAAGAGTAAATATATGGTCGATGTAAACTCTACCTGGGCAGAATCCCGCCTGTTGTTCACGGGCGTTCTTCTCGCGAGCCGATGTCAGACGACGCAGCGAAATTGAGGCTAATACCTTGGTGACTATGGGAGTTAAGTTAATCCCACGATGATTACTACAGTCGTTGCGTATTTCCTTCCTCAAGATAGGTGTAATCAATGACTCATCCCATAACAGCGAGATACGTTCCTCTTTCCAAGCATCACGGACCAAGGTAGTAAGTGATTTTATCAACGCACCACCACTCATTTTGAAAAGAATTGGAGGGATTTCGTCAGGACCGGCGGCTTTCGTTCGCTTTAATAATCGAATACACGACTCTACTTCTACTTCCTATGGGGGTTCAAGTGATACCGCTCAAGGAATCGCAGCTCTTGACGCCGGCGTAACTACATCAGCGTGCGGCCAGCTAAACTTATCCTTGAAGTATTCGGCCCAACGGTCCAGCCTTTGCTCTTTGCTATGAATGGGTTCTCCATTTCTATCGCACATCGTTTCACTGACCGGGGTTCGCTGTCCACCGCTGTCGCGAACGAGTATGAACAATGTTTGACTGTTACCTAAAGCAGCTGCTACTTCCGTATCTTTGGCTACCTTGACCCACCAAATTTTGCGGGTCAAGGTAATGGAACACACAAAATCAACCCAATTTCCGAAATTATTTGAAAATGTCTTCACGTCTCAGGGTCGAGTTTCCAAGTTTCCCACAACGGCGCTTACATTTACTTTATTCACGTGTATGTTCTTAATAAGAGTAAGCTCACCAGAAAGTATCACTGAGCTTATCAATCACAAATGACTCACCAGCGTCATCCTTGAGTTCCAGATGCACTCGAATTTTATCCAAGTAGCTCCGGATCCTGGTGATCTCGTTCATCACATTCGAATCGCGTAATATACGGACACATTTTGAACGAATCCGAATCAACGCGTGCCGCAGTGCATCTGCTTGTACACCAGCTAGATCCAACCGGCCTCTGCAAATGAAAACCATGATTTCTCGCTTGTTTTACTTCGTTTTTGAATAATGCAAACGGTACGCTAAGATTATTCAATCTCCATGAACGCTACAGGACTCACTTTTGAAGGTGACCATAAATGAGTAGGAAATATCAAAGAAGCAATTGTTGAAATGCGATCTGATTGAAGTAAACTATGAAGCGTCTGCTTCACGTGATCACTGTCAGTAACTTGGCAAGATGATCAGCGAGAAAATTCAGTCACTTAAGCTCTTACAAAACCATAGTATTTTTCGTAGCTTGAGTCCTGCGCTGCAGTTTAGAAACCTAGCAAGGATCTTAAAATACGAAAAACGATGTAGTTCAAAGGGTGTTATGATTACTAGCAAACGAACCAACGTAAAAAATATGCAGACCCATCACGTTATAATGATATGGTTTTTTCTCCCTTCATTCACTATATAATAGGTGAAGTATTCGGAAAGGAGGTTACGGTCAATTACAGACTGCCCAATCGGGCAATATTTGAACCCAGGACCGCTGGGCCTAAAGCCCACCGTGGTGATTGCATGAACACCGCCAGAATAACAACAATGAAGAAAGACAATACCTACGTAGAACATCTTGGCTTTAGAGATATTTCGACTACATATCTGGCATAACAGCCAGCGTAAATGAGGTATATTTTGTAAGTCTCATGTAGTTTACCACGACAAGTTGAATTTACTTACTTTTATGAGGCTGGCTACTGCAACAGGATCAGCTGGCTTTCGGGATGTCTTGAAAGGCACCTGCCCATGAGCGATCAAACAGGACATTGAGTGTCACCTAGACAGCGGTCATTGGGGTGTTCATGCAAATTTATGCAGCCAAAATTAGGTAACTGACGTAGCGTTAGCCGGGAGATGGTCTTTAGAACCATTTAGATCGACAGCCCTCCTCGCTACGGCAGATACCTACCATTACGATTTCCAGTCTCCTTATTTTCTGAGATTTAACTCCAATTTAATTTCACTTACAGCTTATCTTCTCCTTCCGCGGGTATTAATTATTCAACTGTCAGTCGAATAGTTCTTTTTTTTAAGGACTCCACACATCTGATTACTGCCGTTTTTATTGTCTTCTTCATATACCCTAAGTAAACTGAAATCGGTTAACCGATACAGTACTATCTTAATTGTAACAGAATGTGCCCAAATATCACAGGATACTGTAGCCAAGATATGGTCGAAATACCCGCATGCGAGTAACTGTAAATGCTCATGCAGTTTTCTATAAATTCATTCGTGGGAACCAATGCTTATAGATGAGAACTCCTCGATGGCACCGATGCCTAATTTCAGTCCGACACATTGTGAGGAAAGAAAACTGTTTCCAGTGATGATTGAAAAAAGCCCAGATTAGAAGTGATCTTGACATATGTTCGTATGAAGTGAGTGACGACCATAATACATCAACTGATACTTTTTACCGCAGATTCACATTGTCAACAGCCTGATCGGTTAGAACAAATCACCCATTTTGCATATAACTTGCCTCGTTTCTGTGAGTTCGTGCATACAACGCTTTTCAGTAGCACCTGCTGTCTCCACTGCGGCCGACAAGTCATCGACCTGACATCGTAGATTGTCTCTATCGTTTCTTATTTGATAAAGTCTAAAACGTTGAATAAGTGAGTGTAAAAGTTCTAGTCAGAAGTATTGTGTGAAAAATGAAAGACAGACGGTCTCCGAGAGAAGTTTCTGACTGAAGGCACAACTGACTAATGTGCATTGTGAGCCACTTTAATTTCGCCTTCGTAAAACATACGTAGAGGAAGTCTCTCCTGATTAATACAAATACATACTGGTGAGAGTGGGTAACATGCAGAATTTCACCAACAACTTCAAGTTTAGAAAACATACTGATTGATGGAACTGGAATCGTCACACACTGATGAATGTCAAAACAACACTGCACATCACCGTATTCCTATAAATCTACTAACTCGGCAGCACAACAAAGGGAACTTGAAACTAATCAAACAGTGTTCTATCATGCAGTAACAACGCTCAGCTCACCATTGAAATGTGACAGATTCACAATCCTTCACCCTGGAGTTCAGTTTCAGCTGCGACTAGGTGAATACGGATCAGTAGCAGGAAAGAAATAGCCATACAATGCTCCTGTGGGGAACTTGGCGCTGATACTAAGCGAGGAGGGTAATTTCACACAGTTTACGAATAGTTCTATGGAGAATATAAGCGTCGGATACGTATTTCAAGATGAACCACCAAATAACAGAACATTCGATTAAATAAATAGACAATCAAGTGAATACCATCAGTAGGCTTACGAACTATCGTTCCTTTGGATTTCTTGTAGTTGTTTGTTGAGGTTTTTGTTTTCAAGTTCAACCACTGCGATCTGTTCATCTTTGATTTGCGTTTGAGCCAATAAATCGATTAGTTCACTGGACTGTTTCTCAATGCGTTCTTCCAGTTGTTTGATTTCAGAGAGAACAAGATAGCTTACACCACAGTATTGGCAAACAGTTTGATCTCGTGGAAGTTGGTTTATTTCATCAGGGAGCGGAAACTTGGGTCGATAAGTCAGTTGGGGTTCATCTAGTGAGAGCTCCAGTTGTACCGCCGGGATAACGTCGCCATCTACAGCGTTCGGCACCAACTGATCAATGACTGGGGTATTTTCTCGATCGTTCATTGGGAAACGTTTAGCAAGCGTGTTACCCTTACAATGAGATTACCGCATTCTATGATTGGAATAAAACCAGTGAGAAAATAGTACTACACTGGCCCTAAAGCGATGATGTGGCTGTTTGGAGAGAGAAAATATGGAAATTCTGACGTATTTTTAAGTAAACAACGTCGCATGAAGTGAAGGAGAGCCATCTTTTATTTATGATTAAAAATGAAAGGAAATTCTTTTTTAATCAGTATTTCTGTATGAACGCACTGGAAAAAGTAAGCCGATTAAAGCAGGAATTCACTACATTTTTCTACAGGACCTGAAATATCTACCCTCAGACTTGAAGTGGGCCTCATGAAGAACCAACAAATGACACATAGCAAACGTAGGGCTTACGACCCCGAACGTGTCTTTCATGAGATTCTGAAGCCAAATACCATCGAAATCCTCTCGGCTGATTGAACGGAGAAGATTCAGGTCGGTTAACAAACGTGAAAATGTATTCTGTATAGTGCACGAAATTCCCTCAAACTTACCCCGGCTTTTCTCTGTTTTTCTGTGATTACCTTTGATTCATACCACAGAGTGACCAAATTTGGCATGCTGATGTGCCAACTCACTACTATTCCAAATATGCACACAGATTTTGAGCGAGAAACAGATAACTTGATTTATCTCAGAAAAAGTTCCTCACGGAATGCGAAATGCCATTAAACCCACCCCTGGAAGAATGGCAAAAACGTCGAACTGGCCTGCAAACGCAACGACGCTGGTCGTCAACGACTCACTTTTGCTACTCATGAATGTGTTACTGAACAATGCCCCCGAAGATAAGAATCATGGACAGCGTCAACTTAACCAATACACTCTGATTAGAAATAGTGACCTCTCATTTACGAAAACAGAGGAATGGCACGAGGTCCAGGGAAAACTAATCGCATACAAAGACCTGGGGATACGCATACCTAAGACTTCCAAGAAAATCTTCTAATCTACAATAGTTATTCGTAACTTTTTGAAGAGTCAATTACTATGTCGTTAAGGAAGGACAGTAAATTCGAAGATGTACCACCGAGCAGGCCACGAAAACACTCTTGTGCGATGTTTCGAACCAACTGAGTGCATCGAAGCTGCACTCCCTTCCGTCGTGTCTGTCAGCCCCGTAGGCGCAGCATCCCGCTAGGGGAAAATTTGTTGTGGCTACATCGTTACTGAGCTAAGTTTTGGTGACTGCGATGCAATCGGTGCCCTCGGCTTTAGCCATCAACTATCTCCATTTATACCTAACACAGCACGCATTGGCGTGTACTACTGTTAGTCCCCAGGTCGTGGCCACTGCCCTAGTTTTGGATCGCTTCAGTGGCAACGGTTTTATTTACTTGCACTCGGACAAACTGCTCGAGTGACGTTGACGTTTGTTGCCCTGTTTACGTTTAGTTCCTCTGACTGGATTAAATACTGAGTTCCTAGGTTGACTCCAGCTGAGATTTCTTGCTGAGCTGCAGCTAGGCTGCAACAGCAAACATCAGGTATAATACAGTCCATTTGGACTGAGCCAATCTGAGTTGGTCGTTCCTAGCAAGTCGTTGGTGTTCCTGGCTCCTGACACCGGGCGATGCTTACCCGCGGTGATAAACGTCATTATTGACGCTTCGGGTTACCTTTGCGACTGTTTACCCTTTAGCGAGTGATCTGGCTCCATGCATATCGCTGGGAAGTTTAGAGAAAAATTTCCATAAGAAAGTCATTAATCCAACTCAAGCGTGCCAGGCCGGAGTGAATAATCAATAATTTATCGGTTTACTCAAGACGGAACCCCTTTTTCGATCGAGTGGTCATCTACAATCCGACGCAAATCGGGTCAACGGATCAATGATTAATTCGGCAAATGTTTTCATCAACTTAATCGACCTAACAAAACTCGAACTTAACTGGACGCCCGAGTTCAGGAACGTCCGATTTTCGCTTTAAATACCATATAGTAATTTCCGTAAAAAAAAGACTTTTCTGACGAACTGAGTTGTCGTCTTCTGATTTTTCATAGAGGGCTGGGGCGATTGAAGTCGCAAGTTGAGGTCGTGTGTGCAGGTTTCCACTCAGGCCGTAGAAAAGAACGCGTGGGTCATAACACATATCTCCCCTGCTGTAGCCTTCATTATCATGTCAGCTGCAGCAAGTAATGCGCCCTTATATTTTGCGTTTCCAGATTAAACCAGCACTGACCGGGGGCATATGACGAGGTTGCTCTCCTGGAGACGGTAGAGCGACGGTAGTTCAGTCGACTGCAGCTTCATGAGCATCATCGAGTGCCCCCTTGTGCGCGAGTGGCCACGAAGGGAGATTTTCGCCAGCAACTCGGCGCTCATTTCGCCCCGGAGTATTCGCGGGATGTATATCAGGTCACCCCACACTCTTTGATCCGCTTAAAGAAGCAGTGCCGTTAACTCCAGACGCCTGTCGTAACTGATCCCTTGCAGTCAAACGACGAGACGAGTAGCGGCTTGCTGCACCCCTTCCAGCTTCGTAAATTCAGAAGCCGTGCAGGGAAATGTAGCGACTCCGCCATACTCTAGTCGAGGACGGACGTGTGAGTTATACAGGAGTTTGGAAGTACCATAAGGTAGCTTACCAAACGTCTGACGGATGGCGCCCTTGATGCCCCACCCCGAGGCGCGCACCTCGTCAATGTGATTGTGGATTTTCAGCGTAGATGACTCTATGACTCCCAGGTCTCTTCACCGATGGACACTCGAAGATTTGCTCCTTGGGAAGAGTAGGTATCCTCAGGCCTCGGTCTCCCTGGCTGCATCTGAGCGCACTTTTGGACATTGACTGGGAGAGCCCACACATTGGAACACTGCGTTGAAGTATCCAAATCCGCCTGTATATATATATATATATCATCATCATCATCGTACAGCGTTAAACATTAGGGCAAGCCCCACTGACCACTGCCTTTCTCACCATGTTGCACGTTGAATTAGAAAGTATGAATATACAAGATGGACAGGGAGTGGACCTACATGGGTGGGAAAAGAAAAGAATGCCCTAGTAGCCAACACATGGAATACACAATCTAACTGCACAAACGTACACCATCAAACATTCTGATTCGATAGAAAGTGACAACACGATCGCCACTGTTCGCGGTTCGCAGCCATATCCTTCAGTGTCTCCAGCCAACTGGTAGACGGATCTTTTGGACCCCAACCACGAAGACGTGAAACACCTACTTTTCCTAAGTCTGCTGTACATTTTCTCATTCCTCGTTGCCACGTCATCTGTTGACCTCCACGTGGTTTCTTCCACTCCCTAGGAGGGGCGGAGAATAGGACACGGTACGGTAGACGTGTGTTTGCCATACGTAACACGTGTCCCAACCAACGAAGTCTACTAAGTTGGATACGCTGTGACAAAACGTTCTCTGAATTAGTACCCAATACTCGCTTTCTTACCTCATCGTTGCTTACTCGGCTATTCCACCCAATCCTAGCGATACTACGTAAACATCGATGGTCGAAAACCTCAAGACGACGAATATCTTCAGCACGCAGACTCCAAGTTTCGCAACCGTACAACAAAACTGAACGCACAGAGGCACAGTATACACGACCTTTCAACTTCAGTGAAATATCGGATCGGCGCCACAAGTGCTTCAGTCCAGCGTACGCCGCTCGAGCTTTGGATATCCGCGTACTCACCTCTACTACTGTGCTCCCGTCCGTCGTCACGCAGCTACCGAGGTAGGTGAAGTGGTCGACCACTGACAGCACCTCCCCATCGAGCATCAAGCTCGGAATTGTTGACGTCCAGTCTTGTAACATCACCTTGCACTTTGAAGGTGCAAAGCGCATGCCGAATGGAGCTACAGCTCTTGCGAGATTATCTAGTGCACGCTGAGCATGTTCCGTGGATTCGAACAAGCAGACAACGTCGTCTGCGTAATCTAAGTCACATAGCTTTCCACTATCTCCTAGTTCGACCCCTACATCCTGAAGATTTTGCAGCCCACTCTCCATTATTTCGTCCATGACGAAGTTAAAAAGGAATGGAGACAAAGGGCATCCCTGCCGAACACCACTGGTCGTTTCGAACCGACCGGATAGTTCGCCGTAAACCCTTACGCGGCCAGAAGTATGAGAATACAATGATCTCATTAGGTTCACGAACTTCTGGGGCATACCTTTTTGATGAAGAGTACTGAAAAGCGATGTTCGATCAACTGAATCGAAAGCGCCTTTCAGGTCTAAGAAAACCATTATTGTTGGTCGGCGGTGCGTGTGACGCGTTTCAAGAAGTCGGCGAAGAGTAAAAATCTGGTCGATGCATCCTCGACCTGGGCGGAATCCAGCCTGCTGTTCGCGGACATTCCTCTCGCGAGCCGGTGTAAGACGGTGCAGCAAAATCGAAGCTAATACTTTGGTGACTATCGGGATTAAGCTAATCCCACGATGATTACTGCAGTCATTGCGTATTCCCTTCTTGAAGATGGGAACAATCAACGACTCACTCCATATTTTAACGGAATACGCTCCTCCTTCCAAATGTCACGGAGCAAAGCGGTGAGTGATTTTATCAACGCCTCACCACCCAGTTTGAAAAGAACTGGGGGAAGTTCGTCGGGACCTGCCGCTTTCCCCCGCCTTAGTAGTCGAATACATGACTCTACTTCTACTTCTGATGGGGGCTCAAGTGATACCACCCAAGAAGTCACAGTTGTTGACACGGGAGTAACTACACTAGCGTGCGGCCAGCTAAACTGTTCCTTGAAGTACTCGGCCCATCGGTCAAGCCTTTGCTGTTTGTTATGGATGGGTTCTCCATTCCTATTGCAAATCGCTTCACTGACCTGAGTTGGCCGTCCACTGGTGTCACGAATAAGTTTGAACAGTCTTTGACTGTTACCTGAAGCAGCTGCCACTTCCATTTCTTCAGCTACATTGACCCACCAATTTTCGCGATCCTTCTTAAGGCTTCGCGTAACTTGTCTTTGCAGCTTTCTTCGCATCTTATTCATCTCCTTACGGTTCGAAAGCTGACGCTTTTGCTCCATTATACTTAGCGACTCTTGCGAGATCCAGTGTCTTTGATGGACAACGGATCCAGGACCACAGGCAAAACCTGCTGCAACGTGCATCGCCTGTTTGATATGAGACCAATGCTCATCTACATTACTGTTCTCCGTGGATCCTAGCTCATGTGCTAACTTCTGCTCATAACGAGTGCAAACGTCTGGATCACACAAACGGTGCACGGCTAATCGGGTTTGCGGTTTGCGACGATGGCCATGGAGCTGGAGAGATAATCGCATTAAAACTAAGGCATGGTCCGACTCTACGTACGTGGACCAGTAAGATCTACAGTTCTGAACAGAACTGCGCCACCGGTAGCTTACGGCGATATGGTCAATTTGACTAAAAGTACCTGTAGAGTTAGAGCGCCATGTCGCTGTGCGACGCGAGCTGTGTCGGAAATTTGTGCTAGACAAGAACAATCGATTGTCTGCACAAAATTGGAGAAGCCTATCCCCGTTATCTGTGCGCTCAGCGGGTAAAGCACAACGCCCAATTAAACAGGCTTCTGACGCACTAAGTTTGCCAACGCGTGCATTGAAGTCACCAGCTAGTACTACAATGTCAGAACCTTCACTGCTGTGAACGAGAGTGGCGAGGGCATCATAGAACTCATCTTTCTGCAAGTCTGAGCTGCAGTCCGTTGGGGCGTACGCCGAGATCACGAACAAATTGCGTTTAACACAACTATCCTTTCGAACGCCGACTGACCCTTGGAGTCTCACAGCACATAAACGACTGTTAACAGGGATCCAGTCTAATAGGGCAGCCTCAGCCTTGTCAGTCAAGACAATTCCTACACCACGTTGACCCACATCTCGAGCTGCTTCGTCTCCTGAGGTGCGCAGAATATACCTCGATGAGATACCTGGAGCAGTTAGCTGAATTACATTGCTCGAATCCTGGATACGCGTTTCGCTTAAGCAGCAAACATCAATCTTCAGAGAGTTCATTGTGAGGGCTAGGCACGCCTGCTGACCGGCCTGCATGAGTGTACGCACGTTGAAGGAGCCGAGATTCAGAGGCTGACGGGGCTTGAGAAAATGTGAGTTACCAGTCAGAGGATTATTTCCGACACTATTTGACAGTGAATCGTTGCTAGTATCGACCGTGTTATTAATGGGAGCATTATGGGTGGATAGATGGGGCAAAGAGGGATAGTTAGGGACAGAAGACAAAGGTTGAATAACAGAGAGGGAACTCTGAGCAGTAGCACACTTATCACTACCCACCCCGCTCGATGCAATGGGCAGCGCGGTCCTGATTAGCCTGCGCGACGACCGATGCAGTATGGAATTCTTTGTAGTCGTGCAGTTCATGGGAGATGTTGGACGGGTACTGCTAGGGTGTCCAGCCACAAAGCAGGAGAACGATTAGGGTCCTCATCCAAAGCCTTTAGTTCTGACAAGAACCTATCCGCAAGGCAGCGGGATGGCTTAGTGGAAGCCCATTTGCTTGGATTAATTATTCTTCCACTGGTTTTTCCGACTGAGTGGCCAGCTCAAATCAACCCCCAACCTGGAGGACCAGGAGACTGGACTTCGTCTGACCTCTACCCATTGACCTGTCAGGTATGATTGCATCTCCGGCTTAAGGAAGCCATCCTGTATAGCTCTTTGGGTCATAGAGGCGCGCAAGCCATCACACCACGTCAAGGTGCAGTCTCGTCGTGATATATATATATATATATATATATATATATATATATTCTACACTCGCCTGACTTCAGACTATGTGCCAAACAAAACATGGTACAATCGGGAAGGGAAAGGCATATGGTCCGCGTCCATGGTTTGTTTGTGGGCCCAATACTGCAAGGTTGCCCAAGCCAAAGCAGGTGGTTTTCTTAGCGGTCCACAACCGGGGCCTTTAGCTATCCAAGGCCTAACCCGCAAGGCAGAGGGACGAAACGTGGGGTCCGTAACTCACTGGGAGCCGGTGACTGATTGCTCAGTTCATACGCCCTTCGGATGAGGCCAAACATCTTGAGTGCCCAGTGTACCTCTCTGCCACAGATGCCGCTGAGCATACTGTTGTACGCCTCACACGCCACCCATGGTTGGTTTGGAGTCAGGGTTTAGCCATCTCCTCTAGACTGACTATCAGTCAGCCAACCCGGTAGAGAGCGCCGGGCATTCGCTTTCATCCTCTCGTTTTAGCGGAAACACCTTTGCCACGAGAAGGCCGTGAGTAGAACTTCCTCAGCAGAGGCTGTGTTAGACGCACGGTCACTTGGGAGCATCTCGAGGGGCGTTCAGGACGAGTAGCCATCTGGGAGCTTGTGACACCCACCCCCGATCATACTGAGGCATTGGGAGGCCGCCTGTAGTGCCTCGTGATCCGCTGCAGTTTTGATCACACGCCAGATTTTGAAATCGTCGGCATAGACCAGACAAGGGGAAGCCAGTTGTTGTGGCAAGTCGTTGATGAACGGCACAAGCAGCAATGGGCCTAAAGAACGAGCCTTGTGGTACTCCGCTGGAAGTTCCATGCCACCCGGAGTATGATGAAACAGCTTTCACACAGAAGGACCTTCCATTCGGGAAGTCTTTGATCTACTTGAGTAACTGTTCTGCCACTCCTAACGATCTCAAGTTAGTGAGCAAGCGGCTGTGCGGCAATTTTTCGAACGTTTTGCAGTAGCCAACTTAGATAACGGCCGCATAGTGGCCCTCCGCTCTAGTCTGTGCCTAATTTTCACGCACTAGTAGGTGGAACAAACAAGATCGGCCCTTTCGGAAACCATGCTGCTGGTGGTTGAGAAGCTCATGGCTACCTAGGTATTCATGCGGCTGTGTCGAGACTAAGCGCTTCATAATCTTTCCAACCACACACGAAAGGCTAACTGGACGATAATTCGCAGCTTCCTCCTTTTTGCCGCCCTCGAACATCAGGGTGACAATGGCTTTTTTCCATTTGGATGGTAGTTTGCCTTGTTCCATCGAGTTGTGCAACAGTCTCGTAAGTTGGGCGCGATAGTTTCAGCTAGTTTCTAGAGGACTAATGGATGGAACCCATCCGGATCAGGCGATGTATGTGGCCGGAGCTCTAGCAGAGCATCGACATCTTCCACTGCGAACGATCGCCATATCATTGTAATTGCACTCTGAGGAAAAGATGACCTCTCCGTGGCATAAATATCAGCACAGTGTCGCGCTAATATTGCCGCTTGATCGCAATCGGAGTCCGCAACGACTCCACCATGTAGCAGTGTTGGGATGCCTGGACAAGTCTTAGTCCTCCTTCTCAGGTATGCAAACAGTCTTTTCGGTGCTGAGACGGAATCGGTCGCAAGTCGCTCTTCGTATTCCAGTGTTTTCGTGGTCTTCAGCGTCCAACACCAAGTTCGGGTATGTTTGTAACTGTCGTATCCCGTGTCGAAGGATAGAAAACGCTATCAAGCTCGGTTTTCCTGTCACAATTAACCACGTAGTTCCTTGTCAAACCACGGCGGCCCTTTAGCATGACTTCGTCGCCTGTATGGAGCTGCAAACA
Source organism: Fasciola hepatica (assembly GCA_948099385.1). Taxonomy (NCBI): domain Eukaryota; kingdom Metazoa; phylum Platyhelminthes; class Trematoda; order Plagiorchiida; family Fasciolidae; genus Fasciola; species Fasciola hepatica. Next base: position 1,966,622 of record CANUEZ040000151.1, read on the forward strand.
AACTCACCAATGCAGTTATTTCTAACTTAAAGGAACTCCAGGCTTCGTCCAATTCGTCACCAATGATCGAATCCTATGAAAGGGCAGCAGCAGCTTCTTTCATTTCAACAAAGGGTATGCGCCACACATTCAGTTTGCACTGCGGTTTCTGATGGACGAACGCACCGCGTCTCCAATGGATGACTAGCATCGCGTGGTCACTCGAACCCAACGGCGGCAGAAGATCGATTCCATTCGTCAGAAGTCCACGGGGCGGACATTAGATCAAGGATGGATACCTGGCCCGCCTGATTCCTGGTCGGTTCTTGCGCATAATGGTGCAAGGCGAGGTCACATACTGTTTCATGTAGACAACGGGATAACCTGTCCGCGGATACTCTGCAGCTGTTCGATACCCAGTCAATGTGAGGAGCGTTTGGGTCGCCAAGAACCAGACAATGGCCGTACGTCCCCCATCGATGCATGGAATTCAAAATACCTTGCACGTTGGCCGCCGGAGTACGACATATTATCCCAAGCACCACGTGGCCACTGTCGGGGGGTTACACTCTCCATCACAACGCCTTCCCTTACCCATATTGGTCCATATAGGTATCAAGTAGATGTATTGGTTCCCATTTTTCACGCACACAGCAACACCCCCTCTACCTCTGGCACAAATTCGATCTACATGAAGCAGCACATACCCGGGTAGTGAGATTTCTGAGTCTAGAATATCATGTTAGCCATGTTTCGGTGAGTGCAATGGTGGAAAGAGTTTTAGCCAACGCAAAGGCTTCCAGTTCGTCCCATTCGTTCATTAATCCACGTACGTCGGTTAGCAGCAGCTTGGCGGATGCCGCCCGGTCGTCTCCCGCCCGAAAATATTCTACTGCTGTGCGTTGAAAGTGCTCGTCGGCAGCAGTGGTGGCCAGCGTATCTGTTATCTCCTCCGGACCACACGAAAATCCCGGAAACAAAGGTCCGTTTCATCGTTTTCCCTTCTTTCCTTAATCTAAGCACAAGCTTGGCTAATCTTGTGACGATTCTCAGGATAAAGCTTTCGGTGGAGACAAACGGGCTCTTCCCCTAGATGAAGGGCTGCCTTAGAACCTCTCCCGCTTGCTTTTGAGAAATGAGAACAACTTTCAGATTCCGCAGTCTTCCGAACTCGTGAAGCTTCTTGGGTCTGAATGCCGCTCTGACTCAGACTGTTGTTGCCAATATTGCTTCATCTTCCGTAAATAGTATTTAGGATGAACCATCAACGCTGGGCCTTATGGTAAAAAGGTATCCAAATGATTTTGCGAACATGAAAATGCAAGCTCTACTAAGCAAAGTGGCCATACAGTTATTTGCGCCGAGCACAGCCTTGTGGGTATACCGTTTCCGGTAAAAATGAGGAGAACGTTTTCCAAATGGTGAGAGCTCTACTGCTAAGCTAGGAAGTGGAATCGGGAGAACGCACGGTCCAAGAGCAGTGGCAGAAAGTAAAGGGTAACATCCTGCAGGGCGGAAGTACCACCGTGATGGCGCAGTCGGGCACGAAAAGTAGACCGCAGAAAGCAAGCGGCGTGGAAAAGGTACAGGGCGAGGGAAGGGCACCGCAGTCTTCTTCAGTATTTGGATGTTAGAAAACCAGCCACCCACGATCAAAACGAATGTAAGAGGGACTATGAAGAGACAACGACCAGCAACCTGAAAACGAACCCTAACGCATACTACTTTTTACTTTTACACGACTATCTCCTGCGAGAGGATAAGTCGGCTCCATGGATATCGCGAAGGTTTCGTGAATAATCATAGAGAGTCGCGGGAGTAGGGTACGAAGCGGTGTCCCCAGCACCGTTCGGCCTTTTTGTTCGAGGTTGCACCTCTAGCCCTTGCACACCCAAGTGCAGACTGCAAGGCAGCAGGGTGTTCCCAGAGGAGCCGGTGACCTGATGTACGGTTCGTTCGCCTCCTCTGGAATGCCGGATCAGGCAGTTGAATAGGTCTTCTTTGTGGCCGTTGGATCAGTAGATCTCGTCCGCCCATTCAGAAGGATCTGTCATCACATGCCGAACACCGTCTCGCCGAAGTTTTTTAGACCTCGGTAACCCTCAACCTGGTTTAGCCCGCCTGTCGAGCGGTTTGCCGGGGTGTGGCCGCTGATGCATGCTTCAGCTTCGCGCAGCCACAGGTGAGAGTTGGGTGAATGATGGAGACCAAAGAGATGGAGGATGCCCCAAGGGACACGACAGCCAACCAACTCAGAAGTGCTACTCCTCTCAGACACCCCATACACCCCTACTACGATGATGATGATCATCATCATGATCATGACAGCAGAGCAAGCCCCACGGATTACTGCCTTTCTCACCATCTTGCACGTTGAATTAGAAAGTATTATTATATAAGATGGATAGGAAGTGGACCTACACGGGTGGGAAAATGAAAGAACGCCGCAGTAGCCAACACACAAAATACACAACCTAACTGTACAAACACACGTTGATCAATCATTATGATTTGACAGAAAGTAACAACACAATCGCCACTGTTCACGGTTCGCTGCCATTTCATTCAGCGTCTCCAGCCAACTGGTTGACGGGTCTTTTGGACCCCAACCACGAAGACGTGAAACACCTACTTTTCCCAAGTTCGCTTTAAATTTTCTCATTCCTCGTTCCCAAGTCAGCTGTTGACCTCCACGTGGTTCTTCTCACTCCTGGGGAGGAACGGAAAATAGGACACAGCACAGTAGGCGTGTGTTTGTCATACGTAACACGTGCCCTAACCAACAAAGTCTACTAATCTGGATACGCTGTGACAGAATGTTCATCAAATTAATACCCAATACTTGCTTTCCGGCCTCAGCATTGCTCACTCGGCTATTTCACTCATTCTTAGCGATACTACGAAACATCGGTGGTCGAAAACCTCCAGAAGACGAATATCCTCCACACGCAGACCTCAAGTCTCGCAACCATACAACAAAACTAAACGCACCACTGCACAATACACACGACTTTTCAACTTCAGTGAAATATCAGGTCGCCACCACAAGTGCTTCAGTCCAGCGTACGCCGCTCGAGCCTTGGATATCCGCGTGCTCACCTCTACTACTGTGCTCCCATTCGTCGCCACGCCGCTTTTGAGGTAATTAAAGCGGTCAACAACTGTTAGCTCCTCCCTGTCGAGCATCAAGCTCGAAATCGTTGACGTCCAGTCTTGTAACATCACCTTACACTTTGAAGGTGCAAAGCGCATGCCGAACGGAGCTACAGCTCTCCCAAGTCTATCTAGTGCACGTTGAGCATGTTCTGTGGATTCGAACAAGCAGACAACGTCGTCTGCGTAATCTAGGTCAAGCAGCTTTTCACTATTTCCTAGTTCGACGCCTACATCCTGAAGATTTTGCAACGCACTCTCCATTATTTCATCCATGACGAAGTTGAACAGGAATGGAGACATAGGACATCCTTGTCGAACACCACTGGTCGTTTCGAACTGACCGGATAGTTCACCGTAAGCTCTTACGCGGCCAGAAGTATGAGAGTAAAATGATCTCAGTAGGTTCACGAACTTCTGTGGCATACGTTTTCGCTGAAGAGCACTGAAAAGCGCTGTTCGATCAGCTGAATCGAAGGCGCTTTTCAAGTCTAAGAAAACCATTGTTGTCGGTCGACGGTGCATGTGACGCGTTTCAAGTAGTCGGTGAAGAGTAAAAATCTGATCGATGCAACCTCGGCCTGGGCGGAATCCAGCCTGCTGTTCGCGGATATTCCTCTTGCGAGTGGGCGTAAGACGGTGCAGCCAAATCGAGGCTAATAGTTTGGTTATTATCGGAATTAGGCCAATCCCACGATGATTACTACAGTCATCGCTTATTCCCTTCTTGAAGGTGGGAACAATCAATGACTCGCTGCATATTAAGGGAATACGCTCCGCGTTCCAAGTGTCACGCAGTAAGGTTGTAGGTGATTTCGTCAAGGCATTTCCACCCAGTTTGGAAAGAACTGGGGGAAGTTCGTCGGGACCGGCCGTGTCCCACGCTTTAGTAATCGAACACGACTCCACTTTCACTTTCAATAGGGGCTCAAGTGATACCACCCGAAGAGTCGCACTTGTTGATACAGGAGTAACTGCATTAATGTCCGGCCACTCAAGCTGCTCTTTGAAGTATTTGGCATATTATGTATACGTGCGGTCGAAGTGCGGCCTGCGGAGTGAAGTAGGGGGAGTCACGCATGAACACGGATGAAAAAGTGGATTACCTGTGCAGGCTTCTCCAAAATATACACAGGGTTGACCAAGGGTTAACATGCCCAGAGGTTTGCTCTCTGGCAACGGCTGCGATGGAAGACTACCCGATAGGGGAAGGTAAGATCATATGCAATATCAAGCAGATAGTAAAGACCAAGGCAGCGGGTCCGGATGGCATCCACCCGGCGATCCTGAAACCGCTGGATCCAGCAGTGGTAGGACCACCGACGAAACTAATTACCATCTCACTTGAAACCGGGGTCCTGCTTGAGGAGTGGTTCACTTCGATAATCACCCTCATATACAAAGGGGGTGGTAGAAGTAGTTGTGAAAATTACCGTGCAGTGAACCTAACCTTTACTGTGCTGAACGTCACGGAGGGGGTCATTCAGAACAGGATAGTATTGCACCCAAAGCAACACAGCCCTGTCCAGGAATCCCAGCAAGGATTCGTGCAGAAACGCTCATGTCTGTCCAATCTCTTGTGCTGCTTGGAGGAAGCGACCAGGAAAACAGATGATGGGGAGAGAGTTGAAGTCTTTTACCTGGACTTCCAGAAGGCTTTCGACTTAGTGAACCACCGTCTGCCTATGGAGAAACTACAAGGGTTTAGACTGTCGGACCAGCTAACGACATGGATTAGGGGGTGTCTGTTAGGCAAAACCTTCCAAGTGAGAATAGGAGAAAGCTTCTCTCCGGATGGACACATGCAGAGTGGAGCACCCCAAGGGTCGGTCCTTGGACCCCTGCTATTCCTCTTATATGTAAATGACTTAGAACATAGTCTGGGAAACTCGTATTCCAAATTTGCCGACGATGTGAAAACAGTAGTAATCAACCATGAATCAGTCCAGAGGGACCTGGGCAGAGTCCAAGAATGAGCTGCAAAGAGGAACACGCCACTGAACATGCACACGTGTGTGCATTTCGTTGATGAGGGGTTATCTCTCAGACTGAGTACTGGAAACGGAGGGCGTGACAGTAACAGTACCGGTAAAAGATGTAATACAGGACTTGGGGGTCATGGTTAGGGCTGACTTCCAACCCAAAACCCAGTGTGGAAGAACGGCAAAAACCGCTTCCAGGGCGCTGTACCAGCTCCGTCGAACAATCAGGTCTAGGAGACCATCGGTGCTTGTTTCACTATGTAAGACTCTCGTACGGCCTCACTTGGAGAACTGTGTGCAGGCATGGAGTCCATATCTGGTTCGGGACAGACAAGCACTAGAAAAAACTCAGAGGCGATTTACCAGATTCTTTCCCGTGCTGCGAGGAAAAACTTATAAGGAACGGTTGAAGTACCTCAATTTATTCTCCATGGAAAGGAGGAAACGAGGGGACCTCATAGCAGTGCACAATATCTTCACAGACATGATCGACTTGGAGACTCGCATGTATGCCCTCCTGCCGCCGGTAGAAAACCACAACTTGTGAGGTCATGCCTTCAGGCTGAAGAAGAACAGGCCACGGACAAGACTTCGGGCCCAGTTCTTCACGCAACGGGTGGATAACGAATGGAATAAACTGCCAGAGGAAAGGATCGAGGCAACCACAGTGGCTGACCTTAAGCATCGACTGAACAGGGCGTGGACTCGTGTTCCACAATGGGCTACAGTGACCGACAACATAGCACTGCGTGGATTGGTGATAGTTTGTTAGACCTTGTGTTTACCAGGTTTCCATCCTGTCCACCTTTTAGGCTTGTCTTTATGTTGCCGTCTGCTTTCCCTCTACTTGTCCATTCGTTCTTTTCCATATACAGCCAGTTTTCTATACGTACGTGGTTTTTCCTTTCACTCTCCGTTTTCATGCACTAACCCTTTATCATTATTTCTGGCTTTATCTTTTTCGCCTCATCATCTGATTTACCATCTCCGCTTCCTTTCTCCTAAACCTATCTGACGGGTCTGTCCACATGGTGGTCCATTGTCATCGACTGTGAACCGTACGTGAGTGGATACAGGAACTGAAGCTTGAGGAACTTGTTGCTTCTATTGTCGCAGCACCGGGGGATCCGTGGAGCCCACCTGTGCAAGAAACTGAACGTATTGGCTATCTGCCGTGCAGTCCTGGAATCAACCTGAAACTGAAACTGAACTTGAGTCTGAGTTGCATCAGATCCTGATCCAATATGCTCTGGAGGGACGCTGCAGTGCCAGGAAGGATTGTTCACGGGGTGGCGGAACCCTTTTCGGGATTGATTTAACCTCCTGCCACCTGTTTGTGTCATCCTGAGCGTCAAGCGGAAGGTCCGCTGGCCTTCGTTTTCTTTCAATTCAATTTAAATTGCACAGGACTTTGTGTGGCTGAAGCCAATCGTGTGTCCAGATAGTTGTGTTGTCGGCGCATTTCCGTAGCTCCCAACACTGCATGTTCGAGACGACAGAAGGCGCTCGCCTATCCAGATATAGACACTGAAAGGGCTTTTTGAGCGCCTGCTACGTCAAGATTTCGCTTGGCATTTTTAGCCAAAACAATTTTGCACAGGAAATCTAGCCTGAACGGCGCACGCTGCCCGCAGGTCATGCGCGCCGCCGCGACAGCCGGTGATTGACACAAGATATTGCCTGCCGTCGAGGGTAGAGTGCTGTCTTTCGTGATCTTCTTTCTTTAGTTTATTCAGCGAGTAGCTACAGAAGTTATGGTAGGGACCGAGGAACAGGACGGCGAAGGGTTTACATACGTGCTGGGGAGCACTCGGGGTTGGCGGCGAGTCTGGTGAGGGCTGAAGATCGATCACAGCCCAGTAGGGACACGCGATTTCCGTAATCTGGCAGACTGACTCAACCACCCATAGTTATCTTCAGGAATTTCGGTAAGATGAACGTGGATACATCCATTAGGTCCGTAAAAAACAGGGCCTTCGCCTGAAACGGCACAACTTTCTTGCAGACTGAACAGTCACAAACATAGCCACGGTCCATTTAAATCTTCGCGTTGCATTATCCCAAAAAGAGAGAGAAAAAAAGAGGGAAAGAGAGACAAAAAATCTACAACTAAATTGCATTCGGGAATCACAACGACGGACGCCACCGGTGTAGCGCAGTCAGTTCAGTTCAGTTGTCTTGAGTCTTGAAGTTTCAGTTCAGTTCAGTTCAGTTCAGTTCAGTTTGCACAGGACTTGGTGTGGCTAGAGCCAATCGTGTGTCCAGATAGTTGTGTTGTCGGCGCGTTTCCGTAGCTCCCAACACTGCGTGATTTTCTTTTTCTGAAAGGCAGAAATTTTGTGCAGTATCAGCCCTGGCAGAGTAAGGTGGAAACAATAAGTAAATTGCATCTGACCCTAAAAGCTGCTTAGCCTAACTCGGGGTATACCGCCACCCAACATAGGTCTAGTGCTTTCTTAAAGGCCTTCACTGTTGTGGTATTTATGACCTCTTCCGGGAGCTTATTCCAATAGGGTACCACTCTATTTGAGAAGTACTTCGCCCTAATTTGGAGCCTCGAATGTTTCCTTTGTAATCTAAGGCTATGCCCCCTTGTGCCGCTCTCGGGGATCAGCGAAAAAAGGTCTTCTCGACTTACTCCTGACAGTCCTTTCATTACCTTGAAGGTTTCTATCAAATCCCCGCGAATGCGCCGTCTTTCCATCGAGAATAGGTCTAGGGCACGGAGACGCTCTGTGTAGTTAAACCCCCTTTGCCCAGCCACCATTCTAGTGGCTAGCCCTTGCACTTTCTCCAGACAGTCGATATCTTTCTGGTAGTACGGTGCCCACTTTCTGGTAGTTCAGTTCAGTTCAGTCTGCACAGGACAGGTAATGGCCTCGGCCAATCGAGCGTCCAGAATTCCTTCGATGGTATGCACACCAGTTATGCACCCACCACTGCCGAGTGTATTTCGTCGAATCCCCGCTAAAAATGAGAGCGAAACGGAAAACCTCATCGCACATCAACTGCCAGAGACATTATGCATCGTGAGCGTTCATTGAGACAGTATGCAATGAGAGAAAAAGTCTGCTAAGACATACTCCAGAAGGACCACAGTGCTACCCGTCATCCATCTAGTTGATATTCTCAAGGCTCACTACAAGGAAAGATCTCGTACCACTTGCGATCAAGAGCACATTTGAAGGATTCGACTGTCTGCAGATCTACCATTTCACCAGGCAGACCGTTCCAACTGTTCACAACCCTGTTGCTGAAGAAGTGCGATCTAGCCATCAACCTAGATCGGGCTTTTATCAACTTCTTTTCATGCCCCCTTGTTCTGTAGTCTACGGCTACTTGGAATAGACTATCTGGTCTAAGGCCAGAAAAGCCCTTCATTACCTTGAACGTTTCTATGAGATCCCCTCGACGTCTCCTCCTTTCCAACGAGAAGAGATTCAGGTCACAAAGTCTCTGCTCGTAAGTCTTACCCATCTGCCCTTCAACTATTCGCGTGGCGAGAAGTTGGACTTTCTCAAGGCAGGCGGCGTCCTTTTTGTAGAAGGGTGACCAAGCCTGCACGCCACCTTCTAAGTAAGGTCGTACTATGGACATGTAAATAGGTACGAATACCTCCGGCTGCCTGCAAGGCAAAGCTGATCGCAGTCTAAAGAGCTCCCCAGGAGCCTTATGCGCAGCAGTATTGCTCTGCTCCGACCATTTGAAGTCACTGTTCATGATGACCCCAAGGTCTTTAACCCTACTGACTTCCTCTACTGTGAACAGCCCTTGATCATGAGCTACAGTTAGGCTCTCTGTTGCCCTCGACAACAAATGGCTTTTTCCAGCTTTCAGAGGTAAGTCCCATTTGTATGCCCAGTTCAGGACGGTACATATTTCCCTGCCCAAGTCCATGCTACTCTCAGATCCAACAATCTTCACACCATCTGCAAAAATAAAGGTAGGTGAGTTAGCAGCGGATGCCAGGTCGTTGATAAACAACAGGAATAGGACCGGGCCTAGGACGGATCCCTGAGGTACACCACTGGTGACGTTCACCAAACTGGAGCACCTGTCCCCCACTTTGACATAAAGCGTCCTGTGGGAGAGGAAGTCCTCCAGCCACCTATATACTGGCCCACCTATACCGAAAGTCTCCATCTTGCATAGCAAAAGACGATGATTAACGGAGTCAAACGCCTTGCTAAAGTTGAGGTAGCATACCTCAACTTGCTTACCTTCGTCCAGTCGTCGAGTTACTTCATCTAAGAAGCACAGAAGATTGGTCAGGCAAGATCTATTTTTCAGGAATCCATGCTGCGCCAGGCTTAGCATGGAGTGTTGCAGTAAGTGCTGGCAGATATGGGCACGGATGATCTTCTCGAGGACTTTACAGAGAATGCTAGTTAGGCTTACCGGCCTGTAGTTCTGCACATCCGACTTAGGCCCACTCTTATGTATTGCCACGACTGCTGCGACTTTCCAGTCCTGAGGCAGCTCTCCCTGGTCCAACGTGGATCTATACAATCTGTATACCGATGGAGATATGATATCCGCCAACGGCTTGATGATAGCTGGATGAATGCCATCTGGGCCCGCTGACTTGTGGCTGTTTAACTCCTGTAGGTACTTACGCACGCATTCCTCTGAGAGATCTAGCTCGTTTAACTGAGGAGGATGCACCAGAGCCAGATCTACTCGTACCCCACTATCTATCCTATGTACACTACCAAAGTATTCCCCCAGGGCGTCTGCTTTGCCCTGGTCGTCAGTGACAATACCATATTCTCTAGTGGAAAGCGGACCTACGGCATTTCTTGTTGAGCCTTTAGACTGTACATAGCTGTAGAACTTCTTCGGCTGTTGTCTTACAGACTGGGCCAATTTCAGCTCAAATTCCCGCTTAGAAGTTCTCAAAAGGCTTACAGTCTCGTTTCTCAGCTTCGTATAGCGGTTCCAGGCTATTTGTTTGCCGGAAGCTTTGTACTGGTTCTAGCTGCGGTTTCTGCGCCCGATGGCCTTGGCTATTGCAGCCTTCCCCCACATGAGTTTGCCCTCCCCATTCCTTCGTTTCAAGGGTGCGAACTCTTCCTGTAGGGCAGTCAGGGATCCCTTTATGGCCTGCAAGCGCTCCTCCACAGTAGCCTCCTCTGGCGCGTCCCAGGTCAAACCCATCGCCCTATTACGAAGCCTATCTATGTCCATACTACCGAAATTCCTAATCAGCCTTCAGGGTACCTTCGGTTGCCGCATGCGTAGAACTATTTTGACACACACGTGGTCACTGTTTCCCAGCGGAGCACAATAATGCAGTCCAGCCACATCGTTGAAGAAGTTCGATATAGCTAGATCCAGCAAGGATGGAACGCACCCAGTCCTATATCTGGTATTCTCCCTAATATGCTGATGCAACGCATTAACATGCAACCATTCTAAGTAGGTTTGCTCATCCGATCCCGGCACGCAGACCTCAGCCACCCAGTCGATGTGCGGGTGATTGAAGTCACCCCCTATGAGGGTCTTTTGTGCGTCCTTAACTAGTTCAGTCAAAGTCCGCAGCAAACAAACGTCCTCATCGTGGTTTGTGCTTGATGCCCTGTAGACACAGACGACGTTAACCCTTCTGCCTGGAAGGATGATCGTAACGGCGCATAGCTGGATGTCGCGAGTGCACATCTTGGTCTGGGACTCAAGGTGGTTTGCACCTGACCTAACGAGGATGGCTACTCCACCACCAAGGCGATATTGTTCCCGATCCTGCCTGTAGACTGCAAAACCGTTACTTATTAGGCCTGGCCCATGGTCTTCTTCAGAAAGCCAAATTTCCGTGACGGCAACTATTGACGCTTTCTGTTCGTCAGCGGTTTTGGCAAGTTCCGCCCATTTGTTTCTAATACTACACGCGTTAGTATATAACACCACCGCGTTTGCTCCTTCGCCTAGGTGTCTTTTGTTATTCATTCCTGACTGTTTCTCAGGCGCAACTCCTGAGATGATGACACGTTTTTTGCTTCGGATGTCCCTACTGGGGTGCATGAAGCCGGCTGATGGGCCAGAATTTCCGACGACTCCCAATCCATCTCTGTAGGAGTGGCCACAACATCCAGACTGGCAGGGGTCGCGCTGTCATCTATCTTCGGACAGTACTGCCAATTCTCGTCTACCAGCACGTCTTTAATTACAACTATTAGCGACCCCGCATGTGGCTTCTTTACTATTGTCGGGGTCGGGGCCTGAGAGCCGAGTACGGCATTCCGCTGAAATTTTAGGTTTCTCACCAGCGCCCTGGCTGGTCGAGCAAGGATACTTCCCGGGGCTAGACCACCAAGCCTTACCCTATGCTCGTCCGGCACAATCTGGTATCTGCCCTTGGTAATCCGAGCCACTACCGCTGCCCTTGCCAGTAGTCTATCCCGGGTAGCCTCATCAGCGAACTCCACCAGTATTGGTCTCGCACGAAGTTCGCCTTTGTTCCTCAGTGGTGACTTCCATGTCCCCACTCTGCGCACCCTCCTAAGAGTAGTAGGGTACGGAACACCTGCGATTCGCAGTATTTCGCAGACCCTCATTCTATCTATGTCCTTCCTGGCTTTCGATTCCCTTATAAAGGGTTCTTCCTAGTTAAGGATCAGAAGCCTGTGGCTTGAGACCCTGCCCATCGACAAGATCTGCCTCTGCAGGTCCTTCACCTTGTTTTCTAATACCAGAAGAGCAGGGTCATCCACTCTAATAATAATAATACTGGTATATTTCTCGACCATAGTCGAGATGCACGCTGTAGCGCATGATCATGGTGTAACACGTTACTCAATAAGATGAAATATTCACAAATTCAGAATATGAAAGTCGAGAGTATCAAAGATGGAAAAACAAAGCCAGCCACAGTTTGAATGGATCATTCTGATAGTTTTTCGCGCGGCACTTTTGAACCGGTTTCGATTCCGGACGGTAGAAGGGTAAGTTCCGACCTGGATATTTTTGAATTAGCGCGTAATCCTGGAATTCTGGGGCGCCAATTTTGAAATTGATCTGCCAAGCTTATTTTGAAATACGAGTTACTTGCTGGGTTTTAAGTGACTTACTTGGTATATTTATAAAGAGAAAAAAATGGGCGATTTTTCCTTGGTAGAAACATCTCGATCAACGAAATGGTCATCATTGTTGTATAGCGGACTCTAAAATTGAAGTGGGATGTCGATTCGTATCTGGCAATGGCAAAAAAGGGTGAAATATTTTGAAAACGTTGGACTGTTTCTTAATTATTATTTGAGAAAGTGGTCCTCACTTGTCTTTGTCCCAAAATGCCTGTTTTGTGTGAAAAACGTGCCACTGGTGGGGGTGCGCTTTCCGAAGGACTACTGGCCAATGTGATCTGACCCAGTGAAGTTTGGCTAAAAGAATAACTGTCAGAATACCTAAACTGTGTTTTTCCACCTGCGTGTACACCATTGGCGTAATGAGTTACGTAAGTGACAGGTGTTTCGCGTCCACCGTAACCGAAGGATATTATATATATATATATATATATATATATATATACATATATATATATATATATATATATATATATATATATAGTTATACAGTTATGTCCCACTGTACGAGCTCTCTTCCATGTATCTAGCAGCAAAGTTTCACTGAACTAACTAACTTATCCTCTTGTCTGAACATAGTAGATAACTGCGCTCCTGATACCAATGCTTTCAGTACTGTAACTTACGTGATATGGTTAACGGATTGAATCGAATACTAATTTCTTTCCATCTTCTGAAGCTGGTAAACGTCAGTCGATCTTCACGAAATGTTTAACAAAGCACGGAGTTTTCTATATACCACGCCCAAACTCGCAAATGATCGCCCCCTACATGAAGCTAGTATTCCCAGGCTTGCGCACGTGAAACGAGACTCACATGCGAGAGAAATGAAAAGGCAACACGGTAATCAAAATGTGGTGGTCCCATAGGGACCATGTTAACAGTCACGTAGTCCTCCACGTTCGTCATCGAGCCAGACAGTGTACGCATTCCTCCCGAGCCGGTGAAGCCATTCCTCTTGCTCGCTAATCGTATACGTAAAAACTGGTTGGTTGGAATTCCAGAAAATCGAACGCAAATTAGGGAACTGGGCCGGACCTCCCATTGCACGCCGAATGGCCGGTAACCGCGTCGCAGGGAACGGCAAGTGGGTACTGAACTTCGTGCAGCAGGTTATATATGACCACTAACCCAATCAACAACCAGCAACGGCTAAGCCAATGACTGAAGAGCTATTTACCGAGATTTGACTGAGAAAAACAAGATTCACCAAAAATAAAGAATATGTGTTTATAAAAGCCACTCCCATTACGCACACTTTCAAGACATTTTTGTTCCATTTTAATTCAGAAGCTTTTCTGTCAGCTGTATGATGTCTGCATTACATTAGGCCAGGTCGGAACTTACCCCACTCTCTGAGCACTGGTTCGCGGTGGAGATATCGAAAAATCATTAACGCAGTGCTAAGGACGCATTACGAACGAGAATGATGCAAGCCAAGGAAACCGGAGGCCCACCGAGGTTATGCAGATGGAGTAAATTTTTGAGCAAGAGAAAAAAGGGGGGAAAATTGTAAAGAAGTATGTTCGGGAAAATCAACGCATGCGAAGAGGATAGCGATCATGAAGACACTGCAAACCCTGAATGACGGATTTACCGGAGTTCAATAAACGGAATGAGTTTTGAAGCAGGGGGCATGAGAACAATTTTGTGAGAGTGAACACTGGTGGATATGGGAGAAACAGCAGACCATAAAAAGGTGAGTTTAGATTCAGGATCAGTAACATGTACCATTCTGAAATAAGAAAGCGCAACTGGAAGGTCTTCGGGAAGTGGAGAGTCAATTTCCAGCCGGCTACGGGTCGTAGGAAAGATAAACAGTGGTAACGGATGATAAAGTGGGAAATCTCCGCATGGACTTCAGAGTTATTATACTGTTTCACCGACAAATATATATGTATGTGTTGACACATTTGCCTTCAGTGTTATTCAGTGTCGTTTCTGGTAACGTACGACATCGAGTGCTTAAGGTTCGTCTGGCAGGACAATGTATGTGTCGGTCGATTAGTCGAGTGTGGCTGTATAGTAGCGGCATGCGCGTGAACTGGAACTCGAGTTGGTTGCGTTCGAAAACGTTGAACGATCTGATAAGCAATTAAGAGTATTTCCTGTTGTATGGTTTGATTTCGGTCCCAATTGCTATGGTAGGTTCCACTTGAGTCTCTGTCCGTACGAGTCAAAGTGGCATCCTTGGTTAGCCAGTTTTGCGACTGAGATAGTGGGAGACAGCAAACCTGAAATAAAGGGGTACTGCAGTCTGGACGTGTTTCCAGCTGTGGGTTATGATATTGTAATATTGAATAATAATGGTTTATTTCGGGGACGTCCGAGGCATGCCAAGTGCATAATCAGCTGTTTACAAGCGATGGAACAAACAGACAAAACCCTTGAAAATGTGGAAATTAACATGACAGGAGTTGAAAAAGGGCTAAGAATGAAGGGGGGTTACGTGGGAAAGGAGAGCAGATAGAAAGCAGCAGTCAGGGTGTGCCCCTGCTGCGGATCAACGGTTAATGGAGGCATATAAAAACCAGTGAAAGACGAGGCATAAGAGTGACAAACTACGGGGTTGGATGGAAGCAAAGTGGTTAAAATTAGTGGTATTTCCATTTGTTCGGTTCATTGAGGAAATGGCCATAGGTAGTCTAACGTTGAGAACTCAGCCAGATAGATGAAACTGTCTATCGTTGATTGTGTCCTTAATTGAAGGGAGCAGGGTCGGAGAAGGGTTTGGCCTTAGAAGTCGAGGCCCCTCTCGTAAGCTATTTCTTCTGCCAAGCATATATTAGATAATTGTAGTGCACGGGTGACGCTGAGATATGGGATGAGTGCCGACAGAAATTGGGACTTGGTTTGTGAAGCTCGAAGGGTGATGGGCAACTTGTTCCAGACTTTAGAGTAGACAAGAAGGAAGAAACGTGACCGTATGGCCGACTTAGCTATACTAGAAGGGACAGTAAAAGGCCTGTGCCGAAGTGAGTAGGGGGTTTCACGGGAGAAGCTTACTGGGTCAAAGGAAAAAGACCGGTTATGGAGCAGGTTATACAAAAAGACTAAGTTTAGTCTTAAGCGGCGGAGCCAGAGTGGGTCAAGATCCAGATTTTGGCATCGTTCTCTATAGCTTAAAGACGTGGACCACCCAAGTAGTTGTTTGGTGAAACGCCTTTGTATGCTTTCAATGGCAACTCTGTCGAATTTCGTCATGTTAGAAAATATTATTGGGCAGTATTCGAGCAAAGGCCTGATGTGTGATTTGTAGATGCTGATGATGCTGTCCCGGAGACGAAAGGACCGGAAGAGAAGGGCCACACTTCTTCTAGCCTTGGCCGCTTGGATGGCAGCGTGCTCAGAAAAGTTGAGGGAGCAGGAATAGTTGAGGCCCAAATCGCGGACAGTAGGTCGAATGGCTATTGGGGACCCACCAAGAGTTAATGATCCAGGTGGCAATTGGAACTTGTAGGTTAGGACCTCGCACTTATCAGTGGAAAAGCTCATCCTCCAGGTGTGGCACCAGCGGTCAAGTGCTGAGAGGTCAGCGGAAATGTTGCAAAGAGTATGGGTAGCATCATTGGGATTGAAAGAGTAAACTATTTTTATATCGTCTGCAAACAAGAATGGCGTGCCATGGTGTACTAGATCCAATGCGTCGTTAATGCACATCAGAAAAAGGAGAGGACCCAGTACGCTTCCCTGTATGACGCCACTTGTAACAGGTTTCGGTTTAGAAGTATGTCCGTTGGCGAGGACCACTTGCGAACGATGAGCAAGATAAGATTTCAGCCAGGAAAACAGCGGGTCACCAATGCCGAATGAACGCAATTTGGAGATAAGATGCAGGTGTGGAACACGGTCGAAAGCCTTCGACAGATCTAGGTAGACAACTACTAATGCCTGTCCGCTATCAACAGCCTTGGTGACTAGGTTGAGGAAGTCAAACTGACATGTGGTGCATGATCGCGATTTGAGGAACCCGTGCTGTCTATCGCTAAGAAGGTTAGAAGCGAGAAGATGGGTGGTAATGCCATCTTTGATAATCGTTTCCATTATTCTGGAAATGATAGGGGTATGGTTGATGGGGCGGTAATTAGCAAGTTCGTGGACAGGTCCTTTTTTATGTCGTGGGATGATGACTGAACGCTTCCAGTTCGACGGTACCAAACTAAATTTCAGTGACAAGGTGAATAGGTTCAGTAGTAAAAGTGGAAGGTCCGATCCACCGTTAATGATTGCAGCTGGGGGCAACCCGTCTGGTCCAGGACGCGCAGATGCTTTATAACGTGAGATGAGCCTGGAAATAACGTTTACTTCAAAGGTTAGGGTAGATAAGGAAGAGCTGGTAATAGCCAGAGGATTTGGGGGTGCTGTGTTTGAGGCCAGGGCCATGGAATTGGCGAAGTAATGGTTGAAGGCCTCAGCGATATCAGAAGGGGAGGTGGCCGAAGTTTTATTCGATAACACGACATATTGGATCATAGTATCCGTTGCCGAATTCCTAGATTTGTGTAGGAGTGAGAGTGTCAGTACTTTGTTGGGATGCCTTAGGGCTTTGGATTCTTCGTTGCGGAGCTGTTTTTCCTTTAGGTCCCGGATAATATCAGTAAGACGCGTTAGCCTTATGAAAAGAGAGAAGTCGTGGTTTTGGAGGTAAAGTCTTTGCATCTTAAGGTACTTTTGTTGGAGGGATGCAAGCTTGGACTTCCTGAGGGAGGAGTTTTGGGATATTGGGCTAAGTTTCTGGAGGCAGTTTCCCATGGTAAAGTAAAAGTGATCAGCCGCTTGTTGGGGGTCAGCCGTTAGAAAAAAACTGCTCCAATCTTGATTACGGATGAGATTGGGCAGAGGGTTCCAATTTAAACGGACGGGATTGTTGACTGGGGTCAGATAGTCTGGTGGATAAGGATTGAAGGAAAGGTTACCGGCCACTATCTTATGGTCGCTTCCCGGAAATTTATTCAGAACGGAAACCGAAAAGTGGGAAACGCTGTGGGTGAATATAAGATCTAGTATGTTGGCGTTTCTAGTAGGGGTTTTAACGTGTTGCACCCAGCCCCCAATGTGAGTATGGGACACAAAGTCTATTAAGTTGGAAGGTGCCGTGAGGTTTCTCCAGGATATTTTAGGCCAGTTAAAATCACCGGCTATGATTTTCGCTGCCGAAGGTAGTAGTGAAAGGTAATCAAAGGCTTCAGTTAAAGAAGTTAAGTCTGCAATAGTAGATGAGGGCGGGCGATAGATACAGCCAATGTGCATGACTACAGTTGAGAACCGAATTGTGAGCCATAGAGAATCCGGAATTGAGTCGAGTTTGGCATGTCTGATGGGGACTACTGAAAGGGCGTGCTGTACGTACACAAGGCACCCACCTCCGCGTCTGTCGATCCTATTTACCCTAAAAACCTTGTACCCTTCAAGCATAATTTTGCTTGTGCTGGTGTGTTCGGTGAGCCAGGTTTCAGTAATAAAGATGATGTCAGGACTGGAGGTTATGACATAATTTTTTAAGTGATGCAGCTTATTAAAGATGGATCGCGAGTTAAATAAGATGAATGACAACCCACTCATGTGGAAGTGAGTATCAGGGTTAGGTAACGTATGGGAGTTGTTGGTCGGAGGAAGTGCACGGTGAGGGGCGTGAGTTGGAGCTATTACCGAAGAGGAGGAAAAGTGAGCGTTGGATGCCTCCGCGATGGCTTCGGAAGCACCAGCCGCCGACGAACCGGAAGTAATTAATTTAGGGTTATTACGGGGTGAAAGAGAAGACCTTAGACGAAGTAGTCCTGCCACTTGTCCTGATTCGTTGGGATCGTTCAATGCCCCAGTGCAGTGATAGAATTCGTGGTTATGGAAGGTATTGGCTTGCCCACGCGACAACCTTGGTATTGGTTGTTGTGTGGTAAGAGCAGGCCTCAGAGGGTAGGGACTAAAAGAGTTTGGGGTGGCTTCGCCGCCCATCGATGCGACTTGCCCGGGTGAGGTAGGATAGGAATCGGCGGTTGGTAGGAAGGTTACATGGAGGTCATCAACGGAGGAGGTATTGGTAATACGCAGTGTTGGGTAGTTGGCCTTCGGAGTTCGGTGTGTTGCCGAAGGTATGGACGACTGGTAAGGTGTCGGTATTGAAAAGTGGTTCGTCAGGGCTAGAAGAGACGAAAGATTGTGGGATTGTATGCCACAGGGTGGGGAAAATTTACGCGGAGGGGGTTTGTGGATGTATCCTGCGCGTAAAACGCCTGTGGTGGAGCAAAACGAAAATTTTGGTATGGTAAAGGAACTAGCGGGATAAACGGTGGCGGCACGGAAAAGTTAGGAAATGAAGAGCTAGGCAGATGCAGCTTTGAATAGTAGCTGTGAAGTGCTTTGCGAGCATCGTCCGTATAAATGCGCGTAGAGCGAGGATTTCGCTGGTAGGAATAACGGTTTGAGAAACAATCTATTTTGGGAACAGAAACTGTAGGTCCCGGCATTAGTGACATCTCACAAGGGTGTCTGTTCGCTTCTAATCTTTGCATGACATTAGGGGTGCAGCCTGGTGATATAAGGCGGTCGTTGCCTAATGAACTAAATGTTGAGGCCTTCAGTAGGGATGGAGTGTGGGTTGCCGAATTCTGGATTTGCGGCCATGTGTTACCGTTGCTATCGACACTCTGCATTGGGGGCTGAGTGTAGATCGTTACCAAGTTTCGGCCCATTGGTGATAAGTTAGATTGCAACGGGGAGGTTGTGTCCTTAGGTACGCTACTTCTTGGCAGCTTGCTTACGGGTGTATGCCCTGAATTCTGACAGGTTTGATTCGAACGAAAATGACCTGGAGATGGTATGGTGCGGTCGCGCGGATGGGTTTTAGTCGTGGCTATGTGGTGTGGACAAGAACGACCACACTTTGATTTATGTGTCGTCTTGGGAGAGTGATGCAAAGTTGTTAGGTCAGGTAGGCTACGCGAGTTAGGTAGTTGCTTCTGATGCACAGAGCTAAGCTGTCTGGCAGGACTTGGTGGATTTGAGTCCCAGGCATCTGCGACACTATTGACGAGCCTAGGGCGCTTGGAGACTGGTGGATTTGGAGAAGGATCAGGCGTTGCGTCAAGGTCTACATCAGACAGTCGTTGCCTGGTAGACGCTGGTTTCATAGAGTAGGTTAGGGGAATGACAGGGTTAGGTGTCTTTTGGGCAGATTCCTGCCTTGGATGTTTGCGGGAGTTCGACTTTCTCAGTACTTCTCTTTGTAGTGGCGTTTTGTCAGGTGCTATTCGAATGTTCTTGTATGGCGAATTAATAGCAATAATTGTTTGTTTATGAATGAACTCACTGGCCGTCAGTGAGTCCGGAAATTGGAAAAGTAGAGGGCATTGGTGTCGTTGTGTTTGTTTGCGTAGTCTGCTGCTACGGCATATCACACGTTCCATGTTAGCGGCCTTCAGCAAGGTACTGCTGACCATGTTGAGTGGGGCCCTATCGGGAATGTTAAATACAATGGCGTGATTCGAGTTTCGTATTCGTTTTGAAACCTCTGCAGATATGCTGTCAATGAAGTTACACGTGGCAACTAAGTTACAGTCCGTAGTTACCATAGAGGGCTCGAGGAGTTGAGCCAGTGGTGTCAGAATTCTGGTGGCTCTGTCAAGATCTTCAATCCGCGATTCGAGTGAGCTAACGCGTTGTAAGAGGCTGTCAATCTTACTATTTGCGTCATCATGGATGTTCGTTAATGAGACGGAGCATGGCGTAGTGATTGGGAGACGTACGGCTACGCGTGGCAAAATCTTACCGGCCGGTCTGCTTCTTTTGGAATTGCGCATTGTGTATGCAGGCTTCGGATAACCAACTAGTTTTATTGAAAATTTAGCGACTGCAAAGAGCCTAGATGCGGAACGGAGATGAAATTCTATAGGAAGTCACCTAGGGTGTTTGCAAATAGGGTTGACCAGGTGGTTTCACTGTTTGGACGAAGGGGGGTTAGAGATTTAGCTAAGTAGGAAACGATAACCAAAAGGGTTGATTCAGCAAACAATCGCCCAGTATTTTATAGATGGGCTCACAAGGGGTGATTTGTGGCAGGTAGAGGTCTAGATTTCCTATTAAAGGGTTGTGTTGATTTTTCACGGTAATAAGTTATGGACCCACGGTGGTGTGTCGCAGTTATTGCCACGGACTATTTAACGCTTCAGAGTAGATAGATATTACTAACAGGAGCTAAGTAAAAACAGGCCTAAATGATGGAAAAAGGAAAAAAACGAGACAACCTGATATATACGTCACGTTGACCTTGACCTTGCCAACCAATCTTTCGCTCTATTACAGTCTTCCTTCTTTTTGACCTGCCTCGCCCTTCTCGGCTTCTGCTCCGTCCACTGGCCTTTGTCGGTCTGCTTCAAAGGAGTGGAGGCAACGACCGCCTGGCAAGCCCTCGGAGCTGGTCCGTTCGCTCGGATGATTGTCCTCTCGGGTGTTGATACTACTTCCGCAAACGACTTACTACAACCTGCTTGTGGTGGTTTGGGGCTTACAACCGAGGTACTATTTGGTGGACGTTGGCCCTGCCCTTGGGCCTGCAGATTAAAGGCCAGACTGGCCGCCTCCTTGCAGGGGGCACAGACCCATTCAATCCATGGGTTCTGTTTATAAAGGACATAAATGTCCTTTGCTATCCCTGAACACCTTTGTAAGGTTGATTAGACCTTACTTCGCGGTTTCCTTAGTAAACGCGTGCTTCGGTCCTTTGTACTGCGTGGACCACCTGCACGTTACTCTAATGTGCGGCACTGCACAAATATGTTAACCAGAACAGTATTCTCCACGACCCGTGAGAACGAGAAGGCGATTGGGAGAGATAGTGGTTAGCGTGCATTTGGGAGCGTGCGCAAGAGCAACGGTCAAATGGCAACCGCGCTTGGCAGTCAGCGTTCAGTTAAACAATAAACGTGGTAAAAGTATGAACGAAGATGGCAACCGCTACAGGGGCCTCCTCCTAGAAGTCCGACGGAGTTGGGCTTCGATCGGGATGGTAAGCCGGAATTATTGGTTGTCCAGGAACTCCTCATAGCTTGCCCGTTATATTGTTGTTGACGTCGAACGACTGCTGATGAGTTTACCGGTGCCTGCACTCTCGAGGTCCGATGTGCGTGGGTCCAACTGTGTTTTGGCGCCCGCGGGTCTCATACGAATGCAAGCCGGAAAATGCCTCGTCAGGTCCATCCAAAAAGGCGTCCAGTTGCTGTCTCCAGTGCCAGGCTGACCAATCGTCCCGTTGTCCAGTGAGCGGTTGGCTCCTTGAACGTGCACGGGAGTCAGCCAGGCTACGGATGAAGCCAATGTGACTTGTTAGATCCGTCTGAGAGAGGGCAAGGTAAACTGGAACAAAATAGCGCCTGAGGGCGCCGGCGGATGTTGGACCGTAATAACAACACACAAACGATGTTCGGTGTTGTTGTAGTCGCTAGGAGACCAGAAGAAAATGAAGCCATAACTACAGATTGTAATTTCACGGGTCTGTTTTTTGGTAAATCCATGGCGAACTTCTCAACTTATTGCTAACAGTCGGTTGTAAAAATCGTCACGAAATCGGCGAAACGGACGGGGTTTCGTAGTTGGCGACCGCGACGGCTACTTCGCGTTGCGGGTACGGTTGGAGAATCTGATGGACTAGCTGCCGAGTCCTCACTAGGCGTAATTGGGGGTGGTTCGAGTAGTAACTCGCTCGATGCAGGTGACCGAGCGACTTGAGCGGGTGTAAATTGGCCGAGCGGCTTGCACTCAATGACGGCAGGCTTGAGACGGTCGATAGATACGGTGTCGTGTCGTCCGTTGATGTCTATGGCAAATGTTTTTGCCCTACGTTTTATCACCCGAAACGGGCCAGTGTATGGCGCTTGTAGTGGTGATCGAACGCCATCGACGCGAAGGAATACATGAGTAGCGGTTCCTAACGCAGTTGGGACATAACTTGTAGACTGTTGTTCACGCGGCGGACTGGCCTTGAGCACTCGCATGTGCTGCGTAAGGCGCTGAGCATAGTCACCGTAGTCGAAAGTCACGGTTGGTGAGGGGGCTACCAACTCCCCAGGCAGACGAAGTGTACAGCCATATACTAGTACGGCTGGTGTTGTGTGTAACTCCTCCTTAACGGTACTACGCAGGCTTAAGAGTGCTAATGGTAGTGTTTCACTCCAAAGGGGGTTACCGTTTGCTCGAAGGGCGGCTTTTAATTGCCGGTGGAAACGCTCAACCATAGCATTGGCCTGAGGGTGGTAAACTGTCGTCTTAACGTGTTGGCAACCGAGCGTAGCGAGTAGGCTGCCGAAAGCGCCGTCAAAATGTGGACCGCGATCGGTGGTCACTATTGCCGGGCAACCGAGATGACTAACCCAACCGGTCAGAAAAGCTTTCGCGGCCTCTGTAACAGCCGGTCGTGGAAAATCCCCCTTTTCCCCTCGCGATTCAGTGTTTTTTCCCAACATTACTCATTTCCATACACTATTGACTTGTCTTTACGAACTTGTTGTTTTTCTGGACCAATTGTTGTTTGTTCGCGCCCAGAGCGCTATTTTAGCACATCCTTGTTCAGGACCTGCGTGACGCACGTGCTGTCTGCTCACACGCTGCCATTCGGTTTCTCGTTGTTGAGTCTTTGTGATCGTATTATTGAGGTTTGTATATTGTTTATGTCATTGTTTATTTTAATAATCTAGTATCGTAGAATTATCACGGATAATCGCCTTCTGATTTCGGGATCCGTTGCGAATTTGGCTACGCATTGCTCAAACGTTCGTAACAATACTCAATAGATCTATTTGGAACGAGGAAAAATCACGCAAAATGCCAAGAAAAGGATCAAAAGCAGTCGAATCCGGACAGGAAGTAATACGGCAAGTCTCTGGGGAGGTTTTGGGTACATATGATTCTTCAGTTAATGCTAGATCGCCTAGTCCTGTCAGTGCTACCTCATGTGTTACTGAAAGCAATATTGATCGTAAGGATGCCGATTTATATAAGCTGAGAATACTAGAACTAGAGCAACAGTTACTTTCGGCTAGACTACAGGCGCATGAAGCAGAGAAGTGTACACAGAAACAGCGAGAGCATGACACCAGTGACTTCGACACTTCCGATAGATTAGAGTGCAATAAGGTAGGGAACCCCACGCCGGTCGCCGAATACAAACCACCATCGATCGATCTGCCTAGAGTGGAGTTAACGGTTTTCGACGGGCGAGCTGAGCAATACTGCAAGTTTGTCAAACAGTTCGAGACGTTCGTTGAAAACAAGGTAACCGACCCTGGGCAAAGGCTTCTTTACCTTACTCACTACTGCCGAGGCCGAGCAAGAGAAGCTATCGACGGGTGCACCATGCTCGATCCAGAACAAGGCTACACAAGGGCAAGAAAGATTCTGAGGGACTTGTTTGGCCAACCTTTCAAAGTGGCCCGTAACCTAATAGAGGGCGTGATGGCAGAGGCAAAGAGAACCAAGGGCGACGTCTACACCATGGCCGACCTGGTGATCAAGATGCAGAACTGCTCAATAGCCCTCGACCATTTAGGTTACAGGGCTGACCTAGACGCCACGCACACTTTGTAAGGCATAGTCCGTCACCTCTCTCCCGAACTACAGGGTCGGTGTTCGGAAGAAGCTGAACGGATAAGCCGAGACGACAGAGAAGCCAACTTCGAAGACCTGACTGAATACTTAGACAGGCAAACGAAGATAGCTGACAGCAGATTTGGCCGACTCATCCGGGACAGCAACCGAGCAAACAAGCCCGGTACTAGCCACGCCCAAACCCCTGTACGGGAATATCCAAAGTACCAGCCTTGGACCAACACACACGTCATTTCACGAGATGCTACGGCGAAACCAAATTGCAGATCCTGTGGTACTAGCCATGGCCTACCAGAATGCCCCAAGTTCGGCAACGCCACAATAGACGAACGGTGGGGAATGGCGAGGATGGCAGGAGCATGTTTCATCTGTCTCAACACCACGCACCGGGCAGAAGCCTGTAGAACAAGGAATCGATGTGGTTACGAGGGATGCACGGGCAGACACCATCGGCTGCTGCATCAGACGAGAGTAACCATATCCGAGGCGAGTGCCAAGCCCAGCGTGATTTGTTCAACTTCACAATCTGCCAGTAAACCGGTACGTTTAGGCGTAGTGGCCGTGGGAGTAGTGACTCCGACTGGGATAGTCAAGGCGTTGGCTTTCGTTGATAGTGGATCCGACACCACTTTAGTGAAAGAGCGGTTTGCCGACAAACACCAACTGGCTAAAGGTGCGACGTCGTTAGCAGTGAGCACGGTGGGCGGAACACAGGTAATGACTGCCGGTAGATTAAGGCTGCAACTCATCTCTCTAGACACTAACGAGGAAATTGAACCAACGGAGGCATTCACGTTAGCGGATCTCCCCATGCGAGCACCAAGGTCGGTGGACGCAATCTTGACTCGGTGGCCCCACCTGCAGGATGTAACCGTCGTAGACTGGGAAGATGATGAGGTGGATCTCCTCATCGGATGCGACGTGCCAGAGGCGCATTGGGTGCTTGACCAAAGAGTGGGCGACCGCCAGGCACCTTATGCCGTACGCACGGCTCTGGGATGGATGTTATACGGTCCAGTAGGGGTACGCGGTTCCGTGAATTACTTATCCGCCGAAACGGACCGCATAGAGTATCATCTGCAACGGCTGTATGAAAAGGAGTTTCATGACATTGGAGACGAAAGACCGACGTTGTCTCAAGAGGATCACTTCGCTCTACAAACGGTGCGGCAAGGCTCTAGAGGCCTCAAAAAACAGCTCGAGGTTCCCCTCCCATGGCGCACATCGGTCGACCCGTGGACTGACAACAGAAATTATGTTCTCCAACGATTACTACGACTAAAAGAACGCTTCATTCGAGACCAGAATCTGTGGGAACGATACGCGGATTTGATGAAGCGAAACGAGACCCTCGGTTACGTTGAAAAGTTGCCTGTTAACACCGACAGCAAAAGGAGTATCTGGTATCTGCCTCACCACCCGGTTATCAACCCCAAGAAACCCAATAAACTGCGGGTGGTTTTCGACTGTGCGTCCAAGTTCCAGGGCAACTCGTTAAACGATCGCCTACTACAGGGGCCTGACTGGACCACACCACTGATCGATGTTTTGTGCCGTTTCAGAGTGGGTAAAGTGGCTTTGTCTGCTGACATTATGGAAATGTTCCATCAAGTGAAGATTCCGGTAGGAGAACGAGATGCTTTGCGTTTCCTGTGGTGGGAAGGGAGCGACCGGGACAACGCAGTGGTGAATTATAGGATGACCGTACACCCCTTGGGAGCCATATCGTCACCATTTTGTGCAAACTACGCCCTCCGAGAATCAGCGAACAAACATGGCGATCTAGTACATCGGACGGTGGTAGAAAGCGTCAGCAGGAACTTCTACGTCGACGACTACCTTGGGTCATTCGATGATGTGGAATCAGCTCTAGAGCAGTTCAGGGGTCTGACGAGATTGCTGGAAGAGGGCGGCTTCCATCTAACTAAATGGATGTCGAACGCTTCAGAAGTGCTGAAGGTCATCCCGTATCACGAAAAGGCCGAAAGGGTAAGAGATTTGGACGGCTCTCCACTTCCTATCGAGCGCACCTTAGGGATGCAATGGGACGAGGAAACGGACGATTTTGTTTTCGAACTGAACGTTCCCGAGCTGCCAATAACCCGTCGTGGCATACTATCTGCCGTCTCAAGTTTGTTCGACCCGCTCGGTTTCGTCTCACCGTGGCTGCTACCCGGAAAGATCTTGCTGCAGCGGCTGTGCCGTAAGAAAGTTGATTGGGACCAGGCACTGGACCAAGGGGACCGGCTGGACTGGGAAGAATTTCTGAACACCTTGAAGAAATTAGGGGACATAAGAATCCCACGATGTTTGACCCCTGGCCATACGACACGGACTGGAGAACTACATGCCTTTTCCGATGCATCCGAAGTCGGTTATGGAGCTGTGGTGTACGGACGATGGTGCGCAGGAGATGGACAATATACCACGAGGATCCTGTTCGCCAAAGCCCGCGTTGCTCCACTGAAGTCGGTCTCAATCCCACGCCTTGAACTCAGCGCAGCCGTGTTGGCAGTCAGGGTGGTGCAAGCTGTGAAGAGATGTTTCGATCTCTACATTTGGTCGGTGAGCTTCTGGACGGATTCAACGATAGTACTTTACTACATTAACAACGTACGGAGCCGGTTTAGTACTTTCGTTGCTAACCGGCTCACGATTATCCACGATGAATCAGCCACGCACCAGTGGAGTCATGTCAGGTCTGGCGATAATCCAGCCGACCTGTGCTCCCGAGGTGCGAACAACTTCAGGCAACTGGACACGTGGACGAGAGGGCCAAACTTCCTGCAATTGCCCAAACAGGACTGGCCCGTGTTCGAATTAAAAAACCCTACGGAATTGGAACTGGAGATCAAGGGCGTAGTGATAGCAACCAACGTCGTCGAAGCGTCGTCCATTCTATCGCGACTGGTCAGGTTTTCTTCCTGGATGAAG
The DNA here is from genome assembly GCA_948099385.1 of Fasciola hepatica. NCBI lineage: Eukaryota > Metazoa > Platyhelminthes > Trematoda > Plagiorchiida > Fasciolidae > Fasciola > Fasciola hepatica. The sequence goes on from CANUEZ040000151.1 coordinate 1,993,341, forward strand.
ACGCTTCGTTCGCTAGTTTGGTTAACCAGGTTCAAGATAAATTTACTAGTCATGAAAGGGCTACGGCCCTCGGGTCGGATACGGGTCGGCCCGATAGGTCCCGATGAGCTACAGGCGGCAGAGTACGATATTTTCAGAATGATACAACGCGAGGCTTTCGCCCGAGAACTCAAGAGGGCGGAAGAAGTGGGGCCGACCAATAAAGACATGCCATCTCCAAGAGGCGAGCTGAAGCGCTTAAACCCCAAACTCATCAACGGACTGCTGCGGGTGGATGGTAGGCTGACCAACGCCCACCTGAACTTCGACACAAAGTATCATATACTGCTGCCTGTGAGACAACCTGTAGTAGAGCTAATGATTCAACACGTCCACGCCATGGAGGGACATGCCGGGGAAAGTCACGTGACGAGCGTCATCCGAAAGCGTCTTTGGTTGTTGAGAGGACGAGAGACTGTAAAACGCGTAATCCGACGGTTTGTGCAATGCAGGAGACGCAATGCCACAGCAGGCAAACAACTCATGGCCCCACTACCAGAATGCAGGGTGACTACGGGCTGGTGGCCGTTCAGTGACACCGGGTTGGATTATTTCGGGCCCTTGTGGATCAAGTGCGGGAAAAGATTAGAAAAGCGATACGGATGTATCATGACGTGCATGAAATCACGTGCGGTACACCTAGAAGTCGCACATTCGATGACGATCGATTCGTTTCTACGGGCCTTGCAAAGATTTATCAACCGAAGAGGCGTACCGGCCGATATATACTCAGATAATGGATCGAACTTTGTGGGCGCTCAACGGGAATTGCAGCGTTGGCACAAGAACATAAACAGGGACGAACTGCAGAATCGAACCGTGGCCTACGGCATACGATGGCATTTCAACCCCCCACAGGCCAGTCACCGAGGCGGCATATGGGAACGCATGATCCGGTCCGCCAGACGGATATTGCTGTCAATCATGGAGCAGCAGCCGCCCGACGACGAGACGCTAAACACCGTCATGACTGAGGTGGAGCGAATCCTGAACAACCGCCCCCTGGTTCCAGTAATGAACGGCGACCCCACCCACCTGGCGCTCACCCCGAACGACTTATTGACGTTAAGGTCGAACGAGGGTTTCCAAGGGCCGGTAAACCTTCGTGGGAGCTACCTCCACGGGTGGAAGCAAGCAAACTATCTGGCCAAGGTCTTCTGGAGGCGATGGCTACGGGAGTACCTACCGGCTTTGCAGACTCGACAGAAGTGGCTGGCCAAAACAAGACCATTCAAAGTTGGGGACGTGGTTATGATCGCAGACGAACGCGCACATTTCAACGCTTGGTCTTTGGAAGTAGTTACGGAAACCATCAAAAGCACTGACGAAATGATAAGAACGGTGAAGGTGAAGACAGCTAACGGAGTACTCATTCGTGACATACGCAGTATTAACCTACTCGAGAGCGAAGACGGAGAAGCTGATAACCCTGAGGCCTAGTAAACCTTTTTCACGCCAGTAATCGAGGTGGATAAAGAAACACCATATATACCACACAATCTCCGTTAAACACGTTAAGGTGCTCGCGGTCCTTTCGTTGACATTACAGAAGGATCTTTCCGATATGTGGTGATGAGTGCGATTCCATTATACATCCCGATACATACACGCAGGCACGACGCACTCTACATCCCGTAAACCCATCATACATGTGACAGTGTTCTTTGTTTGCTTTTTGTTGACGCTACCGAATGCCCCTTGCATATGTGGAATTAGCGGAGCTCAGGTCACACATACATGCTACATTTACTCGTTTTCTTGCCACGCGGTCTTTTGTTGACATTGCAGAAAATCCTCCTTTGATGTGTAGTCATACCTGTGATTTCATTGTAACCCCGGCACACACACACACACGCACACACACACACGCACACACACACACGCACACACACACACACTCAAGCACGTACATCCAGGACCGGACGGCCCCTTACGAGGACAACGTCTATGTGACCATTCACGCCCGCCATCGGTCATTTGGTCTTGTGGAAGATGTAGACTAGCCTCACGTCTATGTATCCAGTGGATTAGGTGCGACCAGTAGTAGAACGTTGACGACGAGCATTAGACGCGCGCACTGACAGCAGGGCCTAGGCAGGTAGGAAGAATCAGTACCTTTATACCGAACCTTTGACTTTGCTAAGGATCCAGGAGGATTTTGGTGGGCGGTGTAACAGCCGGTCGTGGAAAATCCCCCTTTTTCCCTCGCGATTCAGTGTTTTTTCCCAACATTACTCATTTCCATACACTATTGACTTGTCTTTACGAACTGGTTGTTTTTCTGGACCAATTGTTGTTTGTTCGCGCCCAGAGCGCTATTTTAGCACATCCTTGTTCAGGACCTGCGTGACGCACGTGCTGTCTGCTCACACGCTGCCATTCGGTTTCTCGTTGTTGAGTCTTTGTGATCGTATTATTGAGGTTTGTATATTGTTTATGTCATTGTTTATTTTAATAATCTAGTATCGTAGAATTATCACGGATAATCGCCTTCTGATTTCGGGATCCGTTGCGAATTTGGCTACGCATTGCTCAAACGTTCGTAACAGCCTCTTCCGAGGTGGGACGAGGGATAGGGATGGCCTGCGGCCAGCGAGTAAAACGATCCACGCATGTGAGTATGTAAACGTACCCAAGCGAAGGTTGGAGTGGTCCTACGAGGTCGACGTGCACATGATGAAAACGTGTTTCAGGTTCTGGGAACCTGGCTAACGCCGCCTATGGGTCTTAACACGTTGACACTGCAGACAAGCACGAGCCCATTGACGGACATCTCGTTTGACATTGTGCCAAAGAAAACGCTCAGTTATCAGTTTCACCGAGGCAGTCACACCCGGATGAGCCAGATTATGGAGTGTCATGAACGTAGGATAACGGTGGGCAGCAGGAACTACTGGCCTAGGGCGACCTTGCGACACATCGCACACGATGGTATTCTGGGAAGCTGGGATAGGCACTGTGGTTAAACTCAAAGAACCGTTTTGTCGAAGTTGTTCGATGTCAGGGTCCATAGTTTGAGCCTGTGCCATTGCGTCCAAATTGATGTTAGGCGTTTGTGACAGACTTAGTTGATATACGCGCGATAGGGCGTCTGCGACGGGATTAAGTACCCCAGAGACGTGTCGTATGTCCACAGTAAACTGTGAGACAAAGTCTAAGTGGCGAATCTCGCGTGGTGAGTATCGATCGGAAGCTGACTTCAGTGCGTAAACCAAAGGCTTGTGGTCTGTAAACACCGTGAACGAACGGCCTTCGAGTGCATGTCGAAAATGACGGATTCCCAAGTAGATGGCTAATAACTCTCTACCGAACGTGCTGTACCTTGATTCCGCGGGTTGTAGGCGCTTGGAGAAGAATGCTAAAGGTTGCCAAGAGTCATCTACGAACTGTTGCAGTACTGCTCCAACCGCTGTGTCCGAGGCATCCGTCACTACCGAAATAGGAGCCAAAGGGTCGGGGTGTGTAAGGAGTGCTGTGTTGGCGACAGCATCTTTGACCAAGGCGAATGCGGCTTGTGCCGTGTCGGGAAACACGAACTTCCGCTTACCTCCGCGCAACAGGTCGGTGAGGGGTTGCATCATTTCCGCACAGTGAGGAATAAATCGGCGGTAGAAATTCACCAGGCCGGCAAACTGACGCAACTGGCGAAAAGATTGGGGTTCAGGGTAGTCGCGAATAGCGGAAACTTTATCTGACAGAGGGCGGATACCCGAGGATGAAATAGCATGTCCTATGAAAGTGATATCAGACCGGCCTAATTCGCATTTCGCGATATTGATCGTAACGCCGTGCTGGCTAAGGCGTTCGAAAAGTGCTCGTAAGTGTGTAGCGTGCTCTTGCTCTGAAGAACTCGCCACCAAAATATCATCCAGGTTTACGTGGACATTTCCCAAACCACGAGTTGCTTCGTGCATGAACCGTTGAAAGGTCTGGGCTGCATTGCTGAGTCCAAACGGCATTCGCAGAAACTCGAACAGCCCGAAAGGTGTAGTGACGGCAGTTTTAGGTATATCGGCCTCTGCTCCCGGAATATGGTTGTACGCCCGAACCAAATCGATACGGCTGACGACGGAGCAACCTGATAAAGACGAAGTAAGATCCTGTATATGGGGAATCGGGTATCGGTCCGGGACGGCGACTTTGTTAAGCGCTCTGTAATCACCACAGGGTCGCCAGTCGCCACTAGACTTAGGAACCATATGAAGGGGAGAAGCCCAAGGGCTACTAATAGGGCGTATTACACCCAGTTCTAGCATATGTTCGAATTCGGCCTGTGCCACACGAAGCTTGTCTGGTGCTAACCGACGCGGCCTACTGAACACTGGGGGTCCCTTAGTATCGATATGGTGAGTGACACTGGTGGTCACTGCTGGGAGAGGCCCGGCCTGCCGAAACATGGCCGGGTAGGCGGCGATGAGTTCGCTATAAGGTTGGTGTGCCGGTGGTTGAACGTAAAAGGGCGTGACGTGATTCACTCGCGAATTATGACCCGCAACGGCGAGAGTGGTCTGACGATCCACCACTCTGCGGCGCCGTGCATCAACTAACAAGTCAAAGTGCTGCAGGAAGTCAATGCCCAGAATTGGGTACGGGACGTCGGCGATGATGAATACCCAACGAAAATTACGCTTTAAACCCAAGTTTAAGGTGAGCGACCGCTGGCCAAACGTTGGAATGGCCGTGCCATTGGCAGCGCGTAGTGTTTGGGCCTGCGGTGTGCTATTGTCGTCTTTCGCTCGGAGGAGGACGCTCACTTCGGCACCGGTATCTACAAGGAATAGGTTATTTGAAATAATGTCCCTTACGTTCAAAAGACGACTTTTGGTGTGATACCCGGCTTCGTGGGTCGCCACCACGGGCCGGGGGTTTAGTTTCCCTGATGAGCACCGGGAAACGTACACCCTGGTTCGCATCGTTTGGCTCCCTCACCGAAGCGACTGTGGTATTTACAATACCCTTCTTTTGAAGAACCGACGAAACGTCGTCGCAATGACGGACTATGGAGCCTAGGTGAGCGTGCGCGGTGCCGCTCCTGTGACCCACTTCTAACTGCTAGGCGTTGCAGGCTTGCGTCAATTCTAGACAAAACTGACGCGAGTTCGTTAGCTGTTGGCAAGGCAGGCACCGTTGCGACGGAGGGCCTGGTTACTCTAGCGACAGCGGGGTTGTATCGTGACATAATGTCATCGGCTATCGCTGCAGTTTCCTCCAGCGAGCATTTGCGCGTGGCACTTAGTAAAACTGGAATGTTATGCGGCAAACGCTGCAGCCAAAGTTCCCTCAAGAGTGGGTCCTCGCCTACAGTTGGCCCTCTCAAGCGCTGCATCTCACGCAGCAGTTCGGAGGGCTTCCTACTTCCAAGCTCAACGTTTTGAAGTTGTTGCATACGTTGGTCTTGCGTTGGGGTCGTGCGGGCAATGACGGCTTCCTTTAAAGCCTCATAGCTTCGGGAAGAGATTATTACGTCCCTTACTTGCATTGTGACCTCCGGCGGGAGGCGGCCTGCTACCCACCTGAAACGGCTGGCGTCACCGGTTATACGGCAGTTTTCGAATTCTAACTCAACCAGCGTGAACCAGAGTTCTGGGTCAGCAGGCGTGAATGCCGGTATGTGCAGCGTGATCGCCCCAACGGTAGGGTCTGAGCAGGATTTCCGTTCGGCAGACATAGCGATTACTTTATGGAATACAGACGGGAAAAGAAATCAACGACCAATGGGACACTATAGTCTTCGCGAAAAAAAATCACGACGAATTAGACACACAAAATATGTATGGACGAAAAAAAAATTATTTGGTAAACCAACCAAAAACAATCAAGATAAGGAAACAATAAAACACACAAAAACGTACGCAGACGGGACCTTGAACGGTAGAAAACAAGGAAACTCACGTGACCTGGGGATCACGTCGGGCTCACCAATTGTAAGGTTGATTAGACCTTACTTCGCGGTTTCCTTAGTAAACGCGTGCTTCGGTCCTTTGTACTGCGTGGACCACCTGCACGTTACTCTAATGTGCGGCACTGCACAAATATGTTAACCAGAACAGTATTCTCCACGACCCGTGAGAACGAGAAGGCGATTGGGAGAGATAGTGGTTAGCGTGCATTTGGGAGCGTGCGCAAGAGCAACGGTCAAATGGCAACCGCGCTTGGCAGTCAGCGTTCAGTTAAACAATAAACGTGGTAAAAGTATGAACGAAGATGGCAACCGCTACACCTTGGGTGAGCCCATCTCTTGCATATCTCGCACTCTAGACCATTTACCACACGTTTTCCGCACTTGGGTGCGAGACACGGGTCGGAAACGCGTGTCATACCGAAAACCCCAAAAACGAGGGCGAATTTAACTTAAGTGCTCTTTACCCAAACACAAAATACGCACTCTGACAATAGCAGGTAAATCCCGCTAACACAAAAAACAAAAACAAAAAGATTAGAAGCGAGGAAAGATCGCCTCAAAAAACACCGTACAATACTCGGCAATACTACGAGGAGAAAAAAAATTATTCTCCGGATACTGCGCACCTTAAATGCAATTATGATACGCTCAGTATTATAGTATAGTATATTTCTTGACCGTGGTCAATACACATGCACAAGGCAAGATCAGAGTATACAGCAGTACATGTCAATGTGAGGTATTCACAGATTCTAAATTTATAAATCACACAGCAACCGAAATACACCAGTAAGGTCATGCAGTGTTTGAGTAAACAAAAGTGGTAATGGTTGAGGCGGGAATTTCGAATCGGTTTTGAAATCGCTGGGGGCGGTGTGGATAGCTGGACAGTCGTGGAATTGCTGATATAAGCGACAAATGGACGGTCACTAACAAGTAACCGGGCGTAAGAGATGCAAAAGAACATTGTTAGAAGTAAAGCAAGCGTGGGGCTTTCAAAGTCCAGTCAGAGATACCAGCGGAATATTGGACACTGATCCAGCATTGGGTAACTAATTGTGGAGGAAGCATGTGAAATAAAAGCAAGTGAGTCAAGTGTGATAATAAAACGGACCTTTTGTGCAGGTGATTACAGCGTCATATGGAAATTCAAATGAAGGCGAAAAGCTTCGCAGGGACTTCAGTGAACTTTTGAAGAGCATGAATGGTGTATGGACATATAACGGACTTTTAAAGAGAAGAAAAGCCGTCAATGAAACGGATTAGTGGAGACAAAACGTCAATGGTTCGGCTAGGCAGAAGTTGGAAGAGTGTAAATTTTTTTTTGTATGTGATAGAAAATTGTTAACCAAATTATGGTTGGCTGCAGATGGCTGGTATTCTGTTTCATAAATACCTTGGTTGCAGGTGGTGGCAGGTAGAATGTTGAGGGAAGCAGGTAAAAAAGGGCTGGTTTGACGAAGTTGACAGCTGCGAAGGCTGGGTTCCGGCCATGGGTTTCGTACTGCAACACGGGAAGAATTGAACTGTTGGGTTGGATTATTTGGGAATAGACGTTGAGCGGATGTGTTGATGGTTGGTGTCAGGAATCACCTCTGCGATCCGGTGAGACTTTCATGAGGTTTTGTTAATCCGTGTACGGTGCCCCATGTAACGTCAGCGGGCGAGAGTATAGGTTTAAACCATTGATCAAATCGTCCAGTCCTTACGGCAATCCGGAATAAACGTCGATTCGGCCGATGGCTACCCAAGTAATCAATGCAATCTGGAAGAGATCAGGAGTGCGACAGTCTGGAGAGTGTTCCAGCTGTGGGTTATGATTATCGTTTTTATGGAAGCAGGAAAATGAACGTTTTGTTATCCGAACAATTAGTTATCGTTTGGCTAGTGGACCGGTCTATTGGGGATCCCTAGACGGAGACTGGTAGCTTTCTAGGGTAGTTGGGTGAAAGTAGAGATTTAGGGCGATATCAGGCAGGCGGTGGATGAGGAGAGGGTGTCCGTTTGGGAACCAGGAATAAAACAATAGTAGATGGTCTGGTCTGGAAGAAGAATGAGAAAATAGGAAGATAACAGTCTGGTCAGTTCACCAGCTGTGGTCGAGGATGGCAAACAGTAAAAAAAGAGAAAAACACTGAGTGTAAAAAAGAGAATTTTTCGTGTGGGGGCAAACGCTGGTATTCGGCAGGGGCATACGGATTCCGGTTGGAATGGGGTCTCAACTTACCATGAGCATATGCGCAGAGAAGTGAAGCCTAGTTACTAAGGAATGGTAATCCGTGTGACAAAGCTTCAGTGTACGAGAAAGGCGCAAAAAAGCAGGATGGGCCGGCTGAGTTCTAGCCTGAGCCAGGAATCAAGTGAGAGCGAGCACCCATCGCTAAAGGACAGAGCGGTTTTATTTATATATATGCAAATTGTGTTGTAAAATGGCACAATCTAGTTAGGAAGGGGGACAAGTGAGTGGAGCATACCCAAGGTATATATATATATATATACATTGATGTATAGGTGGGTGCGATCATCGGACGGGTCATGCGAAAGCGGTCGGACGCAAAAGACTATGGCAAGGAAAGTGAGATAGAGTGACGCAGCTGAGGATCAACGGTTAACGGAAAGAAGAAAAAAAGTTAAGCACGGGCTCATCGGTGCGGCGGATCCCAAAGGCACATTGAGGCCATGAAACGTGAGACTAAAACTTTCAATGGGAAAGTTAGTATTTCGCCTAGAGTGGTCATTGAGGAGGAGTAAAGACCAAGTTCTGCATGAAATTACAGAAGAACCTTAGCTGGGGGATAGGGTGGGAGCAGAAATGGTAACGTCCTAACTGGGTGTTGAGTTCAGTTAGTGAGTCACGCTAAGTGGGATGAATCAGACTGGATTTTCCAGTTCGAAATCGCAGAGGTGGTGAGAGAAGTATGTGTGGTGGGACCTGGTGCGGAAGAGAGGCATTGTAAGCTAAGAGATATCGAGGAGCGTTGAGTAACTCACCGTGCTTGTGTTAATAATTATAGGACAGTAGTGAGTGTATATGTATATAGTATGTAAAAATGTTATATATTTACACATATATATGTATATATATGAATAGGTATATATATAGTATATAAAAAGGTTATATATTTACACATATATATGTATATATATGAATAGGTATATATATATATATGCATATATATGAACAGGTGTATATATATATATATGTATATATATAAATGTATAAAGCTGAGAGGAGCGGAAGCCAGGATAAATAAGAGGATCAAGGAGTGAATTAGTGGGTGGTGGGACTTAATGTCTTAGGATCCAGCACCACTGGATAATTTGGTGCAGGGGGAAAACATCATTGGCTAAAACCTTCAGCTAGAGAAGAGTTGTTTTTACATAGCTACCCTAGCACTGTATGGCTAGGGAGGCAGTAATTGTTTAGACATGGTTGTGGAAACCTACTAGTGAATTAGATGAGGCAGGGATGTATAAGGGTTATGTGATGGTAGGTGAACGTGGGTGAGTAGCGAGAACCGGCAGGTATCTAGATATTTGTAGTTGTAAACGACAAAAACTATCCTGCAATGTGGGTTATACGTAAAAAATAATAATAAATGGTAAGCCTATCGTCTGTCGTTAGGCAGAAAATGGTAGGTTTGGAATATGGTGCCGTGATCCTAGTAGTTGAACCCGTTTTTGAAGGCCAGCTCGACGGATAGCAGAGAGCGGGAGGAGAGACTGAAGCTAGGGTTCTAAAGTTCGATGCCTTCTTCATAGGCTCGATCCTCAGATATGCTGGCGTTAGTCAAAGATAACATATGACTAACGGTAAGTTGTGATTTAAGGGCATGGCTGAACTGGGTTATTGACGCACATTTGCGAATGGTCCGAGGCAGCTTATTCCAAAGCTTTGAATATTTAATGAGAAAGAAGTTGGATCTGATTGCCAGCCTGCAATGTGGGATGGTCAGACTGAAGTCTCTGTGGCGCAGAGGGTAAGATGAGGGTAGGGAAAACTGTATAGAGTTGGTAGAAGTGAACGCAGAGCAATGAATAAGTCTGTATAGAAAACACAAGTTAAGCCTGACATGTCTAAGCCATACGGGGTCAAGTTTTAATAGAAAGCATCGCTCTTTATAGCTCAGTGGAGAGGAATATCCCATAAGCTTCTTGGTGAAGGTGCGCTGGACTTTCTCCAGGCGTATTCTGTCAGATTTAGACATTCCAGAGAAGATTATAGGGCAGTATTCGAGGTGGGGTCTAGCATGGGATTGGTATGTAAGGAGGATACTATGTTTCATTTTAAATGATCTGAGAACTAGGCCTATTATCTGTCTGGCCCTGGCCGTCTGAAATGAGACATGTTCCGAAAATTGTAGATTGTTAGTGTATCGAAGCCCAAGATCCTTCACTGATGAGCTTGGGGCGATGGGTACTTGGTTCAGTGACAGTGTTCCGAGGGGGACTTGACATCTGTAGGTTGTGTAGAAGCTTTTAGATGTCGAGAAGCACATTTGCCATGAAGTGCACCATTGATCAAGTTTCTCAAGATCACTACTTATTTCAGACAGTGCTGTGCTCAAATCTTGATGGCGGAAATCATACACGATTTTAATGTCGTCGGCGAAGAGGAAAGGTGTGCCATGTCGCACAATCGAGAAAATGTCGTTAATATACAGTAAGAAAAATAGCGGACCAAGTACACTTCCTTGTATGACTCCACTAGTGACAGGCGCCGGTTGCGATAGATGACCATTAGCATATACAACCTGGGTTCGATCCCACAGGTAAGAAGTGATCCATGATAAAAGCGGGTCATGGATACCATAGGCCCGGAGTTTTGTCAACAATCGGGAGTGAGGAACTCGGTCAAATGGCTTGGTCATATCGAGGTAGATGAAAATCATAGATTTTCCGTCGTCAGCTGCCGTGGTCACTAGGTTGAAGAAATCAAACTGGCATGTGGTACAAGAACGTGACTTTAGGAAGCCATGTTGGCCGCTGTGAATGAGGTTATGGGAAATGAGATAATCGGACATCCGCTGTTTAATCAAACGCTCCATTATTCTGGCAGCTAAAGGGGTATGGTTGATAGGACGATAATTTGAAGGGTCATGCACTGGACCTTTTTTGTGGATAGGAATAATGGTTGAAGTTTTCCACTGGGATGGAAAAATGCCATTTTTAAGGGATAAGTTGTAGAGATTCATAAAGATAGCAGCGATGTCAGTTCCACCAAGATGAAAGAGTGCTGGGGGGATGCCGTCATAGCCAGGGCGGGAGGAGGGTCTAACACGCAGCAGCAGGTGGGTCACATCGTTCAAACTGAATTCAATGTCAGAGAGAACTTGCTCGGTGATGAGGGGTACGGGTGGCGGGTTTACAGTGGCGTCAGTTGTCATGGATTCTGAAAAGAAGGTATTGAGCGCCTCAGCGATTTCAGCTGCAGATTTAATATGCGTACTGTTTCCCAAAATTAGATATGGTATCCCCGTAGGCTCTCTCTGATTTCTGCTCTTCAGCAGTCGGGACAATCGGTACGATCTGTCGAAGGAATTCAAGGCCGAAAGCTCCTGCTTTCTCAGCAGTTCATTAGTCCGAAGACTGATGGTGACAGAGAGAGAGTGAAGTTGCAATAGTATGGAGAAGTCCTTGGTTTTATTGTAGATCTTCTGCAGTTTTGCATGTTTATTTTGCAGCCTTGTTTGGTAGGAGCCGCGGGCTTGAGAACGGTTGGTCCCGATGGTGGTGATTGCTGACAAGCAGCTATGTAGCTTATGGTAGAGTACGTCACTGGCGAGCTGAGTGTTGTGCTGTAGGAAGTAGTCATCCCAGTTGAGGGATCGAAGCATAGGCTTGAGGTTCATCCAGTTGATCGTGTGCAGGGGCTGTTGAGATGAGCTACATATGGGGTCTATTGGTCCGGCTGAGAATCTGCAAGATACCATTCTATGGTCACTGCCTGGGAAAGGGTTGAGGGCGGTTGTCATCACGTCCGATAGGCCAATGGTAAATATCAGGTCTAGTATGCTGTTACCTCTGGTTGGTGTCATTACGTGCTGGACCCAGCGCCCTGCGCGTATGGTCGAAACGAAGCTCGTGAAGTATTGGGGTGATGACATGGTGTCCCAGCAGATATTAGGTGCATTGAAATCGCCAGCAATGATTTTTGACGAGGAGGGTAATAGTGCAAAGTGGTCAAAGGCTTTGACTACGTGGGCGAGGTCCGTGGTGTTTGAATTGGGTGGTCGATAAACGCAGCCGATATGGAGTGGAGAGTTGGCCAGAAGAACCGTTACCCATATTGAGTCCTGAATTGAGTCCAGTATTGGATCAGAGAGAGGAATGGTAGGCAAGCTGTTTTTAACGTGGATTAGACAGCCTCCTCCACGACGACGACGATTTTTCATGAAGGTTTGATAACCAGCAATAGAGATTTGGTCCAATGGGACAGAATCGTTTAGCCAGGTTTCGGTTATGACAATGATGTCGAAGTCGGAAGACAGTACTATATTACGGAGAGTATGGGTTTTATTCAGTAATGAGCGAGCGTTAATGAGAAGCAAGTTAAGTGCAACTGTACCGTCATGGTGTGGAGTGGGAACAACCATCTGCGGGTGTTGATGGCTAACACTACCGAGGTGGTAAACGTCATTAAGTGGACTCATAACGACAGGGTTGTCATGTATAGAAGTGAAGGAGTCTAAACAGGGGTTAGAAGTGGGGAGCCGGCATTGTGAAGAAGGGGTGAAGCTGGGTTGGGGGGGTGCCGTCAAAAAAAATTGGTCGTTTGGGGAGGTGGGATTTCCGGGGTGGTTGAAGTAGCCAGGTGGGGGGTTGGATGCTGAGGTAATGGGTAACGGCAAGTGAGATGGCAGAAAGTAGTGGTGACTGGGTTCAACGGGGTACGCAGAGGGCGGGTAGTTGCCGCTTGACCAGGACCGACGAAATAACTGTAGTTGGTTGGGCTGGCCCATCCTGTGTTCAGGAAAGGGCGCGGAGCTAGACAATTGAGGCCATTGGTTATAATTCGACTGGGGGTTACTTATTTGTATCATTGGAGGAGAGAGAAATTGGTTACGGAGGTTCGACGGGAGATGCTGGCGCTCAGCCAGATGATTGGAAAACTGTTTCGGGAAACTTGGAGAATATGATGTGTTTGATCCCGATGCATGATGATGCGCTACTCGGTGGCCGTTTTCGCCTGTATTGTAGAGTGGAGTTGGGGGGACCTTGTCGATTAGCCGAGGTACCACGCTAATACAACGAGGTGGGGTTGGCTGCTTTAGGGTGATGCAGGGTTGCGTCCTGCTTGCCAACAAGTATGAATTATTTGGGGTGTACTTGGAGTGCTTGGTGGGGGTTCTAAATGGGATTCTGAGAAGACTTACGGGGGGGGGAATACAGGAGTAGCCGGAGTAGCTAAAAGCTGTGGGGGGTCACAGAGTCCTGTTTGCCGATGGGACGATTGGCCACATAGTAGATCATGCCTTTTATGAACGATCTGTGTTCGCAAGACGGTGGGACATGAGTTAGAGCAGGACGGGCCGTTGGCAACAGACTTCCCCGGAGTCTTTTTTGGTGGTGAGACGGTGGGCAGTAGGCTGGCATTAGCAGCGGCAGGCTTGGATGCACGGGACTTTGGTGGCCCTGGGCTAATAGTGGGTTTGGCATGGATATCGTTGCCGTTTGAAGAAGCGGAGTTTGATGGTAGAAGGCAGGGCCGTTTACTAGGGGGATGTGCTGGAGATGGGGTCAGGTCTAGGTCAACCAGAGTGGTGCAGACAACTGAGGGCTTTTGTGTTACGGGGTGGCTCGACAAGCAGCGAGAAGACGCGGCGACTGATATTTCAGCCACAGGTTGCGCTGGTGGAGCTAAGGCACTTTTTAGTGATCGAAAAACCTCTCTTTGGAGGGGCGTTTTATCCGGTTGTATTCTTATTCTTTTAAATGAGGTGGAATTGGCAATGATTTGCCAACTAGTTATGAATTCTCTAGCTGTTACTTCGTGAGCGAATTGAAACTTTAAAGGACAGTCAGTGCGTTGTGATTTTTTGCGCAGTCGAGCGCAATAGCACCTGTGGTGTGCCATGTTGCAAGCATTCAGGATGGCGAGTTTGGTTGACGGCAGGGGTAGTCGATCAGGGATGTTGAAAACTATCGCGTTTTTGGAGTTGGCTGTACGCTTATGAACTTCCGTCGCAACTGAGTCTAAGAAGCGGCCCGCCATGACTAGGCTCTGGCGATTAGCAATAGGCGTGGGCTCCATTATGCTAGATAAAGGGGATATCTTTAATAGAATATCATCGATGGACTGGATCTGGTTATGCAGGTCCGCCACTCTTTGATCTACTTCGTTAATCTTCTTGTTGACTACGTCATAAACATCAACGAGAGGTACTGAGCATGGACTGAGTGCAGACTGAGGTTGAGTGTTCCTGGTTTTTTTGAGCCTAACGTTACGAATTGCCTGATTTGCACCCGGGACCTTGGCACGTTTACGCAGGCCCTTTGGAGCCTCCATAGGTAGTTCGGGAGATAATGTGAAGAAGAGGGAAAGATCATGGGTCAGCAAGTTGAACTTTTCGAGAGTGTAAAGCTACGTAGAAAATTTTGGGTATTTTTCTTACGCCTTTCTAGATAAATGACAGACGGTTATAAGCTTCATGAACATAACCTAGGGGAAATAGAGGCCCGGTGTAGCGCAGATCTTGCCTCGTACCCATGTCATTGTGAATTAAACTGGGTTAGTTCACAAAACTATTCAAAAAACTCAATTCAAAATTGAAGTACTACACGGGTTCGAGGCTTTGAGCCCAATTTTCCCGGTTCTTGAGGAAATCTTCGATCTTCTGTCGGATTCACCGAGCTGAAACGAGAGTAAAAAGAAGCGGGATGGGGTGGCAGCGGAAACAAGATACACACAACACCATGCAGTGTCACACTGTGGACAGTGCCTTAAGCTGAGTAGGGGTGCGGCATCCATGAACATATATGCAAAAAAAGACATCTATTTCGTTTTTTTAAAGAGAACTTATTGAGAGACACCCAGGTAGAGGTCTAGATTTTTCTTGAAGATAGTTTTGTTCTGCCAGAAAACAGTATCTTCCGGAAGTGCATTCCACATAGCAATAACCTTATAGGTAAAAAGTTAATCCTCAGTGAAGTGCGTGGCCTCGGTTTGAAAACTTTTCTGCTGTGACCACGAAGAAAAGAGGTTGGACAGACGGAGAAGAAGTAATCGCTTTGACCTGATTCAAACAGGCGGAACATCAAAAACAGATCACCTCTTACGTGTCCTCAGACAAGGGGATGGAGGTTGAGTAGTGAGAGGCGGACGGGATAAGGTAGATGGGATAGACCCCTTACTGTCTTAGTGGAGGCCCGCCGAACTCTTCCTAGGATCTTACGGTCTCGGACAAGACCACAGTGCACTATCTGACTACCGTACTCCAGCAGAGGTCGGATATAAGTGCCGAAAATTATGGAGAAATCATCCCTAGAGATGCGCGGGAAGGACCTTCGAATCATGTTTAGGACTCGAAAGGCAGGCTCGTTCGAGAGTTGGTGATGATGAGAGAAGGATAAGTTACAATCTAACCAGAAACCGAGCACCTTGTGTCGGCCAGCCCTTGGCAGTGTGGTTGCTCCGTTAATGGAAAACGTGTGACCAGTCTCTCTGCCGAAATACATGCCCAATCATCTGTCATCATTAACTGGGAGGGTCCAATCCTCGGACCAGCTTTCTGTTTCATAAACTGCAATTTGCGGGTCTTCAACGCTTGAACTCCATAGGGTCACATCGTCTGCGTACACGGCAATGTTCGCAGGAAGGGCTGTCGGTAGATCGTTTATATAGATCAAGAAAAGAAGAGGACCCAAGACCGACCTTTGGAGCACCCCAGTTGTTACTGGGGAGGGTTGAGACAAAACATTCCCCACCTCAACCACAAAGGTGCGGTCGGTAAGGAAGCTACGTAGGATGGCCAACATGGAGCCTGTGATCCCGTATGTCTGCAGCTTATAAAGAAGAGGGGCATGGGGGACCTTATCGAAGGCCTTAGCAAAATCGATGAATACAGCGTGTGAGAGCTGGGCATCATCATAGGCTATCGTTAGACTATCCACGACAGTAAGCATATTGGTGATGCATGATCTGTCAGGAAGAAACCCATGTTGGGACTGGGAGAGGATCTCATTTTTATGAAGATGGGAAAGAATCTCACTCTTAAGAATTCCCTCAAACACTTTGCTGGGGATGCTAGTGAGATTTATGGGTCTGTAGCTAGAAGCAAGGTGTCTGCTACCCTTTTTATAGATGGGTGCGATCACTGCTTTTTCCAGCTACTGGGGAAACCTCCATCGTCAACACATCGCTGAAAAAGAGAGGCATAAGGAGCAGCTAGTGTATCCGCGGTTTCCTTGAGAATACTGTGGTGGATTAGGTCTGGACCCATGGTGGCGCATGAATAAGGTTGTCTCGAATGTTTCCTTTTTCCGTCGTTAAGGCTTGATTTTGTGCCACATCTAGTAGCAACATTTATCCACACTAAAGCGTCATATTGCCCCTGACAATAACAGCTACACACCATTGTGCGTCCGTAATTTATTACTGCGAGAAATTTACACAACCCTCTGCCTGGAAATCGAGATCTGTTACTACTACAAATAGCCCTTTGCGAGCCCAACCTTAAAATATTCAGCGTTCCTTAGCGAGCTCAACTCTGTTGGTGATCGTCTGTCCCTTGACGCCACCCCACGGTGAGATCGTAAAATATCAGCACAAGACCGTTCTAGGAAATTAAGTATGAAGCCTAACTAAAACTATTTCTGGCGACTCCATCTATGAAACCAGTGTCGATTCTCGAACAATTCACGGGAATAACTGAACCATCACATCAATTCGTTTATCGATTTAAATCGGTATAGTTTTTGCTTAGCTATCTAGAATAATACTAAAAAAATACGGCTTTTTAGCGTGGTCCCATAACTCCAAAACCTTTCCAGGGATTTCCTCCGGATGCGAAATCTTGACCTAAACAGCTAATTTAATAATTCTTGCAAAAGAAGTCCTTGAACCATTTCCCAGGATATGAACTGAGGGAAACTTGTGTCTAAAATAAGAAAAAGTTGGCACCATCGTGCGCGATTGTGTGACAGTCTACCACCCAATTCAACATATCCCCTGAAAGAAGTCCTCGTTTAATTTCAGAGACTCATTATCAACAGTTCCATAGTTTTAAGTTTCTTTGATCCAGAGCCACAGAGTTACACGTTTTTATTTCAGTAAGCCTGTACATTGGGGAAAGTAAGACTACTCTGTGTTTTTAGCTCTCTAATGCAATCGCTGTCAGTGTTGCAATGCCCAAACTACCAGCTAAACAAGCCGCATCCTCACTGGTTGGTCGTACCAACATCCGACCAAAAGTACTCGCCAAGTCGAAAGTCGCAAAACTTCCACTGAATCCTTTTTCCGCTAGACTGACCGATGTTTTTGGCGGGGCAAACAAAAGGGCGGAGACCATAAAACACAATCTTCTTAATCTCAGCAGCCACATTTATTTGATACTGCCCTATCCAAGCTAATTCCGCTCACGTACATCTCTGACCCTCCAACAAATCCGTCAACCCTAGACCTTGTCGCGGCTGGGCGCTTCATAGACGTCATTGCCTCGGAAATAGTTCGAAGAATCAGCAACTAAAAAAATGCTGTTGTATTTAATATTCCCGATAGAATCCCTGTTGAGAAAGTAGAACATAACCTTCTAAGTTCTAATAATATGGCCCACCACCCATGCCAGTGCTTTCGGCTACGAAAGAATATTCAACGCAAATCCTGTCCAGTGTTGTTCAAATGTCTTGACGAGGAACCGGCTAAACAATTCATTAAGAGCCAATCCACCGTCGCTTTGAGATCCCCGTTCAAGAACATTAAGATTGCTGCCTACGAAACCCCATTACAAAGGGAATTCGCCAGGTCCACCAGCACGCATTTAGCTTCGTCAAAAATTGTCCGCCCTCAACTATCCGCTTCTTCTCAGTCTGACGATGCGCAAAATGCATGCAATATCAATTCGGCTTCATGTTCACCAGAACACCGATCCCATATGTTTGACGTCGACTTAGATATATCCATTTCAACGTCACCTCAGCAGCCAGCGCCTAAGAACCCAAGAAGCATGGAGTTTACCCCTGGCAAGCTGTCCCCTCTTGGGCTGACTAACTCAATTCCACCACTGCCTATCAACGAAACATCGACCACGACCGATCACGATGCGAACCGCCTAACTGGCTTAACAGCCATACCCAGAATCCTCAACCCATCGACGGAGTTACCCCAAATTCTTCTTTGCCATCTCTCGTCTCGGCTCCAGTAGCCACTCTGCAATCTACGGTGCATAGGCCATCCCCCAAACCAGCGAAAACATCATTACTAGGTGGACTGCACATTGTTGACACTACGGTCGATCCTAACTCACTCACCAAGCCACACTTCCAACGACTAAGGACCCCAAGCGAGGCAACACTGAGTGCAACAATGGACGAGAAAACTTCATTCAAGACCAATCTCCCCAATCTAAACCCCCAACCACTAGTAGCACCGTACATTCCACCCAGTATCGCGTTTTCTACACGTGGTTATCATCCTCATCAGGCTGGTACAACTAACCTCCGGGCCTCTTCAACAACGCCATCATTCATACCAAATGATTACTTTAGTGTTCTACATAACCTCTATCGTAGCCTCAGTAATATTTTCTCAAATGAATCTCTTTCCTTTTATCATTTACATATCTCACCCACCCTGAATCCCTTTTCTACCGCAGACCACTTACAACAGTACCCACGACCTCCCAGTCCCTACGCCAACCAACACCCGTATATCATACTTCCATTCCACATTTCCCCTTCAGGTTACAGCCCATTTAATTACTGATGTCAAGAGGGCACCTGTGTACCGCCCGTATCAAGACAGGTGCCAAGATACCTGAGGCTGCTACTTTTCCTTTTTCTTTCCCACTTAACAGCTACTTAACCTTCCCTCCTCATATTTCTACGTCCCAGCCACCAGTATCTACCAATAGTAAAGCACTCGGTAGTGATCTTCCGCGGTGTTGTTCCGCACTAAGTAGACTTGCCAACCGCCAACATCCTTCCAATCTAACGAGTCTCATCAGTACTAGCCATTCCCAGCCTAGCTTAACAACCATGCTGACTGCCACACCAGGTGTTTCTACTCAGCTTATTTCACCATCCACATTACTGACTACTCCATCTCAAGGGATACTTATTGCGTCATCCGGTCCGCCTTCAGCAAATGCAATGTCGGAATCCTATAAAGATCTTAACGTTAACCTTAACTCCACTAAACGGTTCTCATTGTTTATGCTGAATGCACGCTCAATAGTGGATAAGATGCGAATGTTGCGTATATTACTGCTCACTTCTGATTACGACCTTATTTTAATTACCGAAACCTGGTCGACAGACAGCACTCCAAACAAGGATATCGCTATCACCGGATACCAAGCTTTCAGGAAAAATAGACTCACTCAGAGAGAGGGAGGCTGTCTTATATATGTAAGACAAAACATGCGAGCGAAAATATTTCAGCACCCCATACTCGATAACTCGCCGGATTCAGTTTGGCTACAGGTCACTACGGGATGTTCTGACTTCATCGTTAGTTGCATCTACGCCCCCCGAATACTAGTCAAAACGACTTCCTGCCTATCATAGAGGCGTTAAACGTTGTTGCGGACATACCCGGCCCAAAACTGGTGGCCGGTGACTTTAACGCACCAGGCATACGTTGGTCCACTTTGAAGGCCCCACATCACTTTTTACACTTCTTGACCAGCATTCGTTTAGGAGGATGGACTCAACATGTGATGTGCCCAACTAGAGGCAGTAGCATTCTTGATATCATTTTTACGGTAGGATTATCTCGCGTACACACATCTATCGTGAACAGCATCCCAGGTTGTGGCCACTTGCCGGTAAAATGTGAGTTTTCAGTGCCAAGACGAACCGTCTGTAACGAACGTTTGAGCAATGCGTAGCCAAATTCGCAACGGATCCCGAAATCAAAGGACGATTATCCGTGATATTCTACGATACTAGATTATTACAATAAACAATGACAAACAATATACAAACCTCAATAATACGATCACAAGGACTCAACAACGAGAAACCGAATAGCAGCGTGTGAGCAGACAGCACGTGCGTCACGCAGGTCCTGAACAAGGATGTGCCAAAATAGCGCTCTGGGCACGAACAAACAACAATTGGTCCAGAAAAACAACCAGTTCGTAAAGACAAGTCAATAGTGTATGGAAATGAGTGACGTTGGGAAAAACACTGAATCGCGAGGGAAAAAGGGGGATTTTCCACGACCGGCTGTTACACCGTCCACAAACCAACCGTTAAAAGACCGTTCCACCAAGCTAGCTGGAATCAACTACCCTCACTCATTCGCTCGCAGAACTGTGATACTTTCTTTTTATCTGATGACTTGCATTCCGTGGTGGATCATCCTTACTCCACACTAAATGCATGTCTTGACGTAATCACCCCAACCCAAGGTCTACCTGGACGAGATAAACCAAACAGTTTTTGTCGATTAAAGCAGAAGCTTTCTATGCTACAACGCAAATTCCTTAGGTCGAGAGACTTTTCGTTGTTCTTGCAAATGAACCGTTTATCTCATTACATGAAATTGATTGAAATGTCCCGCAGTAAAAAACAGGAATTAAGGGCGCTGAGTCACCCCAAGAGGTCCGAAGCTTTATCTAAGCTGATGAAGTTGAGAAACAGTCAGTGCAGTTCTCCTATCTCATCCATTATATCTAACAACAATTATATAACGAACTCCCAAGAGATCTCCGAGGCATTCAGTGCCTATTTTGCTTCGTCTCTAACGATCGATGACTTCCCATGCCTATATCACGTTGAGCCGTTGACATCTGCACAGTTCTCAGCGGTTACATTTCACCCAAACGACTTAACAGTACAGCTAACTAAAATTAGGCGGTCATACCACCCCGGGCCAGATGCCGTCCCACCGGCTACGTTTAGTCTAGGTGGCACTGATATCCCATTCTTGCTGCCAAAGGTTTTTAATTTATCTATGAGCAGTAGCGTTTTCCCCTCCCATTGGAAAACATCAGTTATTATCCCAATTCCTAAGAAAGGTCCACGCCAGGACCTAACCAACTATCGACCAGTGAACCACACCCCTATAGTTTCCCGAATTATGGAAAGACTGATAAAAAATAAGCTAACAACTCATTTGCTGAACAATAACCTCATTAACACTGGACAGCACGGTTTTCTTCAAAAAAGATCGTGTGCCACCTGTATGAGTGACTTCCTCAACCTAATAGCTACGGCCACTAACAGTGGTAAATCAGTGTTCGTAATCCTCCTTGACACGACTAAAGCTTTCGATCGAATATCCCACAATAGGCTCATGGCGAAGATGAAAACCTACGGAATTGTTGACCCGATCCTGAGTTGGTTTTCATCATATCTAACATCCCGAAAGCAGGTGGTGGACGTTGATGGCAGTTTACCATCACCTCGACCAGTTACTAGTGGAGTTATTCAGGGTAGTGTACTAGGTCCCTTACTTTTTCTTATATATGTTAATGACATTTTTAACGTCATCACACACGGGGCTGCGTTCCTTTTTGCAGACGACATAAAAATTCTGTACTCCTTTGAACCTTACGCCTTAGCTTCTACCATTGCTGGCATAACGAGCGACTTACTATCGCTGGAATCATAGAGCAACCAATGGTTGATGAAATTCTCCGCTGTCAAAAGTTGTATCCTTATGTATAAGTGTCAGGTTCCCGCGGGAATGTTTAAAATTAATGATCAGTTCATCCCCAACAGTCCGGAGGTAAGGGACTTGGGATTACAATATTCTTGTACATTTAATTTCTCCGAACATTCGGCCGTGCAGGTTGCTAAAGATAGACGGCTAATTGGTCTCATTAATAGAACCTTCGGTCTTCCAGAGAGCGAGCCAAGCATTTTTAAAACTCATGTCAGACCACTTCTAGAATATTGCACTGTCGTCTTCTGTAACATGCGGCAGATTGACAGATTTACAATTGAGAATGTACAACGTAGATTTACCCAACAACTACTAGGATATTCCTCGCCTTTAAATTATATGGAAAGGTGTGAAATATTGCACCTAGAGCCCCTATGGCTGCGCCGTCTACGAATGAACCTGTCTTTCTTTTGCAATATTGTAAACCGTTCATCTAGCAATTCAGCCGCTTAGGCCAAAACTCCCTCCAATTATTCTTTACGAAATAGGGACTCTATGGTCTTGATTCCGTATCCAGGACTGCGATGCGGTCAAACTTCTTTATTGTTAAATATTCTTCCCTCTGGAACAAACTTCCGCCTCATCTTAGGTCAATGTCTTCGGCCTCCTTATTATTCAAAAAATAAATAAATAAACATCTAATAGTCCAAAAACTCATCCGAATGCATGATCCCTACATGTCTATTACCTGAGCATACGAACTAGGCCTGGGATACTAACCAAAAGCTTAACAACTTTGTTCAGTATACAGTTATTGCCGACGGATTGCAAGAAGCATTCTGTATTATAGCTAGCAAATATAAGCAGTCCAGCCTATAGTCCATGACTGTCAACAACACACTCCACATGTTTGTTTAGCCACTTTCTATTTTCAACGCTTCTGACCACGACCCCCTACTGGCCACCGTTACTCCGGTGATTCTTTTTTCATGCTGTCAGATTTTGCCATAGTTGGTTAGGTCCCTTTTTTATCAGCTGCCGCCAGGTAAAAGAGCATTTATAATGCTAAAAAATACATAGCAGCATATATAATATGGTCCTCAAGGTACCAGTCTCATCCACGCTTCAACTATTTACTCATTGAGACCCTATTTTAACACACGAGATTCCAGGCCTCTTTCTGATGAACGAACCGCAACAATCGATGTGGTCTTCCATAAACCATTCGTCGAACTACACATAAGTATTTGCCCCCAGTGTCGCCTATTCTCGTCTCCTTGCTTTTATGGTAATTCTCACTAAGCCTCACAATAATTAGTCGCTAGTACCGGTCTTCTTCGCTTTTCTTATGTTGTTTAATCCAAAAAACCAGACCTCAACGTCGCGACCACCCATTTCTATTATTGGCATGATTTTGGTGTTCTGTCTTTCTCCCCTAACCCACAGCTGGTAGAATTGCCAGACTGCAGCCTTCTCTGTTTTGTTTTCAGAACCTGCACCCTAAGGACGAAGCAAAATAGGCACTGAATGCCTCGGAGATCTCTTGGGAGTTCGTTATATAATTGTTGTTAGATATAACGGATGAGATAGGAGAACTGCACTGGCTGTTTCTCAACTTCATCAGCTTAGATAAAGCTTCGGACCTCTTGGGGTGACTCAGCGCCCTTAATTCCTGTTTTTTACTGCGGGACATTTCAATCAATTTCATGTAATGAGATAAACGGTTCATTTGCAAGAACAACGAAAAGTCTCTCGACCTAAGGAATTTGCGTTGTAGCATAGAAAGCTTCTGCTTTAATCGACAAAAACTGTTTGGTTTATCTCGTCCAGGTAGACCTTGGGTTGGGGTGATTACGTCAAGACATGCATTTAGTGTGGAGTAAAGATGATCCACCACGGTATGCAAGTCATCAGATAAAAAGAAAGTATCACAGTTCTGCGAGCGAATGAGTGAGGGTAGTTGATTCCAGCTAGCTTGGTGGAACGGACTTTTAACGGTTGGTTTGTGAACGGTTCGTGCTGGCACTGAAAACTCACATTTTACCGGCAAGTGGTCACAACCTCATCAAGTGTCAATGCTTGACCACAAATACAGGGGCTAGTGGGAATGGTGTGGGTTCGTTGCAAGTGGTCGCGCAGGTCAAAGACTTGGGCGTTATAATGGACAACAGCTTTAAGCCGTCGAAGCAGTGCACCGCAGCGGCCAATATGGCCAGAAGAGAATTCGTTCGGTTAAAATCCATTATGTAGAGATCCGGAGATTTTCGTTCCGATATATCAGGCCATAGTTAGGCCCCATATGGAGTACTGCGTGCAGGCCTGGGCACCGTACTACCAGAAAGATATAGACTGTCTGGAGAAAATGCAAGGGCTAGCCGCTAGAATGGTGGCTGGGAAAGGGGGATTTAACTACACAGAGCGTCTCCGCGCCCTAGACCTATTCTCGATGGAAAGACGGCGCATTCGCGGGGATTTCACAGAAGCCTTCAAGATAATGAAAGGACTGTTGGGAATAAGACGAGAAGACCTTTTCTCTCTGATCCCCGAGAGAGGCACAAGGGGGCATAGCCTTAGATTACAAAGGAAGCATTCGAGGCTCCAAATTAGGGCGAAGTAATTCTCAAATAGAGTGGTACCTATTGGAATAAGCTCCCGGAGGAGGTCATAAATACCACAACAGTGAAGGCCTTTAAGAAAGCAGTAGACCTATGTTGGGTGGCAGTATACCCCGAACTATGTTAAGCAGCTTTTAGGGTCAAATGCAATTTCCTTATTGTTCCCACCTTACTCTGCCAGGGCTGATACTGCACAAAATTTCTGCCTTTCAGTAAAAGAAAATCACGCAGTGTTGTGAGATACGGAAACGCGCCGACAACACCACTATCTGGACACACGATTGGCTTTAGACACACCAAGTCCTGTGCAAACTGAACTGAACTGACCTCGTTTAAGTGCCGCGCGGTTTGAATTCATAGCGCTCTCGTCTTTGAATTGCGTTTTTGGATAGTTTTGTGAATTAACCTAGTTTAATTCACAATACTGAGCGCATCATAATTGCATTTAAGGTGCGCTTTATCCGGAGAATATTTTTATTCACCTTGTAGTATAGCCGAGTAGTGTTCGGTGTTTTTTGAGGCAATCTTTCCTCGCTCGTAGTCTTTCTTTTTGTTTTTGTTTTTTGTGTTAGCGGGATTTACCTGCTAGTGTCAGAGTGCGTATTTTGTGTTTGGGTAAAGAGCACTTGAGTTATTTTCGCCCTCGTTTTGTGGTTCTCGATATGACACGCGTTTCCGACCCGTGTCTAGCACCCAAGTGCGGAAAACGTATGGTAAATGGTCTAGAGTGCGAGATATGCAAGAGATGGGCTCACCCAAGGTGTTCAGGAGTAGCAAAGGACATCTTTGTCCTTTATAAACAGAATCCATGGGCTGAATGGGTCTGTGCTCCTTGCAAGGAGGCGGCCAGTTTGGCCTTTAAACTGCAGGCCATAGGGCAGGACCAACGCCCACCAAGTAGTACCTCAGTTGTAAGCCCCAAACCACCGCAAGCAGGTTGCAGGAAGTCTTTTGCGGAAGTAGTATCAAAACCCGAGTGGACAATCATCCGAGCGAGTGGACCAGTTCCGGGAGCTTGCCAGGCGGTCGTTGCCTCAACTTCTTTGAAGCAGACCGACGAGGGCCAGTGGACTGAGCAGAAGCCGAGAAAGGCAAGGCAGGTCAAAAAGAAGGGGGACCGAAATAGAGCGAAAAATGGGTTGGCTAGGATGGATGACTCTGCTCTTCTGGTATTGGAAAACAAGGTGAAGGATCTGCAGAGGCAGATCTTGTCCACGGGCAGGGTCTCAAGCCACAGGCTCCTGATCCTAAACCAGGAAGAACCCTTTATAAGGGAATCGAAAGCCAAGAAGGACATAGATAGGATGAGGGTCTGCGAAATACTGCGAATCGCAGGTGTTCCGTACCCTACTACTCTTAGGAGGGTGCGCAGAGTGGGGACATGGAAGTCACCACTGAGGAACAAAGGCGAACTTCGTGCGAGACCAATACTGGTGGAGTTCGCTGATGAGGCTACCCGGGATAGACTACTGGCGAGGGCAGCAATAGTGGCTCAGATTACCAAAGGCAGATACCAGATTGTGCCGGACGAGCATAGGGTAAGGCCTGGTGGTCTAGCCCCGGGAAGTAACCTTGCTCGACCAGCCAGGGCGCTGGTGAGAAACCTAAAATTTCAGCGGAATGCCGTACTCGGCTCTCAGGCCCCGACCCCGACAATAGTAAAGAAGCCACGTGCGAGGTCGCAAATAGTTGTAATTGAAGATGCGTTGGAAGACAAGAATTGGCAGTACTGTACGAAGATAGATGACAGATCGACCCCTGGCAGTCTGGATGTTGTGGCCACTCCTACAGAGATGGATTGGGAGTCGTCGGAAATTCTGGCCCATCAGCCGGCTTCATGCACCCCAATGGGGACATCCGAAGCAAAAAACGTGTCATCATCTCAGGAGTTGCACCTGAGAAACAGACAGGAGTGAATAACAAGAGACACCTGGATGACGGAGCAAACGCGGTGGTGTTATATACTAACGCGTGTAGTATTAGAAACAAATGAGTGGAACTAGCCAAAACCGCTAACGAGCATAAAGCGTCAATAGTTGCCGTCACGGAAATTTGGCTTTCTGAAGAAGACCATGTGCCAGGCCTAATAAGTAACGGTTTTGCAGTCTACAGGCAGGATCTCGAACAGGATCGCCCTGGAGGAGGACCGAAAGCCTCGCTGTTTGATGTCCGACAGATTTCTCACGCTTGAATCTTCCGTGTCACTCAAGTTGAACGAACTTCAGCAAAGCTGAACTTTTCCCACAGTCCAAAGGTCCATCTTCCAGATCCCCGACAGTTCGAGACGCAAACTGCAGTCGAGACTCGTGTCCTTAACCCTTTCGCATTGTCCAGCGGTCTATCTTCCAGTTCGCCGGCAATACTAGATGCAACATACTGTCAAGATTTGTATTTTGAACCCTTTCCGCTTTACCACTTCCCCACTATCTAGTGAACTATCTTACAGCTCACTGGTGACATTCAGATGACAAGATAATCACAAGATCCGGGAACATTTGGGCTGTAGCCTCGTACTCGTGTATTACTTCAAGACTTCAAGACTATTAGGTCAGGTGCAAACCACCTTGAGTCCCAGACCAAGATGTGCACTCGCGACATCCAGTGATGCGCCGTTACGATCGTCCTTCCAGGCAGAAGGGTTAACGTTGTCTGTGTCTACAGGGCACCAAGCACTAACCACGAAGAGGACGTTCGTTTGCTGCGGACTTTGACTGAACTAGTCAAGGACGTACAAAAGACCCTCATAGTGGGTGACTTCAACCACCCGCACATCGACTGGGTGGCTGAGGTCTGCGTGCCGGGATCGGAGGAGCAAACCTATTTATAATAGCTGCATGCCAATGTGTTGCATCGGCATATTAGGGAGAATACCAGATATAGGACCGGATGCTTTCCATCCTTGCTGGATCTAGCTATAACGAACTTCCCCAACGATGTGGCTCGACTGCATTATTGTGCACCGCTGGGAAAGAGTGACCACGTGTGTGCAAAACAGTCCTATGCATGCGGCAACCGAAGGTACCCTCAAGGCTGATAAGGAATTTCGGTAGTATGGACATAGATAGGTTTCGTAATAGGGCGACGGGTTTGACCCGTTGGCGGATATCATAGCTCCATCGGTATGCAGGCTGTACAGATCCACGTTGGACCAGGGTAAGCTGCCTCAGGACTGGAGAGTCGCGGCAGTCGTGGCAATACATAAGAATGGGCCTAAGTCGGCCGTGCAAAACCACAGGCCGGTGAGCCTAACTAGCATCCTATGTAAAGTCATTGAGAAGATCATCTGTGCCCATATCCGCCAGCACTTACTGCAGCACTCCATGTTAAGTCCGGCGCAGCACGGATTCCTGAAAAAGAGATCTTGCCTGACCAATCTCCTGTGCTTATTAGACGAAGTAACTCGGCGACTGGACGAAGGTAAGGAGGTTGAGGTATGCTACCTGGACTTTAGCAAGGCGTTCGACGCCGTTAATCATCGTCATTTGCTATGCAAGATGGAGACGTTTGGCATAGGTGGGGGAGTATTTAGGTGGCCGGAGGACTTCCTCTCCCGCAGGACGTTTTACGTCAAAGTGGGGGACAGGTGCTCCAGTCTGGTGAATGTCACCAGTGGTGTACCTCAGGGATCCGTCCTAGGCCCGGTCCAATTCTTGTTATTTATTATTGACCTGGCATCCGCTCTTCGATCGCCCAGCTATATTTTTGCAGATGATGTGAGGATTGTTGGATCTGAGGGTAGGGCGGACTTGGGCAGGGAAATAGGTATCGTCCTGAGCTGGGCATGTAGCGGTTGCCATCTTCGTTCATACTTTTACCACGTTTATTGTTTAACTGAACGCTGACTGCCAAGCGCGGCGGCCATTTGACCGTTGCTCTTGCGCGCGCTCTCACGCACGTTCCCAAATACACGCTAACCACTATCTCTCCCAATCGCCTTCTCGTTCTCACGGGTCGTGGAGAATACTGTTCTGGTTAACATATTTGTGCAGTGCCGTACATTAGAGTAACGTGCAGGTGGTCCACGCAGTACGAAGGACCGAAGCACGCGTTTACTAAGGAGACCGCGAAGTAAGGTCTGAACAACCTTACAGGCATCCAAATGGGAGTTACCTCTGAAAGCTCAAAAAATCCATTTGTTGTCAAGGGCAACAGAGAGCCTAACTGTCGCCCGTGATCAAGGGCTATTCACCGTAGAGGCAGCCAATAGGGTTAAAGACCTTGGGGTCATCATGAACAGTGACTTCAAATGGTCGGAGCAGAGCAACACTGCTGCGCATAAGGCTCCTGGGGAGCTCTTTAGACTGCGATCAGCTTTGTCTTGCAGGCAGCCGGAGATATTCGTACCTATCGGAACTGAACTGCGGTACACCAGCGGTGCGGTCGTCTCCCTCGGTGAGTGTAGCTGTTTTTGAAATTTTTAGAACACACAGCTCGTCCTCCTCCATTTAAGTTTATCTTTATCTGTTCTGACAGGATCCTGAATAATGTCAATGCCCCCCACCATTGATATAACCGCTTGCTCAGATGAGGCTACTTTCCCCATGAGGCAGTGCGATTCCCCCTCCGTGGCCAATGCCTCACTCCTCAATCCGGACGAAACGGTCCTTCATAATGCGCTGGCAACGGATGCACTAAAATGTGCAGTCCAAAGTCAGGCTGCAGAGATAGCCGAGCTAAGGGCCACCGTCCGCACCCTTAAGGATGAGCTGTCCAGCCTGAGGAGTTTGGTAATCAAATCCCTCCCGGTGTCTCAGGCAGCCGATCAGGTTCGTAGAGTTTCTGAGCAGCAAATTCTTGACGCCGCAAAGATTTTACAAGATACCGAGAATTGCTCCAAGCGAGTCATCCTTTGGGGCCGCTTTCTCAGTTCAGATCACCCTCATGCCACCTACGCCCAGGTGTTTAACCGCCTTAAGCTCCCTCTCCCACTTAAAGGTCGGTCCACTTGGTTGGTAACCAAACGCACCAACCGGGTTCACGGTATTCTCATTGTAATGGGTTCCACAGATGCAGCCAAACGAATTGTTTCCTTGGCCGCAAAGCTCAAGGAAGAAATTAAAGGGCTCAAGGGCGTATCCATTGATAAGCCACTTCATCTGAGGCTCCGCAGTGAGAAGGCTAAGCCAAAAATTCCACAAAAAGCTGATCCCAAGCTCAGAGTGCTGCCAGTTGTCCAGGTAACTCGCCTTGAGGACCGAGCTGCATGCCCACCATCCCTCGCTTCCCTACTGACACCATTTCCCGTCGCCGAAAGTACTCCCAGTAGTAGGCCTAGTGCCACTAAACATCTGCCGCCTACGAAAAGCATCCCAGGCCCCATCATAGCCAACAAGACTGTTTCAACGGACGAGACTCATCCTTGAACCCAGACATGAACCTGCAACCTGTTTCTACTGAAAGAAGCAGTGAGGAGGTTAAAGCACCAGATAATATATCTAGTGCTGTCATGAAAAATAAGCTCACCAACAAGAGAACTCAGAATAGGGCATCAAGCAGTGCGCAGAAGGGCAAACCACAAAAGGCAGCCCACCCTTTTCGGAGACCGAAGGATGTAGGCCGTCCACCTGGATTGATACCCCCCAGGTTACTAGACATCAAAACCTACCGGTCCCCCCAGCAGTCTGCTTACCCTTTAGCCCCCCAATATCTTCAGCCCCCGACTCTCCCAGGACCTCCTTTCCATCCTCAAATCCCCCTCTTTCCCCCTCCTCAAACCCAAAACCAGCTGCCTCTGGCGATTCTGCAACAACTCCTGAGCATGTGCTCAAGTGTTTTTACAGCAATTGCCTGAGTGTGTTGAATAAGATCCCGGAGCTTCGGCAGCTTGCAGTAGATAAGGAGCCTCAGATCATAGCCCTCACAGAAACCTGGCTCACCCCTGACATACTTGATGCCGAAATATTCATTCCGGGATACTTCACAGTAAGGCGGGACTCCAGTAGAGGTCGTGCCGGCGGGGTCATCATATACTACGATAATTCGATCCCTCCTCCCACCTTACTGACAACACCAACCTTTTCATGTATTGATTGTCTGTGGGCCGTGTTTAACCTCTCTAGGACAGATACCCTATTGCTTGGTGTTGTCTACCGTCCTCCCGCATGCAATTCAACTGACAGCCTAGGTCTCATAGACTTATTAGGCTCCCTGAAAAGCTATACAGACTTCACCCATCTGTTAGTCACTGGTGACTTCAACTCTCCCAGTACAAACTGGCAAAGAGCTGATGCCCCGGATATCACTTTCGGTAAACCCTTCCTTGATCTCGTACTGAAAAACTCATGGGTGCAGAACGTAAGAGATCCGACTAGATATCGCACAGGCCACGCCCCGTCCCTACTAGACCTGGTCATCACCAATGATCGGTTCCTAATAGATGTGGTGCATTACTTGCCGCCTCTCGGCAAAAGTGATCACATTCTCATTGGATTCGATTATATCGTGAAATGGCCTCCCCTTCCGTCAGAAACTAAAATTTTGAGATCCTTCAAAAGGACCAACTTTGATCAAGTCTGTACATTTTTCCGCTCCCAGCTAAATTTAGCTAACCCAGGCAACTCCGCTGATGAAGTGGCAGAGAATCTCAGAGAGTTAATCTCCTTAGCTGATAGGCATTTTGTCCCCAGAATTCGTCGCCCACAGACCGCTAAGCGAACCCTCCCTCGCCCCATTAGGCGCATTCTAGACGAACGCGCAAGCCTCTTTGCTAGATATAAAGCCACAGGCCTTGCCCGTGATGCAGAAGACTTCAGGATCATAAGGAACATATGCAAAGACAAGATTAGGTCCTATCAGAATGCAGTCCAACGATCTGTACTTGATCGAGCACGGACCAATAAGGCATTTTTCTTTCAGTACATGCGCCGTCTAAGGGGCACAGCTCCAACGCCATTAGCTCTCAAAGATAGTGCCGGATCTCCAATCACTTCCCCTAGCCAAGTAGCCGAGGCATTCAGCTCCTACTTCCGTACAATTTTTAGCTCCTTTCCCATATCATCCCACCCTACTATGCACCCGTTATCTCTGACCACCACCCTTAACCGCGTAACTATTCCCATTGGTGCAGTCGCTCAAGGTTTCCGACGGCTCAACCAATATTGCTCTATGGGTCCTGACCTAATCCACCCCCGTATCCTCAAGGAAGCCGCGGCTACATTAGCTGCTCCTTATGCCTCGCTTTTTCAGCGATGTGTTGACGATGGAGTTTTCCCCCGTAACTGGAGAAAAGCAGTGATTGCACCCATCTATACGAAGGGTAGTAGACATGTTGCTTCTAGTTACAGACCCATAAGCCTCACTAGCATCCCTAGCAAAATTTTTGAGGGAATTCTTAAGAGTGAGATTCTTTCCCATCTTCATAGAAATAAGATCCTCTCCCCGTCCCAACATGGGTTTCTTCCTGGCAGGTCATGCATCACCAATATGCTTACTGTCATGGATAGTCTAACGAAAGCCTATGATGATGGCCAGCTCTCACACGCTGTATTCATCGATTTTGCTAAGGCCTTCGATAAGGTCCCACATGCCCCTCTTCTTTATAAGCTGCAGACATACGGGATCACAGGCTCCATGTTGGCCATCCTACGTAGCTTCCTTACCGACCGCACCTTTGTGGTTGAGGTGGGGAATGTTTTGTCTCAACCCTCCCCAGTAACAACTGGGGTCCCCCAAGGGTCGGTCTTAGGTCCTCTTCTTTTCCTGATCTATATAAACGATCTACCGACAGCCCTTCCTGCGAACATTGCCATGTACGCAGATGATGTAACCCTCTGGAGTTCAAGCGTTGAAGACCTGCAAATTGCAGTTTATGAAACAAAACGCTGGTCCGAGGATTGGACCCTCCCAGTTAATGATGACAGATGATTGGGCATGTATTTCGGCAGAGAGACTGGTCACACGTTTTCCATCAATGGAGCAGCCACTCTGCCAAGGGCTGGCCGACACAAGGTGCTCGGTTTCTGGTTAGATTGTAACTTATCCTTCTCTCATCATCACGAACTTGCGAGCAAGTCTGCCTTTCGAGTCCTAAACATGATTCGAAGGTCCTTCCCGCGCATCTCTAGGGATGATTTCTCCATAATTTTCGGCACTTATATCCGACCTCTGCTGGAGTACGGTAGTCAGATAGTGCACTCTGGTCTTGTCCGAGACCGTGAGATCCTAGAAAGGGTTCAGCGGGCCTCCACCAAGGCAGTAAGTGGTCTATCCCATCTACCTTATCCCGTCCGCCTCTCACTCCTCAACCTCTATCCCCTTGACGTAAGACGCGTAAGAGGTGATCTGTTTTTGATGTTTCACCTTTTTGAAACAGGTCAAAGCGATTGCTTCTTCTCCGTCTGTCCAGCCTCCTCTCTCCATGGTCACAGCAGAAAAGTTTTCAAACCGAGGCCACGCACTTCACTAAGGATTAACTTTTTTAGCTATAGGGTTATTACCATGTGGAATGCACTTCCGGAAGATATTGTTCTCTCGCAGAACAAAACTATCTTCAAGAAAAAGCTAGACCTCTACCTGGGTCTCTCCCAATAATTCCCTCTGTCAAAAACAAACAAACAAAATAGTTGTCTTTTGTTGCATATATGTTCATGAATGCCGCACCCCCACTCAGCTTAAGGCACTGTCCACAGTGTGACACTGAATGAGGTTATATGTATCTTGTTTTCGCTGCCACCCGCGCCCCCCCCCCCCGCTTCTTTTTACTCTCGTTTCAGCTCGGTGAATCCGACAGAAGATCAAAGATTTCCTAAAGAACCGGGACAATTGGGCTCAAAGCCTCGAACCCGTGTAATACTTCAAGACTTCAAGACATCTACATGGCTATGGTACGACCTCACTTAGAAGGAAGTGTGCAGGCTTGGTCACCCTTTTACAAAAAGGAAGCCGCCTGTCTGGAGAAAGTTCAACGTCTCGCCACGCGAATGGTTGAAGGGCAGAGAGGTAGGACTTTCGAGCAGAGACTCCGTGACCTGAATCTCTTCCCTTTGGAAAGGAGGAGAAGTCGAGGAAATCTCATAGAAACGTTCAAGGTAATGAAGGGCTTTTCGGGCCTTAGACCAGATAGTCTATTCCAGTTGGCCGTAGATTCCAGAACAAGGGGACATGAAAAAAAGTTGGTAAAGACCCGAGCTAGGTTGGTGGCTAGATAGCACTTCTTCAGCAACAGGGTTGTGAACAGTTAGAACGGTCTGCCTGGTGGAATGGTAGATCTGCAGACAGTCCAACCCTTCAAAGTTGCCCTGGATCGCAAGTGGTACGAGATCTTTCCTTGTAGTGAGCCTTCAGTATATCAACTAGATGGATGACGGGTAGCACTGTGGTCCTTCTGGAGTGACTTAATGGACTTTTTCGCTCATTGCATACTGTCTCAGTGAACGCTAACGATGCATAATGTCTCTGGCAGTTGATGTGCGATGAGGTTTTCCGTTTCGCTCTCATTTTTAGCGGGGATTCGACGAAATACACTCGGCAGTGGTGGGTGCATAACTGGCGTGCATACCATCGAAGGAATTCTGGACGCTCGATTGGCCGTGGCCATTACCTGTCCTGTGCAAACTGAACTGAACTGAACTGAAGTGAACGCCGTTGTTCGCCTACAGTCGTCCAGGATTTTGGTGTGTTTGTAGGGTGTAGGTTGTCGACGGTCAAACTGGTGTTGGATTAATGAAAGCCCAATTTTGTTTCTACTGTATTCCCCCCCCCCTGACTTGTTAGGTCATTCCTGAATCTCGTTTCCTGGTGGTTTCCACTTATGGTAGCTTACAGTCTGTCAAATTTATATGTAGTGGGTTTGGCAGGGAATTATAGCTCGTCTACTAAGTGAGGCCGTATATAGAGTACTGTGTGCAAGCCTGGGCACCGTACTACCAGGAAGATTTAGACCTTCTGGAGAGGGTGCAAGGGCTACCCACCGGAAAGGTGACTGGGCAAAGGAGGCTTAGCTACACAAAGCGTCTCCGTGCTCTGGATCTCTTCTCGATGAAAAAACGGTGTTTTCACAGGGATTTGATAGAAACCTTCAAGATAATGAAGAGACTGAAGTACAAATCGAAAAGACCTCTCCTATTCGATCCCAGAGAGAGGCACAAGGGGCACAGTCTAAGATTGCAAAGGAAACACTCAAAACTCCAAATTAGGGCAAATCACTTCTCGAATATAGTGGTACCCTATTGCATTAAGCTCCCGGAGGAGGTCGTAAATACCACACCACCTCTCTTAAGAAAGCGGCAGGCCAGTGTTGGGGGGCAGTATACCCCGAATTATTAGGTAGTTCCAAAGTCAGCTACAATTTACTTATTGTTTTCCCCATGCTCTGCCAGGGCCGATCATACACAAAATTTCTGCCTTTCAGAAAAAGAAAATCACAGTGTTGAAAGCTACGGAAATGCGCTGACAACACAACTGTTTGGACACACGATTGGCTCTAGCCACACAAAGTGCTGTGCGAACTGAACCGAACTGCTCAGGCATCTGTCATTTGCGATACGCACTCAGGTGTTTGTTCACGGTGTTCACAGATCACAAGCCTTTGTGACGCACTCAAGTCCGCTTTCGGTCGACACTCACTACGCGAGATTCGCCGCTCAGGCTTTATCTCAATTTACTGTGGACATACGATTAGTCTCTGGGGCACAATCTCGTCACTGACGCCCCGCCACGCGTACATTAGCTAAGTCTATCACCTTTGCCCGACATCGACTCCGACACAATGTCCGCGTAATCCCACAGGGTACATGAGGAACAACAGAAGATGGCGACCAAGCTCGTTTTCAGTGATTTATAATCATGTCATTACATCACATTTTGTATCAACTACATTAAGTGAACAGAACGAAAATCAAGGTGAGGCGGTGAGTCAAATTAAGTGGGGGAGGGGAGACCAAGTTTCACATGCGTGACCTGGATCCATCTCTGGGCCGTGAGTGGTTGTCGTCGGTGTCATTAGTCTGATCAAAGGACCTGTGGTTTATTTGGGGGTAAAGGGTGGGCCAAGGACGCTTCAGCGCTTGCACGAACTTCTTTGGGCACATAACGGCGGACTTTAGAGACGAATGAATACCGCTTCCGCTGTGGTTAGGAAACGGCACTTCATCAGTCTTGATTGCCCACTTCAGATTTTGTAACTTGGCCCGAACGCTTCGGTCACATTCACTGAGTGGTTAGACTGAAAAAGGTGTGAACACACAGCACTCGTAATTGTTCAACTAAGTAGGGTGGTGTTCATGGACACGTTCGGATAAGCGTCTGGTCGTACGGCCAAAGGAGTATACACAGAATGAAGCCGTAGAATCTGACCAAACTAATGACACCGACGACAACCACTCACGGTCCAGAGATGGATCTAGTTCACATATGTGAAACTTTGTCTCCCCACCCCCTACTTAATTTGACTAATCGCCTTACCTTGGTTTTTGTTCTGTTCACTTAACTTTGTTGATGTAAAAAGTGATGTAATGGCGTGATTATGAATCACTGAAGACGAGCTTGTTCGCCACCTTAGACACAAGGGCATTTGTCCAAAGAACGGGCGTGATATCAAGAGACTTCCAATAAATGATTAACTGCGCTTTATGCCGCGACCGGTACTCACTGTCCGCGACTACTCCTAAACAAATTCCATCTGCCAGCATCGGTTTTTCAACTTCTCTATAGACAACGGCCGCACCGAACGTCGTTCGTCTGTTATCCTGGTCGAACATCTGCTGGCGCCCGAGGCACCTCTGCAGATGGTCTCACAGTCGCACTGACTGCACCCGTTCCCTTGCTGACGCCTGGTACGTTCGAGATGACAGCTCGTTGGACGACAGGACGATTGGTCAGCGTGGCGCCGGAAACGGCTGCTAGACGCATTTTGGATGGACTTCGAGGGGGCAGACGTCAAACTTTCACAAATAGTAACCCAGTTTCACGCCAGCATTGCAAGGGGCGACGTACGCGGAGTTCCCTCTCTATTATTAGACCCTTATCTTCTGTCCCCAACCACCTCTCTTTGCCCCCTCCATGCCCCCCCCCCTAATGCTCCCACTGATAGCACACCCGATACTCACAACAGTTCATTGCCAAACAGTGTCCGGAATAATCCTCTGTCTGGTAACTCACATTTATTCAAGCCCCGTCAGCCTCCAAACCTCGGCTCCTTTAATGTGCACACACTCATGCAGGCCGGTCAGCAGGCGTGCCTAGCGCTCACAATGAACTCTCTGTTGATGGATTTCTGCTGCGTAAGTGAAACAAGTATCCAGGATTCGGGCAGTGTGATTCAGCTAACTGTTCCTGGTATCTCATCGAGGTATTTTCTGCGCACTTCAGCTCGAGCTGTGGGTCACCGTAGTGTAGGAAGTCTTGACTGACAAAGCTGAGGCCGCTGTTTTAGACTGGATCCCGAATAATAGTCGTTTATGTGCAGTTAGACTCCGGAGGTCAGTTGGCATTCGGAAGGATAGTTGTGTTAAGCGCAATTTGTTTGTGATCTCGGCGTAGGTCCCAACAGACTTCAGCTCTGACACGCATGAGGATGAGTTCTACGATAAATTCGCCACCCTCGTTTGCATCAGCAAAAGCGATTTTATTGCACAAAATGGCAAACTTAGTGCGTCAAAAGCTTGTTTAGGTGGGCGTTATGCTTTGCCCAACGAGAGTACAGACAACGGGAATAGGCTTCTGCAGTTTTGTGCGGACAATCGGTCATCATCATCATCATCGTACAGCGTTAAACAGTAGGGCAAGCCCCACTGACTGCTGCCTTTCTCACAGTCGGTCATTCTTGTCTAGTACAAATTTCCGACACAGCTCAAGTCGCACGGCGACATAGCGCTCTAACGTTACAGGTACTTTGAGTCAGATTAATCATATCACAGTAAGCTACCGATGGCGCAGTTCTGTTCAGAACTGTAGATCTTACTAGTCCATGTACGTAGAATCGGACTATGCATTAGTTTTAATGCGATTATTTCTCCAGTCCCATGGTCACCGACGCGAACCGCAAACCTGCTTAGCTATGCAACGTTTGTGTGATCCAGAAGTTCGAGCCAGTTATGAACAAAAATGAGCACATGGGCTAGGATTCACGACGAACAGTAATGTAGATGAACAGGCGATGCACGTGGCAGCAGGTTTCACCTGTGGTCCCAGATCCGATGTCCATCAAAGACACTGGATTTCGCAAGAGACGATCAGGCTAGTTGTTAGGATGGTAAAACGAAAAAAAACTTTTTTAGGCAAACGATTAACCAACTCGAGCGTACCAAGCCGGATTGAACAATCAGTTGTCAATAAATTATCGGACCACTCATGACGTAACCCATTTTGCTGACCGAGCATTCATCTACGGTTCGACGCGAATTGATTCAGTGGATCAATAGTCAATCCGGCAAAACATTTCCATGAACCCAATCGGCCCCGCACAGTTTGAATCTAACTGGACGCCCGAGTTCAGGATATCCGATTTTCGCTTTGTATACAGCCCAGTAATTTCTGTTAATGACAGATTTTCTGTAGCGGGCTGGGGCGATCGAAGTCGCAAGCTGAGATTGAGTGAGCGGGTTTCGCGAGAGTCATAGCGTATTACTGATAGAGCAAAAATGTCACCTCTCGAACAGTAAGGAGATGAATAAGATGGGAAGAAATCTACAAAGGCAAGTTACGAAAAGCCTTAAAGATGATCGCGAAAATTGGTGGATCGAGGTGGCCGATGAAATGAAAATAGCATCTGCTTCAGGTAGTAGTCAAAGATTGTTCAGACTTCTTCGCGACGAACCCGGATCAGCGAAACGATATGCGATAGGACCAGAGAGCCTATTTATGGCAAAGAGCAAAAGCTCGACCGTAGGGCCGAATACTTCAAAGAGCAGTTTAGCTGGCCGTGCGCTAATGTAGTTACTCCAACGTCAACAACTGCAAGTCCTTGATGAGTATCACTTGAGCCCCTATCGGAATGGAAGTAGAGTCGTGCACTCGATTACTTAAGTGTGGTAAAGCGGCCGATCCTGACAGGCTCCCTCCAGTTCTTTTCAAAATGGGTGGTGGTGCGTTGATAACATCACTTACGACCTTGCTTCGTGTCGTTTGGATGGAGGGACGTATCGCGCTACTATGGGACGAGTCATTGACCATACCCATCTTGAAGAAAAATACGCGATGAATGTAGTAATCATCGTGGGATTAGCTTAATTCACATAGTCACCAAGGTATTAGCCTCGATTTAGCTGCGTCGTCTGACATCGGCTCGCGAGAAGAACTCCCGCGAACAACAGGCGGGATTCCGCCCCGGTCGAGGATGCATCGACCAGATTTTTACTCTTCGTCAGTTACTTGAAGAGCGTCAAGCACATCGTCGACCGACAGTAGTTGTTTTCCTTGACTTGAAAGGCGCCTTCGATTCAGTTGACCAAACGGCGCTATTCAATGTTATTCACTGGAACGGTAAGCCTCAGAACTTCGTGAATCTACTGAAGTCGTTGTACTTTCAGACTTCTGGCCGCATAAGGGTTTATGGTGAACTATCCAGTCGGTTCGAAACGGCGAGCGGTAATCTACAGGGATGTCCAATTTTCCTATTGTTTAACTTCGTCATGGACGAAATAATGGAGAATACCTTGAGAGATCTCCAGGATGTGGGCGTGGAACTAGGTAATAGTGAGAAGCTGTGTGATCTGGATTACGCAGACGACGTTGTCTGCTTGTTCGAATCCACGGAACATGCTCGACGTGACCTAGCTGGATTCGCTCCATTTGACATGCGCTTTGCACCTCCAAAGTGTGGAGTGATGTCACAAGACTGGACGTCACCGGTTCCGGGCTTGATGCTTGGTGGGAAGATGTTCGCAGTTGTCGACCGCTTCACTTATCTCGGCAGCAGCGTGATGATGGATGAGATCACGGTAGCAGAGGTGAGCAGGCGTATATCTAAGGCCCAAGCGGCGTACGCTGGGCTGAAGCATTTGTGGTGGCGACCTGATATTTCACTGGAGTTGAAAGGTCGTGTGTATTGTGCCGCACTGCGTTTAGCTTTGTTGTATAGCTGCGAGACTTGGGGTCTGCGTGTGGAAGATATTCGTCGTCTTGAAGTTTTCGACCACCGATGTTTGCGTAGTATCGCTAAGATTGGATGGAATGACCGAGTAAGCAATACTGAGGTCAGAAATCGATTATTGGACACCACTTCAGGGAGTTCTCTGTCACAGCGTATCCATATTAGTAGACTTCTTTGATTAGAACACGTGTTACGTATGTCAAACACACACCTACTGTACCGTGTCCTATTTTCCGTTCTTCCTCAGGAGTGGAAGAAGCCACGTGGAAGTCAACAGATGACTTGGCAACGAGAAATGAGAAAATGTACAGCGAACTTATGAAAAGCAAGTGTCTCACGTCTTCGTGGTTGGGGTCCAAAAGATCCGTCTACCAGTTGGCTGGAGACACTGAAGGATATGGCAGTGAACCGTGAACAGTGTCGATTGTGTCGTCACTTTCTGTCAAATCATAACGATTGATCGGTATGCGTTTGTACAGTTATACTGTGTGTTGGCTACTGGGGCATTCTTTAATTTCTCCACTCGTGTAGGTTCACTTCCTATCCATCTGGCGTATTCATTCTTTTTACTTCTGTGTGCAACATGGTGAGAAAGGCAGTGGTTAGTGTGGCTTGCCCTATTGTTTAACGCTGTGCGATGACAATGATGATGATATATCGGGATGTCAATGACGCAGATAAAAGCTGGTAACAGATCAAAGCAGCTTTGTATGCCGCTTTCAATGCCACACAAGACTC
Source organism: Fasciola hepatica (assembly GCA_948099385.1). Classification (NCBI taxonomy): domain Eukaryota; kingdom Metazoa; phylum Platyhelminthes; class Trematoda; order Plagiorchiida; family Fasciolidae; genus Fasciola; species Fasciola hepatica. The sequence goes on from CANUEZ040000151.1 coordinate 2,033,435, forward strand.
CGGTTCAAGTATGCCTCACAAACGATGGATACTCGCAGATCCGTACCTCCGGATGCCACATTCAGTGAAGTGCGTAAATCCCGGAGTTGCCGATGCACTAGGAGCCTAACAAATGACTGAATAGTGGTGGACTGCGAATTGTCGGGAATTGAAGAAGGCTGTCTGTTGACATTATTCACAATCTTTGCCGTTTGATTATAAGTATCGCCCTACGGAATCCCGGTATGTGTTAATCAGGAAATCCGACGGCTCACTCGGACGTCGTCTGGACCGTTGGGCGGAGCACTTTAAGGAACAATTCAGTTAGCCCACTTCTACGGGAGACCTTCCGAATATACCTGTATTAGAAACGATGCAGGTGGATATCAGCCCTTCATCAGAAGTGGAGGTAATCTGGGATAGTAAACAGATTCCCAGGGAATGGTATGAATCGGTGATTGTGCCGATTTACGAGAAAGGTGACAGGTCCTTTTGTGGAAACCACAGAAGAAACAGCTTGGTAAGTATCCATCTAAACTGCTCGTCAGGACTATTCTTCACCGATTATCCGGCACCCGGGGAAGGTGTACGCATGAGAATCAGGCCGGTTTCAGACCCGGTCGGGGTTGTATGGACCACATTTTCACGCTTCGACAAACCTTAGGGCGCAGACACATCCTCCGTGGGCCCACAATCCGTGTCTTTCTTGATCTGGAAGCGATGTTCGATCTAATCGACCGCGCAATTCTCTGGCGCTGCCTCTCATTGAAGAGTGTATCAGAGAAATTTATTTCTCTTCTTCAATGCGATTCCTGTTTTTCGGTTTGATCGGTAATGGTCGAGAGTATTGTTTACCACTTCGAAGGTCAGAGTTTTGCACCCCACCATTGCCGTTAACTTCAGTGGTAGGAAGTAATCCATCGTCGCCTGGCTGCTTATCACATCTGACCTATTGAAACCTTATATGGTTCTCTATCACTCCAGGTCATGATCTGGTTTCCAGCTATCCCTAATAGTGCAGTGGGTCTTTGAGGCTATGCGGTACATCCCTTTCACTACAGTCATGCACACGCATGTAATAAAGAGATACTAAAATAATTTACCGTATTCCGTAGATCTCTCTGCCATGAACGAATATGTTTGTCGCAACCTTCTGTTAATTTATTTCTAGTATATCTCGACTGATATCGTATGGTTAGCACCTTTCCTTTTGAACGGATTAAGTATCAGGGTAAACCGACGTTTAATTTGTGTTGCGAAACTAAGTTATATCCCAGTTTATGTTAATTTGTTTTGTATGGGCTGCTGGTTTATTGTCTTGATATGATATATATATATATATATATATATATATATATATATATATATATATATATATATATATATATATATATATATATATATATATATATATATATATACACTAATTTCCTTCAAATCTCGGACAATAGAAAACCTTTTGACACCGTATCTCTTTGCCAACAATGCTATCAATAATTCTTCGCTACTAATCACCTTCAGGGTACACTTCGGTCGGACTTCCTCCTAGTATGGATTCATCTTGTTTGACAAGGGGTATCCTTTGGGGCACTTGCTGCGGTATGCTTCTCGGGGCCGGAGACTTTATTTGGAAGAGTATGTCGATGATGCTGAATGGATTCTCGTACTTTATTCAGGTAGGGCTCGCCGTAGCGTTTTAGTGGGGTTTATTTCATTCGTTGTCATGTCTTATGGTGTCAGGTAAGTCTCCTTTTCTCGGATTAATTATATATTTTCCAGTGCCGTTTGTCGACTAAGAAAGGTAGAAATTGTTGGGAAAAACCGATCAACCTTCTTCAATTATAAAGCTGAACTGGATCGTTCATTTGCTTCCAGAGGATAAGCAAGTAAATTCTCGATTGTCCTCAAGTTCCATGTATATGTCGTGTACATGACACGATGTCGTTCAAAATAATGTCAAACGCATACACGGGATGTGATCATTAATATTTTATATTCTGGATTATAAATGGTTTGCAATCTTATTTGATCTTTCTCCGGGTGCGTGTCCCTCAAATCTGTCGGTTTCAGTGCGAATGCTTCAAGCAACCAGTTACTTTGCAAATAATCAGAGAATGCGGTTATGGTATTGATGCAGCGTGTGAGCAGAAGAAATCAAAATCTAAGACCACTGATGCTGCTTAGCAGGCAAATCAACGTTTGAAGGAAATACGAGAAGGCAAACTTCATAAGTGACCTACAGCAGCGTTTTTTAAATATCAGACAAGAGAAATATACTTGTATAGGCACAAAAAAACTCCTCTGTTGACTGGCCATCGCACGCAAGCACGCCGACGCGGGCGCCAAGGCACCATGCTAAACACTAGCGTGAATGTTTGCATTGAGCTCACGGTGAAACCAGGTACGATGTTTCATTTTTCCATTGCACAGGTTTGTCAGGTTTTGTCCGGTAAAATGCTCACAAGTTTGTTCAGGACTTGGGAGTTTCCCCAGTATGCCAAGCAGCATTCGCACCACTGGTTTCAATTCGTCCATTGAATCCTAACTGGGAAAAACTGATATCAGTAAGAGAACTAGCTTCTTCATACATCCCTGCAAGTTTGTCGGACACAACACATTTAGCAACCTCGCATAGGGCATGCATAAAGGGGTAAATAATGTACGAGCCATCGAAAACGTTTTTTTATTACATGCTCACGCATGAGTGCCGTAGAAGGGGCGTCTACCCCATAGCCACTATTAGGGATAACCGGCAGCCAGACCCTGAGCCTTGGAGTGGTGAGAAACCACGTAAGGTCCCAATAGGTCAGGTGTGGCAACGATCCGAACGACAGTTGATTACTGTCCACCACCAAACGAAAACGTTGCCGAGTGGACACATTAGTTTAAATAGCGGTTCTCCACACCCACCATATAAGAAATATTCGTGTTTCATCCAGATGCGGGTTTTCCCGGAGAGATCAACAACAATGTTACATTCTCAGTGCGTGCTTATCAAGTTTCACAGTTGTACCACAAAGCACTGTGGCATCCGTCTCCGCAAATCTGATACCAGTGCCCGTGGAAACGATGACTTACGCGCCTCTTATGCCCATCCTCTTGAATCAACAGTCAGAGAGTTGCTATACCTTTTCCTTAAATATTACTACCATTGCCCACCCCTCAGGTTGTAATATCCTCTCTGCAAGAGACTTTTCACTGTAAAAAAAAACATCCAACCATGCAACAATCTCCCCCCCCCCCTCCTAAAAAAACAACAAGAATCACTTTTATTGCAATTTTACCCCTCAACGAGAAACATATTCGTCTCGAACATACTTGAAAAATTCGTTTTCCGAACAAAATTGAATATACGCTTTTGTCTAGGTTTATATGTTTTCTGGCTGGTTACCACACCTGACCTATTCTGACCTTATGTGGTTCTCCGCCCCTCAATCTCACTTTGGTTGTCTGCTGTTCCTAATAGTAAAGTGAGCGTTTGAGGCTATGAAGTGTGTTGTGTACTGGGATTAGTTATTGCATATATTGTTTCGATCAAGCAATCATCACGTCAGAATGAGATGACTAAAGGCCCAGGATATAGGCTTTATTCGTTCAAGACATTGAGCGTATACGCTTAAATAGGAAATGCGAAAATACAGAGGTGCACGTAACGGGCAGACAGTAATAAAAAGCAGTTAGTATATCACCTTCTTTTTCGTTGAGTTTTGCAGTTTAGATTACAGCGGTTACGGATGTTTACGCCTCATGATTTCGGAGATTGTACGGCGGCACTCTTTGTTATTTATCTGCGAGCGATAAATGTGGTGTGTTATTAGAAATATTTTGACCTAACACTTCCGTGTGAACGGGATCATCAGTATTTGTGCGGTGGCCTGATATGTTATCTGCATCTAACGCAAAGATATGTGTCATCAAAGTTACGCTACTGCTGTTCTTTCAAAGCGAGGTTCTGAATAGAAACTGTTTTCTCACGCCAGTCTAGTAGACGCACGTGAGCATATCCCCGGTTGCTTTCGACGTGTTGCACTTCGTCGATATATATATATATATATATGCGCGTGAGATCAAACAAGGTGCCAACGCAACAACAACAGTTATAAAATAGGTGAAGGGGAGTACGGTATGGACAAAAAATGAAGGGACATACTGAGAAGGACAAATTTCTCCAGTTATTACTCAAAACAGTGGTAGTAGGCAACATGGGGCAAATAAGACAAAGCAAATAATAAAATCAACTAGAAGAATGAGTACGCAAAAATTGGATGATATAGAAGGCAACTAGCGGACTTGACCGATATTTAATGTCGAATATGACTCTGGGCTCCACACTGACCTTAAACGAAGAGTTCATAGGTGACATATTCCATCTGAACATATGGAGTACCAATGATTAAGTGTGATGACGTCAGCATACGGATTATTCTACAGTTTACACCATTATCAGTTTTTCATTCGAGCGCCTTTGTGTTCACATGGCTTGTTCTGTCTCCGATATGGTGGAGCTAGCTACTTTGAAGATAAGGAACCTCAGTCTACAAAAAACATGCGCGTGTGCGCTGGCTACAACACAGACACAGCGGTGCGATAGTCTTCGGGATAGCGGGGTGATCCCTGTCCTTGAAGGAGTTCAGTCCACCGGAACATATGAGCGTATGATTAGGGAACCAACTGTGCTCGAACATGGATGTGTTCAGTGGCCTAAAATGAACTGGTGCAACTGCTTCGCTTTAATGGACGGGGTCCTTGTGGCACGTAATTGATTACGTTCATTCACTTTTATCTGTGCCGCCACAAAGTAAAGCGGTAATTTCTTGATCACAGAAGGTGGTGATAATTATGATCTGTCGAAATTTACGTCGTCACGGGACAAGGAAAAAATTATCAAGTCTTTCAAAAAGTAGGGTCGATGCATCACTATAAAGACTTCATGGTTGTCTATGTGGGCAGGGTTCAGCAAGGGTGACCCATTGTAACAGAAAACACGGTGTGGATCTTGATCGGTAAACGATATACTGGTTCTCTTCAGAACCGGAGAACGATTAGTCGGTATTCTCGCAGATCTACACAACCTGGTCGCCTGTTCCACTGTTTACCATGTTCTCTTCCCACCAGTGATCCTTCTCTCCTGCTAACGAGACACGATATATTCAACATCTACCTGTAATACGTGCGTAGTACAGAAACAATGACTTCTGAGCCAGTAATGTGTCTCTCTTCATAAATCTCTCACAACTGTTGTTTCACGGTCTTCTTTCATTTATTGGTCATTTCTTAATAGTGCTAATCTCTACGAGCACCCCGAGGACAGCCTGTCACGTCTGTTGCACATCAGAAATTATTTTTGTGCCCAATGCAGATTAGACCCACCCTGCCAGAAATCTATATTTATGCCGAAGGAGTGCACCACAAAAATTTCATGATGATACTGGCGTAAGCTAATAATCAGATTTGCTGGACGTTACGGACAACGTATATTTTGTCACGTTTCTTTTGGGTATGATGAGAAATACCTTGTGTTGTACTACTGTACTGTATCGAAGACTTCAGCAAGTTAACAAACTCACATTTCAGCCAAATTGAGGAAAACCGATCATTGATACTTTGAACTGAGCATAACAGTAAATACTGTAGAAATGAAACTGGTCTAGCCACCAAGGTTCGTGCGGAGTTCCTCTTTGACTTTAATTTTGTCAACCAGATAACCTGCTAAACAAGGCACTGCAGCGTTTCTATAGATAATTATGCGGGAGGGGATAAGACTGAATGCGGAACGTGTGGAGGGATGCAAAAGGCATGCAGATAGGTCACAGAACAGGGGATGGGTCGGGTCCGCAATAATCACAGGCTATGATGTGCAAATCGCAAATTTTGCAGATGAAAACCTATGGAAATCAAAGAGACGCAACTTATTACGGTCAGGCCGCGGTGTAGACCAAGAAAGATTGCGGGAGAGCAGTAGAGTAAGGTTGGGAAAATACATTGATGGGCGAAAGAAGAAATGACTGTGTTTGACCGAGTCAGCTCTGGAAATGTGGACACTGTTGATGGCTAATTGCTCATTGGAATAAGGGGAACGAGAAAGCTAAAAAGTATACTCAAAACATTTGGAAGTATTGAGATGCTGTCCAGAATGGGACGAGAAATTCTGAATGCCATATAAGTTCTCGGAAAAAGAGTTTAAGTCTTGTTGGTTGGAGATATGTTGACAAAGCACCACGTCATCGGCGTGTATATAAAATGCGGGTGGTGCAGTGGCCAAGTCGCTAATATATCTGGTAAATAGAAACGCGGATAGAACGGCACCCTGAAGAACACCTGAGCTGTTAGTCGAGGGACTCAATAAACTTGCATCAACTTTAGTACGTTCAGTACTGTTGGAAAAGAGAATAAAGAAGTGAGACAGCCAGAAAACTCCGACTTTCGATGAAGTAGAGAGAACGTAGAACCGAATCAGATGCGGAGGAATAATCGAGGGAAATACACTGAACGGTTTTCGTGGTACTATTTAGGATGTTCGAAATGAAATGCCAAACTGAGGCGACTGCAGCCAGAGTGCATCTGTTGGGTTTGTACGCAAACTGATAGGGGTCGTCTGGAACCACAAAGGAGGAACACAATCAACTTAGGATAGCGCGCTCGGTCAGCTTGAGCGCAGAAGTGATGGTGATGGGACGAAAACTTTTCACAAGTTGTTAGAAGTAGAGTGTTTGGGAATAAGTACTACTGTTACAGACTTCCAGGAGGCAGAAATAGCATCAGCATCAGACTTATTGATGAAGGAGGTCATAATTCCAGGCAGATGACTTTCTCCAAATTTGAAAACAGCGAAGGATAACCCGTCTGGACCCACAGCAGGAGCTGATCTTATGGTTCGAGGTAACTTGAAGACCCTTCTGGGGAAAATGGCTGTATATCTGAGGGGAAAGAAAGAAAATGGGATGGTGGGGTATCCGATGAAGGATGAATAAACGCGGCGTTTAGGCTTTCGGCATCTATGTCGTACTTTTTGACCGGGCCCGTTGTCCCCATAGAAGCCGAATTCCGTTTCGGAGAAGTTTGCCATTGTTGGTACAGAAGAACTGGTGGACAAACGTCGCGTTCAGCCGTCGTATCTCCTGTTTGATCAGGCTGGGGTGTCGTTTTACCGAAGCCTGATTGTGTAGTCTATAGGCATGTTCTTTTCGGCTTCTCAGAGATTTCAGCAATGGAGAAGCGGTCTCCGTCGGACAACACAGGTCAAACACTGCACTCAGTATCTTCATAAATAAGTCTAGGGGGTAAAGAGAACAATCGAAAGAAAACCACAAAGGAACAATGGAAAGGGATCTTTGAACAAAGGAAATGTTGCTGGGTAAGAGGTTCCTACAGGTGACCTTTATTTGTTTTGTTCTGATGAGTGAAAAGTGTGCCGAACGTGAATGGATTTCGGGTCTGATGATAATGACAAGGTGATCACTCTTTGGAACAAGAGCTTTCACTTGTAAGTGAAAATATTTGAGATGGTTGGCGATAATTCTGTCTAAAACAGCACTCCCTCTAGTTGGGATGAGACAGAAGTCACTTAAACCAAAAGCAAGTAAGGGATAAGTAAGTGCATGATTAAAATCACAGACAACTATTCATAAACAGTCAGATAGTAATGGAATCAGAACGGACATAAAGACGTCAAAGAACAGGTCGATGTTGCTCCGGGAGCAAAAAAGAGCTGTGTGCAGGTTACTGGTCATAGTTTTTCAAAAAGGCGAGGATTTACGGTTACATTTAACAATCACGCAGTCAGCATTATAAAAAGAGTAAGTAAAAACAACTTCAGACTTGCCAGACCACTCGGAATTGGTGTAAGTAATCATACCACTATCTGTCTTCTTGCACTGTTTTCTTCTTGACGAGGGCACTCGAAGTTCTCAAGGGGGACGTATTCTTCGTCAATACTTTCATTTAACCAAGAGCCTTGGATACAGGTGTTCGTGTTAACCTAAGAGTTCAGGACGTTGTTTAGTGAAGACATATTTCCAGAAAGGGATCGAAGGTTACTACTGACCAATGCAGAGACTGTCGTCTTTCTTGGCGTTGTGCGACCAAGAGCAGTCTGCCAACCGTCTCTCTTGCATTTCGTAATCCAACATGGTCTCGACCGGCGCACGTGAAAGGTAACCACAATGTGCAAATGATTGGACCACGTAAGTTTTAGATGGGAAATTAAAATTAGGTGATGAAAAAAATAGATGGGCCAAGAAGTTGTTCATTGAAGTCCTAAAACAGACTTGAAAGAGAGTTGTGTGCTTTAAATAGAAACGAAGTAATAGAATAATACACCAGAGAACTTGTCATTGAGAGTGGGAAGACGTGTTGATTATTCGCGATTGGTAAAGGGGTCAGATAAACGACCTCCAGTAGACAGCGGACTGTCGCGTTACACAATCGAATGTAGCACTAGGGTCCAAACTACAAATATTAGCGGCTTTACATATCCTACGGAATGAAAAATAAAATAGTGTGACATATAATGACATTCAATGGTAAACTCAAGTGACGATTGTTAAGCTGACCGGGCCAGTTGTTCTTACCTCAGAGGACGTTCGACGCAGTAGAAGTCTTTGAACACACAAGCCCAGAGTATTAGATTGCACGATATATCTCCCAGGCAGTGAACATGTAGTCGCTCCGTGGATGCCACTCTGAAATAATCCAGAGTATTTTCACGAAACAAGAGTTGATGGTGTAAACATTTTAACGCTGGGGATGACATGAGAGCAGATTCAGTTTGCGTACTTGACGGCAACCCGTCTGGACCAATTACCTTAACACACCTCATCTCCATTAGTACTCCACATACTGAGGTGGAATATGTCACCTATGAACTCTTCGTTTAAGGTTAGTGTGGAGCCCAGAGTCATTATTCGACATTAAATTTCGGTCGAGCCCGCTAGTTGCCTTCTATATCATCCAATTTTTGCGTACTCATTCTTCTAGTGGATTTTATTATTTGCTTTGTCTTATTCGCCCCATGTTGCCTACTATCACTTTTTTGAGTAGCAACTGGAGAAATTCGTCCTCAGTGTGTTTCTACTTTGATTGTGCTCACCGTACAATGTATTAAAAGGAACTATTAGTGCGAGAAAATAATGCTGATTTGTTTTGCTTTTCACCGTATACTTTTTGATTTATTTTGTCATTTTGTTTGCAGGAATGACATTTTTGTGGTTACGGGGCATGAGAGTTCGACAGACAGACCACACAGCATTCGCGCCACTGACTTCTATCCTCAGCGCCTTTAACCAGCGACAATCCTCGTCCCTTGGGCCCTAATCAAGGAGGCGGGGAACGCTAACTGAAGCCCATATTGACGCTGCTTTCTTCATACCTCTACGCCAAGCCATCGCCTGACTGCGGCGTCGCTTTTTCCAGCCTTGTCCATCCCGTGCGAATATGCCACGGAAAGACAGACGATGGACAGACATTCGTAAAACATGACCGAATCACCGGAGGCGGTGTAGACCGATCGCTTCGTTAAGAGAGCGGCCATCCATACCTAACATGCGACGGTGCACCTTGCCACTATTCACTTGATATTCCCACCAGACGCGAACAATGCCTCGTAAAAATCGGTGGTCGAACACGAAAGACGCCAAACATCCTCAACGTGCGTTGGCCAGGTCTCGCAAAAGTAGAGTAAAACACTACGAACCGCAGCGACGTAGACCCGTCCTTTAAGAGAGCTGGATGTTACGGCCACGCCACAGGTGTTGCAGGTTTGTGAAAGCTGCTCCAGCTCCCGCTATGCTCGAATTGATCTCCGCCCCAACACTCCCTCCGTCTGTTATTAAGTTCTCAAGATCCTTAAGCTGATCACCACAAAGGGTTAGCGCAGACACAAGCTCCTGTCAGTCTTGCAAAAGCAGTTTTCACTTGGAAGGCACATAGTGCATTCCATATCTGGAAAGCTCAATCGCGAAGCTGTTCAAAGCATGTTGGATTGTTTGTGCATTATGAGTCAGCAAGGCGATATCATCGGCATATTCAAAGTCAAAAACTCTTCCCAGGGAGTTCAACTCCACCGTGCGGAATACCACATAAGGCATTCCTTAGAACATCCTTGGGACTGCAGCCATCACGACGAGACTGCACCTTGACGTGGTGTGATGGCTTGCGCGCCTCTATGACCCAAAGAGCTGTACAGGATGGCTTCTTTAAGCCGGAGATGCAATCATACCTGACAGGTCAATGGGTAGTTCAGACAAAGTCCACTCTCCTGGTCCCCCAGGTTGGGGGTTGATTTGAGCTGGCAACTCAATCGGCGAAATCAGTGGAAGAATAATTGACCCAAGTGAATGGGCTTCCACTAAGCCATCCCGCTGTCTTGCGGATAGGTTCTTGTTAGGACTAAAGGCTTTGGATGAGGACCCTAATCGTTCTGCTTTTTGGCTGGACACCCTAGCAGTACCCGTCCAAAATCTCCCATGAACTGCACGAACAGAAAGAATTCCATACTGCATCGGTCCTCGCGCAGGATAATCAGGACCGCGCTGCTCATTGCATCGAGCGGGGTGGGTAGTGACAAGTGGGCTACTGCTCAGAGTTCTCTCTTTTATTCAACCTTTGTCTTCTGTCCCTAACCACCCCTCTTTGCCCCATCTATCCACCCATAATGCTCCCATTGATTACGCGGTCGATACTCGCAACGATTCACTGTCAAATAGTATCGGGAATAATCCTCTGTCTGGTAACTCACATTTTCTCAAGCCTAGTCAGCCTCTGAATCTCGGCTCCTTCAACGTGCGTACACTCATGCAGGCCGGTCAGCAGGCGTGCCTAGCCCTCACAATAGATTCTCTGAAGACTGATGTCTGCTGCTTAAGTGAAACGCGTATACAGGATTCGGGCAGTGTAATTCAACTAACTGCTCCTGGTGTCTCGTTGAGGTATTTCCTGCGCACTTCAAGAGACGAAGTAGCTCGAGCTGTGGGTCAATGTGGTGTAGGAATAGTCTTGACTGAGAAGGCTGAGGCTGCCCTTTTAGACTGGATCCCTGTTAACAGTCGTTTATGTGCTGTGAGACTCCAGGGGTCAGTCGGCGTTCGAAAGGATAGTTGTGTTAAGCGCTATTTGTTTGTGATCTGCAGCTCAGACTTGCAGAAAGATGAGTTCTATGATGCACTCGCCACCCTCGTTCGCAGCAGTAAAGGTTCTGACATTGTAGTGCTAGCTAGTGACTTCAATGCACAAGTTGACAAACTCAGTGTGTCAGAAACCTGTTTAGGTGGGCGTTGTGCTTCATGCGCTGAGCGTACAGATAACGGGGACAGGCTTCTCAAGTTTTGTGCAGACAATCCATTGTTCTTGTCTAGCCCCATCTCCGACACAACTCGTGTCGCACAGCAATATGGCGCTCTCACTCTACAGGTACTTTGAGCCAGACTGATCATATCACAGTAAGCTACCGGTGGCACAGTTCTGTTCAGAACTGTAGATCTTACTGGTCCACATACGTGGAGTCGGACCATGCATTAGTTTTAATGCGATTATTTCTCCAGCTCCGTGGTCATCGTCGCAAACCGCAAACCCGCTTAGCTATGCAACGTTTGTGTGATCCAGAAGTACGCACCCGTTACGAGCAGAAGTTAGCACATGAGCTCGGATCTACGACGAACAGTAATGTAGATGGGCATTGGGCTCATATCAAACAGGCGATGCACGTTGCAGCAGGTTTTGCCTGTGGTCCTAGATCCGTTGTCCATCAAAGACACTGGATCTCGCAAGAGTTGCTGAGTATAATGGAGCAAAAGCGTCAGCTCTCGAACCGTAAGGAGATGAATAAGATGCGGAGAAACCTGCAAAGGCAAGTTACGAAAAGCCTTAAGAATGATCGCGAAAATTGGTGGGTCAAGGTAGCCGAAGAAATGGAACAAGCAGCTGCTTCAGGTAACAGTCAGAGACTGTTCAAACTTATTCGTGACCCCGGTGGACGGCGCATCCAGGTCAGTGAAACGATTTGCGATAGTAATGAAGAACCCATCCATAGCAAACAGCAAAGGCTTGACCGATGGGCCGAATACTTCAAGGAGCAGTTTAGCTGGCCGCACGCTAGTGTAGTTACTGCCGTGTCAACAACTGCGACTCCTTGGGTGGTATCACTTGAGCCCCTATCGGAAGTAGAAGTAGAGGCATGCATTCGATCACTAAAGCGACAGGTCCCGACGAACTTCTTCCAGTTCTTTTCAAACTGGGTGGAAATGTTTTGATAAAATCACCTACCGCTTTGCTCCGTGACATTTGGTGAGAGTCGTTGGTTGTTCCCATTTTCAAGAAGGGAATACGCGATGACTGCAGTAACCATCGCGGGATAAGCTTAATTCCAATAGTCACTAAAGTATTATCCTCAATTCCACTGCACCGGCTTACACCCGCTCGCGAGAAGAATGCCCGCGATCAGCAGGCTGGATTCCGCCCAGGTCAAGTGTGCATCGACCAGGTTTTTACTCTTCGCCGACTACTTGAAACGCGTCACACGCACCGCCGACCAACAATAATGGTTTTCTTAGACCTGAGAGGCGCCTTCGATTCAGTTGATCGAACAGCGCTTTTCAGTGCTCTTTATCGAAAGGGTATGCCCCAGAAGTTCGTCAACCTAATGAGATAATTGTATTCTCATACTTCTGGCCGCGTTAGAGTTTACGGTGGACTATCTGGTCAGTTCGAAACGACCAGCGGTGTTCGACAAGAATTTCCCATTTCTCCATTCCTGTTCAATTTCGTCATGGACGAAATAATGGAGAGTGCGCTGCAAAATCTTCAGGATGTAGGCGTCGAACTAGGTAATAGTGAGAAGCTGTGTGATCTGGATTACGCAGACGACGTTGTCTGCTTGTTCGAACGCACGGAACATGCCCAACGTGCATTAGATAGACTCTCAAGAGCTGTAGCTCCATTCGGCATGCGCTTTGCACCGTCAAAGTGCAATGTGATGTTACAAGACTGGACGTCAACGATTCCGAACTTGATCCTCGATGGGGAGGTGCTGTCAGTTGTCGGCCACTTCACCTACTTCGGCAGCAGCGTGACGACGGATGGGATCACAGTAGTAGAGGTGAGCACGCGTATATCCAAGGCTCGAGCGGCGTACGTTGGACTGGAGCACTTGTGACGTCGATCTGGTATTTCACTGAAGTTTAAAGGTCGTGTATACTGTGCCGCAGTGCGTTCAGTTTTGTTGTATGGTTGCGAAACTTGGAGTCTGCGTGCTGAAGATATTCGTCGTCTTGAGGTTTTCGACCACCGATGTTTACGTAGTATCGCTAAGATCGGGTGGAGTAGCCGAGTTGGAAATGCTGAGGTCAGAAATCGAGTATTGGGTACTAATTCGGAGAACGCTCTGTCACAGCGAATCCAACTTAGTAGACTTCGTTGGTTGGGGCATGTGTTACGTATGTCAAACACACGTCTACCGTACCGTGTCCTATTCTCCGTTGCTCCTAGGGAGTGGAAGAGATCGCGTGGAGGTCAACAGATGACGTGGCAGTGAGGAATGAAAAAATGTACAGCAGACTTAGGAAAAGTAGGTGCTTCACGTCTTCGTGGTTGGGGTCCAAAAGATCCGTCTGCCAGTTGGCTGGAGACACTGAAGGATATGGCAGTGAACCGTGAACAGTGGTGATCGTGTTGTCACTTCCTATCAAATCAGAATGACTGATCGATGTGCGTTTGTACAGTTAGACTGTGTATTCCGTGTGTTGGCTACTAGGGCATTCTTTCCTTTTCCCACCCATGTAGGTCCACTCCCTGTCCATATTGTATATTCATACTTTCTAATTCAGCGTGCAACATGATGAGAAAGGCTGTGGTCAGTGGGGCTTGCCCTATTGTTTAACGCTGTACGATGATGAGAGAAATGATGTAGCCCAACCTCGTCGAAATCCACCGGAGACGACGAAGTGAGGCGAAAGCTGGCCGAAGGCCTTTGCTCGACCTGAGATGTGACGATACAACTTTGAGGACTAATACATACGTCCCAGGTACTCCATTTTTCAGCAAAAAGTCCCATAGTGCAGTTTTGTTTACGTTGTCGAAGGCCGCGCGAAAGTCCAGAAACACAATGATTGTTGGTCTTTGGAAAGTGTGTGTGCTCTAACAGTTGTCGGAGGGTGAAGATTTGATCGATAAATCCACGACCAGCACGAAATCCAGCTTGCTCTTCACGCGTTCAGTACAACCTTCGAAGAATGACAGACGCAAGCAGCCTCAACGCTACCGATATAACGCTTACCTTCCTTTGGTCACTCTACACTTTGGAGGTGCAAAGCGCATGTCAAATGGAGCTACGGCTCTTACGAGTCTATCTGGTGCACGTGTTCCATGCATATGAACACGCAGACAAGATCGTCCACATAATCCAGATCACAGATTCTCACTGTTTCCTAGTTGGACGCCTACATCCTAGAGGTTTCACAAAGCGTCCTTCATTATCTCGTCCATGACGAAGTTAAACAAGAATGGAGAAGTCGGACATCCCTGTCGAATACCGCTGGTCGTTTCGAACTGACCGGATAGTTCGCCGTAAACTCTTACGCGACCGGAATTATGAGAATACAATTATCTCAGTAGGTTCACGAACTTCTGGGGCATACTTTTTCGATGAGGAGCACTGAAAAGCGCTGTTCGACCAACTGAATCAAAGGCACCTATAAGTCTAAGGCGGAATCCCTCCTGTTGTTCAGGGGCGTTACTCTCGCTACCTGGTGTCAGATGACGTAGCAAAATCGAGGCTGATATCTCGGTGACTATGGGAATTAGGCTGATCCCACGATGATTACTACATTCATTGCGTATTCCCTTCTTGAAGATAGGAACTATCGGTGACTCGCTCCATATTAACGGAATACGTCCCTCGTTCAAAATGTCACAGAGCATTTCCACCCATTTTGAAAAGAACTGGGGGGAGTTCCTCGGGACCAGCCGCCTTCTCACGCTTTAGTAGTCGACTACATGACACCACTTCCATTTCCGATGGGGACTCAAGTGATACCACCCAAGGAATCGCAGTTGTTGGCACAGGAGTAACTACACCAGCGCGCAACCAGCTAAAGTGCTCCTTGAAGTATTACGCCCAACGGTCCAACCTTTGCTCTTCACCATGAATGGCCACTACATTTCTATCGAATATTGTTTCACTGACCGGGGTTCGCCGTCCACCGGTGTCCCGATTAAATTTGAACAGTCCTTGACTGTTACCTGAAGCAACTGCTATTTCTATTTCTTCGGCTACCTTGACCCACCAATTTTCGCGACCCTTTTTAAGGCTTTTCGTTACTTGCATTTGTAGGTTTCTTCGCATTTTATTCATCTCAATGTTCGAGAACTGACGCTTTTGCTCCATTAGACTCAACGACTCTTACAAAATCTATTGTCTTTGATGGACATCGGATCTGGGACCACAGGTGAAACCTGCTGCCACGTGCATCGCCTGTTCATCTATATTACTGTTCGTCGTAAATCCTAGCTCATGTGCTCATTTTTGTTCATAACTGGCTCGAACTTCTGGATCACACAAACTTTGCATAGCTAAGCAGGTTTGCGGTTCGCGTCGGTGACCATGGGACTGGAGAAATAATCGCATTAAAACTAATGCATGGTCCGACTCCACGTATGTGGACCAGTAAGATCTACAGTTCTGAACAGAACTGCGCCATCGGTAGCTTACTGTGATATGATTAATCTGACTCAAAGTACCTGTAACGTTAGAGCGCTATGTCGCCGTGCGACTTGAGCTGTGTCGGAAATTTGTACTAGACAAGAATGACCGACTGTGAGAAAGGCAGCAGTCAGTGGGGCTTGCCCTACTGTTTAACGCTGTACGATGATGATGATGATGACCGATTGTCCGCACAAAACTGCAGAAGCCTATTCCCGTTGTCTGTACTCTCGTTGGGCAAAGCACAACGCCCACCTAAACAAGCTTTTGACGCACTAAGTTTGCCATTTTGTGCAATAAAATCGCCTTTGCTGCTGCAAACGAGGGTGGCGAATTTATCGTAGAACTCATCCTCATGCGTGTCAGAGCTGAAGTCTGTTGGGACCTACGCCGAGATCACAAACAAATTGCGCTTAACACAACTATCCTTCCGAATGCCAACTGACCTCCGGAGTCTAACTGCACATAAACGACTATTATTCGGGATCCAGTCTAAAACAGCGGCCTCAGCTTTGTCAGTCAAGACTCCCTACACTACGGTGACCCACAGCTCGAGCTGAAGTGCGCAGAAAATACCTCGATGAGATACCGGGAACAGTTAGCTGAATCACACTGCCCGAATCCTGGATACTTGTTTCACTTACGCAGCAGAAATCCATCAACAGAGAGTTCATTGTGAGCGCTAGGCACGCCTGCTGACCGGCCTGCATGAGTGTGTGCACATTAAAGGAGCCGAGGTTTGGAGGCTGACGGGGCTTGAGGAAATGTGAGTTACCAGACAGAGGATTATTCCGGACACTGTTTGGCAATGAACTGTTGTGAGTATCGGGTGTGCTATCAGTGGGAGCATTAGGGGGGGGGGGCATGGAGGGGGCAAAGAGAGGTGGTTGGGGACAGAAGATAAGGGTCGAATAAAAGAGAGGGAACCCTGAGCGGTAGCTCACTTATCACTATCCACTGCGCTCGATGCAATGGGCAGCGTGATGCTGATTATCCTGCGCGATCACCGATGCGGTATGGAATTCTTTCTGTTCGTGCAGTTCATGGGAGATGTTGCATAAGTACTGCTAGGGTGTCCGGCCGCAAAGCAGGAGAGCGGTTAGTGTTCTCAATGAAAGCCTTTAGTTCTAACGAGAATCTGTTCGCAAGGCAGCTGGACTGCTGAGTGGAAGCCCATTCACTTGGATCAATCATCCTTCCACTGGTTTTACCGACTGAGTTGCCAGCTCAGATCAACCCTTAACCTGGAGGACCAGGAAACTGGACTTCGTCCGGCTTGATTGCATCTACGGCCTAATGAAGCCAACCAGTGTAGCTCTTTGGGTCACAGAGGCACGCAAGCCATCACACCACGTCGAGGTGCAGTCTTGTCGTGATATTTAATAGTGTGGAGATGAGAGTAATTTATCGTACTTTTTCATTTTTCATCGGGTCGGGAAAGCTATCCGGAACAGTGACACTTTACTGGAAATACTCGAATGTCATTTTATGGGACTGTCTTTTCCAATCGACGTTAGCATTATCACCTCGGTTGAATAAGGATGGTCAGTCCATGGTATGGAAGAAAGACATGAACAGCCCAGCTAGCAGACTTGGTCACGTAGGTTTTTAGGCTTCTCGGTGGGGTTCAAGAGAATAATGGTAAGTACATCAGAAGATATGGTCGCGTGTTGCTCTTGTATTCACAAACTTTATCGGTCTGATGGTTCCACTTGTAGTTCTCGTATTACTTCTTTTTGCCTAATGTCTACTGAGGCTCCCGGTGAGTGATAGTAACTAAACTGCTGCGCCCATTGTATCTTTGATGATTGCTGAGACTGAATCAACTTTAGTTGATGACGTCAAGCTACTTTTCCCAGGTAACTTCTGTAGGTTAACACTTTGATACCGAACGATGGGAGTACTGAAGTATTGATATTTATGTGGGTGAATAAACTGCACATACACTCGCAACTGGTAAAATGTTTTTACCCTATCTAGTTCATTCTATCTGGTTTTACTACAGAATTTTCATTTCCTTAGTTGGTCATCTAGTATCCGAACGGCTGGATTGCCGGCAAGTTGTCTAGATTCCTAAAAAATAACCCCGGAGTTCTCCAATGTGCTGTGCTTCGCTCTTTTCTTCACTCGCGTCTACAACCTCTCCTCTAGTTTCCTTGGGATCGTAACTTGGTATGGTGGTGTTGTAATCGGCTGTCGTGTTTCATTAACCAAAGAAGACCTTACTAATCTAAATGATTCGAGTCTCGCGCAGATTGCAACACCCCCACACAGGCTTGTCAACTGTGCCATTCAGGCCCCGCATGATGCTTGGATCAGCCGCATAAGCTCCACCGGGCTTTGTCCGTCGAATGCCTTGGCTTCACGTCATGTCTCAAGCCCGTGATAACCCAGGAACAATAGCTACCACCGTTGAAGATACAGTGACGGATGGTAGTCGAGTGTTTGCTCACAACCTCGGAAGTTCGAATCCCCGCCAGCTTCGGTTGCTTTGGTGATGGACAGTTATCTACTGTCGTCCGGCTCGTTACCATACCTGACGTATTGTGACTTTTTTGGTTCGTCATCACTTCAAGTCTCGGTCTGGTGGCCGGTTAACCCTAATGGTGCAGTGAGATTTCGTAGCTATGGAGCATATCCCTTCCACTGTGCTAATGCGCAAGCATGAAATCCAAAAAAATTAGAACACTGGGGGTGGTCAAGGTCTAATAAAACCCAACAGTTAGGAAAGGCAAAACGAGATTTACTTCCACAACCTGAAACTAATGCTTACGAAAACCGAGCTTCTGATATCGGGAAGCGACGACAGACACACTCTGAGCGACAAAGCAGTGGGAAGAATAGTTGGGAAATCGGGATTGGAAATGTTGATGTTAGGTAAGCTGAGACCAGATGTCGCCTGTGTCCATTTCCTTCCTTTCATGTTACAACTTATCGGAACTGAGGTATTAGGCCCGAGCGTGTAGCTGAGCACGACCCATGACTGTTATTTTGTCTCCGACCATTGTCTCGCGAACGCTGCCCATTCTGTTTTTCTTCACAGGGGAAAAAGCAGTCACACATAGCCTGTTCGAATACACGGTCATTAGTGGTCACAAACTTTATGGTGGAATTTTTGTAAGTGGTCTATAATCCTACCACGACGCACAGTTTCAGTTGTAATCAGTATTGCTTCCTCTCAACTCGCATCGATTCCTGATCACCGTTCCCAGTCTGAATGTTAAAGTTGTCCGTCATTACAGTGAATGTCCGCACCGAAGCCACGCACTATGATTGGGTTTCTAGCCAACTGGCTCACTTCTAACAATGAAGACAGGTGTGCCGGAACATTGTTAGCGCCCGTGTTTTCAACACACAAATGGCAGGTTTCTCAAACGCAGCAATGCCCGTTAACTATTGCAAAGAATACTCAGCTTCTGGCGGACAAAGAAATACCAGATCCAATGCCGCTTTGGCATCAAACTGAAGAAATTGCGAGAAAGCCCACTTTTTATGTTCTTTCTCCCGTTTTCGGAGTGCCAACTGATAAAACAACCGTGTATAACCAGTGGCCGACAAATTTCGGTAATTATCATCAACATTATTGACAGATCGCGTCGATCGATAATCAAGAAAAGCACGTGGGAGGGCAAAACATTTGTATTTTTGTTTTCTTCAGAAGGGATTTAGTTAGCCGATGGTCTGAAAAACAGAACGAAAACGAACTCTTAAAAAGGCCATTGGGTTAAATAGAATTTAAAAATGTGATTCAACAGGGAAAGAGAAAACAACTCAGTAGTCTAGTTCGTCTGTTAAAGGTGATTTCTTACTTGGAAAAACAAATGTGATGCGTTGGCACCATGTTTGATTTCAAGCCGGTAATGTGTAATGCTCTTATTTAAGTGAAGATATGAAGTTCATCAATCGTTTTAGCGCTAGCGTTCAAAATCAGACAACGAAATATAAGCTTTTTTGATACAGACGAAGCGACAAAAAAGATTAACACTTACTTAGCCCAATCCACCTTGAGAACCACGTGGTTGTGTCGTAAACCGTTAACACCGTAAATGGCGGCTGTAGCTTCTTCCAATTTCGAGTATGAGATGAATGCAAAGCCCTGAAATATTGAGTAACGACATCAGATCAATGCAGACCCCCCCTGTGTGAATATCCCAGCAGGACAAATCAACTACAGTTCACCAGAATGTGATGATCAAAAGACACGTTAGAAAAATATCGCATTTGCTCGTAATAAAACAAAGCCTTCTGAAAGATAATCGCAATAGCTGGTCTAATAGAAATCCACTGAGTTGGACCAAACAATTGCAATTGCCACGAAACTTGTTCTAACTTCAACCACGTTAACACTAAAGAACCGTGACTAACAAACACTCGAGAAATTCTCCGTATCAAACGTCTGATAGAAAGGCTATATCTAAGAATGAACTCCGGATGAGACGGATCAGAGCAGAGCAAGCGGTTGCGGTGCGAGATACTCCACGTGTAACATGGAACTGCACAGATGTTAATATTGATGTGTTACACAAAGTAAAACAGTAGCTTACCCGATTCTGTTGAGTGTGTTTGTCTTTAGCCGGGAAAATACGGGTCACATGACCGAAAGGACTGAAAATACGCTTCAAATCGTCCGCCGTCGTCTCACTTGGCAGATTTGTCACTCGGATAGTATGGCCATCCATTTGGCGTTTTTCACCGGTACCACCACCACTACCGCCGAGTATGGAAGAAACACCCGCAACATTACGAAGCTGCGGTGGCAAATATCGACCGGTGGATACCACTGGTTCTGGCTGCAATGTCAGTTGGATACAGTTAACGTTCAGTAATATATGAAAAACTTAAAATTAAGATATGAACCGTATATCTCTTCGGAAGTATAGTCTACATTTACTCCCCTACATGCACCCAATTTCCAGAAAGAAGTGAACACAACAGAAAAACGAAAACAACGGAAGACGGACGGGACGTTTGTTGGAATAACTAGATCGAAATCATTGTGCTGAGCGCACCACTTTGTGGCTTAGGTAAATTCAATCATCAATAGGCTGAGGCCATTTCCTAGATTTCACTCTCAAATCGTTCCGAAGAAGCACTTTATTGACAGAATTCGACTCATTGTTTGGGAAACATTATCTCGCCGAGTTGAGTGAATGCGCACATTGGACGATGACCGCTGGAGTAGCGTTTAGCACTTTACATATTGATTTTTGTGGCCGACAGACTCCACAGTGCCTAACATGGTGCTACGGCACTAAAATTCCAACTCCTCTGAAGTCAGTCACTTGTAGAACATTCATTCAGTGTCTATTCAAAAAGAAACCTGGGACACGTTGCGAAACCAAACTATTCCGTCGTCAGAATAAATGAGAATTCCACGTATTACCCTACATAGGCTGGGTGATGCACGCTCACTAGAGAAGTTTGTTTATTACAGTGAGGTCACTACTAAATGACAAATGGCGGAGGAGAGCAAACCTATAAAGTGACGCGCTGGCGAATGGTGCGGCGGTACCGCCCGGCTCATCAATTCAGTGCATAAATGGGAAAATTTGTTGACTGCTTGTTGATTACGCTTATATCAACGAACGTTTTCCTTGGCCACAATAGCAAGTTAGTCAAAACATCGGGTGCAATGAACATACCGGCTTTTCTGTCCCTTCCTCGACGTTATCCGTTGGACCTTTGAGCTTTTCGCGTAGAGCTTGCATGGCCTCCATATCGCTCTTGTTGGGGCATTTGTGTGTAAAGTGGCTACCTTTACAGTAACGACACATAGTGCTTTGTACCCGAGCCTTGGCTCGCACTTCTTCGGTGTCTGGACGCTCTTGGTCTTGTTCGGGCTAAAACAAAATAGTCAAGTTTCTGGATTATTGTTTTAACGGGCAAGTTGGAAAAGTGCTTTTATTAACAACAATTGACTTGTTTCCCCAATCTCTCGTTCACACCTTATTTTAGCGACGACTTTTCTTCACATGAAAACAATGGAGTTGAACTTCACAAAAGTAGAAAGGTGCCCTACTTAGAATACACGGGTGCGTTGTACTTCTCAGCGAATAGTTGTTATACAATATGCTAGATAATTTTAGTGAAAATGGGGTAATGTTTTGGATACGTTTGGTATCCTTGGTTTTCAGTTCTAGATTGATGAGCAAATAATGCACAGTTTATCGTCATCTTGAGTGAAGCCAAGAAACCCACTGTATTTTTAATCTAGTAATATTAGCGTGTTCAGGGTAGTGTACGGGGACTATTAAACTATATATATATATATATATATATATATATATATATATATATATATATATATATATATATATATATATATATATATATATATATATATAAGATGATGAGGTTGGACGTAGTGTGTTTGAAACCAGAGATCAGCTCTAAACCTAGCGCTTAACCTAGTCCGATTAGGTTGACTGTCCGCGGATAGATGCTGTGCAAACTCTTCTCCGAGGCGTGTCGGTTGGGGGATAGTTTGAGGGTGTCATTGAATGACCTGGCGAAAAGGTATGAAAATTCCAACTAATAGGCTTGACCGAGTGGGGCGTATCCGACTTCTGGGTGTGGGATCCACGAGATCCGGTTACCGAATGGTTAGAGACAGTGGCGTGATTATATATCGTC
Source organism: Fasciola hepatica (assembly GCA_948099385.1). Classification (NCBI taxonomy): domain Eukaryota; kingdom Metazoa; phylum Platyhelminthes; class Trematoda; order Plagiorchiida; family Fasciolidae; genus Fasciola; species Fasciola hepatica. Next base: position 2,055,738 of record CANUEZ040000151.1, read on the forward strand.
AGTGGCATAGCTGCAATAGAACTCTCTCCGTCTGTAGGATTTTCACTTCTGATATTGTCCAAGCGCTGGCTTATTTCACTATCAACCGCGTACTACATCGAGGTAACAACCAAAACTAGAGGACACTGACTGGAAGAACGGGATCAATTTTTCGTCGAAAACCCGAACTCCAGGATAGTTGTCCCACTACGACGGTCAGAGCGGCGATCATTTTTACACTAAGGATGAGGAATAAAACGGTGAACACCGACAGTTACCCCTAGGTCTAGATGAAACCGGCAGCATAAAAACTAATGATGAGCAGCTAGCTAACAGCAGAGCATACGTACTAATAAATGGTAAATGAGCAGCATGGTGTACCCACTGAGAAGCAAAAGTAGCAAAACAATCTTACTTGTCTAGTCTGTACAAGCTGCATAGTAACCACATCACCAGGATAGGTATTAGCCGAATTTCCTCCCGGTGGATCGTTCTTAGCTTGACCGTACTTTTGCCATTTTTTGCGTTCTGCGATTTGCGAGGCCACAAGACGCTTTTCTATTTTGCTTTCTTTGATTTCTCTGACGAGGTTCCCATCTTCGTCACCATAATATTGAACAACGATTTTCACGCCTCGTTCCGGATCAAACTTTACCTCAGGAGGAGGAAGGTTTTCAATGTCGATATTCAAGTCAGCGCTAAATATAATAAATGGTGCAACAAGACAATTTATATCAAGAGAGTGCATTGAAATCTGATCCCATTTCATTCGTCATATTATTAACATTCTACACAAAGTTGTTTGTACTGCAGCTCATTAAATGCTAAGACATGGTTCTTTATGAATTCATAACTTATCTAACTTATGATACAGCGCATGGCACACAATTAGCTCTTTTAGATATCAACTCCTACTCATAAGAGTTTTTTCGCACACACTTTCGCATGAGTAGTGGAAAGGATATATACCCCCTAACCTCGAAGATCCACTAGATTATTAGGTATAACCGGCAACTAGATCCTGAAACTTGGAGTGAAAACCCCCATAGGGTCTCAATAGGCTAGGCATGGTGTAGCGGGAATCAACTTCGTTTATTTGTTCACCACACTGTGTATCCGAACTCTTGCTACCGACCACAGTTGCACGTGCACATCATCATCATCATCGTACAGCGTTAAACAGTAGGGCAAGCCCCACTGACCACAGCCTTTCTCATCATGTTGCACGCTGAATTAGAAAGTATGAATATACAATATGGACAGGGAGTGGACCTACATGGGTGGGAAAAGGAAAGAATGCCCTAGTAGCCAACACACGGAATACACAGTCTAACTGTACAAACGCACATCGATCAGTCATTCTGATTTGATAGGAAGTGACAACACGATCACCACTGTTCACGGTTCACTGCCATATCCTTCAGTGTCTCCAGCCAACTGGCAGACGGATCTTTTGGACCCCAACCACGAAGACGTGAAGCACCTACTTTTCCTAAGTCTGTTGTACATTTTTTCATTCCTCACTGCCACGTCATCTGTTGACCTCCACGCGATCTCTTCCACTCCCTAGGAGCAACGGAGAATGGGACACGGTACGGTAGACGTGTGTTTGACATACGTAACACATGCCCCAACCAACGAAGTCTACTAAGTTGGATTCGCTGTGACAGAGCGTTCTCCGAATTAGTACCCAATACTCGATTTCTGACCTCAGCATTTCCAACTCGGCTACTCCACCCGATCTTAGCGATACTACGTAAACATCGGTGGTCGAAAACCTCAAGACGACGAATATCTTCAGCACGCAGACTCCAAGTTTCGCAACCATACAACAAAACTGAACGCACTGCGGCACAGTATACACGACCTTTTAACTTCAGTGAAATACCAGATCGACGTCACAAGTGCTCCAGTCCAACGTACGCCGCTCGAGCCTTGGATATACGCGTGCTCACATCTACTACTGTGATCCCATCCGTCGTCACGCTGCTGCCGAGGTAGGTGAAGTGGCCGACAACTGACAGCACCTCCCCATCGAGGATCAAGTTCGGAATCGTTGACGTCCAGTCTTGTAACATCACATTGCACTTTGACGGTGCAAAGCGCATGCCGAATGGAGCTACAGCTCTTGAGAGTCTATCTAATGCACGTTGGGCATGTTCCGTGCGTTCGAACAAGCAGACAACGTCGTCTGCGTAATCCAGATTACACAGCTTCTCACTATTTCCTAGTTCGACGCCTACATCCTGAAGATTTTGCAGCGCACTCTCCATTATTTCGTCCATGACGAAGTTGAACAGGAATGGAGAAATGGGAAATTCTTGTCGAACACCGCTGGTCGTTTCGAACTGACCAGATAGTCCACCGTAAACTCTAACGCGGCCAGGAATATGAGAATACAATTATCTCCCCTCGAAATGGATAGAATAAGGACAATCATCGGAAAATCATAAACTAGGAGATAGAAATGGGCATCGTAATACGTAATTTGGGTTGGTGAAGGAAATTAACGAAGCATAGCACGTATTACAAACGGCTGGCACAAACCGGCAAAAAACCGATCGGTTTTCGGCCGAATTTGAGTGGTTTTCACTAATACGTCGAGCGGTTTTCGAGTGGTTTCTGATCGGTTTCCGAGTGGTTTGTGCCAATCGTTTGAAATACGTGATATGCTCCGGTAAGTTCTGTTGTTTTTCCCAAATTACGTTTCACGATGCTCATTTCTATCTCTTAGATTAGGACTTTCGGATTAATTGTTCCTACTTTATCCCTTTCGAGGGAATAAAATAGAGCGATCTATACCGAGGTACTTCCGGGCATTTCGACGAAGTAAACCAATATATTCCAACAAAACACCAACTAAGCATTGCACATTACTCCAATCGTCAACTTTTTTGCGCGTCAATTCATTTTTAATCCGCGTAAGATGGCTACTAAACAAACCGACCAAAAAAGCGGTCGGCATAATAGTAAAAAATGATCGAAAACCGGCCAAAAACCGATCGGTTTTGGAGCGGTTTTTGCTACGATGCTGAAGCATCGTAAAACGTAATTTGGGGAAAGTGACAGAAATTACCGAAGAACGTTGAGTTATCAAACGACTGACACAAACTGCTCGGAAACCGATTAAAACCGCGGAAAGCCGACCAGCGTAATATCAAAGACTGCTACAGAAACCGGCCACAAGCCGATTCGTATCGCAGAGGTTTTGCTACAACGGGACCCATAAAACAAACTAGAGTGAATACTGCATGCATAAACAAAAACGAAACAAAGGAATACACGGAGGAGCAAGAGTCAGAGACTGGTAGAGAGGTGAAAATGAGGAGGTAAGGGAATTGCGGGTGTAAATGACGTCAGACGTAGGTAATTTGGGTTTTAAAGAAGGGTGGGAGCCACTAATTGCCAAGCCTTGTCCAGGCCAGCCTTGGACTGCATGACAGCGCGTTTAGACAATACCTCTTCTGAAAGTTTATTTCACGCACAACTACAGTAAAAAAAAAGCATAAATTAGCCCGAATAATTATCAGTGCTCTGGGTTCCTTCAGTATCCCCTCCCCGACGTTGACGGCACCCAGTGATATTTACTGAATGAAATTTCACCATACGGCTTGCATGAGTCACCCAAAGACACCTAAATACGGAAAAACCAACGGGCCACGTACTCAACCGTCATGTTTCGCCTCGTGTCCAGATTGTGGTTCCGGTTGAAGTCTTAAAGTCTTGAAGTTCTACACGGGTTCGAGGCTTTGAGCCCAATTGTCCCGGTTCTTTAGGAAATCTTTGATCTTCTGTCGGATTCACCGAGCTGAAACGAGAGTAAAAAGAAGCGGGGGGGGGGGCGCGGGTGGCAGCGAAAACAAGATACATATAACCTCATTCAGTGTCACACTGTGGACAGTGCCTAAAGCTGAGTGGGGGTGCGGCATTCAGTTCAGTTCAATTGTCTTGAAGTTCAGTTCAGTTTGCACAGGACTTGGTGTGGCTAGAGCCAATTGTGTGTCCAGATAGTTGTGTTGTCGGAGCGTTTCCGTAGCTCCCAACACTGCGTGATTTTCTTTTACTGAAAGGCAGAAATTTTGTGCTGTATCAGCCCTGGCAGAGTAAGGTGGAAACAATAAGTAAATTGCATCTGACCCTAAAAGCTGCTTAACATAACTCGGGGCATACTGCCACCCAACATAGGTCTACTGCTTTCTTAAAGGCCTTCACTGTTGTGGTATTTATGACCTCTTCCGGGAGCTTATTCCAATAGGGTACCACTCTATTTGAGAAGTACTTCGCCCTAATTTGGAGCCTCGAATGCTTCCTTTGTAATCTAAGGCTATGCCCCCTTGTGCCTCTCTCGGGGACCAGAGAAAAAAGGTCTTCTCGACTTATTCCTGACAGTCCTTTCATTACCTTGAAGGTTTCTATCAAATCCCCGCGAATGCGCCGTCTTTCCATCGAGAATAGGTCTAGGGCGCGGAGACGCTCTGTGTAGTTAAACCCCCTTTGCCCAGCCACCATTCTAGTAGTCTTGAAGTACTACACGGGTTCGAGGCTTTGAGCTCAATTGTCCCGGTTCTTGAGGAAATCTTCGATCTTCTGTCGGATTCACCGAGCTGAAACGAGAGTAAAAAGAAGCGGGGGGGGAGGGGGCGGGGGTGGCAGCGAAAACAAGATAAACATAACATCATTCAGTGTCACTCTGTGGACAGAGCCTTAAGCTGAGTGGGGGTGCGGCATTCATGAACATATATGCGATAAAAGACAACTATTTTGTTTGTTTTTTTGACAAAGGAATTATTGGGAGAGGCCCAGGTTGAGGTCTAGCTTTTTCTTGAAGATAGTTTCGTTCTGCTAGAGAACAATATCTTCCAGAAGTGCATTCCACATAGTAATAACCCTATAGTTAAAAACGTTAATCCTTAGTGGAGTGCGTGGCCTCGGTTTGAAAACTTTTCTGCTGTGACCATGGAGAGAAGAGGCTGGAAAGACGGAGAAGAAGCAATCGCTTTGACCTGTTTCAAACAGGTGGAGCATCAAAAACAGATCACATCTTACGCGTCTTCAGACAAGGGGATGGAGGTTGAGTAGTGAGAGGCGGACGGGATAAGGTAGATGGGATAGACCCCTTACTGCCTTCGTGGAGGCCCGCTGAACTGCTTCTAGCATCTCATGGTCTCGAACAAGACCAGAGTGCACTATCTGACTACCCGAGCTAGGTTGGTGGCTAGATCGCACTTCTTCAGAAACAGGGTTGTGAACAGTTGGAACGGTCTGCCTGGTGGAATGGTAGATCTGCAGACAGTCCAATCCTTCAAAGGTGCCCTAGATCGCAAGTGGTACGAGATCTTTCCTTGTAGTGAGCCTCGAGTACATCAACTAGATGGATGACGGGTAACACTGTGGTCCTTCTGGAGTATGTTTTAACAGACTTTTTCCCTCATTGCATACTGTCTCAGTGAACGCTCACGATGCATAATGTCTCTCGCAGTTGATGTGCGATGAGGTTTTCCGTTTCGCTCTCAATTTTAGCGGGGATTCGACGAAATACACTCGGCAGTGGTGGGTGCATACCATCGAAGCAATTCTGGACGCTCGATTGGCCGTGGCCATTACCTGTCTTGTGCAAACTGAACTGAACTGAACTGAACTGAACTGAACTGAACTACCGCATTCCAGCAGAGGTCGGATATACGTGCCGAAAATTATGGGGAAATCATCCTTAGATATGCGCGGGAAGGACCTTCGAATCATGTTTAGGACTCGAAAGGCAGACTTGCTCGCAATTTCGTGATGATGAGAGAAGGATAAGTTACAATCTAACCAGAAACCGAGCACATTGTGTCAGTCGACCCTTGGCAGTGTGGTTGCTCCATTAATTGATTACGTATGACCAATCTCTCTGCCGAAAGACATGCTCACGCGTTTGTCATCATTAACTGGGAGGGTCCAATCCTCGGACCAACTTTTTGTTTCATAAACTGCAATTTGCAGGTCTTCAACGCTTGAACTCCAGAGGATTACATCGTCTGCGTACATGGCAATGTTCGCAGGAAGGGCTGTCGGTAGATCGTTTATATAGATCAAGAAAAGAAGTGGACCTAAGTCCGACCCTTAGGGGACCCCAGTTGTTACTGGGGAGGGTTGAGACAAAACATTCCCGACTTTAACCACAAAGGGGCGGTTGGTAAGGAAGCTACGTAGGATGGCCAACATGGAGCCTGTGATCCCGTATGTCTGTAGCTTATAAAGAAGAGGGGCATGGGGGATTTTATCGAAGGCCTTAGCAAAATCGATGAATACAGCGTGTGAGAGCTGGGCATCATCATAGGCTATCGTTAGACTATCCATGACAGTAAGCATATTGGTGATGCATGATCTGCCAGGAAGTGACCCGTGTTGGGACTGGGAGAGGATCTTATTTCTATGAAGATGAGAAAGAACCTCACTCTTAAGAATTCCCTCAAAAATTTTGCTGGGGATGCTAGTGAGGCTTATGGGTCTGTAACTAGAAGCAAGGTGTCTACTACCCTTCTCAGAGATGGGTGCGATCACTGCTTTTTTCAGTTACGAGGGAAAACTCCATCGTCAACACATTGCTGAAAAAGCGAGGCATAAGGAGCAGCTAATATATCCGCGGCTTCCTTGAGAATACGGGGTGGATCAGGTCAGGACCCATAGAGCAATATTGGTTGAGCCGTCGGAAACCTTGAGCGACTGCACAAATGGGAATAGTGACGCGGTTGAGGGTGGTGGTCAGAGATAACGGATGCATGGTAGGGTGGGATGATATGGGTATGGAGCTAAAAACTGTACGGAAGTAGGAGCTGAATGCCTCGGCTACTTGGCTAGGGGAAGTGATTGGCGATCCGGCACTATCTTTGAGAGCTAATGGCGTCGGAGCTGTACCCCTAAGACAGTGCATGTACTGAAAGAAAAATGCCTTATTGGTCCGTGATCGATCAAGTACAGATCGTTGGACTGCATTCTGATAGGACCTAATCTTGTCTTTGCATATGTTCCGTATGATCCTGAAGTCTTCTGCATCACGGGCAAGGCCTGTAGCTTTATATCTAGCAAAGAGGCTTGCGCGTTCGTCTAGAATGCGCCTAATGGGGCGAGGGAGGGTTCGCTTAGCGGTCTGTGGGCGATGAATCCTGGGGACAAATAGCCTATCAGCTAAGGAGGTTAACTCTCTAAGATTCTCTGTCATTTCATCCGCAGAGTTACTTGGGTTAGTTGAATTTAGCTGGGAGCGAAAAAATGTACAGACTTGGTCAAAATTGGTCCTTTTGAAGGATCTCAAAATTTTGGCTTCTGAGGGAAGAGGAGGCCATTTCACGATATAATCGAACCCAATGAGAATGTGATCACTTTTGCCGAGGGGCTGCAAGTAATGCACCACATCTATTAGGAACCGATCATTGGTGATGACCAGGTCTAGTAGGGACGGGGCGTGGCCTGTGCGATATCTAGTCGGATCTCTTACGTTCTGCACCCATGAGTTTTTCAGTACGAGATCAAGGAAGGGTTTACCGAAAGTGATATCCGGGGCATCAGCTCTTTGCCAGTTTGTACTGGGAGAGTTGAAGTCACCAGTGACTAACAGATGGGTGAAGTCTGTATAGCTTTTCAGGGAGCCTAATAAGTCTATGAGACCTAGGCTGTCAGTTGAATTGCATGCGGGAGGACGGTAGACAACACCAAGCAATAGGGTGACTGTCCTAGAGAGGTTAAACACGGCCCACAAGCAATCAATACATGAAAATGTTGGGGCTGTCAGTAAGGTGGGAGGAGGGATCGAATTATCGTAGTATATGATGACCCCGCCGACACGACCTCTACTGGAGTCCTGCCTTACTGTAAAGTATCCCGGAATGGATATTTCGGCATCAAGTATGTCAGGGGTGAGCCAGATTTCTGTGAGGGCTATGATCTGAGGCTCTTTATCCACTGCAAGCTGCCGAAGCTCCGGGATCTTGTTCAACACACTCAGGCAATTGTCGTAAAAACACTTGGGCACATGCTCCGGAGTTGTTGCAGAATCGCCAGAGGCAGATGGTTTTGGGTTTGAGGAGTTCAGTTCAGTTCTGTTCAGTTCAGTTTGCACAAGACAGGTAATGGCCACGGCCAATCGAGCGTCCAGAATTGCTTCGATGGTATGCACCCACCACTGCCGAGTGTATTTCGTCGAATCCCCGCTAAAATTGAGAGCGAAACGGAAAACCTCATCGCACATCAACTGCGAGAGACATTATGCATCGTGAGCGTTCACTGAGACAGTATGCAATGAGGGAAAAAGTCTGTTAAAACATACTCCAGAAGGACCACAGTGTTACCCGTCATCCATCTAGTTGATGTACTCGAGGCTCACTACAAGGAAAGATCTCGTACCACTTGCGATCTAGGGCACCTTTGAAGGATTGGACTGTCTGCAGATCTACCATTCCACCAGGCAGACCGTTCCAACTGTTCACAACCCTGTTTCTGAAGAAGTGCGATCTAGCCACCGACCTAGCTCGGGCTTTTATCAACTTCTTTTCATGTCCCATTGTTCTGGAATCTACGGCCAACTGGAATAGACTATCTGGTCTAAGGCCCGAAAAGCCCTTCATTTCCTTAAACGTTTCTATGAGATTTCCTCGATTTCTCCTCCTTTCCAAAGGGAAGAGATTCAGGTCACGGAGTCTCTGCTCGAAAGTCCTACCTCTCTGCCCTTCAACTATTCGCGTGGCGAGACGTTGGACTTCCTCCAGACAGGCGGCTTCCTTTTTGTAGAAGGGTGACCAAGCCTGCACACTTCCTTCTAAGTGAGGTCGTACCATAGCCATGTAGATAGGTACGAATATCTCCGGCTGCCTGCAAGACAAAGCTGATCGCAGTCTAAAGAGCTCCCCAGGAGCCTTATGCGCAGCAGTGTTGCTCTGCTCCGACCATTTGAAGTCACTGTTCATGATGACCCCAAGGTATTTAACCCTACTGACTTCCTCTACTGTGAACAGCCCTTGATCATGAGCTAGAGTTAAGCTCTCTGTTGCCCTTGACAACAAATGGCTTTTTTGAGCTTTCAGAGGTAAGTTTCATTTGTATGCCCAGCTCAGGACGATACCTATTTCCCTGCCCAAGTCCGCCCTACCCTCAGATCCAACAATCCTCACATCATCCGCAAAAATAAAGCTGGGCGATCGAAGAGCGGATGCCAGGTCCTTATTAACTAACAAGAATAGGACCGGGCCTAGGACGGATCCCTGAGGTACACCACTGGTGACATTCACCAGACTGGAGCACCTGTCCCCCACTTTGACGTAAAACGTCCTGCGGGAGAGGAAGTCCTCCAGCCACCTAAATACTCCCCCACCTATGCCGAACGTCTCCATCTTGCATAGCAAATGACGATGATTAACGGCGTCGAACGCCTTGCTAAAGTCCAGGTAGCATACCTCAACCTCCTTACCTTCGTCCAGTCGCCGAGTTACTTCATCTAAGAAGCACAGGAGATTGGTCAGACAAGATCTCTTTTTCAGGAATCCGTGCTGCGCCGGACTTAACGTGGAGTGCTGCAGTAAGTGCTGGCAGATGTGGGCACAGATGACCTTCTCAATGACTTTACATAGGATGCGAGTTAAGCTTACCGGCCTGTAGTTTTACACGGCCGACTTAGGCCCATTCTTATGTATTGCCACGACTGCCGCGACTTTCCAGTCCTGAGGCAGCTCTCCCTGGTCCAACGTGGATCTATACAATCTGCATACCGATGGAGCTATGATATCCGCCAACGGCTTGATGATAGCTGGATGAATGCCATCTGGGCCCGCTGACCTGTGGCTGTTTAATTCCTGTAGGTACTTACGCACGCATTCCTCTGAGAGATCTAGCTCGTTTAACTGAGGAAAAGGATGAACCAGAGTCAAATCTACTCGTACCCCACCATCCATTCTATGTACACTACCAACGTATTCCCCCAGGGCGTCTGCTTTGCCCTGGTCATCAGTGACAATACCATAGTCTCCAGTGGATAGCGGACCTACGGTATTTCTTGTTGAGCCTTTAGACCGTACATAGCTGTAGGACTTTTTCGGCTGCTGTCTTACAGACTGGGCCAACTTGAGCTCAAATTCCCGCTTGGAAGTTCTCAAGAGGCTTACAGACTTGTTTCTCAGCTTTGTATATTGGTTCCAGGCAAGCTGGCTGTTCAGTTCACTTTGCACAGGACTTGGTGTGGCTAGAGCCAATTGTGTGTCCAGATAGTTGTGTTGTCGGAGCGTTTCCGTAGCTCCCAACACTGCGTGATTTTCTTTTACTGAAAGGCAGAAATTTTGTGCTGTATCAGCCCTGGCAGAGTAAGGTGGAAACAATAAGTAAATTGCATCTGACCCTAAAAGCTGCTTAACATAACTCGGGGCATACTGCCACCCAACATAGGTCTACTGCTTTCTTAAAGGCCTTCACTGTTGTGGTATTTATGACCTCTTCCGGGAGCTTATTCCAATAGGGTACCACTCTATTTGAGAAGTACTTCGCCCTAATTTGGAGCCTCGAATGCTTCCTTTGTAATCTAAGGCTATGCCCCCTTGTGCCTCTCTCGGGGACCAGAGAAAAAAGGTCTTCTCGACTTATTCCTGACAGTCCTTTCATTACCTTGAAGGTTTCTATCAAATCCCCGCGAATGCGCCGTCTTTCCATCGAGAATAGGTCTAGGGCGCGGAGACGCTCTGTGTAGTTAAACCCCCTTTGCCCAGTCACCATTCTAGTGGCTAGCCCTTGCATTTTCTCCAGACAGTCTATATCTTTCTGGTAGTACGGTGCCCAGGCCTGCAAGCAGTACTCCATATGGGGCCTAACTATGGCCTGATATATCGGAACGAAAATATCCGGATCTCTACATAATGGGTTTTACCCGAACGAATTCTCTTCTGGCCATATTGGCCGCTGCGGTGCACTGCTTCGACGGCTTAAAGCTGTTGTCCATTATAACGCCCAAGTCTTTGACCTGCGCGACCACTTGCAACGAACCCACACCATTCCCACTAGCCCCTGTATTTGTGGTCAAGCATTGACACTTGGTGAGGTTGAGTGGAAGGTCCCATTTGAGTGCCCAGTTTTGTACTGCTAACACGTCAAGTTCTATACCTACTCCAGCTATCCTGACGTCATCGGCAGACATAAAGGTTGGGTTTGTAGACTCGTGCTAGGTCGTCGATGTAGATGAGGAAGAGCAGAGGGCCAAACACGGAGCCCTGTGGCACCCCACTTATTAGGCCTTCCTATTTCGAGGCATGAACACCCACCTTAACACTGAAAGTTCACCCTGCTAAAAGACCATTTGTCCATTGTCTTGCCTTTCCGACAACTCCCATGGACTGCAGTTTGACGTCCAGAAATCTGTGGTTCACTGAATCAAACGCTTTGCTGAGGTCCAAGTAGCAGACCGCAATCGGTTGCCCTTCGTCCAGACGCTTGGTTACCTCGTTGAGGAACAGCGGGAGGTTCGTCAGAGAGGATCGCCCTGCCACAAATCCATGCTGAGCATTTGATATGAGGTTGTGTTGAACCAAATGCATAGAGATCTGTTTCCTGATTATTCGCTCCAGGCACTTACACAGTACTGAAGTCAATCCAACCGACCGGTAGTTTTCGAACTTTCGCCGGGGTCCACTCTTGTAAATTCACACCACTGTTGCTCTCCTCCAGTCTCCCAGCACAACTTCCTCTCTAAGTGACGTTCCATACAGCTTCGTCACCGGAGCCTTCAGGACTTCGGCCAAAGGCTGAACGATTGCTGGATGAATCCCGTCTGGTCCTGCTGCTCCATTTCTATTCAACGTTTGCAACGCCGCGTACACTTTTTCTTCTGCTACAGTAAGTTCGGATATCGGAGGCACCTGTGGCTCCTCTATTTTTTCCCCTAAATTATTTTCTGGTCGATATATGCTCTTGAAGAATGCCAAGAGTATGTCGGCCTTGTCTTCGTCGTTTAGAGCTAGTCGTCCCTGTGCTCCTTCCAAAGTTGCCACACTTTCATGCGTTTGTGGTATTGCGCGTAAGCATAGAACCACTTTGAGTTTGTGCGAACCGACGCAGCTAACCTACGTTCGAAGGCATATTTCTCCACTCTTTGGGTCGCTTGAGCTCTGCTCCAGGCCATCTTGTAGCTATTCCATGCCTCATGAGTTGTGCACAGCTTGTACGCCGCCCATCGCTGCCTACGAATAACTAGCCTTGTGGACTTTTGACTCCCACCAAGAGGGCGAATTCCTACTGCTAACCACCCTCAGGGTTGCAAACTCCTGTGTAATTTCGATTAGTTCCATCTGAGTGGCCTCTCGAAGCTCCTCTACGGAGGCGTTGCATGTCTCGGTGTCCACTGAATTTCCTCCGCCGCCCTCCTTAATTCACCTATATTGACTCTCCTACAGCACCGAAGTAGCATGGTTTCCTTCGGCGCCTTTGCTAAGTCTTGGTGTGACCCTTAGGACTACTCGAATACTTTTGCCAAGTGACCCTCCCCACCTAGTTTCTTTAACGTTTTGATTGTGCCGCGTTATGATTAAATCAATGGGATACGGGTGCTGTCCACCTCTGTGCCTAGTGGCCTGCGTCACATGCTGCGTAATTGCATGTAACTGGACCCAATGCAAAAGCTTGTCGCCTGTTGATCCCCTAGGTGCAATCTCGCTTTCTCAGTTAATTTCGAGCAGGCTGAGATCCCCTTATAAGACGAACTCCTTTGTCTGTGCCAGCATTGCTTCCAGCATTTGCAAAAGCTTAATGTCTTCTTTATCTGTCGCCAGAGGTGCCCTGTAGATACAGATGATTCATAGTGCCTGCACGTCGAATCTGATAAAGTAGGATCCGGTATGTACACTACCAGAGACCAAGTTGAAGGGAGCCTCCTCATGGCCTTTGTTTGTCCGTATTAGTAGTGCTTGTAACGTAATTTTGTGGAAATCCTCCATGGTCCTTGTCATCTGTATTTTTGAGACCGTGCCCTTTATCCTATGGACCCTCGAACAAGTAAAGCAAGCATCAATCAATGCACTCGAACATTTGTTTATATTTGGCTCACATGCCGTGGCGTAATTTTGATTCCAACTCGGACTGCCGCAACAGTGGTACCTGACATTGGCCTCTGTTGAACTCCGGTCCTCGTCACTGATCGTTGTGGTCGTACAGCAGAGCACCGTACAAAAAACGAATCAATCTTGTTCTGATTTTGAGATTCGTTAATTTGGCTACGCGTCACTTTAGATAGGAATAACCGTTACATTATCCAACCTGGAATCTTCCCGAGGAAATCAATCAGAAAAGCGAAGAAGAGAACAAAGTCAAACAGAAGTTGGACAGGAATTAACCCGGCAAGTCCCTGGGGTATTTTTGTTGATAATGATTCTTTAGATATCGCTAGATCTACTACTACTGCAAGTGCAAATTCACGCACTTTGGCCAATGATATAGGGTTTACAGATGGTGATACCTATAGATTGATAATGGTAGAATTAGAAAATCAGCTCAGGCAGGCTAGAGAAGAAGCTGAGCTAGTCAGGAAAGAACAACTTAGAAGACTGGGGTGAGAGGTGGTTTCGGAAACCACGGAGCGCACGACCGTTCAACCTAGCGATTCAGTGGAACGACTGAAGCCGACCCGTATCAGCGGAACACACAAAATTGGCTTACCAAGAGTGGAATTGTCCCCTTTTGACGGAAGAGCAGAACGGCAAAGCAAATTCATTAAACAATACGAGAACTTTGTGGAAAGGAGAGTGTCTGACCCCGGGCATAGATCCTTGTAATTGCTTCATTACTGTCTTCAGGGAGCCAGGGATGTGAACGGCGGATGCTCAATGATGGATCCCAGAGAGAGTTACACCCGAGCACTGGGAACCTTGAAAGGCCTGTTCGGGCAACCATTTCAGGTAGCTTGGAACAAGATCGACGGAGTACTATCAGAGGCAAACCTTCAAAATGCGAGTCAGGTTCTCTAGTCAGTCTGGTGATCAAACTGCAGAACTGCAGCATCGCCCTTAATCTTCTAGATTATCGACCGGACTTCACCGCCACGGGAAGTTCTTCGTTATCGCTGGCTAGTTGTATAGGTTACTAGGAACATAGCTGGCTATTTTGGGTCAAATCATCCCAAAACTGTACTCGAATTTCAAAGATTTTTCTCCAGTACCTTTATCATTCCTTTTACTGGAAAACTTCTACCCAAGATTAGAGATACGAAACCGCTAACACAACTGAAACAATGCTCCATACCATTGGTGGACCTCGCGAAGGATGCTATCTTCAATGCTCGTATTCATCAAGACCTTGAGGACATCTCAGCAAGACTGACGATCCTGGATTATCATATCGCCAAGCTTGCTCCGCTACTGTGCCTGATGGACCCCGCTGCAAGCTATACGCAACAGCTGCTTAAATCTGCTACTGACTTCCATGAATCTGTTTCTACCGAGATCTTTAAGCACATCTTAAATAGCAAAAATGCTACAGCCTTCAATCTCCCGGACAAGGTCCCAGTATAACAACTGAAATCCACCTTGTTCAGGGCAGCTGGCATGGAGCATCATCCATGCACGTGCACAGGGTTACACAAGCTTTCACCAAGCCACACATGTCCCATCCTTTTCCAATTTCCTTCCGATCAAATAGCAAGGGAATTTATAATAATAATGGTTTATTTCGGGGACACCCGAAGCATGCTCGATTGCATGATCATATGATACAAGTGAGGTCACAAAAAGGTTCCTTGGATATTCATTTGGGTAAATGAAGCCTAAAAGTGTACAGGTTTTAGTGGTCGCACGAATGATTGCCCGGCAAATTTGAGTGGGGGTGGAAGTACCTTTTCGAAATGAGTGAAATGGGCTCCGCCGTCGAGATACGTGATGAAGTAAAGCGGTGGCAAAGTAAAAACGCGCAGTATTTTGGATAGCGTCGATGTAAAGTCGCAGGGGTGAGTAAACTGACAAAGAAAACTTTCGAAAAAGCACCAACGAAAAATTGGAGAATTTTGGGTGATGAAGGACATACACTTGAGCCAGTAGTCCAGATGACCCGGAAAATAGCAGAAATATAATATCGAAGGATTTGTGGTGTCCTTCGAGGAGGGGGAATGCGTAAATGAAATAGTCCGTTTAACCACGGAATTAGTATTTACTATTCATCAAGAGGTTGTGGAGAAGCCCTCATAAAGATGTGGATGTAGATGCCAGAGCCTGGAAATTTCACTGTAGCAGAGTGACGAAAGTTGACAGGTGAGTGAAACACGATTCGAATAAAGGGTTCGTCTCAGGTTAATTGGTGAACACAAGTTGACAACAGGATGGATACAGGAGTTGATATACGATGATCTTATGAAGTCGAATGGGGCTGGTGCATAAACGATACTGTCAAAACATGTAAAGAATCGCTTAACGGGATGCTCTCGTAAGAGTCTGACATGGGGCATTTGGGAAACAACCGGGAGGTCAGTAAAGTGGCATACGTATAGTTCATTTCCAGAAAAGGTTTGGAGAAATCGCTTTTGCAGTGTTCTTCGGAGTAGATGCTTAATCGTGGAGGACTGATGAAAAAATGGCAATAGGTAATAGGTGGGTGAAACGGCGCTCGACTATTGGTTTATCGGGGGTTACTCCAAGACTGACCGATGAGGAATACAAATGTACAACGAAGTGGGCATAATAGTGGTTTATATGTTTAATATCTGGCGGAGTAAACTGGGGGTAGTACATCACTGGAGTCTTCAGAAAGTGCAGATAATCGTGTGAATAGGTACGTTGAAGAAAGTCCAACCTGAGACTTTGGAAGGGACAGACAGAATAACGGCAGCCTAAATTACAGTAGTTGATTTTCAGCTAAAGATGCAGAGAGAGCACTATGGATTATGGTGCAGGTGGCTGACCATGAATCTTGCCGGAGCAGCGGCAGTGGTTCATGGATGAGTGAAAAGTGATACAATTATGGATTTTTCCGGGTTCGTTGATGAGTAGCATGAGAGCATCTAAAGTTGGTAACAAGGTGGATGCGGGAGGTAGGCATATAGTGGACTGATGCAGTCGTGTAAGAGTAGTACATATGAGCAGCTCTCAGGAATTGCAGGTGATTGCAAAGCTGGATATGCTGTAGTCTGACATGAAAAGCTAAGGAGGCAATCGAACTATTTATGTCCTGGATTGTAAATACTTCATTGCCAATGCAACTGTCATGAAATGCAAATGGCTGAATGAGAAAAGATGCAACGGAAGGATACACTGAACACAGAGGTGGTGTCACGCCGATGAAGCGCTGGAAGGAGGACCATTTCGTTTTGTGTGGAATTGTTGGCAGGTGAGAGATGAATCTTCAAATGATGGTTTTGTTTAGATAAATGTAGTGGTGACATACAAATTATCAATTGGATGAATGGTCTCTCCGAGAGTATATCAGGAATTGTCATATTCATAATAAAGATCTGAACAGTGAAACAGTTTCATGTTTTGGGGTACAGAATCCGGTAATTGGACATAATAGAATGAGGGTAAACATGGCGTCAGTTCAGACAAATAAAAGATAGGTCAATGGATATAAATGCCGGTGGTCGCAAATAGTAGGGTACATTTCTGAGCCGAGTGAGTATATGTGCATATGTTGATGTGGAGCTTGACCGGTTGTATGGTGAACCTTGTTCAGGAACGTTGGAGGAGGCAATGGGTGGCAGCAGTAAGATGCAGGGGACGTTGTTTTTCAACCTGCAGTTGGCGCTAGTGGGTGAGGCTGGCCGTGCGCTGGACACCCAACCTGAAAACCAATTCTGGTGACAGGAGGTGCGATCCGCCAGCCTAGTTGCGCCCGCATATCGTTGCGGTTGGCCTGCACGCCCGATGTGCCCCGGCCAAAGCGGTGGATCTGACCGCGCCTCACACCCTTGGGAGTGACATGAGTTTTCTTGGTGGGGCCAAACGGCCGTAGGTATCAGGTAATCCGTGATCAGGAGACCAGGCACCAGGGGATTCCGGAACGTAACCAAGGTAGAGTACAGATAGCCAACGGTCAGGTAGATGCGTAGGCCAGGTTAGTGACCGGCGTGGTCTCCAGAGTATTAAGAGTCTTCGAGAGAAAGGTACGCACGAATGAAGGTCTGGAAATAGAGAAAAAGTGGAGGAGTGCAGTCTGGGATGCTTCCAGCTGAGGATAAATGGGAATCGATACAGAGAGGCAACAATAATAGACAGTGACTCTCTGAGACTAGTTTTTCGATTGCAGAAGGCGGGAAAACTAAGAATGGTTATTTAATTTCATGTGTCATAGACCGCCGGTGTTTGCGCGATTCTAAAGTCTAGACCATCCTCTTAGGCTTTGTTATCGGATATGTCTACATTTAGGAGCTGTAAGTTTTGGGTAACCGTAAGGAATTTATCCAACGCACTTCAAAACCGATGGCTGGAAGTAGAACTGCGCTTTTCTAACGGTAATTTATTCCATAAGTTAGAGTACACTGTGATGAAGAAATGTGAATGTTAGCTGGTGTTGGTAATAGGGGATGAAAGGGTAAGAATTCTAGAACGTAGTGGACAGCTAGAAACGGGCGCAAAGTGCAGTGGATTAGAAGTATATGTCCGACTGTGAAGGATGTTATACAAAAAGATAAGGTTCAGTTTCATACGGCGAAGCTATAAAGGGTCCAGTTTAAAAAGTAAGCAGCCTTCTTCATAAGTGAGGGACGAGCTCCATCCAATCAGTGGCTTGGTAAAACTACATTGAACTGACTCATTACCAATTCTGTCTGATTTCCGCATGCTAGAAAAGATCAGTGGGCAGTATTCTAATAAAGGCCTGGCATGAGATTTATAAAGGAAAAGAATGCAGTTTCGAAGTTGGGAGGAGCGAAATATTGGCCCTAGACACTTTCTGGCCTTAGCAACTTGGAGGGCCGAATATTCCGAGAAATTAAGGGTGCAGGAATAGTTCAAGCCGAGGTCCCGAACTATTTGCTTGTTAGCAATGGTTGAACCACAGACGGTTAAGGATCCTGGAGGAAGCTTGCACTTATATGTAAGAACCTCACATTTGTCAGCGGAAAAATTCATCTGCCAAGTTGAACACCATCCATGAAGTGCAGATATGTCTTTGGAGATGTTTGAGATAGCCGAGGCGATGCACTCAGGCTTGAATGAGTATACAATTTTAATGTCATCAGCAAAAAGAAATGGGGTGCCATGGCTCACTGAGAGGAATACGTCGTTTATGTACATGAGGAACAACAGAGGGCCAAGAACTCTACCCTGTATAACACCGCTTGTAACTGGTTTAGGCTTGGAACGGTGTCCGTTTATTGAGACAACCTGAGAGCGATTAGACAGGTAAGAATTGATCAAAGATAGTAAAGGGTCACTAATGCCAAATGATCGGATTTTGGCCAGAAGATGTGGGTGTGGTACGCGGTGAAGTGCCCTTGACATATCCAAGTAAAGTACTATAAGGGCCATTCCATTGTCTGCCGTTTCAGTGATGAAATTTAAAAAATCGAGTTGGCAGGTTGCGCAAGATCTTGATTGAAGGAAGCCGTGTTGTCGAGGATTAATAACGTCCAGTTGAAAGAGGTGCTTGACGATGTGTTCTTTCACGATTTTTTCCATTAGCCGAGAGAGGACAGGTGTATGGTTAATGGGACGGCAGTTTGTTACCTCATGCAGCGGACCTTTCTTGTGATGCGGGATTATGACTGAGCGTTTCCGGTTTGCGGGCCTCAGACCATAGTTCACTGATAGGGTAAATATATTCAGTAGTAGGTCGGGTAAGTCAGGTCCACATTTAACTATTGCGGTGGGTGGTAAGCCGTCAGGTCCTAGGTAAGATGATGGCTTGAAAGTGGTTAATAATTGGGAGATAATTGAGGCGTCAAATTCCACTGTGGACAGAGTTGAAGCAACCTTCGCTTGCCCTCAATACAGCGTATAAGTCGGTCAGGATTACTGCCGACAAGACTCCTACTCAAAGACAGGTGTCAAGGACAGCAATCCCAACAGTGCCTCCCACTAGTACCTCACAAGCCGGCCCTCGGCAGAAACTAGCCTCAGCCGAGCAATCACCATCCCTCAACCCAGCAAGCCCTGCACCAATTCAGGTGTCTGTCGACCTTGGCAACTCACCCTTGTCGGACCCCAGGTAACATCCAGTGGACGACAGATACCTCTGGATGCAGCTTTGACCCCCACCCGCAGAGTATCTACCCCACCTGCCCTAACAACGGCACCGTAGATCGGGCATTAGGGACCTCTCCATCACCGACAATATCTCCACCAAGTATGCATGTTCGTAGGACACAGGCTACCTCTACTCCCACTACCTCATCCGGTCGGGCACATCCGCCTGTCCCTCCTGCCCTTACTAGATCTCTCAATTCCTTCGCGAACCTTACCGGACCAACAAAACGTGCAGACGCGAGACCCACTCCGGTCCGTCATCAAGTGCAAACAGATAGGGTGGGGCCCCACTGCCAGGGCCCCTCTACCTGGCAATCCGAGGTAAAACCGGAAAGCAATTTTCGAACATCTGTGGGCTCCCAGAGGCAACCGTACCGATCCATCCACAAACCCGGACCCAACCGTGCAGACTCTAGGCCTACAGAAGGCACTAGCTTAAAGATACAAGCATCCATCTCACTCGAGCCGCTCTCGAATTGTCAGAAAACTCACAATAGGGTCCGACCCGAGCCCAACCCCACTCGATATCAAGCCTCCCCAGAGACCCAGTGGCCGGCTTTCGACCAGTTTTCAGCACCACCACGTATGCCTCCATGGATAATACAGGTTGCCGTGATATCATATATGGTGTCGGGCAGATCTTTCCTTCCACCTCTGGCCCAACATGCCTTGGCTTCAGTGCCCTATACCCCTCCAAATGGGGTGTTCGATTTCACCCCTCCGAGGGTCCTCCAAGACCCATGTCACCGCCAGTTTCAACCCTTCCTGTAGAACGTTCCTAGTCTCCCATTTCCCCTTTCCGTGGACCACCTCAGTGCAGTCCGCCATCTTGGCACAAGCTTCAACTTCCACCCCACCCCCGGACCGCTCCCGTTTTGTCGCCCTTATCCCTCACTCAACCACGATCCGCGTATAGCATCAAGCCCCGGGCTAATGCACCAAATGTCCATGAGTCCTTACCACCACCATCTCCCCCTAGCTCCTTCCGTGCCTCACTTTCCCCCTCCAGGATTCGGCCGTTTCAATGAGAACCCCCTAGCCGCTCTTCAAATTACGCCCAGCTTGAAAGCCCAGCAGCGCATTTAGTCACAGGCACAAACTCTTCATCTAAAACGCCATTAAAATGGGCCGAGCTTCGACCACTCATCGTAAGCCACACCTTATTTGACGATCCTTCACTACCTAATCAAATGAAATTACGGCTCTATCTACTGAGGACCTAACAAAAAACACCTTGTCGCTCTTACTACTTGACCTCCGCTCTCTCCTTCCAAGACTGCCCCTGCTTAGAGTGCTTGCGTTAGACCTTCACCCTGATATCTTACTAGTCACCGAGACGTGGCTGGCGGATCACACCCCATTAAACCACGTATCCATACCCAGCTACCAAGCCACCGCTAACAGTAGATCTGATCAAAGAGGAGGCGGCTGCATCATTTATACCAGACACATATTCACGGCCAGTAAGTTCCATCATCCTATTCTTGACAACAGTCTAGACTCAGTCTGGCTCACTATCAAAGAAGATCAACAACCACTTCTCATAGGATGTCTCTACCGTCCTCCGAACCAGGGCATGCACGAGTTGACAGCAATAATAGACGCATTCAACCATGTCTCTGACCTCCCCGTAACCGCTAAAATTCTAGCTTGTGGTTTCAACGTGCCTGAAATACGCTGCCACCCCATGGCATCGCCCCCAAAACTCCATGATTTCCTTTCGTGTATCCATGTGGGTAATTGGGTACAGCATGTTTGACCCCCCACTGGAGGGAGACATACGTTAGGCCTCATCTTCACTATCGATATCAAGAATTTAGATACCAAAATCTTAAGTCACTTCACCGGCAGTGACCGTAAGATGGTATCCTGTGTTTTTACTGCACCCTGGCCTCACACTGATAAGTCAGCAGAAACACACCTTCCGATCACCAATAAGCAAAACTATAGAGCTCGCTGAATTGGTCTACCTTCTCTTATCCATCCCATAAACTGAGACGAATCCATTTTATCTAATGACGTAGAGATAGCGGCTGCCCAACTGTATTCTAATCTTCATTACTGCCTCGACAAAATCAATCCAGCCTCAGGGCCTATCATGAGCAAACAGCTGAACTCTTAAGATCGTCTTAACGGTAACCTAGCCAAAATCCAACAAAGATTCACTAAAACGAGGGACTGCCCGTTGTCTCTTGAAATAATACGTATATCCCATACGATTAAACTGCGTTTGGATTCTTCTAAGGAGAAACAGAAACTAGATGCCTTAAGCCACTCAAACAAGGTGGAAGCACTGGCCAGGCTAATGAAGGTCAGAAACAAGCAACCCAATCAAGATATCTTATATTTGAACTATTACAACAATTACTTGGATGATGCTCTTTTAATTGCGGAGGCTTTCAGCACCTACTTTGCCTCCCCTTTAACAACGGATGACGCCACATCCATCCCCTCTCTAGATCCGGTGCCATCAGTAACTTTCTCAACTGTTATGTTCTACTCTGATGAGGTTTCAGCCCATGTAGCAAGAAAACGACCGTCCTACAGGCCAGGTCCGGAAGCACTACCACCGGCGATTTTCAGTCGAGGTGGCGAAGATGATCCAATGTTGCTGAGAAACATATTCAGTTTGTCACTCAGGTGCAGTGTCTTCCTTTCTCAATGGGAAACGTCCACTATCATACCCATGCGCAAAAGAGGATCACTTCTAGATCCAGTTAACTATCGGCCGGCGAACCACACCCCGGTCGTGTCCAGAATCATGGAGAGAATGATCAAGGAAAGGCTGACACGTCACCTTCTTAACCATAATCTAATCAACGCTGGTCAGCATGGTTTTCTGAAAACCAGATCAAGTGCGACATGCATGACAGATTTCCTCAACCTGGTCACAGAGGCTGCCAATATTAGTAAATCGACAGTCGTGATCTTTTTGGACATGACCAAGGCGTTTGACCGAGTATCCCACGTCCGGTTACTACGGAAGATCAAAACATATGGAATCGTGGACCCGATGCCCGCTTGGTTTGCATCTTATTTAACAGCCCGAGACCAGGTTATAAGTATAGGCTGAAATTTGTCCGAACCCCGTCCCGTAACCAGTGGGGTGATACAAGGTAGTGTTCTCGGCCCACTACTGTTCCTAATGTACTTTGACAATATATTTATCATTTTCCAACAGGGAGTTCCCTTCCTGTTCGCAGACGATATAAAAATCATGTACACTTTTGAGCCTGCGGCGTTAGCCTCTACAGTAGATGACATTACAAGGGAACTGCTCACTCTCAGCTCCTGGAGTGATGATCGGAAAATGAGTTTCTCCTCCATAAATAGTAATAAAATTGCGTATAAATGTCACGTCCCCACTGGAAGATTTAGTATAAACGGCCAATCCCTAACAAATAACCCTCAGGTACGTGACTTCGGTCTACACTACTCATGTAAGTTTGACTTTTTGGAACACGCAGCCATCCAGGTGGCTGAAGCATGCCGTAAGATCGGGCTAATACATCAAACATTTATTTTGCCAGAAAGTAAACTAAATATTTTTAAGTCCCATGTTAGACCTCTTCTGGAATACGGCTCAATCATTTGTTCCAACCTGCGACGGAGAGACCGAATGGCGTTTGAGAACGTATAACGGACATTTACGAAACAGCTCCTATTTTTTTCTTCGCCCTCAAATTACATGGAAAGTTGTGATCTGCTGAAAATCGATCCCTTATGGCTACGCCGCATAAGAAATAACCTTCTATTCTTTAACAATATCTTAATGAATAGATCATGTAGTTCAGCACCGCAGGTGAGAACCATTTCTACTTATCCCTTAAGTAACAAGGAGTTCTTGGTTTCTGTCCCCTTGCCAAAGCTTGCACTGAGGTCAAACTTCTTCATCAACAAATATGCTTCATTGTAGAACAAGCTGCCACAACGAATTTGGGCATTATCACCGATATCTGTGGCTTTCAAACAGGAAATAAGCATAGCCCTAACGGTGGACACGCTGGCCAAGATGTACAATCCCTATATTTCATGGGCTCAGGCTTTTGGGGTAGGAATAGGGTACTAATAAATCAAATAAACGCTTTAACCAACTGAGTCTTAATTAGGTCCGCTTGAGGTTGGCCTCCTCGCTGCAGCAATCACTGAACTCAGCGGTTCATTCACACGATCTAGGACGGCAAAACAATCTCCAATTTTTTACCATCAGACACCTTTTTTGCGGCAAGCTAACATAGTGGCCTATGGCTTACTCAGGTATAAGAGCATCACGTTGTTAGGGCTGCAAGTAGTGCCCCACCCTTGTGCAAACTGGTGTTCCAGTGAGCATGAACCCCATCGAACAATCGCAGGCTGTGGTGGACCCTACCTTCCCCTGCATTTTCTGCCCCACGCAAGGCGCATTGGGGATCTGACTTCACGGATATGGCGTGTTACCGCGGCACATCTGTGAGCATTCCTGGCTGCGATTGTCTCCCTGCACAGAGCTGACCACCGATGGGACGACAGAAACTCCAAAAAGTAAGAGATTGGCATGAAAAAGAGAGAAAAAATACCCCACTGCTTTGTCTTCCAGGCATACCAGCCTTGTCACATCTGAGCCATGTCCCCAGGCTGCCGTGTTGCTACGGATTGACTGGTGTGGTTGACCAGTTCTCAACACGGCTTGCTACATGCGGTCCATGTTTCGGCCGGGGCGTGGGAGCCGTGGTCACCTACCAAAAGCAGCTCCGCCTCCTCCGACTGTTAGATACCTGACTGTGACAAAACCATAAGAAACAATATAAACGTCCAAAAATTATGGATCACGCTTGGAGCGCCACGAGCTGGATGCCAGTGGATGTGTATAGTGCTACCTCCCTAACTGAAGCAGGCCATAGTGCCACCTACCGTGGGCACTGAATGTAGACCGTTAGAGTTGGCTTCCTTGACGAAAATTTGGCTCCGCCCCGTTCCCACCTCTCATGCTCTCCAAACCAATCCTCACATGGGTGATTTCCCGCTATGCAATATGCTAACGACGAGAAAGATATCACGGTAACCATGCAAACACCACATTACTGGATATCCTTGATCCTAATCAGGTATAATCTCAGCACACTAGCACCATCGAGTATGCGCATAGGCGAACTTACGGCTATGGTTCTCGGCACAAGACCAATTTTCATCGACACCATCATAGTTTCTTTCACTTTAGGGCCCCTCGGGAACCATTCAATATAGAGTAACCGCTATACCGGAAGAGACCGTAACAAATATAGCGCTATGCTAGCAGGGTACCAGTCCCATTAACTCATATTCCGGTCTTTCAAACCCACCTTACCGTCTAGCTGCTGGACAGCAGTCTGCGTAAGCAAACTGTATCGAGGGTTACCAATTCTAGATGCTCTTAACCGTAAAGCTCTAGGTTCTTCTTGGTATCCCAAAGCTGCCACACCAACGTGCGAACCATTATTCCTTTAGAATGCATACAAAAAGGCCCAACCGGTGGACACAACCCTGCTAGCCTGCAGCATTATAGCTCAGTCCCCGGCGAGCCTACTCCATACAGAACGTGGAGCAGGTGCCACGGACCGCCCAAATACATAAACCCAACCAGTTCATTACTGTTGTCGTCATTTTACCCCAACCCACGTCCGGACTGCAGTCCCTATTTATTTCAGGCTCGTCGCCTCACACTATCTCAGTCGCCAAACTGGTTAACCAAAGATGCCACTTTGACTCGTACCGACAGGAACCCAAGTGGGACCTTTCATATCATCTGGGACTGCAAGCAAGCCACGTGGCAGAAAATGCCCCCAATTGCCTATCATATTAATTAGGGTTTTCTAACACAGAACCACTCCTGCTGATATCAACATTACAGCCAACACAAGTAACAGTTCACGCGCAACCTGCTAAAATACCAGTCGTCATTTACATCCGTCATATCTCGCCACACTGGACTGATCGACCCACACTTATCCTTCACCCCGTCAGATGAACTATACCCATAGAATGTAGTGCATTACCAGCGATGACGCCGAATAACGCCGAGGCTCAATGCGTCAATGTACATATATATATGTATATATATTTGTCGGTGAAACAGCATAATATTGCCCAGGTCAATGGGGAGATTTTCCACTTTAGTATCTGTTGCAACAGTCCGCTTTTCCCTCGATTCGTGTCCGGCTGGAAATTGATCCTCTACTTTTCCAGGACTCTCCAGTTGCACTTTCACATTTCTGAATGGTACAGGTTACTGATCCCGAAATTAGACTCACCTTCATGTGGACTTCTGTTTCTTTCCACACTCGCCAAAGTTCCCAAATGTTTATTCATAAAATTGGTTTCATGTCTCCTTGTTTCACAACTCATTCCTTTTAATGAACCCCGGTAGAACCGACATTCAGGGTTTGCATCAGCTTTATGGTTTGCTATTCTCTTTGCATGCATCAATTTCCCCGAGTGTACTCCCATAAAATCTCTTTTTCTTCCTTTTTAAAACTTCGCTGTTCGCAGATTCCCGGTAAACCTCCGTTTTTCAGGGCTTGCATCATTCTCGTTGATAGTGCACATTTAGCATTATGAATGAATGACCTATTCGATATCCCCGCTGTGCGCCACCGCCCAGCGCGAAACCGAAACCGGTTCGCAGTTGGCTCGGAAACCATTATTAGAGCGATCCATATAAACTATCACTGGCTATGTTTTTCTACCGCTGGCTATTTTGACTTTCATACCTGAAGTTTTGAATATTTCACTTTAATGGGTAACGCTGTACACCATGACCATTCGCCTGCGTGTGTGTCTCGACCATAGCCGAGAAATATACCATTATTATTATTATTATTATTATTAACTCACTTTACACACTGAAGGCCGTAGTGAGCAGTTTACCCACGGAACTACAAAGTTGCTGGGATGAGGAAGCCGAGGTGTCAGTAGATATGGCGAGAAGCTACGTTTGTGGACCCGACGCAGTTTACAGACGGTCATGCCCGAATAGAAAACAGTCGTTTCGGTCCAGTTGTACGCGAGACGAGCAAGCTACCTAGGACAGCTATGACACAAAGCTGGACCAGTGAACCAAGCAGAGGCCAATCATGGGCTAAGACATGCACTATCCAGCAAGGGTGAAAATTTGCCGGTGTGTAAGCTTTGCGGCGCGCTTGACAGCCCAGTGGAACTTCCTAGCTTCCGTCACGTGGACGTCGGCAAATGGTGGGAAAAGGCTCAGAGACCGGGCGCGTGCATTGTTTGTCTCAACGATTCACATAGAGCAGTGGCGTACCGAATGGAAACAAGTAGTCAGAATGGACGCCACGGAAAACACCAATACCTAATGCACAAGCCCAAGAAATGGAAAGCCGAAGAAACCCCGAAGCCAAGTAAGGTCAGCTCAGTTTTTCGCTGTATTAACAAGCTCACTCACCTGGGAGTAATAGCTGTCGGCTTGAAAACCCATGTCGAGGTGACAAGAGCTTTCTTCTTCGTAGATAGTGCCTCGGATACCACTCCGGTGAGAAGGGAATTTGCAGGGGGATGTGGGATCAGAGGGAACCAATCTTCATCAGCAGTGAGCACAGTACGCCCTACTCAGGTCATCCAGTCGACCAAACTGCACCCACAACTCATTTTATTGGTCAACAATAATAGAGTGGAAAGCTTAGACGCATTCCCCATAAAAGGGTTGCCGATGAGAGCAACTCAGTCAGTACAGTCGATTCTGAGTCAATGGCCGCATCTCGATGGGGTTACGATCGAGGGGTGGCAGAGTAACGAAATAGATCTGCTGATCGGTTTTGGTGCACTGGAAGTACACTGGGTCCTGGGTCAAAGGACAGGAAGCCGCGAGGCACTGTATGCAGTGTGCACAATGTTCGGTTGGACTATGGTATTAAAAACGGAAGATACAGCAAGCGGACCCGTATCAACTTCACTTTGGTGGAAACGGCGAACATTGGACAGGCATTCCCACGGATGTGTAGCGCCGAATTTGCCGACTTGGATCTTGATAGAGATGCGCCATCGTGAGAAGATGAGTCGGCTCTGAAAATGGTAGCCAAGAAAGCTGAGTACGTAATAGATCACTTTGAGGTTCCAGTCTGGAGGAGACCCAACACGAAACCAATGCCGAGCGGCAGGGAAATGGTTCTGGAAAGATAATGTTTTTTCAAAAACAGGCTGACTCAAGCAGCATCATTAAGGATAGGGTATATACGGGCCATGCAACATCCCAGTCGTGACACACAATTTAGCTCCACCCTAGAAGCTACAGTCCATATATCCCACTGTCGTTTCTCTCTGACGAAGAACAAACCGGCTAAACTTTCGACAATTCCAACAAATTGTCGGTCCCTTATTAATGAATTTGACTCGCCACAAGTCTCATACTGCTGCACTGCGATGATCTTGTCCTCATCACTGAGACTTGGATAACTAATTCCACCCCACCGGCCCAAATCTCTTTGATAGGCTATCAGATATTTAATAAAATCATGTGTCGCCGAGGTGGCGGATGCTTAACGCACACCAAGTGCGGCTTTACTGCAACCTGTTACGGCTAGCCTATCCTGGATTCCGTACAAGACTCGTTATGGGTTGACGTTCAGCTTGCTCACGCGCGCCTTTACATTGGCTGTGTGCGCAGACCTCCTAGTACAGCAGCTTCTGACTTTATGCCCATCATTGTTGCGATTAATTACCTATTCGATACCCCCGCTCGGAGCTAAGCTGATACTTGGTGACTTTGTTGCACCCGATATTGACTGGGATGCACTCTCCTCCCAGCACTACCTATTAAATTTCCTCTCCTGCATTCGAGTAGGACTCCGGACCCAGCATGTTCTCATCCCAGAACAAGAAGAATAAAATACTAGATTTAGTCCCTACCTTAGGCCTGACCGGCGTGGAAACCAACATCTTTGACCATCTCCCCGGAAGTGATCATGGAGTGGTTTCGTGTAATTTTAGTGCCCCCATTTATGCCAACACACATGGCCCGCTGGACTCTCTGTTCTCTCATTACGAATGTCTACGGCTCTCGGAATCGATTAGCTCCATAGAGCGGGGCGACTAATTTTGACAAGTGAACCGCAGCTGACAGCACATCTGTCATATTTTAAGCTTCTTCACGGCTTGAGTCAGATCACTACTTGTCGAATCCCGCGCAGCCGGTCTGATATCTTCACTTCCCTGCTAATAAAATACAAAAAGTCTCCAGCATCGTATAGAAGGTCTCTTGACTATTCTGTCTTCATCCTCCAGAGTTGGCTCCCTAATACTTTTCCAGTCATCTCTGAATAATTTTGCATAAAACAGGAAGCTTCTGCCATTCGCCGGCCGGATAAGATACTCCGATTTCCACGTACAATCAAAGACAGAAACGCACGTTCTAGTCCAAGTACCTCAAACCTGCAGTTACCAAACGGCACACAGGTCAGTAATCCCGCTGCGGTCGCCGAGGCTCTCAACTCGGTCTTCTCTTCTTCTATGACTATTCCCTTTAAAACTGCTCGCACTGCACTGGCTCTCTTTACCGCACCCACTATGTCCGATATGGAACTTAAGCTCAGTGAGGTGACTGACTTACTCCGTAATGTAAAGCTTCCATCCCACCCCAGCTTTGATAAAATTCAACCGGCGCTGCCTCAATTTGACTGGTTTGATGTTGCAATTCTATTTTTGAATATCTTCGAATTATCTTTGAAACTTCGAATTTTCCCGTCACAGTGGGAATCATACACCATTATCCCTCGCCACAAAAGGGGTCCTCTCTTTGACCCCTTGAATGACCAATCGATTAACCATACACCCGTGGCTTCTAGACTACTTGAGAGCTTAGTTAAAAGCGCCTCGGGGTCTTTATTGTCTGATAACTTGGAACATAAAGGCCAACATGGCTTTTTTATAACTGGGCCTTGTAGCACCTGCCAACTGAACTTTTTCAACATGGTCACTGCAGCTGAAGACAGTAGGAAATTCCTAATGGTCATCTCCTTGAACATGACTAAGGCATATGACCGTGTTTCCCACTCGCGATTCCTGACCAAGCTCGGAGCCTACAGACTTAAATCCCCTACTCTCAACTGGTTCTCCTCATATTGTAACAAGAAATGCTGGGCCGATGGAAAGGCTTGAACATCAAGGCAAACGGACGAACAAAACAAGGGCCACAGGCAGAAGAACAGGTGGCGAATATGTCGGAGGCCTCCCGAAGCAGGCAAGAGGAGGCATACAGACTACCAGAAGGGAGGCAGCGGAATCTCCGGCAGCCAGCAAGATAGCCCAGGTGAGGGGCTGCCGATCCAGCCGTCAACTGAGGCATTCGGGCCAACTGAAGGGGAATGAAAGTCAAGAGGAGCAAGACATCGGCCACGGGCCAGTGGGCAGAACGCGGCCGAAGCGCTCAGGCAGAGGCAATAGCAATCTTCGTGTTGCTCAGTCTCGGAAAGTGCCTATATAAACGACAGTATGTGTTCCATGACTTGACTTGTGTGACCGTGGGACTACAAGTATCCTGCCGTGCCTTGTCGTCCTTTTTGCAATTTTTTTCCCACAGAGGCCAGATTGTCCCAATCGACAACCATCTCTCAAAACCTTCCCCCGTTACCAGTGGTGACATCTAAGGAAGAGTGCTAGGACCAATTCTATTTTTGACGTACATTATTGACGCCTTCTCTACAATTCATCACGGTACCCCTTTCTTATTTGCGGCCGACATAAAAATTGTACACAGGTTCGCAACCCTCAACCCTAATGACGCAATTCTCGATATACAGTACAATTTGAAACGCCCTGAACGGTGGTGTCACTCCTGGAAGATTGGATTCTGTGTTCAAAAATGCAGCTTTATGACCCTATGCTTTCTTTTTCCTCCGAACTCCTCTCTTATATATAACTCCCTTATTACCGACAACCCATCAGCAAGAAATCGTGGGTTGCGTTACTCGTGCACCCTAAACCTCTCTGAACACTTATCTTTCCTAGCTGCCAAGGCAAACAAATCCTTGGGACTTCTAAGCAGATCTCTTGTGTTGCGCAATGCAAAACTCCTACCGTGTTGGTCCCATGTCCGACCCCGCCTAGAGTACTGCCTTATCGTCTTCACTACCACTCTAGAAACCGACAGAATAACTTTAGAGAATGTTCACAGCTCATTCACGAAACAGCCACCCCACTTACTTATTAAGTGTGATGCGTCGTCTTCCACACTGAACCTCTTTGGCTACGCCATGTGAGACAACCTATGCTTCCTCCGTAGGCTTATTCATGGCCTGGCGTCTTCTTTTTCCACTGACACTCCATGCCTCATATCACCTACTTTCTACTCCTCATGTCAATGAGATCTGCGTCTTTTTATTTCGAATAGTAGGCTATCCATGAGATTTAACTTCATTCTGCTAAAATATTCCAGACTTTGAATAAACTCCGAACTGAAATTCGTCGATGTGTTTGCCCCACTCACTTCAAAGCGTCAATAGCACACTACCTCAAAGTCGACAAAGACCTGATGCTTACTGACACTATCATGTCTGAGACTCGTGCTTTTGAAGTAGGACCTGAATTCTAACCAATCTTTGAACCTCATCCTGCATGCTCTTCTTTTCCGGGAAACCTCTCATACCCTAACAAGTGCTGAACCTCGTAGCTCCCTCCCTATATAAGCCCCCTCAATAACCAAATCAGCTGCTACCAGTCGTCATCCCACTCTAATTGTTGTACTTACCGTTCAGCATATAACTGTCCCCGTCCCTGCACTCTGCTCCATAGCATCCCAAATTAATTTGCTTATTTCTATTCACTCTCAGATATGCTCGTTTATGATATTTTAGACTCATTACTAGTTCGCTATAAGGCTCAGGTTAGTCTGAAACTAGATCCTAAGATCTAGCCTTTGTCCTTGTAGTGGCCAGTTCTCCTCTTGCTCATTCTTTCCTCCTCCCAGGTTTTACCATCCACTGTTGTTACATCTTTCCCCAACCCCCCAACTGGCACAAAAGCCAGCGGCCCCTTTCTCTTTTTATTTCAGAATTTGCAGACCAATTACTTTTTTGCCCATCCTATCCCATTAACACTAAGTTGGCAAATTTTCTAGTTGGATATAAAAATTGGACCGCCGGCACAGTGTGACGTTTGCATCCCCCTCGATTGCTCTCCTATAAGTTTTGATCTTTTGAACCCCGGCAACCCAGCTACCGGATCTCTGACTACCCTGCTGTACGCATAGCTACAACTTATCCTAATCCCATCGGTGAGGGACACAGTCAGAGCCACTGCTTTGGCCGGCGCACATCGGGAGTACAGGACGGCTGCAACAAAGTGCGGGCTCAACTAGGTTGGTGGCTCGCACGTCCTGTTGAAAAAACGATTTCCAATTTGAGCGACCAGCACACGGTGAGTCCCAACCACTTGCACCGCTTGTGGATTACGGAACCTCATCGTCACGCTCCTACTGCTGCCGCAAATATGCCACCTGCTCTGTCATCTCCGAAGGCTGTTCTTCCGCCGAGCCCGCTCTCATTACTGGGATTGCAACTTACCTATTATTATTATTATTATTATTAATATTATAAATACTTATATTGTTATTATTGTTATCGGTTTATTTTGGGTACTTCTGAATCATGACAGGTGCATGATCATGTTTACACAGGTGATTGAATGGACGGATATAATTCATGAAAATGTGGAAATTTACTTGAAAAAGTGGGATAAATAGGCTCAAAAGGGGGAATAAATTAAGATGAAAGTTTGGTAAGTGTAGGCACACCAGAGAAAACGTAGGGAGTTTAAATGAACTCAAGGGCAGAGTTAAATGGACGCCCGGTGAGTTTGAAGGTCAAGGTCAGGTGGTGAGTATGACTGGTCTGGGGGGAGACACCTGGAGGCCGATTGATATACATGAGAAAGGCCAGAAATCGGTATAAGTAACTGCAATAGCGAGGGCCGGTGGATAAAAAAGTGAGAGACACTGCAGTGGATTAGATATCATTGAAGCATTGGTACCCTGCAGTGGATTGTCAGCGAACAGGGCACAAAACTCATCGTGAAGTAAGTAGCGAGCAGTACAAGACGTAGAGGGTGGATCGGACTACAAAAATGATTCAGAAGGATTGGATGCGGTAGAAGTAAAGCACAGATGTAGAGAGGTGGATGCATATCATGACGATCGGCGGAATCATAGCGAGAGAAGTGGCCGGTGAGGAGCTACAGGAAGCAGAACGAGTGCACATATACATATATGCGTAAATATATATGTATATATATAAAAGGAGCAGGAACAATATTAATTGGATTCTAGAAAGAACTTATCAGTCATTGAGAGGAGTAGGTAGTGTTAGATCGAATGGTTACAGAATTAACTTTGGAATATCTTGGTGAATTGTCTTCATGACAGTTGGACGTGGCGGTCCAACAGAGAGAAAAAAGGAATGCGGAAGCACAATGTGTTACAGGCCGTGAAGAGCGGATCATAAACTTCGGAAGATGAAGGATAGGATCGAAGAGAACAGGTAAGAATGAGTCTAATCATTTGATCAATTCAGGTACAACGTGTGGTGACGGACCAGAGGAGTCAGGTAGTGGCAGATCAAAAGATTTGTAACTGTAAAAGAACACCATGACGTGACGTTTTCTTTACAATCGGTGGAACACGACAAAGCAGATCAAACTGAAAGGCACACAAGAAATGCCTATGGTCCAGTTGGAGATATCTGAAAACTGTCAGGCTTGCATGAAAGGGGCTATAAATTAATATGGGAAAGGGTGGTAGTGGGAGACGGTGGAGAAAAAAGGGGGACCCAATGCCAGGGATTAGATAGTAGTTGAGCCTCGCTACACTGCAGTAGGTGGTCAGCGGACAGGACACAAAACTCATCGCAGAACAGATAGCGAACATTGGAAGAAGCAAAGAGTGGTACAGATGGCAAGAATGATCTGCAGGGATTTCATAAGGCAAATATGGGGCGCAGGTGTAAAAACAGTGGAGGCGTATCATGAGGGTCCGCGGGATGGTAGCATAAGAAACAGAGGGCGGAAATATTGATGGATGCAGGGCATATATATAAAGTACGTAAATGGATATGCGAGGAGCAGAAGCAAAGAGCAATGGAGTAATGAGAGGGAAAGAAAGTATCAGTGATTGGAAGAGGGAGATAGGTTTGGATCGAAATGTGTGAGATTGACTATGGGAAAATTCAGACGAATTTTTTCATGACTGATTAACTTGGTGGATCAACAGACAGAGAGGTCTGAAGAAGCACTATGTGATGCCGGCCGTGAAGAGCGGATCATAAACGAGGAAAGATGAAGGATAGGATCGAAGAGAACAGGTAAGAATGAGTCTAATCATTTGATCAATTCAGGTACAACATGTGGTGACGGACCAGAGGAGTCGGGTAGTGGCAGATCAGGAGATTTGTAACTGTAAAAGAACACCATGACGTGACGTTTTCTTTACAATCGGTGGAACACGACAAAGCAGATCAAACTGAAAGGCACACAGAAAAATGCCTGTAGCAAGCAATAGACTGATCAAGGGATGAAAGCAATGACCGGAGAGACGGGTAAGACCTGACCAATCAGATCATGTTACTGCAGATGAAGTACGTAGGGGACAGAGAAGACGGAAGCAGGCAGCCCCAGGGTAAGTAGACCAGCAGTACAACAAAGGGCCCAAGTAATAAGTGCTCGACGGAGTTGTGGCTATGGAACTGGAGGGCTGCGTGCCAGTAGTCATCTGAACAGGTAGTTTAAGCAGACGGATGCTAATTGGGACACTGCCTAATGGGAAGAACCACAGAGGAATTGCGGAGCCAAGAAAGGAAAATATAATGATGGTGACTAGGTGAAAATACGGC
This sequence comes from Fasciola hepatica, assembly GCA_948099385.1. Lineage (NCBI taxonomy): Eukaryota > Metazoa > Platyhelminthes > Trematoda > Plagiorchiida > Fasciolidae > Fasciola > Fasciola hepatica. The sequence continues at coordinate 2,089,735 of CANUEZ040000151.1, forward strand.
TGTGAATGTTGCAAAGTTTGGGGCGGGGAGTTTTAACATTCGAATATGTCATGGATGCGGGTGTGACTGGTGCGTGATGGCATTGGGAATGGGAAGAGAGAAAAAGGAGGGGTTTGACAAAACGACACGCAGTGGGGTCTAAGGATGCTATAAATTGTCATATTGAACATGGGGTTATAACAAGTGAATACACAATAGAAGCCGGCAATGACGACAAGTGGAAAAAGAGATATTGGCAAGCGTCGACAGAGAAGAGTGGTCAGAACGATAGCGACTCAATGCAATGAGATGATACAATGACAGGCAATAGGAGGAAGGGCAGAATGGGTAGGTGTGCATACCTTGGTGGAGCGACAAAGATGGAAAGTGGAAACAGGTGAAAAGAACTAGAGGTGAACGAATTGCGGCGGAAAAAGGATGAGGAGCATGCAGTTTTAACCGACAGTATTGGATTCGGTAGTCCGGGGAAATTTAGAGCGTGCGATCCACAACCGGTGCTAGTGGGTGGGATTGGCCGTGCACTGGGCACCCAACCTGAAAAACACTTCGTGAAGTGAACACAGGAGGTGTGATCCACCAGTCTATTTGCGCTCGCACACCGTTGCAGACAGCCTGCACGCCCGATGTGCGCCGGCCATAGCGGCGGATCTGGCCGAGCCCAGCACCGTTGGGAGTGGCACAAGAGTTCACTGATAAGTGTACAGGGGCAAAGCGACCGTGATAGGAGTGCATGATCTCGGATCAATTGGCCGAGACGTGAGACCATGGAAAGCAGAACCAACGGGAACGGCAAGTGTTAGACGACCGTGTAGCAATATTCTCGAGGTGAACCTGCCAGGGAGAGGGTAACTACAGTGCCCGAAGTGTTTGGCCGTCACTGAAGATCACTGGAAAGGGAAAGGGGATAGAGAAGCGCAGTTCGGGTGTGCCCCAGCTGAGAATCAACGGATACTGGGGGGAGAAGAAAAAACAAAAATGGCCGATAAATAGGTGAAAGTCGGTGAGCAACAGGGCCATTATATGAAGGCAGGAGGTAAGTTCGCTATGGATCAGTGAAGACAATGGCCTTAGTTCTCGGCACTAGAGAGTGTGGAGGTGTCGGGCATGGGGTGTATCTAGTGGCATGTGGAGCAGAGGTAGTAGAATTACAGTGTGAGGCCTCTTTCATAGGCCAGGTCGGCGGAGACGAGCTCATTGGTGAGCAATATAGCATTGGGGACTGTTAAGTATAACACAAGTGCGCGCCTAAGAGCTGACATTGAGGAGACACTGCGTAAGCTAAGGGGGAGCTTATTCCAGATTTTGGGGTGGGCTGACAGAAAGAATCGGGGCTTCAGACGGAGATTACTTTGGGGGACAGGGGGAGAGAAGGCACGATGTCGGATTGGGTGGGAGCAGGGGGCATCGAATGAGATGGGAAAGGAGGTGTAGGCCTGGTTGCGGATTAGCTTAAAGGGGAAAATCAGGTTGACCCTCATGCGACGAATCTATAGAGGCTCAATTTGCAGGAGCTCACAGCGCTGGTGGTATGTTAGGGCTAGGGATACGCCCAACAGCCTTTTGGTGAAGGTACGCTGTACGTTCTCATGAGGTACTATAGAGGAACGTGGCCAGAGGCTTGAGGTAATGGGACAATATTCTAGGAGCGGTCCTACATGTGAGAGATACATGGAGAAGCGACTAGCCGGTATTAAGAAACACCGATTGATCAGGCCTAGGGTTTGCTTGGCTTTATCGATTTGGAACGGTGCCTGTTCTGAGAAGGTAAAAGGGCGGGGGTAGCGCAAGCCTAGATCATTGACCGTGGGGTGTATGGGGATGGGCAGGGCGTCCGGACAAATTTGGCCGGGTGGTACAGTGCACTTGTAAGATAGGGGGAAGCTTTTCTCCGCAGAGAATTTCATGAACCACGGGACGCTTCAAGTTTAGAGAGAGAGTAGGCCACGCGATGTTGCACAGCCCGGAAAATTTATCACCCAAGTTACGCGCTTAAAAGCCTGTAAAGCCTATCCCTTCCCATCAACCCTCTCCTCTCCTTGACTACCCATAACCGCCTGTAAGATAACCATCGATTTTGGAGAGCACCTGTCTGCCTACTTTCTCTGCATCCCACGTATGTTTGCTCTCCCGTCTCCTCGGTAAACGTTCCCATTTACCATGTCAGAAGTCGCCGCAACTATCTACTCGCCGGCACTCTTACTGTCACCGTCCATTTCCTCACCAAATTCCACAGGGGTTGAACTTTGCAGAAATATATTTCGTGGTCCTGTCGGAGCTAAACTTATATTTAGCAATCATTTGCCCTCTCCATCACTCCAAATGCTCTTTTACACAGTTCCAGTTGATTTCTGTACCCTGATTTTAGTGTGCCGCTCGGCTCCTTCACACTTGTACTTCTCAGATGTATCTATTGTTCAGATTTTCCGGTGCCATACCACAAGTTACCTGTCAGAATGATCAACAAGTTGTGCGCTTACCATCTACCTGCAATGACATCACCATTTCGTGCCGTCCGTCCATGCAATCACTTTCCACGCATCCAAGTTAGATTCATTACCCAATCACCACCTTCGAGCTGATAAATCACTATCCACCCGTAGAATGTTCAGCTGTCCTCCGTCGACCTTTATTTCATCACCCTGACATTCCATCTCCCTCACAAAATGAGCTACTCATTCGACTTCTGCGAATCATTTCCCTTGATATGATATATGTGTGTATACCATTCCGTAAGTGACTAGCATCCACACTCTCTTTTGTTACATCCCAACCCTCTCAGCAACGTGCCACGCAGCTTCAGTTACATGTCATTATGGCAGGACACACCTGTTTCAAGTTTCATCAAAAATGAATAATTACCATTCATCCACTCCATTATCGTCTAGGCGAACTATACATCATCGTAATCGCTGTAAATTTCCGCACTCCGCATTGATTTATCTTCCATGTTCACATTGTTATTTCTCGACCATACAACCTACGCGAACAGTCTGCGCCCCATCACCTGCAATCCTCTGGCCTTCCCACCTACAACACTCGGTTACCCCCCCCCCCAATCCCATCCGGGGTTGTTTCTGGGTCGCTACACAACTGAGTTCGCCTGTATGGAACCCCCGATTTCAACTGTCATGCCCACCGAAGTTTCCCACTTTACTCCGAATCCTATGCCCTGATCCAGTTTTTCTGTCGAAACCACTGGTTTCATAGTTCTCCTCACCACCGTCGTATTCTCTGTTATCTATAATGGGTCACCCGGACAGTTGACTACTCCTTACACCATTTCCACTCCTGCACTCTGTCCGCCTCTGCAATCGAGCTCCACATCGGTCCACAACCATTATTCCACCTCTTTGTCGTTACCCCGTAACATACCCACATTAACGTGGACGATCTTACCAATACTTATCCGCCCTCCCCTCGCTATTTCCACCATTTTTGCACATGAAATCGCACCCGCTCTCATTCCGACCTGTTGCACACTTTCCTTGTGAATGCTTCCGCTGGCATCATGCCATCGAGGTTTCCAATTTTTAATCTGTGCCTCTTTTCAATAGTCCTTATGTCAGCATACTCTCCCTCAAGATCTTGAAGAGCACATCTGAATTCCCGGGCTTTTTGCCTCCAGTCCCGCTGCACTTGATTAGGTTTTTCGATTACGAAGCCAACTTTGCTCGTCACCGAGCTACGCAAATCCCTGACGTTCAAACTGAATTTCTTCCGCCTTTTCTGCCGACTGTTTCATTTTGTTCCGAATCCGATGTCCCACTGGTTTCCCTCATCAGATTCATTGGTTCCGTGGCTATCATTCTTAACTTGCTGTGAGATCTGCCTGCCAAAACATTCATCAGGTCACTTATCTACCATCTACTCCAGTATTGCCTCTGCACGCTATGCGCCCCTGCAATCGCTTCATAACGCACTTCAGGCTGGTTTACTGCCATGGTTCCATATCGTTTCTGTTAATTCGTGTCATACCCATATCAACGAAAATAAACTGCTGAATACTTATCGTTTCACCGCTGGATATTTATCCTATCACCGCTCTTGAAGCCCCTTCCCTCTTTCGTCGGATTTGTGGGTTGATTGACTATGTCGGAGTCTCACAATTGAATTCTACCACTATACCAACCGTTGATTCGTGGCATTTGATATCTGAAGACCCATTTTTATACATCCTCAAGTTTTTATCCACATACTTTCATACCCTGCTACGTGCAAAGAACTCTTTGAATGCCTCTTGAAGAACTTTTCCTTTCTTCTCCTTTCCTTTTCGTTTTTTGTCAGATATCCTTGATTCAGCTGGAACTTTTGTTGTTGTGATTATTTCCGATACCGTTTAATAATAATATTAATAATAATAATAATAATAATAATAATATTGGTTTACTTCGGAAAGGCCCGAAGCATGCCGTGGGCATTATCTTGTTGATACAGGTGATGGAATGGACAGATCCAATTTATGGAAATATGGAAACTTTCATGAAAATATTGGATAAAAAGGCTCAGAAGAGGGAATAAAGTAGGATGAAAATGGGATTAATGTAGGCACAACATAGAGATTGTGTGGAGTTTAAATGGGCTTAAAAGCGGATTTGAATGGACAGCCGGTGAGTTTGAAAGTCAAGGTCAAATAGACTGAATGGCTGGTCCGGGTAATTGCATATGGAGGCCGACTGGTAAACATGAGAAAGGCTGGAAATCGGTATAATGAACTGCAGTGCCGAGGGACGATGGAGAAAAAAGTGAGGTGCACTGCAGTGGATTAGATATCAATGAAGCATTGGTACTTTGCAGTGGATTGTTGGCGGACAGGACACAAAAATCACCCTAAAACAGGCAGCAAGCAATGCAAGACGTGGAGGGATGATCAAATGACAGAAACGATTTAGAGGGATTGGATACGGTAGATGTGAGGCACAGATGTAGAGTCGGTGGATGCCTATGATGACGGTGGTTGGGATGATAGCAAGAGAAATGGCCGGTGAGGGACTGCAAGATGCAGAGCTTATGCACATAGATATATATATGCGTAAGTTTATATATATATGTAGATATATTATATATATATATATATGTATAGGTATAAGAAAAGCAGGAGCAATAACAATGGGGTCCTAGAAAGAAATTATCAGTCATTAGGAGGAGAATTTAAGGTTAGATCAAATGGTTGTAGAATTGACTTTGGAATATCGTGGTGGATTAACTTCATGACAGGTGCACATGGCAGCTTAACGGAGAGAATAATGGAATGCGGAGGCACAGAAGTAATGAAGATTGTGAGGAGCAGTTCATGGAAGAGTGAAGATGAAAGACAGGATCAAGAAAAGCAGGTAAGAATGGGTCTAATTATTTGATCAATGCAGGTGCGAGATGTAGTGACGGACCAGAGGAATCGGGTAGTGACAGGTCAAACAATTTGGAACTGTAAAAGAACACCATGACGTAACGTTGTCTTTACAATGGTGGAACGTGGAAAAGCAGACCAAACTGAAAGACACAAAGAAATGCCTGTAGCGAGCAATAAACGGATCAAGGGATGAAAGCAATGACCGAGGAGACACAGGTAAGAAATTACCAATCGGATCATTTTACTGCAGATGAAACACGAAGGAGGCGGACAAGGAAGCGGGACGCCCCGAGATAAGTGAACCAGTAATAGAACAAAAAGGCCACAAAAAATGAATGCGCAACGGAGTTGGGGAAATGGAGCTGGAGAGCTGTGTGCCGGCAGACAATTGCACAGGTGGATACTAATCAGGACACTGGAAAGAACCACAGAGGAATCGCGGAGCCAAGTGAGGAAGATATGGTGGTGGTGATTAGATAGCAAATACGACTGTAAAAGATGCGAAGTTTGGAGCGGCAAGTTCTAATATGCGGATTAATCATGAGTGCGGGTGCAATTGGTGCATCATGGCAGTGGGCATGAGGAAGGAGAACAAGGAAGGATTTAACAGAACGACAGGTATAAGAATGCTATCAATGGGCGTTCTGAGCAGAGGGTAACACCAAGCGCATAGAGGATAGAAGCCAGCAATGACGGCAGGTGGAAAAAGAGATATTGGCGAGAGTCGATAGATAACAGTGGCCAGGACGATAGTGACTCAATGCAGTGAAAGTTGATGTGGAGAGAGGCGATAGGAGGAAGGACAAAACGGGTAGGTGTGCATACCGTGGTAGGGCGACAAAAATGGGAAGTGGTAACAGATGAAAAGATCTGTAGGTGAACAAGCTGTGGCGGAAAAAGGATGAGGAGCATGCAGTTTTAACCGACAGTATTGGATTCGGTAGTCCGGGGAAATTTAGAGCGCGCGATCCACAACCGGTGCTAGTGGGTGGGATTGGCCGTGCACTGGGCACCCAACCTGAAAAACACTTCGTGAAGTGAACACAGGAGGTGTGATCCACCAGTCTATTTGCGCTCGCACACCGTTGCAGACAGCCTGCACGCCCGATGTGCGCCGGCCATAGCGGCGGGTCTGGCCGAGCCCAGCACCGTTGGGAGTGGCACAAGAGTTCACTGATAAGTGTACAGGGGCAAAGCGACCGTGATAGGAGTGCATGATCTCGGATCAATTGGCCGAGACGTGAGACCATGGAAAGCAGAACCAACGGGAACGGCAAGTGTTAGACGACCGTGTAGCAATATTCTCGAGGTGAACCTGCCAGGGAGAGGGTAACTACAGTGCCCGAAGTGTTTGGCCGTCACTGAAGATCACTGGAAAGGGAAAGGGGATAGAGAAGCGCAGTTCGGGTGTGCCCCAGCTGAGAATCAACGGATACTGGGGGGAGAAGAAAAAACAAAAATGGCCGATAAATAGGTGAAAGTCGGTGAGCAACAGGGCCATTATATGAAGGCAGGAGGTAAGTTCGCTATGGATCAGTGAAGACAATGGCCTTAGTTCTCGGCACTAGAGAGTGTGGAGGTGTCGGGCATGGGGTGTATCTAGTGGCATGTGGAGCAGAGGTAGTAGAATTACAGTGTGAGGCCTCTTTCATAGGCCAGGTCGGCGGAGACGAGCTCATTGGTGAGCAATATAGCATTGGGGACTGTTAAGTATAACACAAGTGCGCGCCTAAGAGCTGACATTGAGGAGACACTGCGTAAGCTAAGGGGGAGCTTATTCCAGATTTTGGGGTGGGCTGACAGAAAGAATCGGGGCTTCAGACGGAGATTACTTTGGGGGACAGGGGGAGAGAAGGCACGATGTCGGATTGGGTGGGAGCAGGGGGCATCGAATGAGATGGGAAAGGAGGTGTAGGCCTGGTTGCGGATTAGCTTAAAGGGGAAAATCAGGTTGACCCTCATGCGACGAATTTATAGAGGCTCAATTTGCAGGAGCTCACAGCGCTGGTGGTATGTTAGGGCTAGGGATACGCCCAACAGCCTTTTGGTGAAGGTACGCTGTACGTTCTCATGAGGTACTATAGAGGAACGTGGCCAGAGGCTTGAGGTAATGGGACAATATTCTAGGAGCGGTCCTACATGTGAGAGATACATGGAGAAGCGACTAGCCGGTATTAAGAAACACCGATTGATCAGGCCTAGGGTTTGCTTGGCTTTATCGATTTGGAACGGTGCCTGTTCTGAGAAGGTAAAAGGGCGGGGGTAGCGCAAGCCTAGATCATTGACCGTGGGGTGTATGGGGATGGGCAGGGCGTCCGGACAAATTTGGCCGGGTGGTACAGTGCACTTGTAAGATAGGGGGAAGCTTTTCTCCGCAGAGAATTTCATGAACCACGGGACGCTTCAAGTTTAGAGAGAGAGTAGGCCACGCGATGTTGCACAGCCCGGAAAATTTATCACCCAAGTTACGCGCTTAAAAGCCTGTAAAGCCTATCCCTTCCCATCAACCCTCTCCTCTCCTTGACTACCCATAACCGCCTGTAAGATAACCATCGATTTTGGAGAGCACCTGTCTGCCTACTTTCTCTGCATCCCACGTATGTTTGCTCTCCCGTCTCCTCGGTAAACGTTCCCATTTACCATGTCAGAAGTCGCCGCAACTATCTACTCGCCGGCACTCTTACTGTCACCGTCCATTTCCTCACCAAATTCCACAGGGGTTGAACTTTGCAGAAATATATTTCGTGGTCCTGTCGGAGCTAAACTTATATTTAGCAATCATTTGCCCTCTCCATCACTCCAAATGCTCTTTTACACAGTTCCAGTTGATTTCTGTACCCTGATTTTAGTGTGCCGCTCGGCTCCTTCACACTTGTACTTCTCAGATGTATCTATTGTTCAGATTTTCCGGTGCCATACCACAAGTTACCTGTCAGAATGATCAACAAGTTGTGCGCTTACCATCTACCTGCAATGACATCACCATTTCGTGCCGTCCGTCCATGCAATCACTTTCCACGCATCCAAGTTAGATTCATTACCCAATCACCACCTTCGAGCTGATAAATCACTATCCACCCGTAGAATGTTCAGCTGTCCTCCGTCGACCTTTATTTCATCACCCTGACATTCCATCTCCCTCACAAAATGAGCTACTCATTCGACTTCTGCGAATCATTTCCCTTGATATGATATATGTGTGTATACCATTCCGTAAGTGACTAGCATCCACACTCTCTTTTGTTACATCCCAACCCTCTCAGCAACGTGCCACGCAGCTTCAGTTACATGTCATTATGGCAGGACACACCTGTTTCAAGTTTCATCAAAAATGAATAATTACCATTCATCCACTCCATTATCGTCTAGGCGAACTATACATCATCGTAATCGCTGTAAATTTCCGCACTCCGCATTGATTTATCTTCCATGTTCACATTGTTATTTCTCGACCATACAACCTACGCGAACAGTCTGCGCCCCATCACCTGCAATCCTCTGGCCTTCCCACCTACAACACTCGGTTACCCCCCCCCCCAATCCCATCCGGGGTTGTTTCTGGGTCGCTACACAACTGAGTTCGCCTGTATGGAACCCCCGATTTCAACTGTCATGCCCACCGAAGTTTCCCACTTTACTCCGAATCCTATGCCCTGATCCAGTTTTTCTGTCGAAACCACTGGTTTCATAGTTCTCCTCACCACCGTCGTATTCTCTGTTATCTATAATGGGTCACCCGGACAGTTGACTACTCCTTACACCATTTCCACTCCTGCACTCTGTCCGCCTCTGCAATCGAGCTCCACATCGGTCCACAACCATTATTCCACCTCTTTGTCGTTACCCCGTAACATACCCACATTAACGTGGACGATCTTACCAATACTTATCCGCCCTCCCCTCGCTATTTCCACCATTTTTGCACATGAAATCGCACCCGCTCTCATTCCGACCTGTTGCACACTTTCCTTGTGAATGCTTCCGCTGGCATCATGCCATCGAGGTTTCCAATTTTTAATCTGTGCCTCTTTTCAATAGTCCTTATGTCAGCATACTCTCCCTCAAGATCTTGAAGAGCACATCTGAATTCCCGGGCTTTTTGCCTCCAGTCCCGCTGCACTTGATTAGGTTTTTCGATTACGAAGCCAACTTTGCTCGTCACCGAGCTACGCAAATCCCTGACGTTCAAACTGAATTTCTTCCGCCTTTTCTGCCGACTGTTTCATTTTGTTCCGAATCCGATGTCCCACTGGTTTCCCTCATCAGATTCATTGGTTCCGTGGCTATCATTCTTAACTTGCTGTGAGATCTGCCTGCCAAAACATTCATCAGGTCACTTATCTACCATCTACTCCAGTATTGCCTCTGCACGCTATGCGCCCCTGCAATCGCTTCATAACGCACTTCAGGCTGGTTTACTGCCATGGTTCCATATCGTTTCTGTTAATTCGTGTCATACCCATATCAACGAAAATAAACTGCTGAATACTTATCGTTTCACCGCTGGATATTTATCCTATCACCGCTCTTGAAGCCCCTTCCCTCTTTCGTCGGATTTGTGGGTTGATTGACTATGTCGGAGTCTCACAATTGAATTCTACCACTATACCAACCGTTGATTCGTGGCATTTGATATCTGAAGACCCATTTTTATACATCCTCAAGTTTTTATCCACATACTTTCATACCCTGCTACGTGCAAAGAACTCTTTGAATGCCTCTTGAAGAACTTTTCCTTTCTTCTCCTTTCCTTTTCGTTTTTTGTCAGATATCCTTGATTCAGCTGGAACTTTTGTTGTTGTGATTATTTCCGATACCGTTTAATAATAATATTAATAATAATAATAATAATAATAATAATATTGGTTTACTTCGGAAAGGCCCGAAGCATGCCGTGGGCATTATCTTGTTGATACAGGTGATGGAATGGACAGATCCAATTTATGGAAATATGGAAACTTTCATGAAAATATTGGATAAAAAGGCTCAGAAGAGGGAATAAAGTAGGATGAAAATGGGATTAATGTAGGCACAACATAGAGATTGTGTGGAGTTTAAATGGGCTTAAAAGCGGATTTGAATGGACAGCCGGTGAGTTTGAAAGTCAAGGTCAAATAGACTGAATGGCTGGTCCGGGTAATTGCATATGGAGGCCGACTGGTAAACATGAGAAAGGCTGGAAATCGGTATAATGAACTGCAGTGCCGAGGGACGATGGAGAAAAAAGTGAGGTGCACTGCAGTGGATTAGATATCAATGAAGCATTGGTACTTTGCAGTGGATTGTTGGCGGACAGGACACAAAAATCACCCTAAAACAGGCAGCAAGCAATGCAAGACGTGGAGGGATGATCAAATGACAGAAACGATTTAGAGGGATTGGATACGGTAGATGTGAGGCACAGATGTAGAGTCGGTGGATGCCTATGATGACGGTGGTTGGGATGATAGCAAGAGAAATGGCCGGTGAGGGACTGCAAGATGCAGAGCTTATGCACATAGATATATATATGCGTAAGTTTATATATATATGTAGATATATTATATATATATATATATGTATAGGTATAAGAAAAGCAGGAGCAATAACAATGGGGTCCTAGAAAGAAATTATCAGTCATTAGGAGGAGAATTTAAGGTTAGATCAAATGGTTGTAGAATTGACTTTGGAATATCGTGGTGGATTAACTTCATGACAGGTGCACATGGCAGCTTAACGGAGAGAATAATGGAATGCGGAGGCACAGAAGTAATGAAGATTGTGAGGAGCAGTTCATGGAAGAGTGAAGATGAAAGACAGGATCAAGAAAAGCAGGTAAGAATGGGTCTAATTATTTGATCAATGCAGGTGCGAGATGTAGTGACGGACCAGAGGAATCGGGTAGTGACAGGTCAAACAATTTGGAACTGTAAAAGAACACCATGACGTAACGTTGTCTTTACAATGGTGGAACGTGGAAAAGCAGACCAAACTGAAAGACACAAAGAAATGCCTGTAGCGAGCAATAAACGGATCAAGGGATGAAAGCAATGACCGAGGAGACACAGGTAAGAAATTACCAATCGGATCATTTTACTGCAGATGAAACACGAAGGAGGCGGACAAGGAAGCGGGACGCCCCGAGATAAGTGAACCAGTAATAGAACAAAAAGGCCACAAAAAATGAATGCGCAACGGAGTTGGGGAAATGGAGCTGGAGAGCTGTGTGCCGGCAGACAATTGCACAGGTGGATACTAATCAGGACACTGGAAAGAACCACAGAGGAATCGCGGAGCCAAGTGAGGAAGATATGGTGGTGGTGATTAGATAGCAAATACGACTGTAAAAGATGCGAAGTTTGGAGCGGCAAGTTCTAATATGCGGATTAATCATGAGTGCGGGTGCAATTGGTGCATCATGGCAGTGGGCATGAGGAAGGAGAACAAGGAAGGATTTAACAGAACGACAGGTATAAGAATGCTATCAATGGGCGTTCTGAGCAGAGGGTAACACCAAGCGCATAGAGGATAGAAGCCAGCAATGACGGCAGGTGGAAAAAGAGATATTGGCGAGAGTCGATAGATAACAGTGGCCAGGACGATAGTGACTCAATGCAGTGAAAGTTGATGTGGAGAGAGGCGATAGGAGGAAGGACAAAACGGGTAGGTGTGCATACCGTGGTAGGGCGACAAAAATGGGAAGTGGTAACAGATGAAAAGATCTGTAGGTGAACAAGCTGTGGCGGAAAAAGGATGAGGAGCATGCAGTTTTAACCGACAGTATTGGATTCGGTAGTCCGGGGAAATTTAGAGCGCGCGATCCACAACCGGTGCTAGTGGGTGGGATTGGCCGTGCACTGGGCACCCAACCTGAAAAACACTTCGTGAAGTGAACACAGGAGGTGTGATCCACCAGTCTATTTGCGCTCGCACACCGTTGCAGACAGCCTGCACGCCCGATGTGCGCCGGCCATAGCGGCGGATCTGGCCGAGCCCAGCACCGTTGGGAGTGGCACAAGAGTTCACTGATAAGTGTACAGGGGCAAAGCGACCGTGATAGGAGTGCATGATCTCGGATCAATTGGCCGAGACGTGAGACCATGGAAAGCAGAACCAACGGGAACGGCAAGTGTTAGACGACCGTGTAGCAATATTCTCGAGGTGAACCTGCCAGGGAGAGGGTAACTACAGTGCCCGAAGTGTTTGGCCGTCACTGAAGATCACTGGAAAGGGAAAGGGGATAGAGAAGCGCAGTTCGGGTGTGCCCCAGCTGAGAATCAACGGATACTGGGGGGAGAAGAAAAAACAAAAATGGCCGATAAATAGGTGAAAGTCGGTGAGCAACAGGGCCATTATATGAAGGCAGGAGGTAAGTTCGCTATGGATCAGTGAAGACAATGGCCTTAGTTCTCGGCACTAGAGAGTGTGGAGGTGTCGGGCATGGGGTGTATCTAGTGGCATGTGGAGCAGAGGTAGTAGAATTACAGTGTGAGGCCTCTTTCATAGGCCAGGTCGGCGGAGACGAGCTCATTGGTGAGCAATATAGCATTGGGGACTGTTAAGTATAACACAAGTGCGCGCCTAAGAGCTGACATTGAGGAGACACTGCGTAAGCTAAGGGGGAGCTTATTCCAGATTTTGGGGTGGGCTGACAGAAAGAATCGGGGCTTCAGACGGAGATTACTTTGGGGGACAGGGGGAGAGAAGGCACGATGTCGGATTGGGTGGGAGCAGGGGGCATCGAATGAGATGGGAAAGGAGGTGTAGGCCTGGTTGCGGATTAGCTTAAAGGGGAAAATCAGGTTGACCCTCATGCGACGAATTTATAGAGGCTCAATTTGCAGGAGCTCACAGCGCTGGTGGTATGTTAGGGCTAGGGATACGCCCAACAGCCTTTTGGTGAAGGTACGCTGTACGTTCTCATGAGGTACTATAGAGGAACGTGGCCAGAGGCTTGAGGTAATGGGACAATATTCTAGGAGCGGTCCTACATGTGAGAGATACATGGAGAAGCGACTAGCCGGTATTAAGAAACACCGATTGATCAGGCCTAGGGTTTGCTTGGCTTTATCGATTTGGAACGGTGCCTGTTCTGAGAAGGTAAAAGGGCGGGGGTAGCGCAAGCCTAGATCATTGACCGTGGGGTGTATGGGGATGGGCAGGGCGTCCGGACAAATTTGGCCGGGTGGTACAGTGCACTTGTAAGATAGGGGGAAGCTTTTCTCCGCAGAGAATTTCATAAACCACGAGACGCACCAAGTTTGGAGAACGAGCTAGTCATACGTTATGTTGCGCAGAGTCACGGATGGGTAACGTGGAGGAAGGAGTACACTATTTTCATATCTTTGGCAAAGAGGAAAGGAGTGCCGTGTCTAATAGAAGAGAAAATGTCATTGATATAAATAAAGAATAGTAATGGGCCTAGGACACTGCCTTGGATGACGCCGCTAGTGATTGTTGGCGGAAGATAGGTGGCCGTCGACGAGCACGGCTTGTGATCTGTGAGGGAGATACGAGAATAGCCAGGGGAGGAGGGGGTCAGTAATACCAAGAGATCGGATTTTGGCCAACAGATGAATATGGGGAACACGGTCCAAAGCCTTGGACATGTCGAGGTACAAGACGATTACAGAGTTGCCGGCGTCGGCAGCAGACGATGGGACATTGAGAAAGTCAAGCTAACAGGAAGAGCAGGAACGGGAGTTCAAGAAACCATGCTGGCCAGAGTTCAGCAGGTTGTGGGATGAGAGGTACTGGACAATGTGTTTTTGACAATTCTGTCCATGATTTTGCAGACTACTGGGACGTGGTTAATTGGCCGATAGTTATCTGGGTCATGTAGTGCACCCTCGTTGAAGAGCGGAATTATAACAGAGGATTTCCATTGAGATGGGACGAAACTGTGTAGCATGGATTTGGTGTATACATTAATTAACAATAAAGGGAGGTCAGGACCACCCAAACGGAGGAGGGTCGGTGGGAGATCATCTGGTCCCGGTTTGGAGGAAGGTTTAATGGAGGAAACTGATTTTCCAATCTCTAGATGGGTGAAAGGAATCGATGAAATAGAGGCAGAGGTTCAGGGGTGGATTGTAGGAGGGGGAATACCAGGATAGCTTATAAGGGAGGAAGAAAAATGCGCATTGAGGGCCTCAGAAATAGATGCTGGATTATTAGCGGTAGATGAGCCACAGATGAGGAACTTGGGCGAGGTATGATTGGATTGATTGGACCTTTTACTAAGCAGGTTGGACAAGTAGCCAGTTTTGTTTGGGTGTGCATGGGCGATGGCCTCTTGCCTTCTCAGATGCGAATCGACCATGCAACGCAGCGTCAGTTGTAGCTGGTTTATGCGCAAGAGAATTGTGAAGTCGTGTGATCTAGCGAACGTAAGTTGCAACTTAGACAGCTTACGCTCTAAAAGTGACAGGCGTGAGCTGCTGGATTTTGGGGCGCGGATCGGCACATGAGTTGGCGGTATTTAGGCAGTGTAGGAGGTTGGAGTAGAGGGAGTTCATAACAGTGAGGGGATCGGAGGAAAGAAAAAATGTGTCCCAGTTAAGGGAGCGGATTATCATTGGCACTAGGGGCCAGTTGCAGGAACGGTAGAAAGTCAGAACAGGGGGAGAGAATTGCATCGGATGAGAACAGCTGAAGCAGCTGAACTTGCACCTGGCAATACGGTGGTCACTACCTGGGAAGTGATCAGTAGTCTGGGCGAGCATATCAGGAACATCATTGGAGAATACTAAGTCCAAGATGTTGTTCCCCCTAGTAGGGCAGGAGACATGTTGGATCCATCCACCAAGACAGACACAGGAAAAGAAGGTGGAGAGGGCGGGAGGGCTAGTATGGGAGGACCAGCAAGTTGAAGGAAAGTTAAAGTCACCCGCAATAATTTTTGCACTGGCAGGGTAGTCAAGCGCAGCATTAAAGACATCCGCCGTAGAGTCAATTTTTGCAGGCTCCAGACCCGGGGGACGTAGACGCAGCCAAGGGGGAGGTTCTGGCCGGAGGCGTAAATGGATAGCCATAACGGATCCTCAATAAGGAGAAGAGAGGGGTGGTCGATAACACTAGCGTGGATAGTGCATTTGACAAAGGCTGAATAGCCCCCCCCACGCCTGGACTGGTGGGTGTTTGAGAAGCATTGATACCCAGCTATGCGGACAAGGTCAAGCGAAGCATACACTCCCCCTTTTCAACCGACCTCAAACACTGCCAGCCGATTCGGTCACTGGAACTGAAGTTTCAAATTTACCGGACATTATTACAGTTTTAGTCCACTTTGTAACTCTCTTCAATACTCCATGCACACGTATTGCCCCCTTTGAAAATTCCCATTTTGGCATCGTGTGAATCACCTAATCGTGCACTCTAGCTTGCCTCAGGCGCATCCGAAATTTGCCAATACTAATATTATTACCACTGTAATACAAACTTGGGTTATGTAGAAGGAGCAGATACAGCAATAATCTGCGTGAATCCGAGGTGGTACCTACCCCATCACCCTATCGTGAACCCAAAGAAACTGGGGAGGGTCAGGTTTTCTTCGATTGGGCCGCGAAGTGTCAGGGTGTGTCACTCAATGACCATGTACTACAGGGCTCAGAATGGACGACAACACTAGTCCAGGCTTTATGTTGTCCTCAGCCAGTAAAAGTAGCCGCCCCTGCGAGTATACTTGAAATGGTGCTACAAGTAGAGATGCCTGTTAAATAAAGGAACCCCCTCCGTCTTCTCTGTTGGCCTGAAGACGACGAAAATGGCGAACAGGACGAGTACAGGCTGACGGCTCATCGCTTTGGGACGGAATCTTTCACTTTCAGCACTAACTTTGCTCTCCGTAAAACCCGCAAGAGTTTCATCGGCACCAGCCATCTGTTGGGAAGAGCAGAGAACCATTTATACGCTGTGGATTTTCTATGTTCTTTTGAAAACTCAGATACTGCTATCCTACAGAAGATCAAAACTGACCGCCGCTTTAAATGCAGGAGGGTTCAACCTCACAAAATGGACCCAAAACAGCCCAAAGGTGCTCACTGTTATCCCAAAAAGGGGAAAGTGGAGTGCACAAGAGGGCTTTTGAGATCCTGTTCACAAGTGGAGAGCACGCCTGGAGTTTGATGGAAGCCCGAGTGTTACGAATTCGCAATCATCCCAAACCTACCCAAAAGCCAGACAAAGGGAGAGGAATCTTGTCATTAGTCTCAGGCCTATATGATACTTTGGGTTTTGTTTCTCCACGGTTGCTACCAGGAAGGTGCTTGCTGGAAAGGCTGTGTCAAAGAGGGGCGGGTTGGGATGAACCTCTCCAGGACGACGACGAAAAGCGATGGCGTGGCTGGTTAATCAGCGCGGATCAACTTGGCGAGATCAAGATACAAACATGTTTGACAGGAGTGAAGTGTACCGGTGATACCCACCTCCGCTTGTTTTTAGTTGCATCAGAATTAGGTCACGGGGTAGTGGTCTGTGGCTGCTGGGTAGATGGAAATGGTGGGCGGCAAAGTCAGGTAGTATTTGCAAAGTCGCGAGTAGATCCACTGAAAACTGTGCCCATTCCCAGGATAGAATTAACTTCAGCGGTGCTGGCCGTAAAAGCCGCAACGCTGATTAGAATAAGCTTTGATTGAATAAACTAGAAATCCAATTTTCGGACGGACTCAGCCAAAATACTGCATTACATAAACAACACTTACACACTTTTCAACACTTAGCGGCCGAAAAACACATTGTAATCCTTGAGTCGACCAAGACTGATCAGTAGCACTATGTAAAGCCCGCCAGGAACATGGCCGACTGCTGCTGGAGGGGCCTAAATTCACTAGAAAGTCTGCGGACGAGGACAACGGGACCAAACTTCCCAACCACATCTAGAGAGATTCGACCAATGCTACTAACACCCAAGCCTGAGGATAGCGATATCGAAATGGAACGGATGACACTGGCTACAAACTTTGGGGGTAGCGTAAGAATAATAGAAGAAATGTGCCCTTTCCCCAACTGGATAAAAATGTTACGACCCTTGACCTGGTGGACAAGATACAAAATACTGTTACCGTTTTTGAGGGACACACAAACACGGAACATGTTAAATTTGGGGACGATCCTATCGGGCGAGCTGAACTAAGCCGGAATAGATGGCATACACCTACCACAACTGAAAGCCCTCTTGTTGGAGACAAAATAGCTTGCTAGAATAGACCATAAAACCAAAGGAAACAGACCGTTGCACAGCTACATCCAAAGCGGTCAACGGGCTGTTGATAGTGGCGGGGACGACATCAACGTAACAGTCCAAGCTGAAACCAATTCTATTGATGCCAACTGGAGCTGAATCTATTTATTTATCCCTCATGCATTCTTCTGTAAGTTCCAGCCCTTCAAGCAGTCTTTGAGGTGCATTTGTGTCTAATTTGATACGGTGTTCACTATTTACAATGGAGTTAGTTGTCGAAGCCCCAATTTAGCACAGGACGCGACATTGTACGTGAAAGGGCGGGAATTTTGGAACAAGCATTTGGTGACCTTTTGTGGAAACTTATCTATTTCCGGGACATCCTGTCTGTATTATTACGCTACCTGTGTTCGAAAAGATATACGTTTTGAGCCAAACATACTTTTACAGTGATTACACCACATGTTGGGCCCCCTGACGTTTCAGGTACCCTGTAGCCATCTCGATTCGCTATTGAGAATTACCACTCCTCATTTTGCCATGCTCTATACTCTTATTCGAAAGGCCTTTTTTCCCCACATTCCATAATTTGTTTACGCCTCCCGATCGCACCGAGGCCTTTTTCGTATGCCGATAATGTCGTGTTATCTTTAGATGAAACTCTAAGATATTGATGTATGGAGCATAACCTCAAGAAAACCTGCTAGCGTGTCTGCGATCGGCCAATAATGGCCGAAGCCCATGGCAACCTGCCTTTGCACTGACCTTAGGCTCTATGTGCGTCAGAGCGAATCAGTACTCCTATCCACTACGTGGATGTTGACTGTTTCATGGGAGGGCTTGGTTGGCGGTGAAATGTACGTGTGCGGAATTCTCCCCTGGTCGTTGTCACATACGTGTACTGTTAAGACTATGCTCTTAATCCGACTGAGCCTCGAACAAGCACAGCACGCATCAACTACTGCTTTTTGACACTTGTTTATATTTCGCTCATGCTCCGTGGCATATTTTTGAATCGAACTCGGACTGTCGTAACAGTGGTACCTGACATTAGCCTTTGTTGAACTCTGGTCCTCGTTGCTAAACGTTTTGGCCGTACAGCTGAGGTTTGTATATATTTATATGCGTATAATTTTTTGATCCAGTACTGTAGAGTAAGCGAATCAATCTTTTTCTGACTTTGAAATTCGTTACTTGGGCTACGCTTTACTCACCATCGGAATAACCCTTGCAGTGATGCTCCGCCTCCTGCCTTCCATCCACTCTATCCTGCCTGTAGGCAACATATCCCTCAAAGCGCATGCTGCCAGCATCTGGCTCTATCCAAGTTTCCGTTAGTACAAGGACTTCAGACCGCGATCCCAGTCGTCAACTGCCTCCTTTTTCACGGGATCCTGGAGATGTTTGTGTATCACATGGACAGTTCCCTGGTCCTTGCTACTGACTTTATTGCGAACTTGACGGCTGGGGTACCCTAGGACTCAAGCTCTAAGGTGATGCCCTGTTTTTTACCTCTATATATGTCTGCGTTGCGGCTTCTTGAATAGTAGGTGACTCCCTGGGTTTTGTGGATTTTTCTTTCCCACCAGTTGGCGCGGTGTCGGGCTCAAAGTGCACAGCGGACGAGTCTTCCTTTTGGGTCGCCATATCGATGGCCCGGGATGGTCTTGTGACCACCTCGGCCCAACTAGCTTCCTCGGCTTTTCCCTCTGGCATCTCCGGGTTCGCTAGTTTCGCCGGAGCGGATATTTTGGGCGTCTGCATCAGAATCGAGCTGGCCGACTGCAATTTCTCAATAATAGCCAGGGAGAATTCCCTGTGAGTCCCTACCATTTTGGTTTTTTGAACTGCCTGAACTTTGACTTTTTGTTTACCGGCGTCTGAAGCCACCTTTGGGACTTGAATTACCCCTTGGACTCTATGAGCTGACTTCCCGAGAGGGGTCATATCCATTTTCGCTTTATAGAGAGTTGGCCGCTTTAGATCGGGTGTGTTCGTTTTCAACGAGACTCTGACGTTACCCTGGTTTACAAATGCTGGGCTTTCAGGTGTTACCCTAACTACTCCATGCATGCCGCCGTCAACTTCTGCGGCCCTAGACAGCAACATATCTATCCAGTAAACACTGTGGAAGACAGCTACCGGTGTTCGTGGTGGTGCTGATTGCGTTCCACTTCATAGTCCTATTCTGCGGCACTTGACTCATGTTGTCGTGAGAGGTAGGCCTGCCATCTTAAGAACCTCAGCCACATGCCGGCGGTTTTCATGCCCCTTGGTTCTACCTTTGTTCACAACGTTTTCCCTAAGGTTATGAAGTAGCCGTCTTCTACTTCCGCCTGCCATGACCTCTTCGTCCCGCTCCGTGCGTTGAACTTCAGTATCTGGAAGTTGAACCCACTCCTTCATGGACTCTACTACTGTCAAGAGGCTTTTTTCCACGTTGTTGAAACCTGCTGCTCCCTTGCTTTCTTTACCCATTGGCTTGGGTTGCTTCTTCCAGTTTTCTGATTTAGCTCGCAGTTTTACCTTTCGGCTAAGCTACCGGTAGAATACGCTCTCTCTAGTCTTGGTTTCAGTTTCGTGTTCCTGTCCCTTTTTCCTGGTTCCTCTGAAATTATGCGCGAGCACTAGTTTGAGAACGCCAAGCAAAGGGCGCATATCCACTTTAGCGAAGCGTATCTGACGTGCCGCTCGAAGTCCTTCTTAGCCGGCTTAAAGCACCCTTGGTGATACCAGGGGCAAGGCGGGTCGCACTGAATTCCATCACCTTCCACCAGGTTCGAGCAATACTGTTGCCACGGCTCACTAGTTGACTGATAGGATCAACCCCCGCCCTATTCATTTCGGTAAAGGTAACCGAGTTTGTTTAAAAATACCATGTGGAACACCAATAGGATAATATTACAGCCTTATAAACCGACAAAATGGGTGCACTACAACAAGAGCCACAAAAGGATGTCATCCAGTATAACTTGCACTGAAACCAAAAAAAACACCAAAAAGGACAACAAAAGGTATAATCAGATTTTGAAGAGAATAGATTCCTCGAAAGGTATGCCCACCGTTATGCTAAGTACGACACGTTAGTTCGGGTGAAATAAAGTGTGGTACTTCACCACACAACGCAAAAATACTTATCAATGGGAGCGGTTTGAAGAGTCAAACCACGACTCAACTCACAGGATCAGATCTCGAAGTCTTGAAGTGGTACAGGATAACGAGCCCAAAGCCCAAATGGCCCTGGATCTTTTGGTTATCTTGTTATCTGAATGTCGCCATTGAGGTGGAACATAGTTCACCGGATAAAGGGCAATGGGAAACAGTGAGGGGGCTCAAAATACAAATCTTGACAGTATCTTGCATCTGGCACTGCCGGAGAGCTAGAGGATAGACCGCTGGACAACACGAAGGGGTTAGGAATACTGGTCTTGACTGAATTTTTTTTCTTGCACTTTCAGAGATCTGGAGGATAGTTCACTGGAAGTTGGGAGAGGGTATTCTGTTTAGCTTGAGCAGAGCAAACGGTTTTGGCTCAGAAAATCCATCGGATCTCAGACAGCGAGATTTTTGAACCGCGCACCGCGCTCGGCCTTGCTCGATCTAGGGACCCCTCGAATATCCGACCTGCTCCGGTGCTAATACCTCTTCCGTGGCCGATTTCAGTAGTAAACCATTCTGTCGCTAAAGAATTGGGATCCAGATATCAACATAGTTTGAACTTTATCCAGCTTCCTCCAATGACCCCTTGTTCTAGATTCCTCTGTCATATGGAATAGACGCAGCGGTCTAAGCCTAGAAAGGTATTTGATCATCTTCAGTATCTCCCTGAGATCCCGTTATGGTGATTCTGCCGCTGTTACACGTGATGGGGCCAGGTGCAGCTTTGTAACCACGTACTCGAATGAGCCTCAACCAATATGGATCACCGTGGACAAGTCCAACAAAAGCTGTCTGGTGTTATACACCCTCGAGTACATTAAATACCCTCTCATATTTAACATATTTACACGAACTCGCTCTTCAATAAAACTGACATGTTATTTCGCGGCTTTGGTCTTCCCGCTACTTCGGTTCGCGTAGTTATGAGTGGAGGCAATTTCAATACGGATTGTCAATCCTTAAATTCGGGGATTCAGAGAAATAAACTGCGCAATGGTAGGTGCCTACTCATTGTGTGTACCGTCGGAAGAATTTTGGACGCCAGATTGGCTGGGGTCACTAGGTGTCCTGTGAAAACCGAATTGAACTGAACCGTACCATTGCGATGGAACAGTCGTGGAGCTGCCCAGTAATAAACGGCTGAACCTCCATGATGGTGCATCTGATGGTGGAGATTAGATTGAACGTTTCAATTTATGGTGCAGCATACGAAACGATGTGAAGGAGGAGAACAAGACTGCATTCTTCTTGACAGCTGGCTGCCTTTCATTGTACCAGTTGGTGAAAAACCTTGCATATCCGAGAGCCCCTGCTGCAATTCCTTTCCACTAGTTGAAGGCTGTACTGATAGGCCACATGGTTCCGGTCAATTTCCAGGCGACCGAACCTACCAAGTTCCATTCGCTGTTTGGTGGTCTCAACAGGAAGTTCCGTGAATTCGTCCGAATTTCTCAGACATAGGCTGCTAAGTGTAATTTTGGTGATCAGTTGGAGACCCAGTTGTGTGACCGCTTCATTGCCGGCATAAATCGTCCGGAGTTGCGAAGGAAGCTACTGCTGTAGCCTGACCTTACGTTCTCTGAAGCTCGGTCAATCAGCGAGCAATTCCATGACGTGGCCGATGCGACGGCTGTACATTCCGTAGTGCACCGCCAACAAGTTCGCCTCCGTAAGCCAGCCTCTACAAATCAGACGCCTCAACCGAGGCTGGCTAACAAAAAGATTCCTGAAAGCAAACCAGTGCAACCGAATTGCTGCTTCTCGTGCGGCGAATTTCAACTACTTTCCACCCGCCGCTTTCGTAATGCAGTATGCTATTCTTGTGGAAAGCTTGGTCACATTTGCAAGGTATGTCGCCAATCCAAGTGCAATGTTACGAGTGCAACCCGTGAAGATCAGAAAACTGATGATAGTCCGGTACACATGTGAAAGATTGCAAGAGAATAAAACCGATACCCGTTCAGGTCAGCCGATTTCCAATGCGACTTGAGACAACGGTTCACTATGGATACCGAGAGCGGTGAGCCCATTATTCTGAAATCCGTGTTCGATTTGATTCAGCCAACTGTACCCATACACCCCACTGTTGTGCTCATTCATGGTGTCACTGGATATCGACTTACACTGTTGGGCTAGACTACGTTATTGGTTCAGTTGGAGGGCGATTATACGCCGGTGCGATTCTTGATTTTCTTTGAGAGCCCGTCGGTTCTGGGTTTGAAGGCCCTGCTTGCCTCGGAGGAATCGGTAACCATCAGGACGACTTCCGACAATCTTGTGAATCAGCTTATTCTTCAGCAGTTGATCACACAAAGCTCGAACCATAAAAGTGGCACGGCGGTCGAGCCCGCGAAGTTGGAAGTGGATGGTGACCCAGTATTCCTGAAACGCAAGAGTATTGCCGTACGGCCAGAGAGAGGGAGTTCTGGAGGTGCTTATTAAGATGGGGCAAGGCGGTGTTATCGCCCGTGTGACTTCATCCGCGTGGGCGCCCCCGACCGTGGTGGCAGTGGAGAGCGACGGACAGACACCCCGGATTTGTGGTGATCACCGATTGACCTTGGATCCTCATCTACGGGAATGCGCAGAAACTAAGGTGGAGCCTGAGGACTCTATGAAATACAAGCTCGGTAGCAAGTATTTCTCGAAAATTGATCTGGCTGATGCGTACTTGCAAGTTCCGCTGGCATGGATTCGAAACCATTAACGACTACTGACACTCCATGGGGCATGTTCCAATACAAATTCATACCGTTTGGTCTGCAAGTGTCGTCCGGGATATCCTAGGCTGCAGTAGACGAGGCGATACGCGATGTTGAGGGGGTAATTGCATCTCAAGTTGATGTGCTCGTTTTTGGATCCACGAAGGATGAACATGACCGCAGATTACAAAGTTTGCTGGAGAGGTTCGTGAACAAAAACTTGTCCATCAAAACCCCTAAGTGCAAATTCGGTGTCACCAGATTAGATTTCCTCGGTTTCACCGTCAATGCAAACGGATACCTACCCGATCGAGATCGCCTTAAACCCCTGATTGGCATCGAGTCACCTAAAAATCAGGCGAACTTAAGACCAATTCTTGGGTGCCTGCAATACTATTCCAGGTCCATTCCGAACTTAACAACAAGAGCCCAACCATTAGTTCTAGCTCAGTCGTCCGATGTGTGGCAGTAGAACGAGAAATGTAGAAAGATACTACAAGATCTTATTTGAAACATCATTGACCAACCGATACCAGCCCCATTTGCACCCTCGAAGTGGACCATGCTGGTCACTGACGCTTCCGGATTGGGGATAGGGGCAGTTATAGAACAAGATGTATGCCCAATCATCTGCACCTCCGTTCTCCCCAGTACCGCAGAGAAGGGTTATTCCCAGACGCAGAAGGAAGCTTTGGCCGTTTTCTGGACTACACAAGTACCTATTTAGAGTGAAGTTCACGACTGTCACCAACCATCAGGCCCTTCAGTTCCCGTATAACCCGGGTAAATCCTTTGCCAAATCCAAGGCTGCTACTGTCCAGCTTTGGAGCATCGATCTGGGAGCCTATAACTATGACATCGTGCACCGACCCGGCAAGCTAATTTAGTAGGCGGACTTCCTATCCCGTTACTCACTATTCTCTGCCGCTGGCAAATACCGTTTCATTTAGTATAGTATATTTCTTGACCGTGGTCAATACACATGCACAAGGCAAGATCAGAGTATACAGCAGTACATGTCAATGTGAGGTATTCACAGATTGTAAATTTATAAATCACACAGCAACCGAAATACACCAGTAAAGTCATGTAGTGTTTGAGTGAACAAAAGTGGTAATGGTTGAGGCGGGAATTCCGAATCGGTTTTGAAATCACTGGAGGGCGGTGTGGATAGCTGGACAGTCGTGGAATTGCTGATATAAGCGACAAATGGACGGCCACTAACGAGTAACCGGGCGGTAGAGATGCCAAAGAACATTGTTAGAAGTAAAGCAAGCGTGAAGCTTTCAAAGTGCAGCCCACTGCGCCTGTGTCGAGGGAAAAATTGAGCAAGCAGACAAAACGATACTACTTGTCTGTGATTTCGGCCATCAGAAAGGGGTGGCAGCCCGAGGTGAAGTAGAAATTTCCTCAGTTCTTCGCACTGCGGGAAGAATTCAGTATTCAGCCCGAAGGCTTCACTTGTCGAGGTGACCGACTTGGCATTCCACCTACCTTGCGCAAGTCGGTTTCGGATGAACTGCACAAAGGCCACTTGGGTGTGGATAAAATGCAGTCGCTGACTCGACAGATGTGTTGGTGGCCGGAAATGGATGCGGATATTTGTACTACGGCAAAGAACTCTGAAGCCTGTTTGCACAAAGTCCATTCGAGGTCCAACAACTGGAATCCATAGCCCAAAAGCCATAGTCCATGGCAGGGAGTTCATTCGGACTTCCGTGATCCGGTCTTGAACCAATATCACGCCCCTGTACCGAGTGAATCCTACTCTAAATGGCCGGAAGTGTTCATGATGAGTTCGACAACCACCTCGTTCGTAATTCAGGTGTTACAGAAAGGCTTCAGCCGAGAAGGAATCCCCCAGGTACTAGTCACCGATAATGCGGCGGAGCTGAAATGCTGGCTTGATAGAGTTGGGTGTCGGCATCTACTTACAGCACCGCGCCACCTGTTTTCTAACGACGCTGTGGGGAACTCTGTATATTCTGTGAAAGGCGCAATAACATCAGCCAACCCAAGGAGGCTACCAGAATTGAAATTGTTCCCCAACAGTTTCTTGTTGCGGTACAGAAACGCGGTGCATACAACCGACAAGGAGAGACAAGCCTTCCTCTTCCTGTCCAGGAGATTACGGTCATTGCTAGTGTGTTTTACCCCCAGTGATGCAATATACTTTTGTGGAAACTAGCTTCGACTAGTTCGGTGAATTATTACAAGACAATCTGGTTGATCTATGGCCGATATCACGGATCTAGATGACACATGAGTGCATCGGAGCCCACTCAGCCAAATTCACACTATAGTAGCAACCAGCGACGCAACCAATGGCTCGGCCGAGGAAACCGAGGATCATGACACAAACGGTGTTGATAACCGTGATACGCCTATTCCGCTCCCTTAAACGACTGCTGCAGCGGCCGGGACACGGCCATCAGCCCCTGTCTGAAGATAAGTACGACAGACGAGCCGAAAGGACGAGGAAATTTTGAAGGAGAATGGTAGTGGAGGTTCTGCTGCTGTCACAAGTGACGCGGCCAGGTACAGCTTCGTAACCACGTACACGGATGAGTCTCAACCAATTGAGATCGCCAAAGATGAATCCGGCAAAAGCTCCCTGCTATTGATCATATTTGAATCTGCCAATTATATTCTCTAGTTGAACACTTATACAAACCCGCTCAACAGTACAACTGACGTGTTATTTTGCAGCATTGGTCCTCTTGCTACTTCCTTTCGCGTAGTTTCGGGTGGGGGCAGTTTCAAAAAGGAAGGTAAATTCGATTCATTTCGACCAACACACACCACGTAATCTCCTTCTTTCCATAGAGAAAAGTCTGAGGTCCTGGAACCTCTGCTCACAAGGCTTGCCCGTCTGGCCTCCAGTGGTGCGCGTTGCAAGACTTTGTACTTTCTCCGAACAGGTGGCCCTCTTCCTGTGGAAGAGTGACCAAGCATGAACACAGTTTTCTGACAAAGGTCCAACTAAAGACATGCACTCTAGCACGAAAACCCTGGGCCGTCCGAACGAAAACGCCGATCTCAACCTCAGGAACTCACCGCATGCCACTTTGCAGCTGCTGCACACTGATCCGACCACTACAGATCGCAAGTCACTAAAGCCCCAAGGTCCCCCACTTCGTTCACTGCCCCTACAGTAAATGGGCCTTGGTCGTGTGCAGCCGTCGGACATGTCGCTGCACGTGACAACAAGTGGCTGTTCCCAGCATTGAGAGGTAAGTCCCACTTCTGTGCCCAGTTAACAACGTCAAGTACGTCTCTTCTCAGCTCCTCTCTCCCCTGGGCTCCCACTAACTTTACATCATCTGCGAAGAAGAATCCTTGCGACCGTAGGACTGAGGATGAATCAATAATAAACAAAAGAAACAGAGGTGAGCCTGGTACCGAACCGTGCCGTTCTTCACTGGTGACGTTTTCTAATTTGAAGTTCTTTTTACTTACTCTAACGTAGAAAGTTCCACCGATAAGGAAGTCCCTCAACCATGCCTGAATCTGCCCATTCCTACCAAACTACCTCATCTTGGTTAGTGGAAGCCGATGGTTTGCCGAATCAAATGCCTTGCCGCCCGTGTAATTTCATCCGCTCTCCAAGTGACCTCGTGGGGGAGGCCCGGGAGGTTGATCGAACACGACGTCCTTTTAGAAATCCATGCCGAGCCGGCCAAAGCATAGAATTATGTAGCAGGTACTCGCGGACGTGAGCCCGGATGATCTTCTCTCACACTATGCATGAGAGACAGCTTAAGCTAAGAGGTCTGTAGTTTCCTATTTCAGAGCGGCCCCCTTAGGTATAACTATCACTGCTGATTTTTTCTCAGTCCTGTGGCAAAATTCCATGGTTCAGGATGACCATATATAACGTACACTGAAAGGGATGGGATACCATCCAACGGCTTCATAATAGCAGGGTGTATATCATCTGGCCCTCAACGCTTATGGATGTCTGACCCTTTCAAGTGTTTGCGTACGATTCCCACCGCAGGGTTTAAGTATCTTTTTGGCCGTTGAAGGAGTCGCCCCTCAAAATTTATCTGCGCTCCGTTATCTATTTTGTGCACAATTCAGTCCAGTTTAAGTTGCACAGGGTGAAAGTGGCCAATACCATTCGGGCTTCCGGCTCGTCGTGTTGTCGGCAAGTTCCCTTGGTTCACAACACAGTGCGTGGCATGTTTTGTCTGAAGTGCAGAATTTGCGAGACAGTATCACCTTCACAGAAATAAGTTCATTGATAAAGATACAATCGGCTCATTATCTCACCCCTAGATGACACAGCTGGCCCTGAGAACCTTGTGTTCCAGAGTGAATCTAAGGCCTTCGTGAATGTTGCTACACTGCTGCATCAAACAGCATCGTCTGAAAGTCTATTCCTCGTAGGTAGAACCCTATTTGTAAAATATTTGGCCCGTATATCCAGCCTTGAGTAAGCTCTCTGTAGCTTAAGACTATGTCCACTGGTGGTGCACTCAGAGGCAGGAACAAACAAATCACTCAAGTCCATACCCGAAAGACTTTTTGTGATCTTAAGCGCCTCCGTCAGATCACCCCGCCTCTACTCCGTTCCAAAGAGAAGAGATTAGGATCCTCCAGACACCCGTCGTAAGATTTTCCCTCTCCCATCAGCGGTAATTCTAGATACAAGCCGCTGCATCGCCTATAAGCACTCTTTATTCTAGCGATAGTAATGAGCTCATGCCTGCACAAGATACTTCAGAAGAGGTGGCAACAAAACTTCGTAAAACGGTTGAACACTTCTGGTATTTTGCATGTGACAGCATTGCATGCCCTAGGTAATATCCCTCTGGCCATATTGGCAGCTCTTTAGCACTATCCTGAAGGCCTGAAGTCCTGTGTGACTATTACACCCAAGTCTTTTGCCTCCGAAACTTCTTGGAAGGGAATACTCTTCTTTTTGCCTGTGTAAGTGGCCGGGAATTGGGATTCGGCAAGGTCCAGTGGTAAATCCCATTGTTCTGCCCATCTGAGCAGGGCATTTGTATTCTGTGCTGAACTGCTCCCCACTATCTTCACATAATCCGCAAAGATGGAAGATGGTTGCTCAATTCTTCCGCTAGGCCATTTATATGCCAGAGGGAGAGCAAAGGCACCAGTACTGAACCCCAAAGCACACCTCTGGCAAACTTCTCCGGCCTCGATGGACAATCGCCCCCACTGGCACAGAAACCACGGTTCCCTAGAAGGTGTGCTACCCAATCACTTTTCTTCCCGATTAAAGCAAAGGTCTATAATTTATATTTCAGCAGGCAATGACCCACAGAGTCAAACGCCATTCTGAAGCCCAAATAACAAACCTCCACCGTCAAACCCTCATCCATTCGTCTTGTGGTCCCGTCTAAGAACATCGGTAGGCTTGTCAAACACGATATATTTTACCCAACCCATGTTGTGCAGGTGTCACTGGGCTGTTATTAACCAGATGCAGGCAAAACTGCCTCCCGAATATACTTTCAAAGCAAATGCACAACACTGATGACAGACTGACCGGTCTACATTTATCCGCCTCAAGCCTGGATCCAGTCTTAACCGTTGCCACAACAGTGGCCTTATGCCAGTCATCTGGAACCATACCTTTCCTTAGTACACTTGGTGCATCTGGACAATAGCCCATGATAAGATACCGGAAACAGGGTGAACAGTTGCCAGATGGATTGTATCCGGTCAGACCTGTTTGTGCTTGCTCAAGGACATGAGGTCATGGAGCACCTCGTCCTCACTTACAATAAGCTCCTGAAGCACTGGCTTACCCCTATATCTGATCCCGAAACACTAAGCGTATGGTCCAGACAGTACACACACTTTAAGGACACAAGTGGGGTTTCTGCCTTGCCTTTATCATCGAGAGCAAAGCTTCTGTCGGGCACTTCCGAGGTACCTACTCCCTCACTCGTAGCTCCCTTGAACCGCACGCAGGCGGGGAACTTCCTAGGGTCCGCCCTTACATTGTTGGCGAGCTCGGTCTTATACTCGTACTTTGACTCTGGTTGCAGGATCTGTTCCCTGTTTCTGGCTGTCTTGTAAGTGGTCCACTTGTAGTGCGTGCTGTGAAGGCTGCAATCAGCCCATAGCCTTCTGCGAACAAATAATGCTGTGGAAATCCTGTGCTTCCACCAGGGCGGCTGGCTCGTATTTCTTTGTATTTTTAACGAAGCAAAGTCGTCTGTCAAGCCTTATTCAACCCGAGCCTTATTCTTGGCAAAGTCCCAAACCTAAATCACCTGTCCTCACAAAACACTACGACATTATCTCAGTAGCGGAATCCTGGCTGTCTGAGAGCACTCACAATGATCAGATATCTTCGGTGGGGTACAGTCTTCTAAGAACCAACAGACCGAACCGGCATGGTGGTTGATGCCTGGCCTAAGCCAAGGAAACCCACACCACAACTCCTCTTTTTCATACGACGCTCGATTCTATTTCCCATTCTCTTTGGTTCACCACCAACCCCCAAAGCACTGTTCCTCACGTTAGCTGAAAGCATCACTCGTCAAATTACCCCAGTTACGTGTATGCACTTCTCATTAGGTCTGTCGAGAACACCTCCTTCCTTCCTTCCGAAATCGAGCTTGTTCCGGGTAACTTTATTCCCCTCAAATAAGTTGACCTACCCTCTCGGCTGCTGTCAGTGTTATGGACCCGATCGCTGGCATTCATCTTGGTGGCTGGATATGTGTTGCAGCACTTACGAGAAATGGGAAAATACTAGACACGGTATTCAGTCATAACATGCCTGCAAAGCAGTCATCCGACGGCCCTCCTTAAAGCCTTTCCGGTTTTTCCCTTCTCTTTTTGTTTCGTTATTCCTGGCCGCCTTAAAGCTTTTCTAGGATACTTCCGTTTGGGTCAGTCTACTTCGCGTCCCAACCGCCTAATAGAAGCACAGTCAACAGACGTCGGTTACAGGGAACACAGTTGACTGAACCATTCTGAGGTGTCGAAATTGAAGAGTCAGTGACTTGTTTATCAGCTCCATATCTGAAACGGTATTTAGGAAATGCAGGCAATCTCGAAGAAATCATCCAGTCCTACATGGGGCAGATACGAATGCTGGAAAAGGAGCACGCCATGAAAGCCTTAATACTGGATGACACCAAAGCAGTAGATGTACCCTACACTGGATGTAAAACTTGCCATGAGTCATCAGTGGCCGATGATTTGTGGTCGCTGAGTCTCAGTGAAACTGAAATTAAGCCTTCTGTCAGTCGTTTTGGTTTCCCAGTAGGCAAGGGTTTAGGTCTCAATCATCAGTGTCAGTCATTTGCTGTCACAGTTCTCACTATCTCAACGCGAGATGGTATATTTTGTTGGCAACCCCTTAAGGTACTGGTTGTTTACAAGAAGTTTCCAAAGTGCCATCCTCGGGAGGGGTTTGGATGATGAAAGCCGACTGTCATACTCAATTTCTTACTGTCAGGGAGAAGGGAGGAATGCCACCGAAAGCGGTGCCATCCTGGAACCAGATAAAGGATATAATGAGGCTCTGAGTATATTAAAAAGACGATCCGGGCAGCCCTATGTGATCTCTAGGACATTCATAGATGGCTTGATTGACGTCCCAGTCACCAAATCCATGGACTCCCCCATTTTACTGAAGTTAGCTGGACAGATGAAGGATTGTCATAATACGTTGCTCCAGTTAAATCATTCGTCCGACCTGAATGCTTCGTGAACTTCAGGTGCTATTGTGAGACTTTTACCCCAACCTTTGCAGTTTCGTTGGGCCGAAGTTGTCTCATCCATTATGCACCTAGGTCGAGAGGCAACCTTCATGGGTCTTAGGAAATTCGTAAGCGAAGGGGCTGACGTGCTTATGATGTATCAGTCTTATACACCCCCTTCGACCACGACCCACAGTTATGCTCCTATTCTTCGAGAGCCACCGTTTAAGATTTCAAAGCACCGCACGCAAGCGACGGTGTCGTCTGCACCGCATCAGACATTAATTCAGCGTCGTCAGCGTCTTCAGTGTGACGAATCACACTACACTGATCAGTGTGGAATGTTCACCGCAATGAATTTACAGAAAAGACTAGAATTTGTCAATTATCATCGATTATGCCGTTCATGCCTGGAGCAGAACCATGTAGCAGACAGTCGCAGATCAGGTGGGTCTTGTGACGTCTCAAGGTGCTCTTTGCGCCATCACCCCTTGCCCCGTTCGAATATCGCAGACAATGGCCCCGCATCCGGAACCAATAAGGAGGTCGCCTGCTGTCTTTCAAGGTCCACAAAAGAGCCGGTTACTTAGTTAGGTGGATTACCAGTCAGAGTATTCGGACCTCTCGGATCAGTCAACACCTAAGAATTCCTCGACAACGGTTCGGACCCCACCCAATTGGATCAAGATTTGGTCAAGCAGTTGGGCCTAAAGGCTGAACCGTCAAATTTATCGGTACATACTGTTGTTCAAACTGCAGAGAAGAATTCAGAGGTGGTTAGTTTTGAGTTGAGTGGATTAGAGGAGAAAGAACTTCTTGAAGCCAAAAGATCCTGGTCCGTATCCAGCCTATCCCAAGTAACGGGAATTGCGCTGGCAGCAAACGCATCTACGAGTGGCAAGCACTCACAGGAAGTTAAAATTCCTACCCTCAAACGAGCAAAAGTGTCTGTGCTGACTGGAAAGTACGTTCCGGCGGCACACTGGGTACCGGAATATCGATACAGTGGGCAAGAGGATCCGTGCGCCATACGTACTCCTCTCGGTTGGGTTCTCATGGGACTGATACCTTATGAAGAACAAGGAGCAGCTGTACCCCACCGTCTATGTTCTTGTCCCAGATTCTTGTGGTGGACGGAGGGATTTCTAGACCGGGTAATGCGAACGACCAACAGCGCACTCGCAGCATCTTACCGACCTGTTAAATACATTCGCAAACGCTTGGGGGGAGTGTACGTTCCTTAATTATCTGCTATCAACAATGCGAATATAACAACTTCCCCGGTCCAGCCTCTCCACATGGTTCAGCCACAATTCGTGTCGGACGCAAGCGCATTACACGAACAGACGTCGCTGGATCATTTTCTAACGGTTCATACACTCACGCACATTCACGCACGGCACTGCTCCCATCATGCGTTGTCCTCACACGCCATCACGCGCACCGCAAGATTATCGATTACTGCTCCGTGATCGTTGACACAAGCACGTTCATGTGGCCACATGTTTGTTGTCTCGGTATGAAGTCATGTGGTGACATACGCACACACTCATGACCGCTCTCTGTATGAGACACACGGACTGACATTCATTCATCATGGTTCCCTCTATATCACGGTGACCCAGAGTACCACACTTGAACTCGCGCCAGTGATCACTGTCCACACGGGACCACCGGAAAAGGAACACACACACACACACTGAACCATTGGCCCTATGACCTTTCCACCGCAGGCACACACCTGACACACCCAGTCAGCTCCCAACTTGTTACAGGGCGACTCCTTCAACGGGGACTACTCGACATTCGGTCGTACTGTTTGACACGAGTCGCACTGACAGTTTTCACCGTACGTTTGGAGATGTTCAGTTGTACCTCAGTTTGCCTTTGTTTACTAATGTTCATCAATTATGGAACCGAGTTATCTACAACCAACGTCTATTGACTGTGCTTCTATTAGGCGGTTGGGACGCAAAGTAGACTGACCCAAACGGAAGTATCCTAGAAAAGCTTCAAGGCGGCTAGGAATAACGAAACAAAAAGAGAAGGGAGAAACCGGAAAGGCTTTAAGGAAGGCGGCCGGATAGTTCCTTTGCAATGCCTTTCGTGGCCGTGTCAGTAACACAAATTTCACCCGGCAATGCACATAAAGTGTTTAGCTGCCATCTGCCTTTTAGTGGCCCACCTGATCTCGCACACCTCCCCAACTATTCATTTCTATGCAGAAATTGTGCGATGCTAGTCGCGCTTATTATCCAGAAAGGCTGGGGTGAGCATATTCCCACTCACGACCTTCAGCTTGCCGGTGGATATTTTCTATTTCTTCTTTTCCGAGTGTCTGAATTAATTAGCTAATACATCCCAGGCTGTTCCCAAAAAGAGGTTCTCCGTCTCACCACTCCATAAGTATTATCATAAACTGCTCGAACAATCACATAATTCCGACGACTTTTCACTTTTTATTCGTCTAAACCGCCTTTCCATACCTATTTAATGACAAGATAATACGCGACGTCTTTACCAAGAAGCAAAGGCATTGATTCACCAAACATTTGCACTTTCTCCTATGTTGCACACGCATAGAAAAGCTGATATTGAGGCCGTTTTTCAACTTCCGATTCTTGATAATAACTCATCTATCAACCCCCCACCTTGCACATCTGAAGCCTTCAATGCATTCTTTGCCTCAGCCATGGCTCCAGCTGCTGCCGTGGCCCCTCCGCCATCTTTATGGCCTACTGGCTCTGTCCATTCTACGATACCCTTCGATGTCAGGAGTATTTCTAAGTTACTATCCAACAGTAAACCTTAACCTCGATTAGGCCCCATGACTTACCAACAGTTAATCTTGTCACTGGCGGGCTGGATCTCCCCCTGTTGCTGCCTAACCTTTTCACTCTTCCACTTCATGTTAGAACCGTACCCGCTAATTGAAAGTTCTCGGTGATCATTCCCATTCACAAAAAGGGACCATTACATGAGGCATTCAATTATCGCCCTGTAAACCATAACCCCATTTTATCCAGAATAATGGGAAAAATAGTTCAAGATCACATTAGTAACTATTTATTAGGCCTCAACCTTAATAATGGCAACCAACATGGATTCTTCCGTTCACCGTCCTGCATGACTTGTCAATAAGATTTTCTGAATCTCGTCACCGACTCCGCTGAAAGTGGGAAATCTTTCGTTGTTTTTATCTTGACTTATCTAGGGCATTTGATCGTGTACCTCACCCCTAAATTTTAGCAAAGCTACGGTCATTTGTCCTTGTCGATCCGCTACTTTCGTGGTTCTCATCTTACTCATCTCATCATTCACAGGTCGTCTTTATTAACGGGCACAACTCAGATCCCAAGCCTGCTACTAGCGGTGTTATTCAGGACAGTGTATTTGGCCCCCTGCTTTTCCTCCTGTACGTAAACGATGTCTCCGATATTTTTAATGGCACGCCGTTTTTGTTCGCGGACGACATTAAGATAGCCTACACTTAATAATAATAGTAATAATATCAATTTTATATTTCGGATGCGCCCAAAGCATGCTAGTATGATTGATCAGATGATTATAGTGATGCCAGAATAAGAATTTGCAAAAGAATACAACTATTGCATGCAGAGTATCAAAAAGTGTGTTACAGTGAACTAAAATGGTAATAATGCTCGGCAAGTTTAAAGGGCAGGGTAAAATGGTCGACCCGGCTGACAAAGTTTGAAATCGGTTAAAAACGGGGAGTAAGTGCATAAATAGTACCGAAATTAATCACATTAGAAATTCCAGCTGAACCATAGGGTATTTCGTATAAAAAACTAAGAAATAGAAAAAAAGTCCATCGAGGGGAATTAAGAGTCATTTGCAAGTAGTAGGTGGTGAAGAGTATATGGATGGAAAGCTCATGCATGCACAAGAATAGATCTTTAGATATAAAAGTCCATGAATGAACGGCTAGTGTGGTGGTTGAGTCTAAAGGTGAGACGCCGACGTCGTCAGTCACGAGAAAAGAGACCAACAAACCCCATGAATATAAGCAGTGGATGTAAGAGCGCTGATGGAAAACGTAGCCAGCGGTAAGGCTGTAAGTGTTCAGCGGTTTATTTTCATTGGTATATTTATGTCACGAAGTAACAGCAAGGATATGGGGTTATGGTGGTAAGTCAAAGTAAATTGCTTTCAGTGGTGATTGCGGGGGCGGATAGCGCGCAGAAGCGATAATGTCATAGACGGTAGATAAATGACCTGATGACGGTTTTGATAGGCTGATGACACGGCAGCTGTGGATAGCCAGCTGCGGAACCAGTGAGTTTGATACGAGAAACCAGAGTGGGACACCGGATTCAGAACAAAAGGCAACATTCGGCAGAGAAGGCAGTATAAATTAGATTTGAACATCAGGTAATCGATTAGCTCAGTGGCGAGCAAAGTTGGCTTTGTAGTTGAGATACGTAATCAAATACTGCAGAAAAAAGCAGAGATAAAAAGTCAGAGTCCACAATATGTTAAAATAACTGCAAACAGTGGACCATAGGAGAACACTGAAATGGACCATAATGATAATAACGCCTGACAAATAGAAGATTCATAGTCGAGTACTCAGTTCGCCTTTTTTGAGTGATATCGGCAGGTGTTCTGGAGTACATGCATACATGGTATGGGAAATAATTACCACTGGCGGAAATTCGAACATATAAAAATGGTATGTTGTTGGTCTTCACAAAGAGAGGAGTTTACCGAGCGGAGTAGAGAGAGTTACCTTTGGGCTGCAGAATATGACAGGCATATGGATATAAGTCTCGTCGAAACGTCTGGTGAATTATTCAGTGCACGACAGGTGTGTTAAGAAGTATAAACATGGAAACATATCAGACTGCAAAGGTGGTGGTATATAAAGTGGTGGTTGGATACTGGAGGAATCAGGTATGTAGCAAACAATTGCGTATTTCGTGGGAGGGAGACTACCAGAGTGCTGGTGGCAGGAAACGGCCAGAGGAAAACAGGTCAGCGTGTAGAGCCTGCTAACCTCTGCTGACTTAGTCTCCCTTGATGAATGGTTCTCAACGTGGGTGATGAAATTCTCCGCCGATAAGTGTATTTTTCTTACTTAAAAATGCCAGGTTCCTCCTTGTTCCTTATGCAACGGCGGTTCGCCCATCGACAGCCAGCCCTTAGTAAAAGTCCTGGGCTTAAGTTATTCTTGTTCTTTCAACTCCTCGGGACATGCTGTCTCCCAAACGGCGAAGGCTAAAAAATGCCTTGGTCTTCTGTTCAAATCCTTTCAGCTTGGGGAGAACATTCTTTACACGTAAAAAGTACATTCAAGGCTCCTTCTTGAATATTGCCCCCTAATCTTCACTAGTATGAGAATATCCGACAGGATTATTATCGAATGTATTCAGAGATGATTCACAAAACAACTTATTGGTTGGTCGTCAAACTGAAACTACAGGGAACGATGATTATCTCTCAAAATCAAACCATTGTGGCTTCATCGCATCAAGCTGAACCTGGCATTTCTGTATAAGCTATTGACTAAGCAATTTTATCCTTCCATCCGGTTGTGCTTCTCCCAGGGTACCGTATATTCACTCGGTAGTAGACAGTATACTATTACCACACCCTCCGCGATGACTGTTCTACGCTCTAAGTTCTTCCTCTTCACGTACTGCAGAATCTGGAATAAACTCCCTAGCACATCAGATCTTTCCGGTCAAAGTATGCTTTCGTGCATGCCATCGATAAGTTTCTTTCTGTCCCAACCGTTTTGTGCTTATTCAAAGTTCACAAAGCCGAAGGTCAAGCTTACGAGAAAGGCTTCGACATTTAAGCCATTGCTCTGCATTCTCGCATTACCTCACCTTCCTGAATAACTTCATCGCTTGTGAATTCTGAATGCTCTGTTTGACCGCTTCTCCACCGACCTATTTAAAGCATGTCTGCGTCCACTAATTGTTTTTCCGTACGAAATTATGGGGTCCTGCCAATTCAACTTTGAAATAAATCCTTCCAGATGCGATCGCATTTATAGAGACCACCGTATTACTCCCCACAGATTGTCAATATATCTCACCAGCTCCACGATTTATTACCTTTGTTTAGTTCGATCACGTCTGCCGCCCTGGAACCAACCTCAACAACGCTGTAGAAACCGCATCAAAAACTACCACCCGGTCCGCCATATATACATATATACGTATATACTCTTTACTGTCCTGTAATTATTAACAAAAGCATGGCAATTGACCGAACACTCCTCGATATCTCTTAGCTTACAATGCCTCTTTGCCACACCAGGTCCCACCACATATACTTCCATCACCACCTCTGCGATTTTTAACTGGAAAATTCAGTCTCATTTGCCTCACTTGAGGTGGCCTACTAACTGGACTCAACGTCCAGTTATGACATCACCAACTCTGTCCCCATCCTATCCTACTGCCTAGCTTTTTCCATAACTTCATGCTAAATTTACTTGTTCTCTTCTACCTACTAACTACTCTAGATCGAACCCCAACCGCTTTACTGAACCTTACGGCTCTCAGTTATCCATAGTTCACCGTTTCCTTTTTTAGTCTCACGTGTCATAGACCGAGCTCTGCCTTAGTCCATCTACTAATGGACCAATATTTAGGCCTATCTACTCCGCTATTCTCTATTGTACTCTTTTTTGTCATTCTGGTTCTTTGTACGAATTCTCGTCTATTTACTGATCCATGTATGTCCCGCTCCTTCAACATCCCACCTTGTTTTCTGTCTCCCACTCTACAACAACAGAATAGGCATTAGCTCGACACTTCTTGTTAGCCTTTTGCCAAGGTTGCTTCTTTTCCACACCAGCTCCCACCACATATACTTCCATCACCACCTCTGCGATTTTAAACTGGAAAATCCAGTCTTATTTATTTCACTTGACGTGGCACACTAACTAAACTCGACATGCAGCTATGGTGTCACCAACTCTGCCCCCAACTTATCCCCCAGCTAAGTTTCTTCCGTAATTTCTTGCAGAACTTAGTCTTTTGTTCTGCTGAATGTCTACTCTAGGTGAAATACTAACTTCCCCATTGAAGATTTTAGCCGCACTTATACGTTTCCTTTTTTAGTCTTACTTTCCATGGCGTCAATTTGTCTTAGGGATCCGCTGCATCGATGAGCCCGTGCTTCACCTTTGCTCCTCTTTCCGTTAACCATTGGTCCTCAGTTGAGTTATACCGAGACTGCGTCTTTCTGTCTCATTATCCTTTCCAGTTATCCTCAGTGCCGGTCAACCACCTCGGGCACTAAACAGAACACACCTCTGGCTCATGCACCTAGATGATAATGCTGTGTGGCCGTCTGTCGATCGCTGTTCCCGTTGGCTCTGTTGTCCAAGTTCCCGCGACCTGTCCAGTTGGTCCTGGATCATACACTCTTATCTTGGTTGATTAGCCCCCAGTACAACCACCAACAAACATTCATGACAATCCCAACGGTGCTGGGAGTGGTCATATCCCCAGCTTTGGCCGGCGCACATCGGGAGTGCAGGCTGTCTGCAATGACTTGCGAGCGCAATTAGGTCAGTGGATCACACCTCCTGTGTTCACTTCACGAAATGTTTTCCAGATTGAGTGTCCAGCGCACGGTCAGCTCCACCCACTAGCACCGGTTGCGGATTGCAAGCTCCAACTCTGCTCGCCCTACCGCATTTATCACTGTCCTTTGTGGACCGCATGCTCCCACCATTCTTCCGCAAAAGTTTCGCCCATCTATCGTTCTTGTCAGCACTCTTATCACTTCCCTTCCGTGTCGTTCCACCTCTGTATACACACATTTATCCATTCTGATTTTTTTCTATCGTGTTTCACAATGACAATCCTCACCGCATAATGTCACTCTCGCCCTATCCATTTTACTCTGCCCAAGCAGGAAATAGGTTCTTCTCCACCTATTTCGCCCCGGTCGGCTCTTAATCAGTGTCCACTTGGCACGTCCATTTGCTTATGCAGCTCATTGATCGCATACTTCACTAGCTATCATTTTGCGATATCCTTTTTTGTCCATCTTATACCTCCCACCAGACACATCCGTAACCATGAACAATCACCATATAAGAACTCGCGGTTCCAACTTTTGCATTTTTTACGACCAGATTTCTCATCTTTTTACCACCTCCATATTTTTTATCTGAATCCGTAATTCTTCCGTGGATCTTCCTCTTAGACAGTGTACCGATTAACAACTTCGGTTCAATCCATCGGAGCAATGGCCTGTAAGCTCCAAACTCTCCACCTTCATTTTTCCAACCCCGAAGCACAACTATTTTTCGTGCTTTTTTAATCTATCACAGGCTTTCCCGCCCGGGTTCTTTTCTTCTTCCCGGTCTTCATCCTGTGTCATGTGCAGTGAAAAGACCTGATTCATCATCTCCTACCTGGTTTTATTTAGTCAACACTCTCGTCTGCTTCGTACATTGCTCGCCACAGGCATCTTTATTGTGCCTTTCGGGCTGCGCTGCTTTTCCGCATTTCACTCAGTGTGATGACATAGTAGCGTCATCATTCTCATCTACAGTTTCCAACCATGTGATCTGCCATTATCTGATCTTTCTGATCCTCTACTTCCTTATTTCTCTTCCACGTTGTTCGCTGTTACAACTGATGCATCTTATCACCACAGTTCTTCTAAACTCCAAGTTACTCGTCCCCAGTGATCTTTTACACCTCCGCAACCACCCCGTACTTCCATTTGCTCTGCGTTCTCCAGCTTTTTCCAGAGCCATCTTTGTGCTGCATAATGTACGTCTATTTATTACAGCTTCATCCAAGTATGACCGTCACCAAATGTCACCCCAGCAATAGTCACACTGTTAGATTCACTCTTGTCTGTGTTCGTCGATCTTTTCCTTCGTATAACCTCACTTATCAACTTCTGCTAACAGCCATCACCTCTGTGCTTCCAAAGTTGGTTCTCTTTTGCTATTGATCCCCTGTGTTCATCTGTCATAAACAAATTCATCAGGGCTTATCTAAGCTGATTCAATACCATTTGACCCAACCCCACCTGTCTCGTCCAACCACTGCTAATTCCGTGTCCCTTCTTTTCACTGCTATTTGCTCCTGCTCTGATATATACGCATACATAAATATTTCCGTGTCCACAAATTTTCTCTGCCTCCTCCAGCCAGTTCTTTTGCCACCACGCCACCGCCCCTCATGATATGCGTCCATTTTGTCTGTAATTGTGCTTCACTTATACGGTATCTCGATTCTTCCGCGGCAGTATTGCCATCTGACTCATTCTCTACCTCTTGCATTGTCAACTCCCTGCTTTCAAACTGACACCGTCCGTTTGTTGCAATATCGCATAGATCATGGCTACCAGGTCCCCAGTCATACAACTCAATTTTTCGTTCTTCTTTTCTTCTCTTCTTTTCTCGTCTTTTCCCGTACCGATAGGTTCTCATGCCGATTTTCAGTCCTCCTCATGTTAAACTCCCACTTTCTGTTCTCCCCCACCTGGCTCAGCCAGCCGCTACATCCGACCTTGACCTTCAAATTCACCGGGCCCATATTTAAATCCATCTGTGGGCTCACTTAAGCCCCCTACAATACTCCTCCATACCCATACATTTACCTTCCTCTCATCCCCCCTCTATCCCTTCCTGCCCCTTAGCGTTGTGTATTTCTAAGTTTTTCATAAATTTTGTCTGTCAGTTTTGTTGTTTGTGAAATTTTGATCATGCTTAAGGCAAGCTTCGGGCGTCTCTGATATAAACTATTATTATTACTATTAAAATGTTTTCGTCATATCAAGGAGAATAACGACAAATGCCTTTCCAGATTCGGTCGAAGTTGTGATTAGATTAAGGAACTCAAGCTGGCAGGTCAGACACGAACTAGACTTTGAGAAGCCGGGTTGGTTTTTATTTATTTACCCACCGGTGAGGATAAAATGGGCAGTCATATTCCTAACTACTCGTTCCATTATCCTAGATATAATAAGAGTGTGGTTCATGGGGCGATAATCAGAAGGGTCACTTAAGGCACCCTTCCCATGAAGGGGAATGATAAGGGAAGTTTTCCGCTGGGATGGGAAAATGCATTGTGATATGGAGAGGTTAAATAAATTCAGCAAAGGCATCACAATGTCGGGGGACACAAAGACGAAACAGAACTGGAGGTATACCATCGGATCCAGGGGCGAAGTTATATTTAACAGCTATCTGACTTCGTTGGCTGGGAATACTACGATTGACAAGGTGTCGGCAATCAAGGAGGTGAGGTCCTAGGTTGGACTATTATGGTCCGTTACGAATGTAGAACAGAATGAATTATTGAAAGCCTCAGAGATTAAGTGCGGCGAGCTAGTATAAATATTCTCTGATGGGATCAAATATAGTATTTTGTTTGTACAGCAGGGGTTCCGAGTATTGATAAGGCCAGAGGTGTGGACTATTTTATTCGGCTGGTTGAGGGCGTACTTTTCTTGCTTTTGGGTTACATTTCACTCCTCACGGTAACCTCTCTTCCTACTGGCGTTTAAATGTCAGTTGGCCTTCTTACGGGCCGTCATATA
Source organism: Fasciola hepatica (assembly GCA_948099385.1). Lineage (NCBI taxonomy): Eukaryota > Metazoa > Platyhelminthes > Trematoda > Plagiorchiida > Fasciolidae > Fasciola > Fasciola hepatica. The sequence continues at coordinate 2,131,342 of CANUEZ040000151.1, forward strand.
TTCCAGCGTTTTCTATCGCTCAATCTCTTTCCAAACCTTCACCACGCTTTGTGTTTTCCAGCCTGTGCCCTCCGCGCCACGGACTTCCACCAACGTGGTAAACCTTTTCGTGTAATCCTTACTAAAAGGGCAAGGGCATTCAGAAGTCTCCGTAGGTCCTTTTTGATGTGGATTAACTCCCAGATTGTCATGAGCGATGCCCAAATTTAGTTCCTCTGCCACATCTACTAACCCCGGGGTCTTCACCCCAAACACAGCTTACGTGGCACTTAACCGGCGGTGCGCTTTTATGTGCCACCGGTTCGATATTCATCACCCAGTGGTCGCCCTTCCCTAGTTGCACTGTGATGACTACTAGACCCAAGTCCCCCTCGTACTTCGTCAATACCGAAGAAATACCGCGAGGTTCTTGTTTACCCCCCCCCCCCAACGAATTCCCTACTGTACGTGTTGGGTGTGTGCTCCCCCTTGTAAGGCTTGCAGGAGAGCTTCTCTGAAAGACCCTGGTGGTTCATCTTTCGATTCCTTATCTATTCCTGGGGCAATGAAGTCCCCCGTGGTGAACACTGTTTCATCTTCGCCGACAGCGTCAATTTCCGACAGCAGTTAGGCAACCTCCACTCTGCTAGAGGGTGGGCCTCGGAAAGAGCAGAGGGAAAGCGAGGGGCCTCTTGGCGTTATAATTACACAGCTTATGCGTATCCAACCATCCAGCCTTTTTCTTGACTCTCCAACAGTACCATCCGCAGAAACTTCTTGCAGTTTTTAGCCTAACAATTAGTAAATAATTAACTTCGCTGATATTGACCTACCGTGAAGAGCACTCTCCCCTTAAGGCTTATATATATTGGCCTTACTCTGCACCTATCCACCTGCTTCCGTAAAGTTTCTTTACCTTTGCACATTGCCGCATCTTATCCGATTGGCGACCCATATCTTTACCACCATAAATATGCCTACATCCCCTACCAGCCGACCCAAGATCACTGTCAGCAACCGCCTTCGCAAGACCGCTAAACTTCAAGGCCCACGGGTAGATGCGCAGTTTCCCTGGTGGGTATACTTGGACATGCCGATAGATATACTACGAAAATGAGCAAAGATCCAGGCAGTCTTTCCTCTCGAACTGACTTCGCCGATCTGATTATCGGTCAACTGATGACTATAGTATTATTAATGATAATAATAGTTCATTTCGGATAACCCCGAAGCATGCTGCAAAACAAGATCAAACAATACAGTTGAAAGCTGAATGAAAGTTACAGAAGGATTGTACAATTATGCAAACACCACTGAATATAACAGAAAGTATTCAAGTCAATTGTTGCGGTACCTCCCGGACAATTTAAACTCAAGGTCAAGTGGTCGATCCGGATGGGGTAACGATGAATGAAACCACCACAATGGGATTTGAACGGGCCCCGGTGAACAAGGTCACCGAACACATCACCCTGCTAAATTTGAATAAGATAATTGCGGTATTAGTCTGCCGCCAATTCCGCTCACATCTGCCTAAATGTTGAGTCTTGTTCCAAAATTTATACCCCATTGGAACTGGAAAAGTAGCAATTTTCGGGTAACGCCGTAAGGCATAATAAGTCGCTACAAAAAAATATGAAATTGGTCCACCAACTTTTTCTTATGCATCTGCCATAATGTCCATTTGTATCGCAAAATGGATACCTTTTTGGAAATACATAAATTGCGGAATATAAAGAAACGTCAAACGACCCTTCGTAGATGTGGTTCGCCAGGAACAGCACAAGTCTGCTACCCCAAATAGTCTACACTAGGACTTGAGTTACTAGGCTGCGCCTTCATGCATGAAAGTGCCGGTGACCGGATGAAACATTTGGACTTTGAGTGGATTGTTTTGCTTTCAGAAAAAAGGAATGTAAAGCATCAGCGTTAACTGGGAACTGGCGAAAAAATCGTTGCGTGGTGCCCAACTACAACAATAGGATGGACACAGCTGACAAAAACGATGAAGCGATGGGTAGAAGACTATCAGTTTATGTTTAATACAAAGGGTGGACCGCTTTGTGGCGACAGAACTGAACTCTGCGGCACAAGAGCTTATCCGATGTGCATATGTGGGACACGATACGACCCTAAGTGGGCAAACAGCGGAGCTGGCAGAGAAAGAAAACAAACACAGAGTCGTCGATTATTGGGAATCTCTAGAGATAAATTTCGCAGTGTCATATACTGACTGAAGACTGTGGTTCCGAAGTTAGTGACAGCAATAAATGCGTTAGTTCTCGAGTATATCGGCAAAAGTAGCAAAAAGGAGAGGGCTTTATCTTAGAGAGTGGTTAAGTTTGCGAATAAGACTGGTGAATAGTTTAGCATGAAACCGCGGGAAGTGGGCCGGGAATAATGATCCAAGGGTGTTGATGGGTTTTTAAGTATGCGATAATTATGCTCCAAAGAAAACAAATTTTGCCGGGCGAAAAAAGCTTTAGGTTATGAAGGCAAATTTGAAGCGAGCACGATGGAGGGTCAATGTTAGCTAGAGGAGACAGCAGCATATTGAGTATATGAACGGTGTTCTTTTTGTTTTTTTCTATCCGCAACCGGTGCTAGTGGGTGGGGCTGACCGTGCTCTGGACACCCGACCTGAAAACCATTTCTGGAGGCAGGAGGTGCGATCCACCTAGTAGCGCCCGCACATCGTTGCAGGCGTCCTGCACGCCCGCCGTGCACCGGCCAAAGCGGGGGATCTGTCCGCGCCCCGCACCGGCGGGATTTGCACAGGTGGTTTTGGTCGAGATTATACAGGTGTAGTGATGGATTAGTCCAGGAGTTTGCGAGGGATCCTGATTTGAAGCCGGACGTGTGGGCCAGATACTTCGCCTGTGTTATCTCCGGATCATTCCAAGACATCAAAAGGGAGATGCGCGCCGGTTGGTGTCTGGAAGTACTAGAGTAGAGAGACGCAGTCTGGGATGCTCCCTGCTGAGGATCAACGGTCAATGGTGAAGAGAGAAATCTAATAATGTAGACACATACTACTTTGGGAAGAATGAGCACTGTGAGCCGTTGGGAGTGGATGGAAATACAAAAATAATGACCACGACTAGGAATAAGAATGATGATTTAGAGGTAATTGGTGGTCGCCGGAATTGGATTAAGTGTTGGGACGTTAGGGCAAAATAAAGGAGGGGAATGGGGTCAGTTTGGACCGAGTAAAGCGAATTAAGTATGATGGAGATAGATAGGAGACGTTGGAGTGCGTGAATTGGGGGTAATCTAACAAGAGCAATGTCAGTGATGTAAGTCATTCTAGGAGGTACTAATATGCTGGGGATTGAGGGGGCATATGGAGAAGGTGACGTCGACGTTGCAAAGGAAGTTAACCGGGTCGTGCTTTCTTTCTCTATTCAAAAATTTAGGTTACCCTCATAAGATTGTTTCAAAGTGGTGCACGTGTGGGTTAACTGTAGTACTTTGGCGACATCTAAATATTTTGTAAGGACAGTTCTGAAACGGTCTAGTGTCTGGCAGGCCCGAATGTCTTCAGGCAGTCTGTTTCAAAAGCGGGAATGGACGGTGATGAAGAACCTTTCTCTTAGTTTTGTTCTGGGGTATGGGACTTCAGTAGTATGATTTCGGTTACGAAAAGGGTAAAGTGCGTCTTGAGCGAAACATAGATCAGTGATGGACGTATGCGCTCTAGAATGTAGGAGGTTGAACAAAAGACAAAGACTGAGTTTCAAACACCGTAGCCATAGGGGTTCAAGCCTTAGTAGCTCACATCTCTATAATTCAAGGGGGATGATGAGCCGGGTAAGTGCTTGGTGAAGGATCGCTGAACTCTTTCGATTACAAGTCTGTCAGATTTGTGCTTGTGAGTGTATTCCAGAGGGCAGTACTCGAGCCGCGGTCTGGCTTCAGATTTAAAGATCAGAAGCTGGCTGTGGAGCATTCTGAAAGTTCTGCAGATAAGGGCTATCGTTCTCTTAGTCTTAGCTACCTGGTAAGTGGCTTGTTCTTGAAAGGTGAACGTGCGAGAATATTGTAGACCAAGATCTCGTACTAGCGGAGTAGTAGGAATGGACGAGCCGTTGAAGACGAGGGACTCAGGAGAAATTTGACTTTTATACGTGAGAATGGCACTCTTAGCGGAGGAGAAACTCATTTTCCAAGTGTTTCCCCATATGTCAAGAGCTTTCAGGTCGTCAGCTATTTTGGTGCGGGTGTACGTCAAGGTATGGGGTTCAAATGTATATACAACCTTGATGTCATCGGTGAATAGGAACGCGGTGCCATGGCTTATTACTTTGAATACGTCGTTTACGTAGAGAAGAAATAAAAGTGGGCCTAACACACTGCCCTGATTGACACCACTTGTGACTGGCTGGGGTGATGAAAGGTAACCCTCAATGTTTACTGCTTGCAATCTCATGCCAAGATAGGATGACAACCAAGATAAAGGTAGGTCCGTTATGCTGTAAAACCTAACTTCGGTTGGCAGCTGGGCGTGAGGCGAGCAATCAAACGCTTTCGTCATATCAAGGAAGATAACGATAAGTGCCATTCCAGAGTCAGCGGAGTTTGTGATTAGATTAAGGAAATCAAGTTGGCAGGTCAGACACGACCTAGACTTTAAGAAGCCGAGTTGGTTTTTATTTATTAACCCACCGGTGAGGATAAAATTGGCAATCTCATCTTTAATTACCCGTTCCATTATCCTAGATATAATGGGAGTGTAGTGTATGGGGCTGTAATTAGCAGGGTCTTGTGAAGCACCCTTCTTATAGAGGGGAGTGATAGCGGAAATTTTCCACTGGGATGGGAAAATGCTTTGTGACATGAAGAGATTAAATAAGTTCAGCAAAAGCATCACAAGGTCCGGGCCACCAAGACGAAACAGAGCGGGTGGGATACCATCGGGTCCAGGGCGGGCCAGAGGCCGGGTGGTATTTACCAGCTCTCTAACTTCGTTGGCTGAGAACACTACGGTTGACAAGGTGTCGGCGGTCAAGGAGGTGAGATCCTGGGTTGGACTGTTGTGGTCGGTTATGAAGGTGGAAGCGAATAAGTTGTTGAATGCCTCAGCGATTAACTGGGGCGGGCTAATATTAATGTTCTCTGATAGAAGGAAATATGGTATTTTGGTTGTAGAGCGGGGGTTTCGAGTGTCAATAAGGCCAGAGAGGTGGGCTATTTTATTCGGATGGTCGAGTGCTTACGGTTCTTGCTTCTCCAGCTTGTTCTCTTTTTCACTAAGTAGCTGGCGTGAGAAGTGGTTGAGGCAGAGGAAGATAGATAGGTTGTTGGTCCATTCGTAGGCAAGCTGCCACTTTTGTTGTCGATAGGTCTTTCTCCCACCGAACTCGATTATCTCAGGAGATATGTTGTTAAGAGAACAAAATAAGTTAGAGTACATCACATCCGACGCCAGCTGAGGGTCAGATGTTAGAAAGACTTCATCCCAGGTCTGATTACGCAGGATGGTGGGTACAGTGTCCAAATTTGCACTTCGGAAGGATTTTAAACTTTGAGGACTTTTCTGGTGATGCGGTTGAACGGAAAATTTACATGTTATGACCTTATGATCACAACCAAGAAAGTGGATCAGGACATTTGCCTTTATATTTCGGAGGCCTAAAGTAAAGAGAAGGTCAGGAATATTGATCCCTCTGGTTGGTGATTTTACGTGTTGTGTCCATCCGCCAGCACGGATACATGAGATAAAATTGCATAATTTCGGAGAGGAATTAAGGGTTGTCCAACAAGTGATAGGGAGATTGAAGTCCTCGCTGTGATTTTAGCAGCGTGCTGGATTTCGGTTACCTGACAGAACTCTTGATGATTGCATTTACATTGCCCATGTTGTAGCCCGGCGAACAGTAAACACAACCAGTGACAAGCTTCCCCTGAAGCAGTGGTATAGAGATCCAAGCAGAGTCTTGGACCTTATCAAGGACAGGAAGTTGGAGTGTGTTCCAAGACTGCTCTTACTATAAGCAAGACATCCACCATCGCATCTCTTGGATCCAACCCTGTATGGAAATGTGTCGGGGAGGAGTTTTACCAGTAAGCCAGTTGTGAGTTACGAGGATTACATCCGGGTGAGATTGCATTGCAAAGGATCGGACGGATGTAAGTTTACTCACAAGGAAGCGAGCATTAAAAAGTTCAATTGTGAAACTATCATAATCATGGCCATGACGTACATTGAATGTATGACCCCTTAGGCAGGACGCCAGATTTGGAGAAATTGTAGCCGCTGGCGGACTGTGGGATGATGTGGGGAGAGATGTGGTATGGGAGGAGGCGGGACGTTCAGAGAAAACGGAAAAACCGGCAAATTTGGATGGGGTGGCATCAAGTCCGAAAGCTCGCGAATATTTGGAATTGAAGAGCAGGATGCATGTGGTTGGGTAGGCCGTAAGTAGTCAACCGGAACTGCATTTGGATAAGGTGCTGGCATAACGGTCTGAACAGTCTTGCCGAGACTTCCTTTTTCGTCGTTGGAAGAAGTGTTTTTATGGTTCACTTTACCTAAAGGAAAATATCTGATTGGGTTCGGAGAGCAAAGTCCTGGTCCCCGAGTTGAGATGACTGATTTTGCCGATAAAGCTACTCTATTTATTTTCGAATTCGTTACGGGTACCAATGCAAGTACATCTAGTCCCGCGTCTTTCTTAGGTATGCCAGGAACGGCTAGTTCTGACGTCAACAGTTGAGGAATTAGTGATTTTACTTCAGGTATTGGGCTGTTTTCCCGATCCGGTTTTGTATTTCGGACTACTGCAAGGGTCGGCGTTCGTTTTTTGAACTATATTCCGACCAGACACTTCTTGAGCTAGTCGAAGAAATCATGTCGATCGGGGTTTTGTATGGTAATCTGTTACTAGTCTTGGAGTCAGGAAGCACATTAATTTGGACCGTTTCATCGAGACTGTTCTGCACGTTTTGACGTTTGCGACGAGGCTTCGATAGAGTGGAGACTGATGAACTATCTAGGTCGACAACTATTTTGCGACCAACCACAGAAGAGGTCTCGCATGATGGCCGATGCTTGGTAAATCGACCACCTGAGAGGGACTACTGGCTAAATGTTTACCAGGGTTATGGCTCTTTGCATGGCTTTTTCGAACGTCCCCTTGTAGAGGGGTTTTATCGGGAAGTATTTTTGCCCGCTTTAAACCCGTATTGGCGACGACAAAAGACTGTCGGCCAATAAACTCCTTGGCAGCAACTTCGGTATTAAACTGAAACAGGAGTGGGCAGGTTTTTTGCGATGACGTTTTGCGGAGTCTGACACAGTAGCAGGGTTGCGAATCTAGTTTGCAGGCCTTTAACATTAAGTTCTTGGCAGTTGAGAGAGGTAACTTGTCCGGAATGTTGGAAACTATCGCACTGTTGGCTTTCTTGATGCGCCCAAATATTTCAGAGGCAACGGTATCGATGAACTCCGTGACCGAGATTAGGTTTGTCTGAGTGTGGTGTAGAGACGGGTCAAGCAGGAACGCTAATGGACCTAACTGATCGATGGTTTGGTCAAAAGAGTCAAGCCGAGAGGGGAAACTATTCATGGTTTTGCTTATTTCGGCAGTTGCTTTGGAATCATCTCCAAGTATATCAACGAGGGATACTGAACAACGTTTGAGCGTGCTTTGGAGGTAAGGGGTCTTACAACGGCGAGAGCTAGCTGCGATTTTGGGCCCGTGGGCAGCAATGGAAAGCATAGCTAAGCTTTTGGAGTGATTGTTGGTTAATTCGACGCAATATCGCGGGGAGAAAAGCAGTGACAGCTGACAGATAACGGGTGAGTTTTCGGACCATGGTGAATTGCGGGGTATCAAAAAGATGAAAGTAAAAAGTGACTAAGTACCTTTGAGAGGCCAGATAAAAAGGGAACACTTAGGGAGGGTTTTGAACAATTGATTAAGTTAGTTGGAAACCACGAATCTCTAAAAAATTTCTATTTTACTGATTCTCAATAATAACTGACGCCAACAGGCTGGAGTGCCGCGATTATTGCTACTATCAGATCAGTAAATCAGTTTGAATAGCAACAAGTAATGGTAACAGCTAAATCATTGATTCTAACGCCTAAAAGTAAAAAACCTGAGATGACCTGATTTTGCGTCACGATTACCCTGACCTAAACCATCCGCACACCATACCCCAACCAAAGTACCACTGGCTACGAAGTACTTGGACACAACTGACTTGGGAGACTTCAGACTGATGAAAAAGGCAAAAAATGCAACCATGTTTATTATTCCAAACTGAATACCTCTCTACGCTGCTAAAAATATGATCCTTGGTGCTTATTACCTCGGCCCACAACCGTGCCACTGAGTTCGATTCCGCAAAACTTCCCCGTGCGCCACCTGCCCACTGCTGTTCCAGTTTACAAACAAAGTTGTCACCAAGGTCTTTATTAGCCGGCAATCTTTGGTAGTAGCCTAAACTGGCTTCGAGTAAGCCGAGACATTTCCTGACAAGATTGCAAAGACAAGAAGAACCACTAGTCTCATCTCCATAACTCTTCGGCTAAATAGTTTGCAAACTGCCTACTTACAAGTCTCACTACAGGCCTCTCCTTGAATACTGTCCCATTATCTTCACCAACATGACGGTATCTGACCACATTTCTCTGGAGTCCGTGCAGAGCCAATTCACGGAAAAATTAGTGGGATTTTCCTCCCGGTTGTTGTACAAAGATCGACGCATCATACTCACTCTTGGCCCCCCATGGCTGCATAGCATGAAGCTCAACTTATGCTTCTTGCTTGAGCTGTACCACCGTGTGGCCTTCTCATGTACTGGTACCCGTCGTTTCACTCACTCAACGGATTAAGCTCAGGCCGTCGCTCCCTGCCGCTCTTTGTTCCAAGCTCAAAACTAGCTTTGACATCTAAATTTGTTCTTACAAAATATTTAGAGTTATGAAACAAACTCCCGATAAAAATCCGTAGGAACCTCTCTGTCTCTCAGTTCAGACGCTTGCTGGATCACTTCATGACTGTTCTCAATGTGCGCCCTCCTACCGGCCAGAGTGTCACCGAAGGGGCGACTTACGTAGACGGGTTTGATTGTTAGGATTATGGCAATAAAAATTTCATTTCCCGCCCAAAGACAAACGCCAGGGTGACTATTTTCTATTACGTTAAACCGCACAATCACTATTACAATAGCTACAGTTTGTTGCCTTTTGTGACTGCACCTAATTTAAAGCTTGCCGGTTCTCCCGGTTCTCGACAATGTTCATGTTCTACTGCCAACCAGCCTAAGGTTCTTGGCCTCATATGTCTCTTCAACAAATAAATATGTGGCTAGGGACCGTAGGATACTGAGTTTTGCCGTCCATCACTTTACTTGGTAATTTCACTCCTTTCTCGTCCATGTTGGCCACCACCACCCGCTGGGTTTTATATCCGGCTTCATCTCGCCTTTCTTAATTATCTCACTCCAGAATCTCTTGTCCTAAAGGCCCACCTTCTGATATCTGCTTGTTGGCCTGTCCTTCCGTCCCATCTCTGTATCTACCATCCGCCAATTACTATCACCTTCTTTTCTATGCACCATACTATTTTCCGTCAGCAGAGCTAAACTCGTTTACTCCACCTGGCCTGGAATGACCTCCGATAGTCTTAGGCATGGTCTGGCGTTATATGAGACTGGTACACGTATGCCGGCTTGCGCTCTACAATATTAGGTGTCCTGTTTTCTGTGTTTGCTAAATCCCACTGCTTTTTTCCAGTCAGTGCTAGCAAAACCCCTGATGTCAACGGCACCATTATCACAGCGTCATCCGAAAGTAGGGAAACAGACCACCCCTAGCAGCTCTGAAATAAGACGGATAAGCATAAAATTACGATCGGCCGGACAAGATACACATAACATCATGCAGTGTCTCACTGTGGACAGTGCCCTAAGTTGAGTGGGGGTGCGACATTCATGAACACATATGCAAAAAAAGACATTTATTTCTTTTTTTGACAAGAAATCATTGGGAGAGACCCAGGTAGAGGTCTAGCCTTTTCTTGAAGATAGTTTTGTTCTGCGAGAGAACAATATCTTCTGGAAGTGCATTCCACAGAGTAATAAACCTATAGCTAAAAAAGTTAATCCCTAATAAAGTGCGTGGCCTCGGTCTGAAAACTTTTCTGCTGTGGGCACGAAGAGAAGAGGCTGGACAGACGGAGAAGCACCAATCGCTTTAACCTGATTCAAACAGGTGGAACATCAAAAACAGATCACCTCTTACGCGTCTTAAGTCAAAGGGATAGAGGTTGGGTAGTGAGAGGCGGACGGGATAAGGTAGATGAGATAGACCCCTTACTGCCTTGGCGGAGGCCCTCTGAACTCTTTCTAGGATCTCAAGTTCTCGGACAAGACCCGGGGTGCACTATCTGACTACCGTATTTTAGCAGAGTTCGGGTATAAGCGCCAAAAATTATGGGGAAATCGTCCCTTGAGATGCCCAGGAAGTACCTTCGAATCATGTTTAGGACTCAAAAGGCAGACTTTCTCGCAAGTTGGTGATGATGAGAGAAGGACAAGTTACAATCTAGCCGGAAACCGAGCATCTTGTGTCGGTCAACCCTTGGCAGTGTGGTTGCTCCGTTGTTGGAAAACGTGTGACCAGTCTCTCTGCCGAAAGACCTGCTCACGCATTTGCCATCATTAACTGGGAGGTTCCAATCCTTAGACCAACGTTTTGTTTCATAAACTGCAATTTGCAGGTCTTCAACGCTTAAACTCCAGAGGGTTACATCCTCTGCGTACATGGCAATGTTCGCAGGTAGGGCTGTCGGTAGATCATTTATATAGATCAAGAAAAGAAGAGGGTCTAAGACCGACCCTAGGGAGACCCCAGTTGTTACTGGGGAGGGTTGAGACAAAACATTCCCCACTTTACCCACAAGGGTGCGGTTGTCAAAGAGGCTGCTTAGGATAGCCAACATAAAGCCTGCGATCCGGTATGTCTGCAGCTTAAAAAGAAGAGGGGCATGGGAGACCTTATCGAAGGCCTTGGCAAAATCGATGAATACATCGTGTGAGAGCTGGCCATTATCATAGGCTTTCGTTAGACTATCCAGGACAGTAAGCACATTGGTAATGCATGATCTGCCAGGAAGAAACCCATGTTGGGACTGGGAGAGGATCTCACTTCTGTGCAGATGGGAAAGAACCTCACTCTTAGGAATTCCCTCAAAGATTTTTCTGGTGATGCTAGTGAGGCTAACGGGTCTGTAACTGGAAGCAAGATGTCTGCTACCCTTCTTATAGGTGGGTGCGATGACTGCTTTTTTCCAGTTACGGGGGAAAACTCCATCGTCAACACATCGTTGGAAAAGCGAGGCATAAGGAGCAGCTTATGTGTCCACGGCTTCCTTGAGAATACTGGGGTGGATTAGGTCAGGACCCATGGAGCCATATTGGTTAAGTAGTCGGAAACCTTGAGCGACTGCACCAATGGAAATAGTGACGCGATTAAGGGTAGTGGCCAGAGATATCTGGTGCATGGCAGGGTGGGGTGATATGGGTATGGAGCTATAAATTGTACGGAAGTAGGAGCTGAATGCCTCGGCTACTTGGCTAGGCGAAGTGATTAGAGATCCGGCAATATCTCTGACAGCTAGTGGCGTCGGAGCTGTACCCCTTAGATGGAGCATGTACTGAAAGAAAAAGGCCTTATTGGTCCGTGCTCGATCAAGTACAGATCACTGGACTGCATTCTGATAGGACCTAATCTTGTCTTTGCATATGTTCCGCATGATCCTGAAGTCTTCTGCATCATGGGCAAGGCCTGTGGCTTTATATCTAGCAGAGAGGCTTGCGCGTTCGTCCAGAATGCGCCTAATGGGGCGAGGGATGGTTCGCCTAGCGGTCTGTGGAAGACAAATTCTGAAGACAAACAGCCAATTAGCTAAGGAGGTTAACTCTCTGAGATTCTCTGCCACTTCATCAGCGGAGTTGCCTGGGTTAGCTCAATTTAGCTGAGAGCTAATAAATGCACAGACTTGGTCAAAATTAGTCCTTTTGAAGGATCCCAAAATTTTGGTTTCTGACGGAAGAGGAGGCCATTTCACGATATAATCGAATCCAATGAGAATGTGATCACTTTTGACGAAGACCGGCGAGTAAAGCACGACATCTATTTGGAACCCTTCATTGGTGATAACTAGGTCTAGTAGGGACGGGGCGTGTCCTGTGCGACATCCGTTCGGATCTCTTACGTTTTGGACCCATGATTCTTCAGTACGAGATCTAGGACGGGTTTATCAAAGGTGATATCAGAAGCATCAGCTCTTTGCCAGTCGCAACTGGGGGAGTTGAAGTCGCCAGTGGCTGACAGATGGGTGAGGTCTATGTTGCTTTTCAGGGAGCCCAATAAGTCTACGAGACCTAGGCTGTCAGTTGAATTGCATGCGGGGGGCGATAGGCTCAACCAAGCAGTAGGGTGTCCGTCCTGGAGAGGGTAAACAGCCCACAAACAATCAATACATGAAAAGGTGGGGTTGTCAGTAAAGTGGGAGGAGAGATCGAATTATCGTAGTATATGATGACCCCGCCGACACGACCTCTACTGGAGTCCTGCCTTGCTGTGAAGTATCTCGGAATGGATATTTCGCATCAAGTATGTCAGGGGTGAGCCAGGTTTTTGTGAGGGCTAAGATCTGACGCTCCTTATTCGCTGCAAACTGCCGAAGCTCCGGGATCTTATTCAACACACTCAGGCAATCGTTGTAAAAACACTTGAGCACATGCTCAGGAGTTGTTGCAGAATCGCCAGAGACGACTGATTTTGGGTTTGAAGAGTGGAAAAAAGGGGGACTTGGGGGTGGAAAGGAGGTCCTGGGGGAGTCGGGGGTTCAAGATACTGGGGGGCTACACAGTAAACAGACTGTTAGGGGGACCGGTAGTTTTTGACGTCTAGTAACCTGGGGGGTATCATACCAGGCGGACGGTCTACATTCTTCGGTCTCCAAAAAGGGTGGGCTGCTTTTTGTGGTTTGCACTTCTGCGCACTGCGTGGTGCCCTGTTCTGAGTTTTCTTGTCGGTGAGATTGTTTTGCATGACTGCACCATGTATATTTCCTAGTGCGTTAACCTCCTCACTGCAGCTTCTAGCAGAAACAGGTTGCAGGTGTATATCTGGGCTCAAGGATGGGTGAGTCTCGTCCGCTGATATAGTCTTATTGGCTATGTTGGGGTCTGGGATACTTTTTGTGGTCGTCGGATGTTTAGTGGCACTAGGCCTACTACTGGGGATACTCTCCGCGGCGAGAGATGGTGTGAGTAGGGAAGCGACCGATGGCGGGTATGCAGCTCGGTCCTCAAGGCGTGTTACCTGGACGACTGGCAGCTCTCTGAGCTTAGGATGTGCTTTTGATGGAATTGCTGGCTTAGCCTTCTCACTGCGAAGCCTTAGATGAAGTGACTTATCAATGGATACGCCCTTGAGTCCTTTAATTTCCTCCTTGAAGTTTGCGGCCGAGGAAACAACTCGTTTGGCTGCATCTGTGGAGCCCATTTCAAAGAGAACACCGTGAACCCGGTTGGTGCTTTTGGTTACCAACCAAGTGGACCGACCTTTAAGTGGGAAAAAGGAGCTTAAGGCGATTAAACACCTGGGCGTAGGTGTCATGAGGGTGATCTGAACTGAGGAAGCGGCCCCAAACGATGACTCACATGGAGCAATTCTCGGCGTCTTGTAAAATCTTTGCGGCGTCAAGAATTTGCTGCTCAGAAACTCTACACACCTGATCGGCCGCCTGGGACACCGGGAGGGATTTGATAACCGAACTCCTAAGGCTGGTCAGCTCATCCTTAAGGGTGCGGACCGTGGCCCTTAGCTCAGCTATCTTTGTAGCCTGACTTTGGACTGCACATTTAAGTGCATCCGTTGCTAGCGCTTTATGAAGGACCGTATCGTCCGGATTGAGGAATGAGACATTTGCCACAGAGGGCGAATCACACTGCCTCATGGGGAAAGTAGCCTCGTCTGAGCAAGCGGTTATATCAATGGTGAGGGGCATTGACATTATACAGGATCCAGTCAGCACAGATAAAGGTCAACTTAAATGGAGGGGGACGAGCTGTGTGTTCTAAAAATTTCAAAAACGGCTACACTCACTGAGGAAGACGACCTCACCGCTGGTGTACCGCAGTTCAGTTCCAAGTCCAGACCGCAAACCTCATTCATTTCAGGTTTGTCGTCGCCCACTCTATCGGGCTGCGCATTCGATGACCAAGTTCCACACTTTCACCGACAGAGACCTAAATGGAATCCTTTATACCAACCGGGACAGCAATAGAGCCACATGACCTAAAACACCCCCAAATGCACACCTGTAGACCGACGGGCGTCTTATAACGCAACACCTCTCCTGCTGATGTCACTGATGGAGCCTACACAAATAAAAGTTCACTGCAACCTGCTACTGACTGATCGACAAGTCTTTTACCCAGCTAGGTGAACCACGCCCATAGGATGATGGACATCACCTTGGTCTTATGCGGAACAAACCGATATCAGAGCTAGAATGGGCAACACAAGATTTTGTTACTCATTAAATTCCGATGCGCCATCCAAAAGCGAGACCACTTATCCCCTCATCGGTGGTTCCCAATAAAGGAACTGAATAACACCGATAATCGATAGGTAAATATATTTTTCCCAGCGTAGCAGAACAACAAGGTGCAGGCCTAAGCGGAGGTTTTCACCCCTGGTATCTTTTGCAGGATTTCCTTTCTCTTTCTAATGGTATTTGGCTTGAAACTGATTCTTTACTAATCCAAGGCCCTCAAGTTGCCCTCCCTTTTTCTGGATGATGCTGCTCATTGATCCTGAAACTTAACTCATTTTTTATGGATAGCTCTTTCGTTCACTTTCATCAACGTTTCCGAGCGCGCTTTTTTGTCTCCCTGTTTCATAACTTACTCCATTTGTTGGACCCGAGAAAATCCGTCATTCCGGCTTCACACAGTCTCCATGGAGAGCTGTTCTTTTCATGTTCATCAAATTTCCCGAGCTTTCTTCCCTATATTTTTTCTAATTTCTCGCTGTTCAGAACGTTTCCCGCTCATGGGACCCAACTAAGCCTCCTTTATCCATGGCTTGCATCATTTTGGTTTGTAACTCATCCTCAGCAATACCTCTTCACAATATTTGCTGTATCCCAACGGGCCACCATTGTCCAACTCGGATTCGAAACCAACTCGTATTTGCCGCACAAATCACTGTTATCTTGATCCTTTCAAACTATTTCTAGCTATTTTGTTTCGTTTCTTACACCTATGACTCCTATTCTTGCAATTCGTGTATGGTTCGTCGTCTTGGGTAACGTTGTAAACCATGATCATGCGCCTGCTCATGCTTCTCGACCATGGTCGCGAAATGTACCATTATCGAATCGAACTTTATGATAATCCCATTTCTATTCCTTCCTGCTGGCATGACAACTTGCCAACCAGCAGCAGCGCAGCACCTCTTGATCTGTCATCGTCCTTTTCCTTCCTGCACTTCATGAAGCCCCTACGCAAGCGTGAGTGGCGACATCCTGCAGAGTTACCCACTTTTCGGTGGGGTCAACGACCTGCGCGCCGCCCAGTGTGGCTGCCATTTCACCACCCGTTGTTACGAATGCTGCCGGCATTCTCGTGCATAGTCGGCAAGCTCGATGAAGCTGGCAGTCTTCTCTTCTTCGGGCATTTACAGGGATTGTTTAAGCTCCCGAACCCTAAGCTCAATGGCCGTCGTCGTTTTTTCGTTCCGCTGACTTCGTTTCTCTCGACACTGTCAACAAGCCTTGCGAGAGAAGATCCTGCGCTCTACCCCCCCCCCCCTCGGAATCCTACTTTTAGCACAATTTTTCTCACCTTCTAGTTTAGAGCTTTTAGTGTTCTACATAACCCCTCATAAGTGGGTACCATAGCTCTCCTTACTGTCAGCTTTGGAAATTTCGGACGGGCAGATTCTTCGCCCTCATTCAAGAGTGAGCGGGTGGCATACTTCCAGGTCGCATCATCAGGCGTAACGAAGGACCAACAGTTTGAGAGTCTCCTTATTTCTCCCGGGGCAGCTAGCAGCCTGTCTACTTGCCTTCGGCTTGTGAACTCCACTAAGGAGGGTCTTGGCCTTTAGCACTTTTTCTATATATCCGCCCTGTATCTTCCTAGTCGCAAGCCTCTTTTTATTGTGGCCTGGTCAAAGCGACCAATGGATCTCAGCCAGTTTACATTACCATACCTCATGGCCCTAATCCTTATTTTATTCTGCTATATATGGGGTTCAGGGGTTACTACATCCATGTACCTTCCGGTGATTTTTTCACCAGTCACATTGAGGTTTCTAATCACTTAGCCGCGGTTCGCCCCGTCCTCAAGCAGGCTTTTCAATAGTTTACCACGATTCTCTAGTTCTTGGTGATTTTTAGAAGTGGCAGGTTCATTCACCTCGGCTCCTCCCAAGATGGACCGGTGTTTGTCCCTGGTTAGTCACCCAGCCCGCTCCAGTTTCGCTCTTTTTTTAACTCTTCCTTTACCCAGTCCGACTTCTGTTTTATCGTTCGCTTGATGATCCTCCTCATCAACTTCTTCCCCCGGGCCTATGCACCCTTTTTTCGGAAGGCGCTTGCCTGTTTTAGTTACTAGTTTTTACATCTCCGACAGCCCCCAAAACCTCTTAACCAATTTTAATTACGGGGATTGGCAATCCACACAGAACCACCTGATATACGTATAATCCACATAAAACTCTTATGCTTTCTCAACAGTTTTACTGTACATCTTACGGTACCGTCGTTTTCGGGCACCACAACTTATCTCCCTATCCTCCACATCCTCTTTACAGTTCTCGCTTCCGCATGAAACTTGACCTTCTATCCAATAATGCTTGTCCCTCCAAGTAGTCTTTGTGACAGCAGGCGCCATTGTAGTGAACGGTGAAGCACTACTCAGCTTTGGAAAACAGTTGCGGAAAGTTATAAAACACAATAGAGATAGCTAAATCTGGTATAAAATACAGATAAATATCTCTAAGGCTGAACAGATACATTAAAACAGAAAATAACCTATGGAACGAAAAAGACAATAGCGATCGAGACAGCCTTAATTCCACGGTACACTAATTCTCAATATTCCGAAGATCCGACTGAAAACAGCAGCCCAAAGCTTTCCCGAGGGTTTCCGGACAGTCATAGTTGCCCATTCTCCCAATTCATTCTCCTGCGCAGATAAGATCTCAAAGCAGCGTCACTTTACAGCTTGGAGCTGACCAATAGTGCATCTAGATAGTTGTGTTGTCCGTGAGTTTTCTTAGATATCGAGGCTCTGTTTTGAAGGCTTTGTCTGATAAGCAGAATTTGGGCATCTTTATCACCTTCACAGACAAACGTTATGACAACCCGAATGTCAGAGACCAGCTGATACCAACAGTGGGGGAAGTTTTTTGTCACAAAGCAGCGAGTTATCATATCGTTCTCGATACTTCAAGAGCGGCGGCAGGGACACGAGGACCTACTAAGCTAAAGGGAAGGCAATACATCCGTCGCCCCAACACAGGGGTTTGCTGCAAATACTCACGGTACTACAAACTGGGGCTCATATCTAGAGCAGCACGCCAAACAAGTTCTGTCGAGCGGTGGTTGTGAATGAAGACACACTGAAAGAAGAGTTGTGGGTGATCTCAATGGAAGAAGAAAGTAGTCCTAGCCCGCCCATCACACGAACTTCAGGAACGACATCAACGGAAGATAACACGGCAAAGTCCATGATGAGTACACAAGATTCTCACCTGATGGTGCAGACGGTTATAAAGGCGACGCAACGAGCTACGACGCGGAGCACATTTCAAGCAAACATTTTGCAGCCACTCGGGTACTCCGCCTGGGGCAAAACACAAACCAAAAGAGAAGAAAGCAATGTCGACCGAGAGAGCCGCGATGGTGCTATACACAAATGCCTGCAGCATTAGAAACAAATGGGCCGAGATGACCACGAGAGCTGCGCATTGCAGCGCTGAGCTGGTCACAGTCTCAGAGACCTGGCTGCACCATGGAGACTACATCTCACAAAACATAAAAGACCATCTTCTCGTTTATCGGCAAGACAGAGGAAACGACAAAACAGGTGGTGGAATCGCCCTCAAGGTCACATAGGGACTAGTGAACATGAAATAAGAAGTAATTTTGTGTACAACATGCGCTCAGGGGTGTCCTATCACCGTGGGATTGCGTATCAGGAGGAAAGCTATGGAATGCATATCTAGAAGCCAGAACCCAGAAGTAGACGAAGATACAGGGTTGACGGGAGCAGATTCACACATCAGCTAGCGCCATTCAAATAGTAGGAGACTTAACCTCTGAGGAGTGAATCGTACAAGTAGCTGTATTTCGGGTAGGGCAGAGAAGTACTTCGTAGAAAGGATGCATAGCGGGGCTCTGGTTCAGCATATTAGAGGAAGTAAGGGGTTAAAACGTGAACAGCAACCCTAGCTCTTTGACCTGGTGATCACAGGGCACGGATATGTCAGAAGTTTATATTTGTTGATACATTTGGCCAAACGTTATCATGTCACCATCAAAGTTCCCCTCTGCCTCAGGCATGCAAAGGCTGTGGGAATATTAGGCAGAAATTTTGGGAGGCTGTATACGGGGGACTCAGAACAGGGGTTGAAAAACTAGATTAGAGGGCCGAGGGTGAGGAGGCTGAAGTAGGAGATTTTGGGCAGGGAGTCTACAGCAACGTCCTGGGAATAAAGATAAGTTGTTTTCACTCCAGGAGTTCAAAAATAAAGGCAAGAAGACTTGTCAGAGGCCGGATGCTTGAAGAACCGCCAAAAAGGGGGAAAAAGCCGGCATATTTTCACGGAAGAGATTGTGCGCAATACAAAGAGGATAGAAATTCAGCTGTGAGGATCCAACAGGAGGCAAAGAGACATTCTGAGCTGTCACTGGCTCAAGAGTGTAAACAAAAATCCAGAAGCCACAACGGATACGTCCAGTCAAATTGTAACAAGGACGACAACACCGGGTAGAATGCTTGCATTCCAACGGCCGAACAAGTAAAGTCATGAAACACAATGGTTTATATAGGCCCTTTCCCAGACTGCGCGGCACCAACATTGCTGTTGCGGCTGTTTGAGTGCACTGGCTACGTCCTGGCCAATTGCCCGCGGCCGATAGCTCACTTCTTTTGGGCATCATTTCTACTTGGTTGATCCGATTGTCTTAGATTACAATTTGATCGGCAGTTCCTCACCTGGGCTATCTTACGGGTTGCCGGAGATCGCGCTGCTTCCCATTCGGTAGTCCATAGGCCTCTTTTTGTCCGCTTTGGAAAATCTCCGAGGTCGCAAGCAGTACTGCCGAACGTTTGCTCAATTGGGCTGGGGTTGGACAAACGTTGGCCTAGCCCAGGGCAACCTTGGGCGACTCCGCTGAAAAGCGTTGCGCAGAGCTACCAGCGCCCAACTGGGCTGGGGTTGAGCATGCCGAAAGCATCCAAAAAATCGCCGAAAATGGCTATATACTTTCGGCCGATGAATCCAATTTCGCTCAGTAGCCTAATATATCATTACAGTATTCTCCTTCCTTTGGAGCTTAACCACTAAGTCACCCGTACATATATGAGCAAAATGGCCATTTTAATAAAGGAGTAGATAAATTTGTCGAAAATAATGTCGGGTTTATTTTCAAAAAGCCGCTGATCGCTTTTCCATCAATCCTTCCTACGCGAGGATGTTTCTGGTTCTTCTTCATGCTGTCCACGGGATCTAGAAAAGTAAGGCATGGAAATACTGATATTAGTAACATCATTGGTAAATGAAGTAAAAAAGCTGTATCGTGAGTTTTAAACACTAGGCCTCTAAGGAGCAATAATTCCGCACTAGATTTCATATATATATATACATATATATTCAATTACATTACCAGACACTGAATAAAACTACCACTCAGGAAACTGCTAAGTTACAACGGCGAGACATGTGATGAACCCCATGTCTAAGTAGGCATATAAACTGCAGTAAACCGTAACGGCTCAAGATTTGACGAAGCGATTTTCAGGAAATAAAATTGTTATGCGACACATAGGAGAACAGCGTACCGCCTTAGCCGTCTTCCTTGGCCTCGATCCCGAGCTATGGTGAACCAGCGCTTTGTATGTCTGTCAATTACAGACTTTGGCTCGTTGGAGAACCGCTCCATTCCTTTCATAGCGTCTGATGTTTTGTATGATAGTTAATGTGAACAACCTACCCTTAACGGCGGGGATCAACTTGTGGTCGTCTACGGTCTTTCGTTGAGGGCTTCCTAGCCAACAGCGGTTAAGGGCAACGTCGTCCCCGATGGATGCGAACAGCATACTACGCACGGTTCCAGCCAAGTCGTAATTCGCGAACCGCTTGAGCTTTGCCACCCGGAAAGGTTCTGTCAAAGTGTGTACTTACCATGCTGGCATGCACAGCAGGCCAGCTCAGGGTCTCATGGAGTTTCCGAAATTCCTTCACTTCTCGGCTCTTCTCGCCTCGGACAGCACAGCTGATGCGTGCGTGGTACCCAACGCGACAGTTAGCCCATCAAGGGTAAGTTCGGCCTTGCCGAAACGGTAGAGCATATCGTGCATCGTATCTTTAGTCATACATGAATATATGTAGTAGTCACCCACGCATAACTTCGCGCAAATCCTTGCTAGATCTCTCCATTGGCGCTTCGCTTGTCACAGGAGCAGAAACGTTACTATATTATAAGTTGTTCATGACATTTGATAATTACGGTTACCAGTAGTCTTTCAATGGACTCCTATGAATTCCAGTGACTTGAGATTCCCGAGCCGCCGTTGGGGTTGACGTGATGTGCGGCATCGTTTCAGATTAACTAAATGCGCAAGTTCTACAGAAATAAAATAGTTGTCTTATGATAGAAAGCCAAGTGCTCTCTCCAAAACCGGTGGCGGAGAAGGGGTCATTTCGAAAGATCCACAGGGTTCATGAGATACCAAAGTGCGCAACTCTGTCATCCAACGTCAACTGCGTTGGTACCCTCTGAGCAGTGTTGACTCACAATTCTTCCTGCCTCCTGCGAACTGAATACCGCTGGCCAAACAGTGTTTGCGGCACAGTGTCGTAGGTGCTGCACATTGGCGATTAGTGTAGCAGCCTACTTTTGAAAACGAAAGCATCCCCGAAATTGTCTAGGAGAGTCACGTTTAAAAACATTTAACTTTGGCGGACATCCCACGAACTCGTATGCCGGAACCGAATCAGGCAGTGATGCACCAGAAAGCAGCAACTGCCGGTACGCGCTGTAACGGTTGTTCCGACTGTGAGAAACGCGTAGCCGATTCAAAACGAATCCCGAAACCAGAACAAGATTGATTCGTAGTTTCTACGGTACCGGATTACCAAGTTATACGCATATAAATATGTACAAACCTCAACTGTACGGCCACAACGTCTGACAACGAGGATCAGAGTTCAACAAATGCTAATGTCAGGTAACACCGTCACGGCAGTCCAAGGTCGAATCAGAATTATGCCACTTCACGTGAGCAAACTATAAGCAAATGTTGAAGTGTAGTGATTCATGCATGTTGTACTTGTTCCAGGTTCAATAAAATAAAGGGCATAGTCTCAACAACGCAAGTATATGACAACGCCTAGAGAGGATTCCCATGCATGTACGTTACACCGCCCACCAAAACCGCCCATGAAGCGGTCAATATCCAAGGAGTAAATAGGGGTACTGGTTCGCCCTAACCTACCTAGGCCCTAAGTCAGTGCACACGCAGGTCGCATTGGGCTTCATCTATCGTTGGCAAGTTGCAGACACGCTTGCGGGTTTCTTGAGGTTATGCTCTATCTCTCGACGTCTTGGAGTTTCCTCTGAGAATTACTTGACATTATCCGTATAAAAAAGGGGGCTTCGAAGTGATCGGGATGCGTAGACAGATTACGGAATGTGGAGGAAAAGGCTGTCCAAACAAGAGTAAAGTACGTGGCAAGATGAAGACTTGGAATTCCTAATGAAAAATTGAGACGCATGCGGGGTACTGGAACGTCAGGGGCTCCAACAGCGGTGTTATCACATTAGAAGTATTTGTGACTCACAACGTATATCCGCTTAATCACAGGTTGAATAATAATACAAATAGGTCACGGGAGAAGAAATATTTTTACAAACGGTCAGCAAGTGCTTGTTCAAGAGCTTCTGTTACTTCTCAAACATTATCGCGTCGTGTGATAAACTAAGATTTGGAAAACTAACTCCATGGTAAATCGCGAGCACTGTGTGAAATTAGACACAAATATGCCTCAAAGACGGTGTGAAGGGCTGGGTCCTACGGGAGAATGCATGAGGAATAAATAAATAAATTCAGCTTCATTTGGTATCATCATTTATCCTGGCTAGCTCGCGGGCCTCGAACGGGAAAGCGTCTAGTTATAGTAGGCGTAGAAAGTCGGGTTCGGCCTAGTTCAGCTCGCCTGATAGTATGGTCCCCAAATTTAATGTGTTCTATGGTCGTGCGCCTTTCGTAATCGATGGGAATACTTTGTATCGTGTCTATCAGGCCACCGCTCTTAACATTTTTGTCCGGTCGGGAAAGTGGCACAGTTTTTCTATTAGGCTTACGCTTCTCGTGACGTTTGTAGCCAATGTCAGTCTTTTGGTCTCGATATTGCCATCATCAGGCTTAGGTATTAGTAGCATTGGCTGTAACGAACGTTTGAGCAATGCGTAGCCAAATTCGCAAAGGATCCCGAAATCAAAAGACGATTATCCGCAATATTCTACGATACTAGATTATTACATGAACAATGACATAAAAAATATACAAACCTCAATAATACGATCACAAGGACTCAACAACGAGAAACCGAATATTAGCGTGTGAGCAAACAGCTCGTGCGTCACGCAGGTCCTGAACAAGGATGTGCCAAAGTAGCGCTCTGGGCGCGAACAAACAACAATTGGTCCAGAAAAACAACCAGTTCGTAAAGACAAGTCAATGGTGTAGGCAAATGAGTGATGTTAGGAAAAACACTGAATCGCGGGGGAAAAAGGGGGATTTTCCAAGACCGGCTTTTACATTGGCCACTTCTCTTTAGATGCAGTCAGGAAGTCCGGTCCTATTGTCCACATCCGTAACCTCTCTAGTGTTTTCAGGCCCCTTGAGTAGTAGTCGGCCAGGTTACTGGCGGATTGTACATAGTGCCATTGATCGGTCTTAGTCGACTCATGGATTATAGTGTGTCTGTTGGCCACGAAGTTGTTAAAGCAAGTGGTAATGTTGTTTATGTAATGCAGTACCGTAGCTGAGTCCGTCCAAAAGTTTGGTTCCCAGTTTTTCCGATCGAAGCATCTTCTAATCAGCTTCGCGGGTTTCACGGCCAGTACCGTTGCAGTCAGTTCCAATCACTGACTTCGAAGGGGCTACTCTTGCCTTTGCGAATAATATCTGTCTAAGCCGCCCACCATTTGCGTCTACCCAGCAGCCGTAAACCACTATCCCTTGGCCTATTTATGATGCTTCAGAAAATACGTGGAGATGGGCGCCGTTTGTGCACTTGATTCCTGTCAAGCATCTTTGTATTTTGATCTCACCAAGTTGATCTAGGCTGTGCAGCCAGTCGGGCCATCGCTTATAGTCGTCATCCCGGAGGGGTCCATCCCAACCCGTTCCTCTCTGGCACAACGATTGCAGCAAGCACTTTCCCCGGAAACAACCATGGCAAAACGAAACCTAGGGGATCATAGAGGCTTGAGACCGATGATAGGTTTCCCCTTCGTGTGACTGATCGTTTGGGTAGGTCCAGAGTGAAAATGAATTCGTCACCTCTGGGTTGCTATTGAAGACCAAGCTTGCGCTCCGTTTGTGAAGAGGATCCCAAAAGCTCTCTCGTACACTCCATTTCCTCGGACTTCGGGATAACATTGAGCACCTCTTGGTTGTTCGAAGTCCATTTAGCGAGGTTGAATCCCCCGGTCTTTAGAGTGGTGATCAGTTTGGTCATATATAGAATAGCAGTATTCGGGCCGTCAAGAGAACACAAAACATCGCCGACGTAGAATGGTACATTGCTCTTCCTAACAGATTGCCAGTGCCGCCGAAACGCTTGAGGGTTTCACGGAGGGCAAACTTAGCACAGGAGGGGAATGATACCGTCTCAAAGGGATGAACGGTCAGTCTGTACTTGTTTGGTGCACGATTTGCGTTGCTTTCAGGCCACCGGAAAAGACAAAAAGCGTCGCTATCTTCAACGGGCAACTTTACTTGTAGAAACATTTCACGTATGCCCGCAAAAAAGACCACTTTTCCTAGCCGAAAACGACATAAAACCTCAACTAGCAGTGTCGTCCAGTCTGGGCCCTGTAGTATATGGTCGTTGAGTGATACACCCTGACATTTCGCGGCACGGTCGAAAACCACCCTGACCCTCCCCTGTTTCTTTGGGTCCACGACCGGATGATGAGGTAGGTACCACCTCAAGTCTGCGCTGAATACCGCTGTATCCAATCTTTCTGTATAACCCAAGCCTATATTATGTTGCGTGGCTTGCGTGTATTTTATCCTTAATTTTTGTTCTCGAATTAGCCTGGTTTTGAGGAAGCATAACCTTTTTAGAGCCATTCCTCGGCTGTTTGGCATAGGTTTCATGTTGGGTCTCCACGAGTCAGGAACCTCGAACCGATCTATCACATACTTAGCGTTCCTGGCTACCATTTTCAAAGCCGACCTATCTTCTCGTGATGGGGCATCCCTATCAATGGCCAGGTCGGCAAATTCGGCGTTACACAGCCGTTGGAATGCCTGTTCAATGTTCGCAGTTTCCACCGAAGTGCTGCTGAGTTGCATTTGTTTGCCACATCTTCCATCTTTACTACCACATAAAGTCCAGCCGGATATAAAGCTTACTGCATAGGGTGCTTTGCGGCTTTCTATTCTTTGATCCAGGGCCCAATGAGCTTCCGGTGTATCGCAGCCGATCAGCAGATCAATTTCGTTATTCTGCTACTCCTCGATCGTAACCCCGTCGAGATGTGGCCACTGAGTCAGAATCGATTGCACTGACTGAGGTGACATATCGGCAGGTCCTTCATGGCGAGTGCTTCTAGAGTTTCTGCTCTATTGTTGTTGACCAAGGAAACGAGGTGTAGGTGCATTTTGGTCGACTGGATGACCTGGGTGCCACTCATTGTGCCCACTGCTAATGAAGATTTATTCCGCCTGGTCCCATTTCTCTCTGCAAACTCCTTCCTTACTAGAGTGGTATCCGAGCCCTTATTTACGAAGGCCAACGCTCTTATAACCCTAAATGGGGTTTCTACGCCAACTGTTATTACTCCTAAGTGAATGGTTTTTTTAGTGGAGCGAGGCACTGAGCAGACCACACTTGGCTTCGGAGTTTCTTTAGCATTCAAACTCTGGCATTTGTGTAGTAGATAATGGTGCTTCCCATGGCCTCCATCCTGACTACAACTGGGTTTCTTTTAGCAGGCCGCTGCTCTATATGAATTGTTGAGACAGATGAAGTACACGCTCAGTCTCTTAGCCAATTTAATATCGTTCGTCGACTTCTACGTTGCGGAAGCGAGGGCATTCCGCTGGGCGATGAGTTTCCCCGCAAACCTAACACACCGCCAAGTTTTCAACTTCGAAAGATAATGCGTGCGTGTTTGCTCATGGTTGGCTTCTACTTGGTTCCCTGGTCCAGCTTTGCGTCGTCGTAATCCTAGATAACTTGCTCGTCTCGCGCACAAGTTGACCGAAACGATTGTTTGCTATTTGGGCATGACGGTCTATAAACTGCATCAGGTCTTCGAAAGTGGATTCTCTCCCAAATCTACTGATCCCTTCGGCTTCCTCGGCCCATCTACCCTGTAGTGCTGTGGGTAAACTGCGCACTATGGTCTCCAATGTGTGCAGTGAGTTCAGGTCTGATCGGTATTCTGGGTGATTCAGTGCGACGCTGCAGCTCTGCATTTTTATCACCATGCTGGCTAGAGTGCCCGACTTGCCTTTGGAGTGTTTTGTCTCTGACAATACACCGTCGATAAAATTCCGGGCGACTTTAAATGGTTGCCCATGTAGGCTTTTCAGAATTTTAAGTCCCCGAGTGTAACCTCCGTCGGTCTCCAGCATCGAGCACCCGTCGATTGCTTCCCTGGCCCTTCCACAACTGTAATGCAGTAAATGCAAGAATCTCTGTCCTGGATCGGATACTCTCCTCTCCAGAAAGTTCTCGTACTTTTTGACGAACTTACAGTACTGTTCGGAGCTCCCATCGAACGGGGACAATTCTACTCTTGGTAAGTCAATGGCTTGGGTTACACTGGTACAGGTCGACTTTAATCTTTCCACGGAACTGCTGGGCTGAATGACCGCATGCTCTATGGTCTTCAAAGTCACCTCTCGCTCTCGTCTCTGGAGTTGATCTTTCCCGGCATATTCCGCTTCTCCCCTAGCCTGCCTAAGCTGTGTTTGCAATTCAACTATTCTCAATCAACAGACATCATCACCCTTAAATTCTATATCACTAGCTGAAGTATATAAAATTGCACTGACACGGCTAGCAGACCTAGCAGTGTCTAAGGAATCAGAATCACCCAAGGATATCCCGGGTACTTGCCGGGTTACATCCTGTCCAGCTTCGGTTTGTCTTCGTCCTCTTCATGGCATTTCAGATTGGTTTCCTCCTGGTGATTCCAAGTTGAGTACCGAAACCGTTATTCCGGCTGTGAGAAACGCGTAGCCGATTCAAAACGAATCCCGAAACCAGAACAAGATTGATTCGTAGTTTCTATGGTACCGGATTACCAAGTTATACGCATATAAATATGTACAAACCTCAACTGTACGGCCACAACGTCTGACAACGAGGATCAGAGTTCAACAAATGCTAATGTCAGGTAACACCGTCACGGCAGTCCAAGGTCGAATCAGAATTATGCCACTTCACGTGAGCAAACTATAAGCAAATGTTGAAGTGTAGTGATTCATGCATGTTGTACTTGTTCCAGGTTCAATAAAATAAAGGGCATAGTCTCAACAACGCAAGTATATGACAACGCCTAGAGAGGATTCCCACGCATGTACTTTACACGCGCCCTCACTTTTGGTGCGCAGCAACCTGGAAGCGGTGGCAATCAACCGTCTAATTACTGTGAGCCACAGCATACCAACTGTCCCCTACAAACTTGACTACGACGTACATCTAGACGAGAGTAATTATATGTAGAAAACAGACGCCACCTTCGTCGGTGCTTTTCACTGCCGTATAGATATATATACACATGCATATATATATATATGCACCAAGGAAGAACAACAGCGGAACCAACAATTTTATAAGAATGTATGTAAAATGGGGACGCACACATGGTAAGAGTTGACCGATAAAAGTAAACGTTTACAGGAGACAGTGTGAATGAGAGCAGTATGGATGTCGAAATGCAATCCGTGTGCTGAAAAGATAAATAACCGCGTTGAAAGCAACGCTTGCGTAAAAAATTCTCCGACGATGTTAGAATAGATGAAATGAACTTCATCGTTCAAAATGCTGACTACAGTTACCGGTTCATTGTCTATCACTATGATATTATTGGGATGTAAGTTAGATAAAGATAATGCCTTAGCAACACACAAAAATGGAGTTTTGGAGGAACGGGGTATAGGCAAGAGCTTGTCATCGAACAGCAGAGTTTTTTCGAGATGACAGTGAACAGTGTTCACTTCGTGCAGCCGCTTGTACAACTGCTCCGCTTGTCTGGTCGGCCCTTTTATCAGACATTTCAGCTTGCCCAAATGGGATTCATAAGTGAAGCATGAGAAGCTGTCCTCTGCTAGATGGGTCAGACAATGAACATTGTACACAACTGAATTAGGTCCATACAGTTTTGCCGTCTCCTGCACAAAAACATGCAAAACGCCGTGGGGGAAGTCTAGCAAATCAGCATGTCAAACGGGATGCGGAAATATATATACAGAAACAAACAAAAGTAAAATATAAATCACGGGGTAATAAATTGAGTAGGCACATAGAACCAAGGTAAAGGAAGAACTGGCGAAATTCCGTCGCCTTCCAGCGTTCGATATCACGCGTGAGACGGCATGTGCGCTGGAAGTCACAAGTAAGAGCACTGTGGGTTACCAGAATTCGGTCGCCCAGTTCCTACACACCCGACCTACTCAGAAGGCAACGTGGTAAATGCCGGCCTTTCAGCCAGATGTTAAGTAGTTTCTGTGTTCCCCCAAGGCATACTAAATGTATATAATCTAACGGGAATGTGGTCACAATATCGATGGGCAGGGCTAGGACCGGAGTGGTGCCTATGTGGTGACGATGATACTTCCCGGCGAGAAACTTTTCATCCGTTCGTGCTGCAGCCTCGACGACGGGAATTGTCATCCTCCCGCCAATATGCAAGCAGCGTTGGTTGCATTTATCACAGCCGAAGTAACCAGCAAGGCTTTTGATTTGACGAACAAAGGCCCTAGCTGGAGTTCACAGACAACAGCCTTCAAGCAACATCGTATGAAAGAATTACGATAGCTTAGGCCATTTTGTTGCAGTTGGTCCAGTCCTCTCACTGTGTGGCACAAATAATCATGTACTGGATGTGGTTTTTTAACACCACAATAAAATCCAACAGTCTGATCTGCACGCACATTGGCTGCACTATCCTTGCCAAAATCGGCCACGCCTGAAAGGAAGATGCCAGAAACAATGACAGCCCATCTGTATTCAGGTGCAGGTCGATAGAAGCTGGAATAAAATCCATGCTGCTTAGGCATATATTTATCCCGTGTATCAATCCAACTTGAATATATATTCAACTATCTAGCCAAATTTTCTCACACGAAAGTGGCTTACGAGAAATAGTCAGTGGATCGCGTGGAAGACCCGTACAAACTTGCCCACACAGGTGAGTACGTCCTGCCGCTGTTTCATGCTTAAGTTTGAGATGACGAATAAACCAGACAGCAACTGTTGCATCATATCCGTGTTAACGGTAATGGATACATTTATTCAAGTTGTACTTCTTCCGCAGCTTGAAAATAACGCAATATAAAGACGATACCATCTTACCCGATGAAACAATCCCCACTGATGTGCACCCAGTGGGAAGTGTATCTCCACTTGTCAGGTCCCAGGGCACTCCTGTTTTTACCTCCGGCTTCCGCGGCCCCGCATCAACAAATGCACCGGAAGTGCTAGCTGTAACTGCTGTTTAACAACTCAAATAAATAAATCCATTTTAAGAGCATACTCCGGATTCTTGCTTTGGGACACGAAGTTCTATGCCCCCACAAACTGGCATCGTGACATATGGGACACAGCAAGGAGCCCAGTTCCCCCTTTCTCCTCCTATACCTTTGCCACTTGCTCTTTCTCGGCATAACAAAACGTTTCCTATAGGATTGAGAAACGATGAAAGAATGGGCTCCAACTGGTAACCATTTCAATAATGAGATTTATTTTCCAGGAAATACTGGTGACTTCCACAACGACAACGTGGGAAGAAACTTCTACTTTTATATGAAGAATGGAATGTTTCAAGCGATTATTACCTAAGATACAAGAATTGGACGACGGAACAGTAACAATACAGTCTAAAGTGTACTTATTAATGACACTTAGGCAATTATACTACCAACAGCAACTACGCTCCATTGAAAACACTCACCTGTCTGCAAACAATGAGCAAAACCAAAGAGGGCCACTCAAACACGAGGGCAAGCAGTGAAACAAAAATATGTGCAAATGTCACACGAATTTTGGTTGCCCATTTGTACGAAACCTATATAAACAAAAGGCGCCCTGCCTTCCAGGAAGATCTGTGCCATTTATGTTGAAAAGTATCGTCATCGTGTGCCACCCCAACGCTCCGTTGGGCAGTGCCCAACCCTGTTGGGCAATGTGCTACTTGGGATATTCGCCGTCTTTTCTTTTGTCTGAGGCTCCCGCTTGGTTCGTCCTTTCGCCCTGATCTTCACGTTGTTCCCTTGCCCCAACGTTCCCCGTTACAAAATTATTCGCTTGGGAATGTAGTGGGACCCTTTTGCTGGGGAACGGGTTTGAAGTATATAACGATGACCAGCTCAAAGCCGTTTACTTGGGCCTATACTTCGAAGGTGCGCATAAAAGTGATAGGGTCATCCAACATCGACCGAAGAGCGGGTCTTTTCTCTTTTCCTTCCCAACACACTAGGTTGAAGAACTAGAGAGGAGGATATTGTTAAAAAAATCCAAGACACACGGGAAGCCGTGGCCTGATGCCCTACACCCAGCTATCACAAAGGTATTGGTTGCAATAACAAGTGAGCAAGTCTGCCGTCTGCAAAGTGCAACATTTCAGCAAGGAGTGCTAGACTTCGATGGAAGTTACCCACCAACGTGGCTATCCACAAGGTAGGAGTACGGTCAGGTTAGGATTATTGCTGTCCAGTAAACCTCACAGGCATTCTCTAAAGGTGTTTAGGGCGATTGGAAAGGAAACCCCCATGTGAACACTTACTTAGCCACAAGTTGGTCTCCAAAGCACAGCACGGGTATTGGAAAGGCAAATCTTGTCTCTGGAATCGCGTAGTGTTCTCAAACGAAGTCAATACCTGGTTTGACGAGGGCAAAGTGGTCGAACGTTTTTACCTAGATATCAGCAAGTATTTTGACCCAGTCATCCGCTGCCTATTGAAGAGCAACCGGAAAATTCTGAGATAGGGGGCAAATACACAATTCGACATCAGTCTTCTAACAGGAAGTTTCATGTTAGGGTAGGAACCGGCGCGTCAAAAGCAGCAGACGTAACCAGCAAAGTACATGAGGGGTCAGTTTTAGGCTCACTGGTTTTTCTACTTAAGTGACCTAGCAAAAGAACCATCTTTAACGTGTTTTGCTTCGCAGGCGATGTAAAATTTGTGGGATCAGGAGATAGTGATGGATAAGCAAGGGACCGGAAGTGGTTAGTTAGCTGGGCGAACAAATGGGTTACGCTCCCAAGCGAAATTAAGAATCACCTGATAACCAGGGTTCCAGTGGGATTAAAGGTCGCCGGTGGAAGTGAACCATCTTCAGCTGAGGTCACACAGTCTACAAGAGACTTGGGTCTCCAAGTGACTTGGAACTTTAAGTGTGCTAAGCTGTGCAAGCTGGCTGCTCACTGGGCAAAGGGTGAGCTCTTTCTAACAGGTCGGTGGAAGTGTTCACAACTAAGTACAAGGCGGCAGTGACGCCACTTTTGGAACACTGTGTACAAGCTTGGTTGTCACTTCTGAAAAAGAAGCGACCTGCCCACGAAAGGTCCAGCGGCTGGCCACTCGGAGGGTTGAAGGACGGCAAGGGAAATCATACGAACACTTAGTGCAGGATATGGAACTCTCCTCATTTGAGGAAAGGAGACAAACGAGACTTTCCTGGAGTGGTTAAAAATACTGAAGAGTTAGTCGGTCATAATACAGGGGATATATGTAAACAGGCCACTGGTCACAAAACGAGAGGAATTGATGCAAAATTATGGAAGCCACGCTCTAGGCTAAATGTGCGAGCGAACTTCTTCAGCAACAAAGTAGTGGGGATGTCTAGTAGACTGACAAAGTGAATAGTTAGTGCACAAGGTATAAGGCACTTTAAAAGAATGCTGGATGAAAAGTGAGCCGACTTATTCAAGGAAAGTAAAATACCAAGGAATACGGAGAAACTGTAACTCGCTCCGGACCTTTCACGTATCCTGTGCACGTGCCTACAGCCTAGGGCATTAGTTGTGTTGGAAAGGCAATGCCGTGGCTGTCTCCTGCATGGATGGTGAGAAGAGTTCTTCCACGTTTTTTTCTTTTCAGCCAGACTGAAGGAAAGAATCCCTTCGTGTAACAAAACTGGAGAGAAATGACAAGTTTGCAGTAGTGAGTGCCGATCTATGTGCATAACGCTGAGAGAATTCTGGAAGCCCGATATGCTCCGTCCACTGTCAGTCCTGTGCAGTCTGATCTGACCGGACCTGAAGTGACAAAATTTTCAAGGGCTCACAGCCTCACCCATCATTCATACGGCTAGTTCTTTGGTAAATGTGTTCCAGCCTAAATATAGGGCTTTCATGAAATTTGGTGCGCTGCTACACCCAACAGCATCCTCCGGCTGTCTATTTCAAGGAGGTACAACCCCACTAGCAAAAAAGGTAGCTAGTATGTCCAGCCTTGAATTCATTCTTTATAGTTTAAGACTGTGTCCCTTGGTTCCGCCTTCAGGGGCAAAATGAACAATTCGCCCATATCCATACCCGTCGGACCCTTCACAATCTCTGGCTCTTCTGTTATTTCACCCGGGCCTCTGTAAAAATGGGTAACGAGAAGTCCTCAAGTTCAGTTCAGTTCAGTTCGCGCAGATAACGACCACGGACAATCGAGCGTCCAGATTTCCTTCGAAGGTAAGAGCTCTGGATAGGCACCCAACAACGCCCAGTTTATTCCCCCGAATCCCTCTAAAAATAGGAGAAAAACGTGAAACCTCATCGTAAGTCAACTCCGAAAGTCACTACGCATTTTGAGCCTTCAACAAGTCATTACGTTGCAAATAGAAACGTTCAATAGTTAAACACATCACATCCGTCCGTCTAGTAACATGCTCAAAATTCACTGTCAGAAGAGATCTCATTCCACTTGACGTCTAGGGCTCTTTGGATGCCTGGACTGCCTCCAAGTTCTTTTACCTCTTCGGGCAGTCTTTTTCAGTGGTAAACTTATCAATTACTAAAGACGTAAGACCAGGCTTTTGGTCTGGTTCGAACTTTTGCCAGCTTCTTCCCATGGCTTCTTGTTTTGGAGTCTGTTGCCGTATGGAATAGACTCTCCGGTCCAAGCCCAGAAAAGTCATCGATTATCCTAAATGTCTCTACGAGATCTCGTCGCAGTCTGCTCCTTTCCAAAGAGAAACATCTGAGGTCCTGAAGCTTCTGCTCACAAGGCTTGCCCCTCTGACCTTCAATAATGCTCTTTGCAAGAGGTTGTACGTTCTCCAAACAGGTGGCACCCTTCTTGTGGAAGAGTGACCAAACATGAACACAGTTTTCTGACAAAAGTCCAACTAAAGACATGCACTCTAGCACGAAAACCCTGGGCCGTTTGAACGAAAACGCCGATCTCAACCTCAGGAACTCACCGCATGCCACTTTGCAGCTGCTGCACACTGATCCGACCACTTCAGATCGCAAGTCACTAAAGCCCCAAGGTCCCCCATTTCGTTCACTGCCCCTACAGTAAATGGGCCTTGGTCGTGTGCAGCCGTCGGACATGTCGCTGCACGTGACAACAAGTGGCCGTTCCCAGCATTGAGAGGTAAGTCCCACTTCTGTGCCCAGTTAACAACGTCGGGTACGTCTCTTCTCAGCTCCTCTCTCCCTTGGGCTTCCACTGACTTCATATCATCTGCGAAGAAGAATCTTTGTGACTGTAGGACTGAGGCTAAATCGATAATAAACAAAATAAAAAGAAGTGAGCCTAGTGCTGAACCGTGTGTTAATTCACCGATGACGTTTTCTAATTTAGAGTTCTTTTCAACTACCCTGATGTCAAGCTTTCTGATTAGTTGCAGCTCATTTCAGCCTTCATTCTCCAGGAAAGGGCAGTGCATCCTTGTAGTGACCCCAATTGTTCCGAAAAAATGGCTATTTTATTGACATCATTTTGATCTATTCTTATACGATCTTTTCCTACTTTTAGTATCGACATCGCCGTTTTGTTTGAACGCGTGCATTCAACTTGACGGGCTTTTCTGAGGTTTCCGTGTACCTCTTTGTAATCACTTTCATTTTCGGTTCTTCACCGATTGTACTCTCTCGCGGTTGGGCTTCTGCTCAGCTGTTGCCTTCATTTCCATTAGGTGTATTCCTCCTATCGGTACTGTTTCGGTACCACGACGTATAGGATATACCTTCGCACCTGCCGACAGACTTGCCTCTTCCCTGCTTGTCCGACAGAGGGAACAACTTTGGTACCTCACTGTGGGACCGAATAGAAGACACTTTCACCGGTCACGATCAAAAGTTTTCTGCATTGTTGGGCCTGAATCCCCCCTAACCCTTCTGCATTATTCGCCCGCCCGGTGAATCCGCAAATTTTTACTGTCTCACTTCCTTCGTTGTTGCAAGATATTTATTTTTTACGATATAATACAGCAGCGTAGCCACTCCTGAAGATAATATGCAGCTCGACACAGACCTCACTTAATCTGCGGTTGCTTTCTAGCCGGAGCTGTGTCTGGGATGGAGCCGGCTGTGTGAAATCTGCCTCCAGGACCATACAGAGCCCATCATCACGCGCCAGGTCTTATTTTGTTGTTGTCATTGTTGAAGACTCCTCCTTATGTGATATTAGTTGTAGTTTCCTCGCATGCCCAAATACACTTCCACTGTAGCTCACCCGCACGCGCATGATAAGCGGTTGCGCCCCACACTTCAATCAAGTCACGACATTGTTTCACGACTTTTTGTTTCGTTACTGGCATTGGTAAAACTGTTCCACATGTGATCATTAATGCGGTTTCTTTGCACACACACACACGCTTGCACACTGACCACTACTTCTTCGAAGACAGAATATGGACTTGGAATCTCCATGCATCTTCTCCCTTCGCGCCTACGGTTGAGCAGCAGAGCTTGCGTACAGTTCACAGGAACATCTCGCCGGCCTGACAACCGGATCATGTGCTACCATGCATATGTGTGCAGAATCCGGAAGTCAGCAGCAGTAGCAACTCGCACTGACAGCAGAGCCTAGGTAGATAGGGGGATTCTTTACTCTGATTCCAAACCTTTGACTCTGCCTAAATCGGGAGAATTTGGTGGGTGGTGTAGCAATCGGTTAAGGAAGATCCTTCGAGGGCACTTTATCATCGTCATTCCTTGGAATTACTCAATGACGTATAATACTTGCGTGTTTCGTACAACTCACGTTTCTATGAAATGGCTTTTTTCCGTTCAGGTCCAGGGAGCCTCAGTGTCATATCCCGTCTTGAACCTGCTTGACGCATTTGCATTTCAGTCGCACTTCGTGCACTTGGTCCTCTTTTCTGGGTCCTTGTGGTCGCACACTTGAAGTTTGTATGTGTTTAGTGCCGCTATGTATTCATTAATTCAGTATCGTGGAAGGTACGGATCAATCCTGATTTGGTTCCGGGATTCTCACGGATTTGGCTACGTATTGCTCGAAGCATGTTATAGTACTCAAAAGGCCTAATTAGGAACAAGAAAACACACATGCCCAGAAAACGAAAAAAGCAATCGGAACTCGGACACGAAGTAAGTCGGCAATTCATCGGTGAGGGTTTGGGTTCATTTGATTTCATAGATAACGTCAGATGGCCTGGCCCTCCCAGTGCCGCTTTTATGTATTACTGAGGGTATTATTGACTGAAATAATGTTGTTGGTTTGGGTGGAGGATATTGGAACCAAAACAGCAGTTGCTATCCTCTAGGCAACGGGCCCAAGAGGCGGGGGAATAATGTAGACTCAGCGAGCTTCAGCGTCGAACTAATGAAAACGACCCCTTCATCAGACCAGGACGAGTAGAAATGGGAAGTCCCACGATGGCCTTCAAGCACTTACCACCAATGCAAACGACAATCCATTTACCAAGAGCAGAGCTCACGGTATCCGACAGACTACCAGAAGGGTATTGCAAGTTTGCCAAACAGTTTGAAGCTATCTTAGAGAATATGGTGACCGACCCCGGTCAAGGGCCGCTTCGCTTGGCTCACTATTATCCAGGAAGAGCCCGAGAAGCTATTGATCGATGTGCCAAGTAAAGATCAGACGTGGAAAATCCCCCCAGAAACACCACAATTTCCTGTTTTCCTGGCTCCACTCGCTCATGTACACTATTTGCAGGTTTTTATGCACTGTATGTCTTCATGAACTAACGTTGGTTTGTTCGCGTCCTATGCCCTACTCTGCCATATCCAATTTTGGGCCCACTTGAGCATGCGCACCTTTTTCGCAAGCCGCAACTTGGTTCTCGTTTTCCCAGTCATTTTGTTCGCAAAATTGAGGCTCTTATTTGTTTTATGTCGTTGTTCATTTGGCAACCTAGTATTGTAGAATTTGCGGATAATTGCTTTGTTTCTGGATCCCTTTTAAATTTAGCTGCGTGGTGCTCATAGGTGTCTCAAATGCCATGCTAGGCCCGGGACAGGGCTACGCACCGGCGAGGAAGATTTCGAGAGAAATGTCTGGCCAGCCGCTCAAGGTTGCCCGCCGTCTGAAAGGGAGGGGGCGATGTCAGAAGCCAAACAAAAACTGGCGACGTCTGTGCAGTGAAGGATCTCGACGTTAAAATGCAGAACCGTCCCATGGCTCTCGATCATTTAGATTGCAGGGTGGATCTCAAAACTACGCACATACCGTAAGGGGTAGATCACGGTCTCTGGCCCGAGCCACATATTCGCCGGACCGAAGAAGTGGAACGCATAAACCGGGGTGACCTTTAGGCCAATGTCGAGGAATAAGCGAATATTTAGACAGGCAAACCAGAGGCAAACCACTAATTCTGACAGTGATCGTTGTAAGATTGCTGACCTCCGATGGGCTGGCCAATGCTTTGGCCTGTACCGACAGCGGATCGGACACCACCCTGGTGAGGGAGTGGTTTGCCGATGAGAACCATTTCGCGAAAGCACTACGTCGTTAGCTCTGAGTATGGTGGGTGGAACCCAGGTAATAACTGCAGGTCTACTGAGGTGGCTACTCTTCTCCCTAGGTTCCAATGAGTGAATTGATTCAACAAATGCTTTCGCATTGGCTGCCCCCCCCCCATGCGAGCACCAAGGTTAGTGAATGCAATTCCATCTAGAGTGCCCCATTTGCATGATGTAGCCGTTGTGGATCGGGGGACGAAGAAGTAGACCTTCCCGTCTGTTGCGACATGCCAGAAGTGCACTGGGGGCTGGACCAGAGGGTAGGCGACGGCCAGGCACCCTATGCCATACTTCGGACACTAGGATGGATATTATGCGGCCCCGACTGAGGAGCGTGGCCCTGTAAATTACTTATCAGCAGAAACGGAGCAGCTCGGCCATTCCGGCACCCCGCCTCCGAGTCCCTGGACCGAACTGAGATTGATTTGGGTTGGAATTAGCAGTCAGTCTTGTGCCCTGATTTGATTTCATTCCTGGCCAAGCAGCCCACAGACAGGATAGAATAGACGGTAGGCTGATTGAAGGGGTACTTTTTCTTGTAAGAGCGGATTACCAGCAGTGGGGAAAGTTTACACTTGTAACATCTAACACTGGTCGTTTCTTGTAGCCTTGGCCCAGGCCGGTGGTCGGTAGGAGTAGCCTGTGCCTTTAGAGCACCTCAGGCAGACGGGAAAGAAGATTCTAAACTGTTCCAGCCTTTGCAGACAATGCTGGGAGGGCCACAACATTTTATCGTATCCCCTAGAAATAAGCTGGGACGAAGAAAGTGCTCTCGAAGGGACCACCTGAAATGCTGTCGTGAAGTGGCTTCACAACCGTGCTCCCACACAACACCCAAGAGAGATACCACTCTTCTGCGATGAACAACGTCATTGTGAACTCGAGCCTCCGGCAATCAGATATCGATCTGACGTCATCTCTTCAGAGCTCACATACGGATTACAGGGACGGTGAACAACAGTAAGTCCGCGTGAAACCTGTTACATTTAATTTTCTAATGTATAGCCCACTTGCCTTTTTTTCTCAAAAAGCTCCTCCGCCTGTCTAAGTTTGTTGGTGTACTCTTAGATAGTGCTGACATCGACTTGGTGTACCATACAGACCGATTAATACACTTCACAACTTGACACCTGCAAGTACATATTTTAATACAAATACAAAATAAACTGCAGGCTAGAAGAGGTAGCTTCACAAAAACCGAATAATACTCAGCAGCACTGCAAAGAGAATGAAAATATTATCCGAATAAAGCACATGGTACTGCACTTTCGATACACTGCGTATAGTGAAGCGACCTGAGTCGATGGGTGAACTTTTTCAAAAACCAGATTTGAAGATGAAAGCACTTAGAATTCAAAACGGCGCGGAATTGTACCGAAGACTTCGGCAAGTTGACGAACTCACATTTCAGTCAAATGAAGGCAAACGAATCAGTGACAAGTTGAGATAAGCATAAAAATAAATACGGTGTAAATAAAACTGGTTCAGCCATTGAGGTTCGTGAGAAGTTCCTTTATGACTTTCATCTTTTCAATCAAAACTCGTGCTGAGCAAAGCACTGTGGGGCTAAAATAGACATTCGAGGGTGAGGGGATGAGTTTAAATGAGGAAATTGTGAAGGGATGAGTACGGCATGCCAATTAATCGTGATACAGGGGATAGTTCGGGGCCGCAAGAATCTTCACAGAGAACTTTTCACAGGATATATTGTGCAAATCGCAAACAATAGTGGTAAGAGATCTCATGGAAGTCAGACAGACACGATTAATAATGGCCAGACCATGGTTTAGTGTGATAAAATCTTTCTTAAGCAGACCGGGCAAGATTGCAGGAGGGCAATAGAGCAGGACTAGGGGAATACAATGAGAGAAAACATAAAAAATGGCAGCTTTTGTGGCACCAAATTGCCTTGGCCCAAGTATTTGGTGGCTAGAGAAGGCCCTGCATGCAAAATGCCTCATTTTTTTGGAATCCACTTTACGGGAGTACAGGCGTTGAGTCATTCAGTCAGTCTTCAGTCTCCAAATAAGGGGCGGTGGAAAGTCATCCCATATGAGCCTAATCGCGCTGCACTGCATTAGCCCGGCTAGATGCCGCTGCTCTGCTAATAATCCCTCCGGGTGTGATCCAACTTCCTCTTAAACAGTGTCTCAGTTTCCTCTTCCACCGCTTCGGTCGGTACAGTACTGCAGAGATTGGCCGCTCACCTTGACAATAAACAGATGGCCGGTAGGCCGGTGGAACGCGCCTTGCGAAGCGTCAGTGCGTGTCATTCGGTGTGGTCATCATTCCTGAGCGGGAATTCCGGCTGCGGGTCCGGGCTCAACTCACCACGGATTATCCACCTGGCA
This sequence comes from Fasciola hepatica, assembly GCA_948099385.1. Taxonomy (NCBI): domain Eukaryota; kingdom Metazoa; phylum Platyhelminthes; class Trematoda; order Plagiorchiida; family Fasciolidae; genus Fasciola; species Fasciola hepatica. The sequence continues at coordinate 2,170,349 of CANUEZ040000151.1, forward strand.
TAGATGAGGTCGCCTCGAAGACGTCTGTAGGCAGTGGGAAACAACCTAGAGTCTTCCAGGCTTTCCTCACAGCTGAACCCACGTAGCCCGGCCACGGAGAGTGTGGCAGCATGTTTCGCTGGTTCCACTTTGGCTGCATCCGCTGCCATGCAGAGGCAGACTACCGGACCACCATATTCCATGCAAGGACATACATGAGAGTTTTACAGCCATCGGAGGGTGTCCATGGGCAGAGGCCCAAATGAACGGCTAACGGGACCAAGTATTCCCCACGACCAAGAGCAGGCTCTCCCAGTGTGTGCTCTTGTCTTCAGATTGTTGGTGATAACAACTCCGAGGTCCTTTCCCTCCTGCGTGTGACGAAGTACTATACGTCCACGGCAGTAGCCGGAAGTGTCATTGGGGCCACCTATCCTCATGCTCGCGCATTTGTCCACGTTTATGGGTAGACCAGGTGGTCGCTCAGTTGACTAGACCCTAGAGATCCTCCTGTGGTAACTCGCGATCCTCTGCCGATCGAATGGTGCGCCAGATCTTTAGGTCGTCGGAGTATATAAAGCATTGGCGTCGGATGGTCTGTGGTAGATCACTCACAAACACTAGAAATGACGGGCGTCCTAGCTCTGAGTCTTGCGACAGGCCACTGCTAAGCGGAAGCCAAGCTGATTAGGACTGTGCAACCGTCACGAAAAAGGTTCTCTCGACCAAGAAATCCTCAATCCAATGATGCATAGCCCCGGAAAATCCGATAGCCCGGAGTTTCAGCAACAGACCATCGTGAGGAACTTTATCAAACACTCCAATAAAGTCCACGAAAATGAAGTCCGTGACATATCCCTCAGCCGTAGCGTTCGACCGACCCTCACAGTTAGTTAAATGGTTTGTCAGACACAACCAGCTTCTCCGAAAACCGTGTTAGTCTGCTCATAGCAGTTGATGGCATCCCAGATATTCACGTATACCAGCCGCCACCAGCTTTTCCATGACCCCTCCAGCTGCGGAAGTGGAGCTAACTGGACGGTGGTTGGCTGAGGTGGACTTGATCCCACCTTTGTGCAGAGGAAAAACCACTGCTTTTTTCCACTCCCAAAGTAGACTGCCAGAGGCCAACGATAAATTGAACGACCGAGCCAGCGATGTAGTCAGTTGGTCAGCCAACTCCTTCGACATCGACGGGTGCGCATCGTCCGGTCCCGGTGATTTATGGTTTGTGATTGGTTTGAGCATGTTATTCACTTCCGGCTCCCCAAAAGCATATATAATAAACAGCGGCGGGACTTCACCATCGGGGTAAGTGCGTCTTCTTCCATAGATTACACCGACAAAGAAAGCTTGGCAAAAGCCTCAGCCTTTCCATCATCTGTTGCTACTGTTTAGTCGTCGTTCATCAGAGCCGTGACACCTACTTTCACTCTGGTTTGGTGCTTGAGGTATTCAGGCAGACGCTAGGGTGCTTGCATTCTATCAACCCCAAAAACCTCCTCCAAAGCCGCTAGCTTTGTCCGTTTTTGTTTGGTACACCGGTTGCGAATCCAGCGACGGAGATTATACCCCTCACCTTTAGATTCGAACAGCCGCTAAGCCCGGTTTCATCACTTGATCGGGCTTCTGAGCCCCAGGACAAACCACGGTGTGCCCCTCACCCGGGGTCTACGTCGGCTGAGGGAGGATAAAATGTTCACTCGATACAAGATACTGTCACGACTAAACTCCCAGGAGTCGTTCATATGGCAGTCTACATCTGAATCCATGGGAAACCAGATGACTACTAAAGCTGCCCTCCGGATACCCCACAATGTTGTGCGCCAAAGGCTAGGTCTGGTGTGTGGTCTAGTGGAGGGACAGTGACCACTGCGCCAGTAACTTTCCAGCACCATGTGGTCACTGCTGCCAAGTGGAGGGAGATGTTCTACCTTGTCGAAATGTGAGCTCCTGGGAAAAGTCAACAGATCTAGGGAGGAACCGTGACTGGATTGCCTCCAAGTAGATACCTGAACATGATGGTATAAGGCCAGCTCTTGGACCGTTGTCAGTAACCCTCCGGCTGCAGTCCTTGTAGCACACTTTCGAGCAATGCGTAGCCAAATTCACAACGGATCCCGAAATCGAAAGGCAATTATTTGTGTTATTCTGCGATACTAGATTATTGAATGAACAATGACACCAAACAGGTACAAACCTCAGTTATGAGATCACAAGGACTCAACAAACGAGAAACCGAGTTGCGGCGTGCGAGCAAGAAGCACGTGCATCACGCAGGTCCGGAACAGGGATATGCAGACTAGCGCTCTGGGCGCGGACAAAAACAACAACTGGTCCATAAAACAAACAGTGCGTAAAGACACGTCAATAGTGTAGGCGAGTGAGTGATGTTAAGAAAAAAATGGAACTGCAACGGTTTCAGGGGGACTTTCCACGACCGGTCGTTACACCGCCCACCAAAATCCTTCCGTACCCCCAGCACAGCCAAAGGTTTGGTATAAAGGTATTGATTCTTTCTACCTACCTTGGCCCTGCTGTCAGTGCGCGCGCCCAATGCTTGTCGTCAACGTTCTACTCATGGTCGCACCTAATCCGGTGGCCACACCGACACGAGGCTATCCTACGTCTTCCACGAGAACAACTGACCGATGGCGGGCTTGAAGGGGAAAGAGGTGCTGTCCTTGGAACGGCCTTTCTGCCCTGGCTGTATGTGCTTGTGTGAGTGTGTACGTGTGTGTGATGTAATCGCGGCTACCTTCACATGTGCAAAAGATATTTCAGTAGCGTCAACGAGAGCAAGCCGCGAACACCGTCACATGTTTTTTAGGGGTTGCTTGACATAGCGTTCATCGGGTATGCGCGTATGTGTCTATATGTATAATGGAATCGCATGTACCACCGCATATTGGAAAAAACCTTCTGTAACGCCAACGAAAGACTGTGAGTACTGTAAAGTGTTTGACGGAGACCATGTGGTATACACGAGGATAGAGTAGGTGAGTGTGCGTCGGGGTGTATGATGGTTCGACACGTCAGTGTGTTGTGATTGCTCCCGAGTATGGGGGTTTCTTTACCCACCTCGAAGACGAATGCGAAGTAGTCCACTGGGACTCAGCGTTGTCAGCTTCTCCGCCTTCACTCTCGAGTAAGCTAATACTGCGTATATCACGGATAAGCGCTCCGTTGGCTGTCTTCACCCTCACCGTTCTTATCATTCCGTCAGTGCTTTCGATGGTTTTCATAACCACTCCCAAGGACCAGGTGCTGAAATGTGCCCGTTCATCTGCGATCATCACCACATCACCAACTTTGAATGGTCTTGTTTTGACCAGCCACTTCTGTCGAGTCTACAGAGTCCGTGGGTACTCCCGCAGCCAGCGTCTCCAGAAAACCTTGGCAAGATAGTTCGCCTGCTCCCATCAGTAGAGGTAGCTCCCACGAAGGTTTACCGGCCCTTGGAAACCCTCGTTCGACCTTAATGTCAATAAGTCGTTCGGGGTGAGCGCCAAGTGGGTTGGGTCGCCGTTCATTACTGGAACCAGGGGGCGGTTGTTCAGAATTCTCTCTACCTCAGTCATGACGGCGTTCAGCCTCTCGTGGTCGGGCGGCTGTTGCTCCATGATCGACAGCAATATCCGCCTGACGGACCGGATCATGCGTTCCCATACGCCATCGCGGTGACTGACCTGTGGGGGGTTGAAATGCTGTCGCACGCCGCAGGCCACGGTTCGATCCTGCAGTTCGTCCCTGATTATATTTTTGTGCCAAGGCTGCAATTCCCAGTGGGGCCCACAAAGTTCGGCCCATTATCCGGGTATACATCGGCCGGTACGCCTCTTCGGTTGATAAATCTCCGCAAGGCCCGTAGGAGAGAATCGGTCGTCATCGAATGTGCGACTTCTAGGTGTACCGCACGTGACTCCATGCACGTCATGATACACCCGTATCGCTTTTCTAATCTTTTCCCACACTTGATCCACAAGGGCCCGAAATAGTCCAACCCGGTGTCGCTGAACGGCCACCAGTCCGCAGTCACCCTACATTCTGGTAGCGGGGCCATGTGCTGTTTGCCCGCTGTGGCATTGCGCCTCCTACATTGCACACAACGTCAGATTACTCGTTTTACAGTCTCTCGTCCTCTCAACAACCAAAGGCGCTTTTGGATGACTCTCATCACGTGACTTTCCCCGGCATGTCCCCCCAAGGCGTGGACGTGTTGGATCATTAGCTCTACCACAGGTTGTCGGGCCGGCAGCATTATAGTGTACTTTGTGTCGAAGCACAGGTGGGCATTGGTCAGCCTACCATCCACCAGCAGCAGCCCATCAATGAGTTTGGGGTTTAAAAGCTTCAGTTTGCCTCTTGGATGTGGTATTTCTTTGTTGATCGGTCCCACTTTTTCCGCCATCTCGAGTTCTCGGGCGAAAGCCTGGCGTTGCATCATTCTGAAAATATCGTATTCGGCCGCTTGTAGCTCATTGGGACTTATCGGGCCGACCCGTATCCGGCCTGAGGGCCGTAACCCTTTCATGACTAGTAAATTTCTCTTCAACCTGGTTAACCAAACTAACGCACGAAGTGCTCTCATCCAGGAAAAAATCTGACCAGTCGCGATAAAATGGATGTCGCTTCAAAGACGTTCGCCGCTATCACTAAGCCTTTGATCTCCAGTTCCAATTTCAGAGGGGATTTTAGTTCGTACACCGGCCAGTCCTGTTAAGCCACTTGCAGGGTGTTTGGCCCTCCCGTCCACGTGTCTAGCTGTCTGAAGTTGGTCGCGCCTCGGGAGCACAGGTCGGCCGGATTATTGCCAGACCTCACACGCTTCCACTGGTTCATGGCCGATTCATCGTCGATAATCGTGAGTCGGCTAGCAACGAAAGTACTAAACCGGCTCCGGAAGTTGATAATGTAGTAAAGTACTATCGTTGAGTCCGTCCAAAAGCTAGCCGACCGAATGTAGAAGTCAAAACATCTCTTCACCGCTTGTACCTCCCTGAATGCTGACAAGGCTGCACTGAGTTCAAGGCGTGGGATTGAGACCGACTTCAGTGGAGCAACGCGAGCTTTAGCGAACAGGATCCTCGCAGTATATTGTCCATCTCCTGTGCACCATCGTCCGTGCACCACACCTCCATAACCGACTTCGGATGCATCGGAAAACGCACGTAGTTCTCCCGTCCGCGTCGTATGGCCAGGAGTCAAGCATCGAGGAATCCTGATGTCCCCTAATTTCTTCAAGGTGTTCCGAAATTCTTCCCAGTCCAACCGGTCCTCTCGGTCCAGTGACTGGTCCCAATCGACTTTCTTACGGCACCGGAGCTGCAGCAAGATCTTTTCGGGTAGCAGCCAGGGTGAGACGAAACCAAGCTGGTCGAACAGACTAGAGACACTGGATAGTATACCTCGACGGGTTACTGGCAGCTCGGGAACGTTGAGCTCCAAAATGAAGTCATCCGTTTCCGCTTCCCATTGTATTCCTAAAGTGCTTTCGGTAGGGAGTGTAGAGCCGTCCAAATCTCTAACCTTTTCGGCCCTCTCGTGGTACGGAATGACCTCGAGCACTTCTGAAGGGTTCGACATCCATTTTGTTAGATGGAAGCCGCCCTCTTCTGGAAATCTTGTCAGGCCTCTGAACTGTGCTAGGGCTGGCTCTATATCATCGAATGACCCAAGATAGTTGTCGAAGTAGAAATTTCTGCTGACGCTATCTACAAACGACCGATAGACCAGATCTCCATGTTTGTTCGCAGCTTCCCGAAGGGCGTAGTTCGCACAGAATGGTGAAGATATGGTTCCGAAGGGGTGGACGGTCATTCTATAGCTTACCACTGCGTTGTCCCGGTCGTTTTCTTCCCACCACAGGAAACGCAACGCATCTCGTTCTCCTACCGGTATTTTCACCTGATGAAACACTTCCCTGATATCGGCGGACAAGGCCACTCTACCCAATCTGCAGCGGCACGAAACTTCGATTAGTGGTGTGGTCCAGTCAGGTCCTTGTGGTAGGCGATCGTTTTACGACTTGCCCTGGAACTTGGCTGCACAGTCGAAAACCACCCCCAGATTTTCGGGTTTCCTGGGGTTGATAACCGGGTGGTGAGGTAGATACCAGATACCCTTTCGGCCGTCGGCGTTGGCAGGCACCTATTCAACGTGGCCGAGAGCTTCGTTTCGCCTCATTAGTTCTGCGTATCGTTCCCACAGATCATCGTCTCGAACGAAGCATTCCTTCAGTCATAGCAGTCGTTGGAGAACATAGTTTCTGTTGTCAGTCCACAGGTCAGCACATGTGCGCCATGGGAGGGGAACCTCAAACTGTTTTTTAAGACCCCTAGAGCCTTGCCGCGCCTTTTGTAAGGCGAAATGATCCCCTTGCGACAACGATGGTCTTTCGTCTCTGAGGTCATGAAACTCCTTTTCATACAGCCGCTGCAGGTGATACTCTATGCGGTCCGTTTCGGCGGATAAATAATTCACGGAACCGCATACCCCTACTGGACCGTATAACATCCATCCCAGAGCCGTGCGTACGGCATAAGGTGCCTGGCGGTCGCCCACTCTCTGGTCACGTACCTAATGTGCTTCCGGCAAGTCGCAGCCAATGAGGAGACCCACTTTGTCGCCTTCCCAGTCTACAACGGTTAAATCCTGCAGGTGGGGCCACCTAGTCAGGATTGCGTTCACCGACCTTGGTGCTTGCATGGGGAGATCCGCTAGCGTGAATGCCTCCGTTGGTTCAATTTGCTCGTTAGTGTCTGGGGAGATGAGTTGCAACCTCAATCTACCGGCGGTCATTACTCGTATTCCTCGCACCGTGCTCACTGCTGACGACGTAGCACTTCTAGCGAGCCGGTGTTTGTCGGCAAACGGCTCTTTCACTATGGTAGTGTCAGATCGACCGTCGACGAAAACCAACGCTTTGACCATCCCAATTGGGGTCACCACCCCCGCGGCAACTACTCCTAAACGTACTGGTTTACTGGCTGACCGTGACGTTGAACAAGTCACACTGGGCTTTGTGCTCGCTCTGGGGTATGGTTTCTCTCGCCTGGTGTAGCAATCGATGGTATCTGCTCGTGCGGCCCTCGTGACCACATCTGTTCCTTGTTCTACAAGCTGCCGCCCGGTGCGTGGTGTTGAGACATATAAAGCGCTCCCATGTCATCCTCGCCATTCCCCACCGTTCATCTATTGTGGAGTTGACGAACTTAAGGCATTCTAGTAGCCCATGGCTAGCATCACAAAACCTGCAACTTGGTTGCGCTATGGCATCGCGTGAAATAGCGTGCGCATTTGGTCCAAGGTTGATATTTCGGCTGTTCCCGAGCAGTGTTCTGAGCCTGGCTGGCACTAGACTTGTTTGCTCGGTTGCTGTCCTGGATGAGCCGACCAAATCTGCTGTCAGCTATCTTAGTTTGCCTGTCCAAGTATTGGGTCAGGTCTCCGAAGTTAGCCTCCCGGTGGCCTCGGCCTATACGTTCCGCCTCTTCCGCCCACCGACCCTGTAGTTCGGGAGAGAGGTGACGGACTATGCCCTCCAAAGGTGTGCATTGCATCTAGGTCAGCCCTGTAACCCAAATGGTCGAGGGCTATTGAGCAGTTCTGCATTTTGACCACCAGGTCTGCCATTGTGTAGACATCGCCCTTGGTCCTCTTTGCCTCTACCATCATGCCCTCTATTAGGTTACGGGCTACTTTGAAAGGTTGGCCAAACAGGTTCCTCAGAATCTTCCTTGCGCGGGTGTAGCCTTGTTCCGGGTCGAGCATGGTACACCCGTCAATAGCTTCTCTTGCTCGGCCTCGACAGTAGTGAGTCAGATAGAGGAGCCTTGGCCCGGGGTCGGCTATCTTGTTTTCTAAGAACTTGCAGTAGTGTTCGGATCGCCCGTCGAAAACCGTCAGTTCTACTCTTGGCAGACCTATCGTTGGTGGCGTTGATGTCTTATAGTCGGCGACCGGCGTGGAGTTTCCCATTTTATTGTGCCCTGATCTACCGGAAAGGTCGTAGTCGCTGGTCTCATGCTCATGCTCGTTCTGTCTACACTTCTGTTCGGCTTCCTGGGCCTGTTGCCTGGCCGATAACAGTTGTTGTCCTAGGTCTAATATCCTCAGCCTACATGGATCGATATCCTTACAATCCATATTGCTCTCAGTAACACATGAGCTAGCACTGACAGGACTAGGTGGCCTAGCATTAACTAAGAATAATAGGTACCCAAAACCTCCCCAGTGACATGCCGTATTACTTCCTGTCCAGATTCCAATGTCTCCGATCATTTTCCTGGACTTTTATGTGTTTCTCTTGTTCCAAATTGATCTATTAGGTATTGTAATACACGTTTGAGCAATGCGTAGCCAAATTCACAACGGATCCCGAAATCGAAAGGCAATTATTCGTGTTATTCTGCGATACTAGATTATTGAATGAACAATGACACCAAACAGGTACAAACCTCAGTTATGAGATCACAAGGACTTAACAAACGAGAAACCGAGTTGCGGCGTGCGGGCAAGAAGCACGTGCATCACGCAGGCCCGGAACAGGGATATGCAGACTAGCGCTCTGGGCGCGGACAAAAACAACAACTGGTCCATAAAACAAACAGTGCGTAAAGACACGTCAATAGTGTAGGCGAGTGAGTGATGTTAAGAAAAAAATGGAACTGCAACGGTTTTAGGGGATTTTCCACGACCCTCCGTTTCAGTCCTTCCTGATGTCCAATCTACGTTCATGGCACTGAAGTGGCCCAATGAGGCAGTGGCCGTCGCACTCCCATCTCCTAAGTAAATTCACCATATCTGGAGGGTTATCCGCAGGTGCCCAATTGATAACTCCAACTGCCCTAAGGTCTCCATTCTTAAGCTCAACGCGGCACCAAACGGTTTCAAGGACTCCTGGTAAGTCAGCGAACTCTCCTAACAAAGCTATTGGAATTTCTGATCCGCTGAACAGTGCCACGCATCCACCTGACCTGATGGAGCTCCTACCGACTCGGAATAGGGTTTGGCCAGGTAGGCTGGTTTCTAGATGTAGGACGTTGTTACTTAGCCATGTCTCTGTCAGCGCCATCATAAAAGGTGGGCTGGATCGTAGTAAGTGTTCCAGGTCATCTCCCTAGTTCAGCACACCACGGATGCTCGGCAACAGGATGGCGGTGCTGTCTAGGCCCGCTACCACCTCCGCCAGTTCACGGCGTTCCAGCTTGGGGAGGGGACCGACAAGAGCACTAGCGTCAGCGGCCTCCACCGGAAGTGAGGGAGCCGTTTGTGTACCCGAGAATCCCAAATAATCAAGTCCGCTTCTGGTTCTATACTTTCATGCCGTTCAATCAACGGTTTCCTATGTTCCTCACCACCTGCAAGGTCCAGATCTCGGTGCAAATGCACTTGCTCGCTCTTTGGCCGGTAGGATCTTCGTACCACAGAAGTAGCGGCTGCCTCAGGGCCCAGTATTACTTTCAGCGGACAGGTCGCTCAGAGTCATTGGCTTCACCTATTGGGAAGGCTGATTTGAGCGGTAACTCCTTCACAGTTTCCTCCCCCCTCAAGGTCAAAGGGTTTTTTTAGTATACTTCGGGGACTCGTGACATCGTGGCCCAGACTTGCCTGTGCCGTGATCTTCTTTGCCTCAGGCATGTTCTCTTTTGGGAAACACTGCCTCGTCGATGTCGGCGCCCTCCGTGGACGACCCGCTGTTGTCATTCGGCCCCTTTTACTTTCATCCACGGGGGTGCTCCACTGGCTGAGCACTGTCCTTTTGACACCATCCCATGCTTGCCGGGCCACGTCCGTGTCTAGTGGGTCCACATTGTGGCAGGCAGGCTTAGGTGGTTGTTTTTGGCGCAGGTGGAGTTTTGTTCGGTTGGCTCAGAGACATATGTGGATGCCACGCAGGAACAGATATCTTGGCGGGAATCTTCCTCTCTGACAACGATGATGACTGTGAGAGTGATGATATGGGTGAAGAAGGAGACGATTATGGTGCTGTTGATTCTGCTGCTATTGAAGGCGATGAACTGACTGATGGTGCTGCTCCTGGCGGTGATGCTAATGATGATGCTTCCCTATCCGTGACAGGAAGCGCCATCTTCGCTGATGGCTTTTCCCTCCACAGCAGTGTTGATAGCTCAGAGCACCTGATGCGCCGCAATTTGGACTATTTCACACAGCATTTGTCAGGGCTTCGGGAAGACCACAGTTTATTTAGGAATATTCAAGATGGATCCGATCATCACACACCCTCATACTGAAGAGATCTATCGAGTGAGTGAACAATCTCTGAACTAGCAGGCACATGGAGGTAGCATTTTTGACTCCTTTTGGAGGCATTATGGCCAAATGATAGCCCACAGATTGAGACAACCACAAGAAATACGACTCCAAGTACCACACCAAAAGACTTGCCCGTGTAGGGCTGTCAACTGGTGTGCTTTGAAAATCGAACTTCGTCAGGTATTTCTTTAACCTCAATTCACAAAAGATGCATTACTCTTGGTGTTCGTGCTGTAGGAGTAGAGCCATGGAAGTCGAGCCGGCAGCTGATTCGTGGTCTCATGATCTTCCAAGCATCGGCCTATTCACCACCTGAGCACCAAGTTGCTCACCCATGCACGGTATTATAAGCGTATTAGTTTATTTATTTTACTTTTTTTCAGCCGGTCGATAAATACAGATTGGAAGAAAAAGGTGGGCCGAAATCAACGTGCATGCCCTTGTACAACCCCTCTCCGATGACTTTATAACCGCCATACCAACGTAGTGACATTCAACCTAGCTTATTTGTTTGACGTACACTACTGTTTATCTGAACTCGCTCCACCAAGCGCGGTGGCCACTTGGCCTTTGCCCGTGGATGCTAATACGTGCATTAGGCACTCTCTCCTTACCTACAGTGTTCTTCTTCTCGTGGGTTGTGGGAACCACTGCCCTGGTGATCGTGGTGGGGTATTGCAGAGTACCACTGCAACAAACAGGTGGTCCGTGCGAAGTGGGAAGGACTAGCGAAAGCGCGTGATAAGGAAGCCGCTTGGTAAGTTTGGACCAATCTTGCATCACCCTCGAGACAATGTCGTGACGTGACGCTCGCCCTGAGGTTTCATTTGCCCGGTATTTCGCGTTGTATAAGGACAATGTCGTACACCACGATTAAGAGATGAGGCTGTCGGTTTCCCTTATGAATAGCATTAGGGGAAAACTCAGGTTGTTTATCAAGTAATCCGCATGACCAGCAGGATAACTATACTGAGGAATTCGTGAAGTCAACAACATGCATTCCGAAACGAAGGTAATGTTGCTCCGGAAGATATTTTCATTCTTGTTTGTGCTGTACACATTCATCCTGTGTTCTGTGTTTTTCTACTCCACTATCCAATCACATGAAATTATCATCTTGTAGCGGTTGCCATCTTCATTCGTGCTCTTACCACTTTTATTGTTTAACTGAACGCTGACTGCCAAGCGCGGTTGCCATTTGATCGTTGCTCTTGCGCACGCTCTCACGCACACTCCTAAAATGTACGCTAACCACTATCTCTCCCAGTCGCCTTCTCGTTCTCACGGGACGTGGAAAATACTGTTCTGGTTAACATATTCGTACAGTGCCGAGCATTAGAGTAACGTGCAGGTGGTCCACGCAGTACAAAGGACCGGAGCACGCGTTTACTAAGGAAACCGCGAAGTAAGGTCTAACCAACCTTACAATCTTCAAATAAGCCCCAAGAAAATTGTAACTTGGCCGATAATATACCTTTTAACCATTTCACTGTTTTGCGCACTTTTCACATGATTTTCCACAAGTCTTCTGTCCGTGGGTAACGTAGTATTGAACACACTGCACCCATTCACGCAAACTTTTGTAATTGTTTATCTCTTCCCAATAACTCCTATGATGCTATAGTTCCAATTTTGCCTACTTTCACACGAATTTATATTTTTTTCCTTCGTTTTTCTAGATGGCGTATTTGTCTCTGAGTGTGACTGCAGACGGCATTCATTGGGCCGGTAGTGGCAATAACCAGCTGCTGGTCTGGAAGAGCTCAACGAAAGCCTTTATAAAATTGGCTCACTGTGGCCGTCCACTGCAAACCAGTGAAGTTCTTTCTCTCACTAAATTCCAAAAGCTGTTCGTTCCATCCAAAGTTTGCAGAAGGATCGGTGTCTGTCGTTGAAAGACATGTAGCGTTAGCTTATTACCGCTAGAAATCAAGACAATGAAGGACGAGAAGGCAGGTACGTAAATCATCATTTACTTCGAAATAAATCTCAGCTGCTTTCTATTTCGGAATAGTTTTATGCTTTTGATGTAAAGAACACCTCGCCATGCATTCTAAAGATTAGCTACAATTTATCACAAACTACAAATTCGCAAGTACCCTAGATTTAGTTCGGTCAAGGCCGCGCGAGGCACGCGGCCCAAAAATCTCGCTGTTTGACGTCCGATGGGCCTTCCAAGTCATAAAATTTTCCTCTGCTCAAGCTAAATGAACTGCCCCCCTCCACCGTCCAGTGAGCTATCTTCCAGTATTTTGAACCCCCTGTCCTTGTCCCATTGCTCTTTATCCGGTGCACTATCTTCCAGCTCACTGGAGAAATTCAGATAACTAGATAATCACCAGATCCGGGACCATTTGGGCTTCGGCCTCGCACCCGTGTACTGCTTCAAGACCTTCAACATGGTTTATCTGATATTTTCCTATTTCACTGGCCATATTTTTTTTACATAAATTATAAGATGGTGCTGCATCTGTTGGAAACGGCTTCAATCAAACTATCTTCGAAACCTGCACGTGTAGATGTTTTGTAGTCCAACGTTTCCTTAAATGCGATTGTCTCACCTCTCTACATCTTGATATTTCAGATCCAGTGACCATGTAACACAAGAAAGATGAGCAACCAGAAATTCTGAATAAAGTAGTCCTCGAGTTTCATATTTGTACAAGTTTTCAGTTCACTATTTTTATGAGGAACCTAGCGATTTTCACAAACAGTGCTTCTCTCGTCAATGATAGATTAGTGTTCTTGATGGAAAGGATGGATAATGGGCAAATAGACTAGGAAAAGGGCAGTCAACGTGTGTTAGGAAAAGAAGTACTCGTTTCCAGGGGTCTCTTCGAAAGTTTGGCGTAGCCCAATGAGCTCCCAATAGAGCGCAGGTAGCGCTGCCCAAAGTTTCTAGTGATGTAGCTCAACGCGCGCTCACTTCGGAGCTCGTTGGGCGTGCTACGGTCCAACAAAGCCCTAGTTAAGATTTTGCGGTCATTGTAAGAGGTGGCAAGATAGCTGATACGCATGATGGTGAATGGTACAGCTAGACGTGCAATGATACAACTCATGCTGAATTATTCTTAAACTGGGCATTATTTCACGTATGCATTATTTATCTCTTATGCTTGCATAGAAGCATTCCTAAAACCACTTAAATATTTCCAAAACCTGTCTGGGACAGTGAAGACAGCTATTTGCGTGATGCTATTTGGTGAGTAAAAGCATACAAGCCATAAGTACGTAAATTCGTTGTCTGGAGCCTCAGTGATCATAATCGAATTGCGATTTCTCGTAACTCATTAGTGATCACTGTTGTGGATGGTTTAAATGCCCGTTGAATGCTACAAAAAGTTCTTTTCACGGAAAATCTGGTGGTGGTGGCATCTGCAGTAGAACCTATTTTTCGTAACCTGTACTTAAGTCACTGAAATCTGGTTCATACTTATAGCAGCATACTCCCGAGGCAAGACACACCAAAGGCTTCCACTACCCAGTTATTGCTTAGCAATAGCAAATTTAGTGCGGCCATTCTGGCCATTTACCTTGGTCCTTACGAGTTCATTACGAATCTCTTCACGCTGAACAAACCACTTCACTCACTTCGAGCATAATTCCCGAAAGCTACGGGGGTTCCCACCCTTAATTTTTCTGCGAGCGACCGACCATCAGCGGCAACACCGCCAGCGGGACCAGTCACGGCGGTCAGTGGAGGCTACGCTGGAAAACCTGCTTATATACTAAATATTTGTAAATTAAGACAAGTTTCGCAACGAAACTGAGGAAATCATTCTTATTTTCCGCATCTTGAACTTCATCACATTCAACATTTCCTCAATTTTTCCCGCTTAAAGCCAGTCTGACGAACATTAAGGTTGGGCCACAAGACACTATCAGCGTGCTGCTTGGATACTAAATAATTTCATCGTGAAATTTTATATTCTGCATTGCAACTGGCATTCGGTCTTTCTTGCTAGGAATCGTTTTGTTAGACCCTACAGAAGCGGAAATATGTGGGAAAATGATAGCCTTAGACTTTTGTGCTGGACCGCATAATCACTGCAACATTCTCGCCGCAGCTGTAGAATTCGCAAACGCCCATTAATGGTGATGGTACGATAAGCTGGGAAGGCATTCTTGACCCTTGTTGATAACGTCCGGGTTAATAATTTGCAAAAGAACAGAGTTTCAGTAAAGAGAATTGCATCCCAGTTCCGCGTGAGATGAAAGCCATTCCATATAGTTGCGAGAAACGCAACCAGTATCAAAACCAGTTGGGACCAAGGAACGTCAAGACGGAAGGAAACCATGCACTCACTTCTCGGTTGGTTCAGTAATGTCAAGGTCACCATATACGAATGGCTTTTCACTACTCGTCGGAATCCTCTGCCGGTAACAGGAGTGTAGCTACAAGCGAAAGTAATGAAGGTGTCTCGGAATATGAAACAGTGATTTCCGCGCGAGCAATGGCTGGTGGTACAAATTCCAACAACCCCGTATTACTAATTTAAGACTAATAAACAGTGAGGTCTGAAAAGTTTCCGTTGAAGAGCTATGGAAATCGCTGTAACGCGTTCCCACTTTGTGCACGGATTATGATTCGAAGAACAATTTTGACTGTTACGCGACAGATATTTGTTTTAGCGCATTCGAAAGTACAAGGAAAGAGTGACCGTTTTGCCCGCATGAACTGCTACTGGGGAAAAGCTCAAGCCTTTAGTCATTGGTAGACACAGTAGTCCATGACGTTCCAAGTACGTAAACCAAATACTGTTGTGATTTCATTAACATGCTGGTGGGTGAGTGTGGGTGGCCAGAGATATATTACAAAAGCTGATTCGAAAATCGGTAATAAAAGGCTCCTGGAGAGAAGATGAATTCATCACTTTTTAACTAACTGTTCAGTTGGGCCCTACTTACAACTAGGCAATGTAAAGTTGGTGCTTTAGCCGCTGAACACAACAAAAAACTTCAGCCTTTGGATGCTGGCATACTAAAATTATTAAAGTTGAACTACAGAAAAGGGCTTCTGAAACACGCGGCCAGTGTAATGAATGACGAGGCTAGCGGGAAGGCCCTAGTTCAGCAACGTAATAGTTCTGATCCTTTTTCAGATTAATCTGCTAGACGGAGTGCACAGGATAAAACGGGCCTGGAAAGACGTCACTCTTTCGACCGCTCCCACATGCTTCAAAAGCTGCAGGGTATCTGAAGAAACAATCTCACATCTGATGTGCGCGTGTCTCCCAGACAGTCGAATTAATGATAATGCAACGATGACCTTGCTTTCTGACAGACTGGCATTAGAATCCTAAGTAACCATCGGTGTGCTACTTTTATCGCAATTTATGATTCCCCTCTGACGAAAGCAGCATGTGTATGGAAAAAGCAGAATGGTTAGTCTCATAAAGTGGTGACGATGAAGGAGGGATGACTGAGTGTGAAAAGATTCCGGTGAGGAGCGCAATTGATTCAGCACAACTAGTACGAAAATTTGCACTGGAATCGTGTGTGGACTGAATTCCCGAAGTGAAAAGCATAAAAATGAAGCTAGAATTATACCGGAGACAAGAAGGCATGAAAAAGTTAGCAATGTTTTGCTTTCTGATAGAGTAAATTGCTGTTGACAGCGTGTTTAGTATCTTATCTCAAAGGCCATGGTCACCAACAGTCTCTCTTGAACATTTAGAAAGCTTCGTGGGGGCTGACAACTTGTCTTCAAGTTTTAATCATGGTTCGTTATATTTTCTGTGACATCATCAGTGTGCACTGATGTTGTTACCTCAGCTGGTGATGAAACTTTTGCTACCTTGTAGCGACCTGGAGATGACTAAGTATGAATGTTTTTTCAGTTGGCGGAAACCAATTGTCCTTACTGCAAGCAGACAAAGAACGCGCAGCCCTGTGGCATCGAACAACACACAAACTGCTTAAACCTGAGTGCTGATTGGTTATGTTTGTCTACGGTAGTTTTTGGTCATGAATTTACACATTCACACTTAGTCGTCTCCAGGTCGCTACAACAACCTAAGCACTAAGCTCAGCTGTCAGAAGCCACTGAACAACACCAATCTGAGCTACAATCAACGCTAATTTTCAAAAGCACTGGATGTCCCTCTCAAGAGCTGGCGCCTCCGAGAAAGCGAACAAATCTGGTTGATCCCGGCGGTGTTTGCTGTAGGAATGCTGGAGGAGGGACGCATTATAACCAAGGACCAGTAATCTTCCGCTCCTTTAGCTGAAACAAAAAACGTCGGAAAAATCTACGAGCCAAAAGCTCAGTAAGTGTCTCATCGTACCACCACGGCTGCAATAATCGAACGCCAATAGGGTGGCCTGTATTCTGACCCTAACTGAAGACCTGCGCCCAGTTTACTCATGAAACGACTAATTCCATAGTAAAAACCACGTCGACACAGCTAATCCTAGTTAGATATCATAAAACCGCATATGACGTGTCGATAAATCATACTCCCAGACAATTAGATGATTCGCTGAATGGTGTGCTCATTCGAATTTCGTTCGATTGGATGGGGCGTTCAATCAATAGCAGCATGGACAGCATATATTTTCAGATGTTTCACACAAAGTCGGTGTAGTGATCGGATGGTTTCATGTGCCATCCTAATATTTCGGTGCGCTCTCCATTCGCACTGCAGTAATTCTTAGAAAGCATACAAACAGTAATATCCTAAACCATACGCGGCACACCGAAGTAATAAACGGACCAGTTAATGTCAGACGAATTTGAATTTTATCATGCGTAATATTAATGCTTTTCTGACTAAATTTATTTTGCCGCTTACACACAAATTTGCCTACTGACAAGCACCAAAGTAGTAAGTCGCGAATATTGACTCCCATGAGTAATCTACAAGCGAAGCACCGTCGGCGTAATAAACACAAAGCGTCGTCGTTAACAGTCACCAAGACCATTTGGACAAATTCTATTCAATATGATGCATTTCCGGGTTCTGGTATCGTGTAATCACATGCAAACCGGAAATTGGTATTCCATTTTTTGACGACCGGTGCAGCAATGACGGCTGGCATCACCACAGTTCTAAAGGTCTCGAAATGAGTGAGGTTCCTTCTGAAAAGTGACTGAGTAAAATATAATTAGATAAAAGTACGAACGAGGTAGCTCTAAGCATTTCATTAGTGGAAGAATGCCACGAATAATTGAAACAAGTAGTTATGGCTAATCGAAAAAGGATTCCGCTGTTCTGTTTGAGCTTAGGTGGTTTATGGTTTTACTCTGGCATTACTACATGGTCGACAAAATACATTCTTTCAACAAACAGTATCGTTCAGTTTGCCTGCAGAAATGTCGATAAGCGGTCTGACATCTGACTTTCTGCGCGTTCCACAGGCCACTTTTGGTATCCACTAAAGCAGAGGTACTGGAGAGGAAAATATGAATGCAATTGTAACCTGTAAGCATGTACGTACAGTGAGGATTTTGTTCGATTCTCTGCCAGCGCGCAATATATCTTCGTTAGTAGACCAGTGCCGTCACCGTGAGTCTGTGATGTAGATTTATAGTGTTTTCATATTCGTAGGCCAAACTAAAATCAACGGAACCCCGAGCAACAGCACAATGAATTGATGGTGTGGATTGATAAGCTGAAGAGCGAAACCTGTCAAGCGGTGGTTGACCGCATCTCCAGCCAATCGGAAGACACCGTTAGAAGAATGGTCGAACCAATTTTTGTGTGCACTAATTAGTTACAGTTACCCAGAATCCCACACAAACATTATGATTTCTTACTTCTAAACCGAGATGATTGGGGATTGGATTCTCTTATTCCTAGAACTAGTGGGTAAGCACAAACTCGTACCGCATAAAATACCGATTAATGGTTTATCATACAACGTAGTCTTCAGCTACCTGCCAGATTAGCTCTACTATTTCACCAGAGCCGTCAGACTCACCATTTCAATTAGGACAACGCTTGGTGTTTATTCAATGATTCATATTGAAACCCAACTCAACGGAAAATACAACGATACCCCTGTGCGGTATTGAAAAAATGCAAATGTAATGAGGAGAAGATTGCGATGTCACTGTAAAGGCTTTTATCCGAAAAGTGAACCTTGAAAAGTGTATATAAAAGGACAATGGGTGCGAGTCTGCATTTCAGTATAATCCGCTGACTACACAAGTCAATATGAATACGAAGTAAACACTCCCGGATGGCGTGGCAGAGATGAGACAAAATTTAAAAACTAGACAGAGGCAAATCACGCTGTAAAAGAAATCAAAAATCAAGTAAGTATGCCTACGGAAGTCGTCAAAGATGTTGCTGGTGCAGGCTTACGTGGCACTTAACGCAGTCTACGCAGTTGAAGGTTTTTGCAACATTTAAAAGAGGCTTTAAAGATGACCAAAGCATGATTCAAGTAGTTAGACCAGAAGGATTCATTTAAGTCAGGCTATAATTGGCGACTTTAGAAAAAAAACTTCTGCATCTTGCATTTACAAAATATGAAATCAAAAATGCTAGTAACGAGTTAAATACTTTAAAATGGTTTTAGGTTCGCTTTAGAGATCATTTCCCGACGATTTGAGCTGCTTCTGAACAAAAATGCCTGATATTGCAATGGATCCGGTGCTTGCTTTAGAACGCGTATTGGTAAATAAGCTCATTCTTGGCACTTTATCAACCAGCCAAATAAAGCACATTTGTGTGGGTGAAATAAAACAAACGAAGGTTTAAACTTGTCTCAGATTCGGAACAGCGACACACATCTCACAATCTTGTTCACAAATCACATAGCTGACAATGGTATAGTTAGTTCATCGGAAGGTTAAGCATATGGTAGAAAACTTGGATCATCAAACCTGTTAAATAAATAGTATCTTTTGTACATTGGATAAGATGCACAATGTGCCAGATCTTCTAGATGTACTATAGACTTACCAGAGCTGGCTGAATATCACAATGGAAACATAAACCAAGAAGTAGCTAGCTTTCCTTGAAGTGTTGATGATCCATCAGGTGAACGATTCCACCGAACAACAGATCCACAGAAAAAGACGCGCAATAGTAGATGCATCAACCTTCAGTTATAAAATCTCACCGTCGCCTTCAAAATGGTGTAAAAATGACTCTGAATCCAGTCAGCTGTATTACTGTCACCTATCTGATTTGCAAGAGCAACACTGGGAATAATTGCAAACAGTTGTTTGCTATACAGTGCTGGCTTTCTTAATGTGATAACAGGATCATTTTGAACGCTCATAAAGAGTGAAAATTCTTAACTCCTGCTTTCCTTTTAGACACTTACTAAACCTTGAAGACGTACCGCACACTACTGTCTGTTTACTGGGATCCAGTCTGCCAAAGCTGATTTGACCTTATTGTGGGGGCACTGCGGTGTCTAGTAGTTCCTGCATTTTGTTCCGCTGACTAGTGTGAGAAATTCCGAGGTCAACTAGTTGTGCCAGTTGATCTGTACCCACTTTGATGGTGTTCTACACACTCACATATCATTATTGGAAGGCACACTCCCTCAGCTTCTACGATCGCGTTCGTCGAGGAAGTCAACGAGAAAAGACCGTGGAGTGCCAACCGCGAGTATTCTCACAGGGCCTGAGTACAAAGACTGCACGCTGGTGTGTGCCGAGGAAGAGTGTCAGAAGTAGAGCCTGCGGCTGCCGCGTGCGCGAAACGTACAGCTAAACAAGTGATAGACAGGGTGTGATCGGTTGATCACTGTATCATTGTCTTGCGTGTTGTAAACTGTGTAATCACATACTGATAGTATACTGAATCTCGTTTATTTTCTGTTACTGTTGAGGCGAGGATAAAGGATGAGTTCTGGTTTATTGGACCATCGCGCAATCCGCAACTCATTGGTCATGGCCTGGTGTGAAGGTATACCCGCATTCCATCTAATCTCGCGACCACCATTGAGACACCTCACGAAAGGTTCATTCATGGAGGTAAATCTTTGTATGTATCCCATTAGATGTGACATTTATGAGTAGCGTCAAATGGATTACTCCATTTGCCTTCGCCAGATAACCTGCAGTAATTCGTTTCGGCCGCATTTTACCGGTCAATGGGCAGTTGGACAGCTTGAAAAGTGGCGATCATGAAGCCCGTGAAGGTGCTTGCCTTATCTAGTTACACCAACTGACCAAAAACTGATCGAGATTTGACTCATGTTGGTCAGTCGTTGGTCCATTTGTGATATTCGGATGGTCGTTATGAACACATGGTTAAATGGTCCGTTATGTGGTTCAGTTTCATCAGATAGAATTTTATTAGACTAAAACGAGCAATATGAAGTGTCTTGGGGGGGGGGAGTTGGAGAACAACCATGGTGGCTGTTATAATTCGGTGTTAATTAATTAAAACGTCAACTGGTTGGTACGATATCCGTAAATGCGCACGAGCAGCCACTGATTTCTAATCGATGGTTTTAAGGAATTCGTGTCTTTTTAATTTTTCTGGTTAGTGTTTTAGGACAGCTATGTACAATGAGGACGGCACCCGCATGTCAATAAATCATCCGAGGAATGTGATTGACATAAATTGATCGGTAATGGTAACCTTATAAAAGTATCTGTTTTGAACTGTTTTTTCTCTAACCGTTCTGTCGTTACGCATGTTGTGCACTACGATTTCGTGGTGGTTTCTACTCAGTCTGTTAACTGTAACTAATGCGGGCTTGTTTAGGAGAGTCGACTATCTCTATCAGTTGTAAGTCGATACGTGAAAGTGTATTCATTTAACTTCATATTGAATAAACTTTACACAAACGATATTTTTGCATAGATCGCTTATGAATTCCTTATGAATATTTAGTCCGTAGGTTTTCAAGTTTACGGGATCTTAGATGCATGAGACATGTGGGGACATATTAAAGTGAAAGAAAGTCCATTCTGGCTGTCAACAAAGAAACAACCTGCAGTCGGCTAATTCGTCTTTCGGGTGTTACAGTCCCATGTGAAGAGTAAAAATACCCGATGAATTACGCGTGATATGAAGCAATGCAAATAATACGACTGGTATAGGAGGATTGAGGAATGACGGGGATGAAATGTAGCTGTTAGCGAGAAAGTTCACAAGAGATTAAAATACAGATGGGACTAAATTTTTTCTCCAATCCAGTGAGTTTGTATAGTCATCCTAGAGATATTACTGCAAAATACAGAACTTGACGTAGCAGGAAATCGGTTAATTGGCTACGGTACTGTTATCGTAGTCACAGAGGACGATTTCTGAACAAACTTGACTCCGTGATTCGGACCATCCCTGACGGGAGTGGAGTGACGCAATGGTAACACGCACGCACCTGAGATTGGTGAGTGAAAAGTGCAGTCCAAAGGACAACCAGCCAATTAAAAGAAATAGAACTCTCAGTTCGACCTCAAAACAGCCCATTTGCTGAGGGTTTAAATTTTGAGTAATTAGTGTATTGTGCATACTTCTAGCTAATCCATTGTAACAAACATTTTTCGGGCATGATTTGCCTTGGCTTCAAAACAGCCAACTCGAAAATGAAGCCGCTTGGCCTGGAAACGATATTGCGCCGGTCCGACTTTCGAATTCCAAGCATTCCGGTAATACAGCGCTTTAAGACGATTTCGGTGTTGTTCCTTAAAATATTATGTATCCCCTACGGATACTCATTGGACAGTAACATTCAATGGAGCTGCGCAGCGCAGAGTTTGGAAAGTTGGAATCTGAAAGAAAAGAAGCGCAAAATGTTTTCGTTTACTCGCAAGCTTTATAACCTTCGTGCACAACTTGTTCTTCATTTAGGCAGCAGAGCGGCATGTTGACCATTACCTCGACAACTTTTCGATAAGTTTGTGACTTTGCTTCAACGCTTTGTTTACTTTTCTAATATGCCGTAGACTGTATTCAGCTGTCATATCCGGCGTTGAGAACAAGACGATGTCGAGCACTGAGAGGACAGATCAATAAAATATGCTCAGTTATACAGTGGGTTGCATTCTGGTGTGGAGGTGTTTCGTTAGTGAAGGATGAATTCATCCCTACCCGTGACTTAGAGTGTAGCAATGATTTCCTCTAAAAGGATTCAGCTAGTTTCGGTGATAGCATAACATGAGAAGTGCTCGAGAAATCTAGGCCTCTAGTCGAGTAATAGTGACAATGAAAAACTGAAGATTCAATGCGCTTCAAGTAAAACCAGCTTGTCAGTGACTTAACGACATATAACCAGAATTATATATATATATATATATATATATATATATATATATATATATATATATATATATATATATATATATATATTGTTTTCGACTATCCACTTTTAGGTGAGAAGCTCAAATACGACAGGGTTTAGGCAACCTTTCAAGTGACAGACAATCTATTGTGTCCCACATCGCTACCAAATTGAACGTTTTGGAAAATTACATTGTTTTTCTACCCCATGTTTTGCAGTCATCGTTTTCGGTTCTCATAAGATTCCACGGTACTTCCACAGCATTGCCCTACAATCATGCAACAAAGCTAACTGCTACGATCAAAGAAGAATATCGGTACACAGACACTGGTTATTTTAGAACTGCACTTTTTATTATTTCCAAGAAAAAGGAAGTTGGTTGAATTTAACCAACTTCAAACTTGAATCATCAGTGCCTGAAACTAAGACCAAGGGCCTTTTGCTGCCGTTTTTCGTACGGTGTTGATTTACTATCAGATCCACGGGATTTACTTGTTGTTTTTTTGTCATTTTATGATACTGCTTCCACGCTTTACCACAACGGAAAAATATTTCTGTTAGTATAAAGCGCCCGATCGGAGACGACTGCAGGAGGAGAGCTGATCGGCGTTAGCAGAAGTGGCAAGATTCGAACCCCGAGACTTCGCGTTTTTCTCTGATGATCAACTGACCGTTGCTGGTCCATTGTAGTACAAACTTGATTTTATAAAGAAATTTAGGTTCTCTATTTCCTTATATTTTACGATGTCTTTTTTGGCTGTATTTTGTTGAATTTGCAAGGTTATAATGTCCATGTAGAACAGTAGTCATCTGACTGACCAAATCTGGCTAGTTTTGAGCGGTCATTTAAACTCTCCGTGTTTGTCTCATGTGTCTAACCGGTAAGCGTGCTATAACTATGGGGCCCATCAGGGGGGGGTTGCCTGGTCTGGTTACGTCAAGTGAACTAAAACTGTTTAGATTTTATATAATAAGATTCATCATGTAGCTTGAACGCTCAACTCACCATTGAAAACCATGGATGCACTGTACAGCTGTTTCATCCTTGTTGGGAATCATCAGCAGTACACATCCATCGAGCCCCCACGGGGACTCGAACCCGGGGTGAACGACTGTGAATCGAACACCTTAACCACAAGGCTATCCGGGATGGCTCTCAACGGTTTGTACAACATCTACACTACATGATATAGCACCCTTCCGTCACTGGCTTTTTAACGGTAACAACCCGCTTCCCACACAGCGATCGACTCCTATGATGGATGAGTTCTCTGTTGGGGCCTAAGTACAACGAAGGCATACAAATCTAATCTCCTACAACTCAATTGTTTAGGTTTTATTTCATTCTGTCAACCCGGCGATCAGTGGTGCCGCTTGAGGCGCGCCAAAGGACTTGCCTCGTTGAGTTTCGTCCACGGAGTACAAATGAAGCAAAATGAGTATCATGCTGGTCAGTTTGTGCCGTCTGGGTTACTTCGGCTGATCCCAGTATTTATCTAATTAATATAAAATGTATATTTATGTTGTGAGTAATCACGGAGACTCTGTTCATTCAGTACCTGTGCGTGAATGCAGTCAAACTAGTAAACCACATGGCCCTGAAAACCCACTGCAGTATCACCGATAGCTGACGGCTACCCTCGAACGAGGTGCGAATCGAGAGCCACATGTTTTCCCGGTAGGTCAGCCCTACTAATGACCCCGATGACAATGCTTGGCTGTCTGCCACCGATATGACCAGCCTTGTGACGGCATTCGAAACACGTACGTCAGAGATGAACTAGATCCATTTTACTCAAACACGGTGGTACTACGATGTTAGTCCGGAGATTTCAATGTTCACTATCAAATTTCCATCCTTTCTGTTAAAGCATTGCACTGGATAATATTGTTTCTCTGCATTTATTGTGACTCAACAATGTTTGAAGTAAACCAGCATGCATTTATCAACAGTTGTGTTTGCACCTTATTTTGTGATTGAAACCGAGTACAGAAGAGTAAATCAGACAGATCAGCAAACTGGGATACTTATATTAATTCATTGCTTTAAGTAACCGAGAGGGGATCTCAAATTTTTATTTTAGGCTCTTCATTATGTACTACTTTGTTCCACTAGCCGCTCCGGTCATCATTTTGAATGTGCTTCATTAGGTATTGGTTCGCCGAAAAAACCATTATCACGTTCCGTGTCATTTGTAATATCAAAGTCTTGTTCCGTTAATCCTAGTTTTCACACAAATCCATCCCAGTCATCCTTCATTATCATAACAGTATTTCCAAATTTTAAATGTCCGTGAAGTGGTAAAACTTGGTCAAAAATTGTCTACAATAACTTTCTAGTTTATATATATATATATATATATATATATATATATATATATATATATATATATATTGATGGTAAGTAGTATGCGCTTCCTGGGAAATCTTGTCCACACGTTTACGTACTACTTACCATCAGTATGAGCGCTTGCACATGCAGCCTCGTAGTTCGTTTGCTTAGCTGTGACCCAGACACGAATAACTATGAGAAATCACAGTTGTGATTCATTTGTGGGCTCTTTAATCAAGAGTGTCCATTCACACTCAGGACGATTCAAACTAGATCCTTGAAGTCTTCCTGCCCGTGATTGTGAATATGCGGAGTGAACGGGTCCACAATAACCACAAACTGACGTGCTTGACATAGTAATTTTCAAAGTATTTTTTACGTTATGATGAACACATTCAACGTGAAATCAGTGTATGTTTCTCTCACCATCATTGTCTTCTATATAGTACCTCTCCAATAAGCAACACCGATGCAGCTAAACGAAGTAATATTCTGAACTCTTTTCTGAATGAATTATGGACTTTGGATGAGAACAGACTGCAGCTGAACTCAGAACTCCGAGTGAAACAAAATGGTACGTCCAACCACTTGGAAGATAAAATTTTCATACCAGTCCCTGCGGTCCATTTCGAATAGAAGTTTAAGGTAAACTTGATTTGGACGTGTACACTTTGAAACATTGCTCCCTAAGAACTACATATTGTGTAAGTCATCCAGAAAGTTTGGTCACTCTGAGAATGGAAGATTTCTATTTGACCCCGAAAGAAATTCTCATTTTTTCCTAAGGAAACTGTACGACACACCGAACGAAAAGTGGCTCTCATGAGGACCGTATGCTCTATAGCGATGTTTAGTAAAAAAAAAAAAACTTTTGTTCAATTTGTAATAGACCGGCGACTTGGCGCGTGAATCTGTCCTGTCTATACCTGGCTAGGATGTTTTACTACAAGAAAAGTGTGATCAGATTGTGATTGGGTCCGTGAGATACAAGGAAATTCACGAAACTCAGCTGAAGCCACAGAATAAGAATACTAAGGAAACAGGCTTCTAGGAGTCATAAGATTATGCCCTTTATGCATTCACACTTCAGCATAAAGAGGGAAACATTCCAGTTTATGCCTCATCACCTCAGCCCAAGGAAATGGAGGCAGGTGTGAGTATTCTGCAACTACATCTTGAGAAAGAAGTCATTTCGCCCTTTGAGCACTTTTTCAGGCCACTCACTGGGCTCCCCATTGGTACGTCTACACACCTTTTGGCACTGATGGTTGGGTTCCATAATTCGCACGGTCTTTCAATAGACTTTAAATCCTCCTGGGAAGTATTCCCACCTGGATTCCATCTAATTTTATGCCAGTTATTTACATTGCTTACTTAAATAACACGAAGATCGGGAATAAGACCGGGATGTCTTTCATGTTTTAGTAATATTGATAATATTAATAGTCGTTAATTTTCAACGCTATGCAGCGAGGTGATCACCGCCGATGACGGCCCTTACACAACTTTCCACTGAAAAACTGAACTTCGTTGGTCCTTCAGGAACGGGGTGGACGAAGGATGTAGCGGTCGTAGTCGAGTGGTTTAGAGCGTTTAATTACCACCTCGGAGGTTGGTTCCAATCGCAGCCATTACCGGTCAGTTTGGCTGTAGACAGTAAATCTCTACTTTTTCCTGGCTCCATACCACCCCTGACTTACTGAGACCTTATTGTGGTTCTCCAGTTCAAGTCTGAGGATCTGGTGTAGTAGACCTTTGTGGCTATGGGACGCGATGATGCGAAAGCCAGTAGTTAAAAAGTCAAATGCCTCCGTGACTACAATACGATGTACACGAAATAGATGTGATGTTCTGTTCATGGATGATAATTGCTAACGGGCTAGTTCAATATATCTGTTTGTCCTTAACCAACCACATACTACGTCTTTCGAACAAAAAATTGGTGAGTATTTTAAGGGCTAATTTAACTCTGACTTCTCAAATTATTTCTCAATCAAGGCAACAAACAAATGCGAACACAGGGCAAGCTGCCACTGCAGTATGGGCCTCCCGACGCATTTTTGTCCACCTGGAATATACTCATCCTAGTCAAAGTTAGTAAACACCGGAGTCCCTGGTCCTCTAATCACGAGCAAACTTTGTCGGAATGGTCCACTTATCCTTGGGGCTTACTAGGATTGCGGCTACCGAACGTTTCGACTGGTGTGGAGTGTATGAGGAATGATTGAGCAAACTGTATGATTGGTTTCCTTCAACTCCATACCATCGAACAGTCCCCACGTGGATAACTCGGCCGTAGTAATGCGAGTTGAAACTTGTACGCTTAAATGAAACCACAAGTCAACGAAAAAGTTGTTTTTAAATGCAAAATGCTGGCCGAACTGTAAAATTGGCTTGTCTTCCATTTGCCGAATGAATGTACATTATATATTCACGGTTTAGAACACAACCATCCACGCCAGGAAAATATATGTCCCGAAAAAAGACATCAAGTAATAATGCTTTCGTTAACCACTATCTGATCTAATTTCAGACAGAAAATTGTTTGATATATTCAGCGTCTGGAACAAAGAAACAAAGGCACTGTTTCAAAAAGTTCAAAGTAAACGACTCGAACAACCAACTTTTACCAGTAAGTGGAAAAGTTAGATGATACGATTTTGGAACGATGTTCAGTTAAGTGGTGATTACCTTTCGCAACCACCGTTTGTACTGCGGTGCTTTCACAAGAATTAAAAAGATATCATGATCTATGCAGTAGTTCATAATATACAACACTGAATAGCTCGGAATTGAAAACCAAGGAAACACTGTAAACATTGTAACACGGTACTCTTGTTAAGAATCACCGGGTACGTTGTTTAATGAACGAATCCCAAATGGAACTTAAACCTGGTCTGGAAGATCGACAGCCAACCACGTTACCACAAAAGCTATCCGGTCTGGGTCTCAATGGTTTTTGCCTCTCGCAAACAACTTAATACCGTGTGCTGAAACATTGCATGAACGATACAAATGTCCTACAACAGAAACTTAATTTGTCATTACACCGCCTGATGAGTTTGGAATATATTGTGTTCACAAATTCGGTAACAGAAGGAAGGCGCACGTGAACGTGTGAACGTGCATTCAGCACAAACGTAAGGCAGGCACAAGTACAGGCAAACACGTGAAAAAGCCAACACGTCCGCAAGCGGGTGAGTCAAGGCCATATGCAATCGAAAGAGCAAGACAACCGTACAATCGGGTTCAGTTGCACAGGGTCGTGCGACATGTGACACAATCTGATTGGTCAATACTGTCCGACGCGAAGCACGGCAAAGGTCAGCTGTGTACGTGCGTCTGTGTGTGTGTGTGTGAGATTGTCTGTCTAAGCACAAGCCTGCTCAGGCCGAACACAACAGAATAGAAGGTCAAAACTGACAGAATAGTTTATTTCCTTCACTCTTCTCAACCATTCAGGAAAATGCCATTCAGTTTGGACAGTTTCGAGAGAGCCATGAGAGTTAGTCACTTCGTTTACCGCTGGTTTCAGCTAGCACGGGCCGCAAATACCAGGCCAGAATGGAAGCGAAATGCTCAGGTAGCCGGAGGATCGATTATAGTTACCAGTTTATTCACTTCCTTTGTTATTATATCATAGTTGTACAATATTCAGGATGGGGGTCGCGGTCAACTGAAAGCTGCCAACTGGGGATGTGCCCCGCGGAGGCTGCGCGAGGACTGGAACCGGGGACAGCGGAGTCGGAAGCTCCCCAGGGCGACCGTTTGACCACCACCGGACAATGATGCCACAGCTCGAACTGGAAAGGAAACCATTTAAACTGGTGTGCTTATTTTACTAAGTTGAATTTCCTGGCTCGTCAAGTACAGGTGTGCCTCAACTATCTCACCTTCTTTGTTATTCTGGTGCCGTGACCACACGCAAACACACACAATGAAGCTGCCATGGCCTGCCCCGGTCATGGATGCGGATCCGTAGGCTTGGATCACTGATTTTGAAAGGATAGCTGCGTGCAGCGGAATGAAGGTAGACAAACCTTTGTTGGCAGAACTTGAGACATTTCTAGCTGAGCATGCCAAAGTCGTGTACGACCTAAAAATCGGGAAGACTAGGAGTATCATATCAGGTGTTGGGTGTGGGTCTGGCGACTGAGTTCACACAGGAGGGTGATCGCCAGAGGACCACAGAGCGGCTTAACAAGGCTCAGTATGGTAGTTACAGGACCCGGTTATCCATTACAACAACCTGTTGAGCCAGCTATCGATTGGACTGCCGGAAGTGAGTGAAGTAACTAAATCACGCGTCGCCCTCGATCATTTTGTCCGAAGTATAATCCGCAATTGTTCAGGGAATGTAACAAAGGGGGCGAGACGGGTGAGGCACGCCTATATTTGACGAGCCAGCCAATTCAAATTGACAAAGCATAAACACCGGATTAAATAGTTCTTTTTCCAGTCTTCGCTGTGACAAAATCAATCCTCCGTCTGCTAGCGCATTTCGGCTCCTAGTCAGGCAGCTGGGGCCAGTGGGTTGGTTCTCTTCTGCACACTTTTCGCTTCTTTGATCGGATTGCGTAAATCTAAGACTTGAGCCTTGCAGTTAGTTTCTATCACAGAGCAGGGCATCCACCGAAATAGACAGCCCGGATTCGATCTGACTCTCCTTCATTTCTTCATTCAGTCACTCCATCAGTTACTGTGGGAACTGTATCTATGTGGCCAGTAGTACTGTGAGAATCGTATCTAACCGGCCAACCGCACGTAACGAAATAACCTCGACCCGAACTACGCGCACTGGAAGAGCGACAAGACCAGACAAGAATAACAAGAATGTATTCTGGTACATTTTGTTGGTACTAACTCGTTTATATACAAAAATAGGCATGCACTTATTGGGAGATAACGTGCTGACCAACTTCGCTGTATCTACAACTGTATCTACAGTTGTGGTCCGGCTTCATCTGATTGGTTGGATACTGGAAATGAACTTGTATCGTACAGGTCCGTGTGCGAGACATTCGAATCACTACACACACTTACTTACTCACTCACTCAATCCGTCGCTCGCCCACCCGCTCGCTCACTCACTCACTCTTATATATATATATATATATATATATATATATATATATATATATATATATATATATATATAATCTTGATATTATTATCTGAGCGTCCGTAAATGAACTGTATATGCTTGGTACTAATTGCCATGCTGCCGTGGTGCAATATTTTCGCTTGCCAACTGAAATACTGAACGAATATTTGATTTAACAATTCCATATTCATCATGATTTTAAATAAAGGAAATCATACAAGCCCTTTAGAATCACCAACATTGCTCACTCAATGAGCTTCGACTAGGATCCGTTCAAACCCTGCCGCCTTGTTGCATCCGAAGTTCCAAACTTCGGCCGTTAGGCCATCACGTCGTAGGGTTTCTCATTGGCTTGCTATAAGTCAACACGACGTGACGCGGAGTTCATCTGTCAACGGTTTGGAACATTACGAACTCGTAATTCAGGAATAGGTCAGATGAACTTAGAAACGGATGTCCTTCCATTAGAAACCTAAATGAAAATTAGGCTAATAAGAAAAATTAGATGAGTAGAGCTAATTGACTGTTTTGAATTGATAGAGACATGAATTAAGCCACGGAATCACCATCACGAATACCAACGTAAAACCGAAAGCAATTACATGCTGTGTGTTGTGTTTGGCTCGTACAGTCATGTGCTCACACACGCACGCATGATCTACAACACCCCGTGCAATCATGGACGCACGCCTGCAATCGTGAAAACACACGTACACAGTTGACGTTTGTCGTGCTTGCTCTCGGACAGCACTGACCAATCAGGTCGTACCACGTGTTGCGCGACCTTGCATGACTTAATCCGACTGTACAGTTGTCTTACACTTCCGATTATACGCATCATTGGCTTACGCACTTGCATACTTGTTTGCGTTTTCACTTGTTGGTGTGCATTGGCGCTTACCTTACGTTGCTGCGGCATACACGTTTATCCACGCAAGTGCGCCTTTCCTCTGCCTGCTGAATTCGGGATACAGCAGTGTCATGAAGGGGACCCTTGTGTGACACTGCCCATACAACCACCTCCAGTTTCTATTAGATCAGGTCCAAGCTTCCAAAATGATTTCGGTATTTCTGTGGTCACGGTGACAAAAGACAAATTAACTAGTTTATGATAGTCCAATTCACACTTCGCTGCTGAGTGCGAATAGCTTCACATGACAGTTGCGTAACAAAGATCTGAGCGATAGAAATTCAGTCAACCCGATGTTTCCTCGTTATCGAGAACCGCCAGGTAGATGATCGATTAGTTTGTTTGGTCAACATGATCACTGGATAAGTCTTATGCCATCGATTTCACCCATCGTTGGGCGAATTATCCTGTTCCCATATTGATAACTGCCAGCTTTTCGTGTCGATAAAAAGAGAAGACGAGTAAGAGAAGTATGACTCCAACAGACAATTATCACACGGGTTTTTCGCGTTGAAATAAGACGCTGACGTTTTCGAGGATCGCAAGAATGGAGAAGGCAACAACTAAATCACAAAACGAACGAAAATTTGGTTTTCGAAAAATTATTTATTAAGTTCTAACTTTTACCATAAGTCGATGCACAAAAGGGATAAGAAACATTCCGGGAAATGATGAAAGTGTTATTAACTTTAGTAAATCGGTGTTGCTTGAATAAAAGGATGACCATAGTTATTAACGGGGAGCAAAGTATCAGGAGTATCTGCAGACTCCCGAAACAATTGGACTCTTTCACTTATTTGTCCAGCTAGTAATCTTTCATATGGTGTAGGATGTGATTTTTCCTCCATGCATGACTGCTTCAGTCCGCACGTTCTACCAATTTGAAATTTTCCCCATTCCTGCTGTGCCGTCCACGCCGGGTTGCATCAAACGCTTATCGATCCGTAGTCAGCTGACATCACGGACGCTCACACGCACGTACGGTCCTTTTGTGTGCATGCTTGATCGTTCGCTTTCCCAACAAACGCGTTCGGAATCACACCACATCTGCCTTTTCACTACACTGGGGCACCGCACGGTTCAGTCGGAATTGAATTGATTTCTGATTTTTAAAATTGTAGCTATCTTGGAACGCTTTTTGGTTCCAGTAAACCAAATACAATAGAAAAATCGAAACCAATGACCAGAACAGGTTGAACACGGCAGTTGGTGAAAGAAGTCAGCAGTATCTCGATTTTTACTCCGTAAACCATGGGAAGACCATAGAGAGAGATCTTAAGAGCTTGAGAAAAATCTACAACTCCAGAATTTTCTGTGACCTTTCCAATAAGTGAATATATGCGCTTTAGGAATTGTTATAATAATTCATACGAAACTCATTCCATGGAATAAATGACACAAGGTGACTTTGCTATGTGACGAAAGATGGGACGAGTGTAGGTCTTTTGCATATCATTTCTTTTCATCACACGTTAACTCATTCCTCTACACACAACAGAATTCATCCGATTATTGGACAATTACGAGATGAATGTGACAGCCAGAGAATACTTCACTCAAGAGAAGATGAATGAGACGTGGGACTTTCTTGGCGCTGTGATGCAAACAAAAGTGATGCAGCGAACCAATGATTTCCTGTCCACGTGGGGTTTGGCTCCCACAGATCCGGAGCAATTCAAGGCGATGCTTTTTGAAATGTGGTTCGCGTTTGATCGGCCTCGAGAGTGAGTTTGTCCGAAATGAATGCATCAATTTGTAGTAGGAGAACAGGTTCAAACTGAATCTCGATTAAAATTACCCTTTTTAAACCGCATTGTTGATAATGTCCGTGATTCTACCGCGGCACTTCACCAGTCGGTTGCCCACTTCAGGGGACTTAAACTCAGTGGGCTGAAGGATTGTAGGTGAAATAGACTGTACAAACGATTTCCATTTGTCCTATTCACGTATATTTTCGTCACTTCCATGACTCCACTCTGTTAACTGCTCGACTTAATCCCTCACGGATTGAATCGTAATGATTCCGCTGTTCCTTACTCGGCTCTTGTTCCCACACACACAATGGAAGAGTCGCAGCCGTGTTCATTATAAGTATACAACACTGCACTCCATTTCCTTCCATTGTTCACTGAAAAGAATAATGCACGATGCTTCCGTTTACAAAAAGCATACATCTCTACTATCTACATCCACTGAGAAGATCCGAAAATCACCGGATTCATCCGAGTTCACCACGTTAATCCAGTCACTGGTCACTGGGGGCTCACCAGTGACGTAAATCAAGAACTGTAAGAGTGTGTCCGTTTATCTGGTTCTATTTCTAGTTCTTGCAAACTGATGGTGGTGGGGTCACCTCACATGCCAACCAACACGGACCAATTACACCGACATTCTGCAGTCCAATAGTAGACGTTAATGCTGACAGCGTATTGGAAACGACTAATAATTTCATCGCTAATGAGTAGTAAAAGATTCCGGCTCATTACGAAATGCTTCATCTACGCTCAACTGATCACTGAAAAACTTGGAAGCACTGTACAAGCGTGGAGTAAACACGTAGGAAATCAAGTCATGTGCCTATCTACAGACGGAATAGTGAACTGAACTGAACTTGAAAGAAAAGTGACACAGCAAAATCCAGATGTCAGTTGGGGTTTGCGCGCGGTAGATTTGGCCAGTTCCCAATGGCTGTAACTCTGATTCTGATCATCTTACAAAAACGGATTGAGTCAAACCATACAACTCAAACACCCCGAGACACAGTTATCTTATTTCCCAAGTTAATGGAGAATTTAGGTGCTGGGATCATCCGCAGTTTTGAGACTTTCTGCAGTGACTCGACTGTCTCCACACACGGCCCAGTGCGCTACAACTTCATTTCCAGTATTCATCCAATCAGGTGAAGCCCGACCATAACTGTTAGATCACGTAGATACAGCGAAGTCGCCCCGTGATTTGTTAGCACGTTGTATATAACCGAGTTGGCGCCAACAAAATGTAGCAGAATTTATTCTTGCTATTCTTTTCTGGTCTTGTTGCTCTCCCAGTGCTCGGAGTCCGGGTCGAGATTTTTTCATTAGGTACGACTGGCCGGTTAGATACGATTCTTACACCTCTATTGCTATTCATCAAAAGGACTGACATTTTACTTCTACGCATTTCCTTGACTGCGATGGAAGAGACATGATATCAGAAAGTCAGCAATCATAATCGTGAGACTGGTGACGACGAATAGCACGGGGCATCAATAGGTCAGGAATAATATGGAACGGGATTTCCTATCCAATACGATGCGTCTAGGTGAATACCAGAATTTGTTCCGAATTATCTATTAGTTAAAGAAACGGCTAGGCCAATCAACAGGGAAACCTAAGGTGCCTGGCCTATATTGCACACTGAGCTGAAAGCGTGAAAGTTTTTCAACCGGTCATATGAACATCTCGGATTCACACCCAAAGGATTGCGCAGGAGGTTTCTCCTGATTGATTGTAGCAATGACAATCTGAAGATCAAAGTCAGACTTGTAATAAAAACACGAGCAACTGTTGTTTTTGCCGTGAAAACATAAAATTATTTATATAAAACCCTTTGATACAGAATTTACCTATTCCCCGTAACCTATCCACACATGCACTTTCCTTCACGTGATCGTACCTTTTACACACGCAACCATTCGCACCCATTGTGCGGACCTTAGTTATCAAGTCTGCTATCAATGTTTGTTGTAGCTACATCGCTTTCAGTACTTGCTGAGAACTTATTGCAACTACTTGAAGTGAGTGTACCAAAAAAGCTTCTTCGCTTCTGTTTGGCACAGCCTCTATTTCGCAAATGTGAACCATTTTCCGGTAAAAGCGTCAAAATCTGATTTCGCCCTAACAACATATATTTTTTCAGTAATAAACGTTGCTATTCCACTCGCATCCATCACAGCACTGTGTCGTAAAATGTTTTTCAAAAACTAACGTGCTCAGAATTTTCCCCCGGACAGCTTCAGCATATTCCATCCCGGAAAGGGACAATTCTCCTCGTTCGAGCATGTGTTCGTTGGTGAACTGGACAATGGAAATCTGTTGGGTTTTCACAACTGGCTTCAGCTTTATCGTAAAGAGTATGAGAAGGAAATTCGATTCACGAAGTTCACACGAAAGGTAAGAACGCGTTGTCCAATTAAATCCCGGATAGTGCCCGAACCGATGCTTTGGAAGATTCACTTATCAATGATTGCTGCGTTGCAAAGAAACAGCTAGAAGACCTCAGAACATCAACCAGATGGGGGAAATTACAAGTACCTTTGAATTCAAATTTAATCTATAAAACCAACAAAAACAAACCTATGTAATGTTTTATTGTACATCGCCCTACTGCAAATTCATAGACATCCGTAGTTGGAGGTTTGAAAATAACTTTAAAATGATTCATCACGCAACAAAAGGCTCAATTCATCATTAAAAACCATGGAAGGGCTGCAAAAGTGTTTTGTCTAGCTTGTTAGGGAACACCAGCAATGCTCATCCACCGAACACCATGGGGTACTCGGACAATTGTGAGTCGAACACCCGTCTGCCAGGCTTTATGGATCGATTCTCAAATGTTTGAAGATCCCATGATCACACTAGAACAACAAAATCTCAGGGCAAACAGTTGTTTTCAGTGACTCCCTATCTTATTCTTACATATAGGTGGCAGTAGTGCAGCTGATTGACGGTGGGCTGGGTTGAAGGTCATTTTTACAGTGGGCGGGGTGGAGT
The DNA here is from genome assembly GCA_948099385.1 of Fasciola hepatica. NCBI lineage: Eukaryota > Metazoa > Platyhelminthes > Trematoda > Plagiorchiida > Fasciolidae > Fasciola > Fasciola hepatica. The sequence continues at coordinate 2,205,898 of CANUEZ040000151.1, forward strand.
GGTGTGCTGTTCGTCAGTTTTCGTATGGTGACGCTGAATGAACAATTTACAGTGGGCGTTCAGGGGTCATTTCTCTCTTCGAATGTCCCATCTTGGTCAAGATAACTGAAGTGTCTGGACCAGTCAACTTAACGCGCACAGATCCGCACTTAGCAATTGAGCTTGTTATTGCAAGATGAATCATTTAGCAATCAGATGTAAACTCTTACTACTGAGATAGAGCAAGTAGCTAAGCTTCGTAGGTGTTGTGTTCACAATTCGGTAACAGAAGGAAGGCGCACGTGAATGGATAAACATGTATGCCGCAGCAACGTAAGGTAAGCGCCAATGCACACCAACAAGTGAAAACGCAAACAAGTATGCAAGTGCGTAAGCCAATGATGCGTGTAATCGGAAGTGTAATACAACTGTATAGTCGGATTAAGTCATGCAAGGTCGCGCAACACGTGGTACGACCTGATTGGTCAGTGCTGTCCGAGAGCAAGCACGACAAACGTCAACTGTGTACGTGTGTTTTCACGATTGCAGGCGGGGTGTTGTAGGTCATGCGTGCGTATGTGAGTACATGATCGTACGAGCCAAACACAACGGTGGGTCTACTCGAAAACAAAGCCGCTGCTGTGACTCGGGTTACCTAAGATAAAGTCGTCCATCTACGGAGCCGATCGGTGTGTGATCAGTGAGCTGTCACCTTTGTAAAGCCAGTGACGGGAAAACGCTACATCATGTAGTGCTGATGTTGAGAAAACCAATGTGATCCAGTCCTAATGGTGTGGTGGTTAGATGTTCGACTGAGAATCGCTCACCCTGGGTTCGGGTCACCGGTGTTGGGGGAAGAGGCACCTGGTGTTATATTCATTCTGCTCTAGATGTTGACCGACTAAGCTACTTATATTTTCTCTGGCCTTCTAGGAGTCAACTGATATTTGATATTTCATTTCAGGGTTGTTCGAACGAATCTCCCTTTATCAGTATCACATTTGATGCTCCCCAGTGGAAAGTGTCCAAAACTGGAGCATACTTTTTGCTTGGCACTTCGCCGGAATTCGAGTTGGCTGCTTACACAGCGGTATTTTTATTCCGGGTACCAGGAAAATTAACCGCAGCCACCTGTCCTATCTACTTAATTTGTAATCGATCCTACTACCGTGATTGGCGTCCAGCCACTTGTTATCCGAAAGACAAGTTCTTCTAATGAAGGAAGAAATTATTATATCCATAAAATATTCTCACTGATAATGTGTTTAAGTGATATTCTGCAAATCTCAAAAGAGAAGCCTTATGTGGATGGGTTTCTGTTGTTTTGTTTTCGTTGTTTTATCTCCCACACAGACAAATGATTCTAGAATAATATTGTGGATTTTTTGACATCATGTCTGGAGCGTACTACGCCGTGAAATTCGGACATATCAACTAAATAACATCAATTTAGGCAGTTGTTTCCATCAGGGTAAGATCAGTTTAAGGATTCCCACGCAAAATGAATGTCTTCGGCGAGTGGGAAAAGGTACCGAAAGAAATGGAACGCAACATATGATGATGAATGTAGCACCGCGGTCAACCCCCAGATGCAGTGGATTCACATAGTAACGAATGGACGAGTTTGATACTTAGACAATAACAGTTCAGTGCCCGTTGATAAGCTATCGAAACTTCAGTGAATGATCCGATTTTATCATATCTATAGATGTGAGACAAATAACGAACGAGCTCGTATTCTGCAAAATTATCCTCGTGGATAACGTAGTAAGATTTACGGAGTGCAACTGGGTAATTCACGAACAACACCTATGTATCTAGACGTAATTGGATAGTCATAAAATTTGGTATTGTGTATTTTGAATGATGGAGGTTGTTCGTTATTCGTGTCTTCGCTAAACAGTTAAACCCCTCAATAAGAGACGCCGTCACATAGGGACATTTTCCGATTCCCCGTCGGCATCACCATTACAATTAAGGACACCATGCCTATCCGAACAAGGGACAGTTTATGATGTCCCTTAGGGCCAAATGACCTCTCTACAAGGGACACCGCGCCGAGTTGTGACAAAACTGTTTAACATTGTAGGGAATACTGTCTATCTTGTGTGCCTAAAATGCACTGAACTTGACTGTAGGTAACTACACTGTGTTTGCCTGAAGTTTATATGTGCGGATCACCATGTTATGCACTCGATCACGTTTCAAAGTGCGATCTGATCGATCGGCCAACATGGTCACATGCAGGAATCAAACTCATACCTTTCATATTGAGCGACAGGCTGCAGTTATCTGAACACACATCTGCCATCACTGGTGCAAACATAAAAGGACAACAGTTGTGATGAATGTACCAACCAATAGAAAGAATCTCAGGCGGTCCCTGCAACACTTGAACAGTTAATTCGGTTTGCGGAGGATATACGCACAATGCACGCTGACATAAATTTGCTGCTGAACCCCATGCAACAGTAGCGCAGTTTGTACAACAATCATTCCAAGGTTTTCAAATAGCAAAACTTGCTTTCCGCACAACTTCAAAAATCGATACATCTATTGTTGTCTTTTCATTTTGTATAATGGGAGGCTGATAGGTGAAAGTTACCCTCATTATACACTGTTATCTCGAGATGAGTTCGCAAAACTCTTATAGACGGGACACCCCGCAATCAGGGATATTTTGGTCTTCACCATGAGTGTCCCCTATGCTGCGTGGCTTCATCGGCGTTTGGATTGATAACAGAATGGACCTTATCTGATTGCCTATTGATTAATGCTTGCTCGCTGCCACAATTAGTCACACGCACGCGCCCTGCTTCTGACTGCATCATTCATCCAATTACAATCAGCTACGCACCGGAAGACCTTTCTTGGCTGTGCCGATTGCGTGTACAGCTTGTGTGTGTTCATTTTTCCGTAGTAGCTTGCTTGTGCGTTAAAAAGCGGTTTTTCTGCATTGTGTTCTGCACTAAAACCGAATATAACACCCTATTAAGAGGTCCTGCTGCGTATGATGAAATAAGATTAGTCAATAAAATACGAAGTCTCAACGGGAGTATGGTCTTGAAAGACCTGAATCATTTGTTGTGCTTCTAGATCAGAAACGAAGATGATGGTAGATTTCTATGCAAATGCACTGATTGAAATGAATTTACGAAGACCTACTGGAATTCTTTTAGAAGTACTCAAATAGGACCAGATTCGACCAAGCTCAAACGTCGTGCAACAAACCAGTTTGATACTTTGATAATGAATGCAATCCAGTGCGAACGAAACAGTGCACCACGCTGACGCATTCTCCACCGTCTAGACTAGGAATAACGAACCAAGTTCGAGCACCTTTCTAGGGGTACGATGGGATTGGTAAAAATACTTTTCAAATTAAAGAAAACACTAAACGAGACGAAACCGAGTATTAGTCTGACGCCAAATCATGAATGGTATACAAAACAATGAGACTATCTGCCAAACCAACTCCAAGATCAAGTACGACAAGAGCACAAGACCTGTCAGAACCGATAGAAAGGGGAAGAAATGTGGTTTCGAGACTTTCCAGAAAGATCCCATCGATGGAGAGAGCAACGTGCCCTGCGGCATTTGATGTTTCGCCTATACGATGCGTAGCTAGATAGGATGGTTAGTCTAAGGAGCAGAAGGCGCATACATAAACGAAATGCTAACGTCACGAAGAAAGGTAAAAGCCACATGAACCGGGAAGAACCAGAAGCGTCCGTCTTTATCGGAGAAGGAATGATGTGAGGGTATTTGCTGACTGATGGTCGATAGTCAACCATATCCCGTCAGCAATCAGCATGCAAGTGCCTGTCCGGAATCCAGGTTAGTGCTTGTGCCAGCAGATGCACAAGTGACAAGGTAGCGGATCGATGAGACGTGAAAGGATTCCCGTTAAGTGGTAGCTGGTCATGTTACCAATCAACCAGTCAGAAGACAGGCTACTGGATGAAAGTATGAACCGGTTGGTTTGTGCTGCAATGATTGGTGTCAGTGACTGATCTTTCCCATATAAACGGTGTTTTGTGCTAAACTGAGATGATTCGTGGATGGAATAGAATTCTCACTAGATTTAGTGGGACGGAACAAAACAGCGACCCACTTTGGAGTGAAACACTACCATTAGTACTCTTTAGCTTGAGTAGTACCGCTGAGGAAGAATTGTACACAACATCGCCCGTGCTTGTATATGGCTGTACACTTCGTCTGCATGGAGAGTTGGTAGCTCTCTCATCAACCGTGACTCTCGACTACGGCGACCATGCTCAGCGCCTTATGTAGCACATGCAAGTGCTTAAGGCTAACCCGCCACGCGAACAACAGTTTACAAGTTATGTCCCATCTGCGTTAGAAACCGTTACTCAGGTATTTCTCCACGTTAATGGAGTTCCATCACCATAGCGAACAAGATACGAGGAGTTCCTGGACTGTCAATACTTCCGTCACGATTGAAGCCCAACTCTGTCGGGCTTCTAGGAGGAGGTCGCTGTAGCGACAGCCACCTTCGTTCATGCTTTTAGCACGTTTATTGTTTAACTGAAAGCTGATTGCCAAGCGCGGTTTCCATTTGACCGCTGATCTTGTGCACGCTCTGACGCACGTTCTCACATAAACGCCCTTTCCTATCGCCTTCTCGTTCTCACGGGTCGTGGAGAATACCGTTCTATTTAACGTATTCGTACAGTGCCGAGCATTAGAGTAACGTGCAGGTGGTCCACGCAATATGAAGGACCGAGGAACATGTTTATTAAAAGAGCCGCGAAGTAAGATTTAGCGACCTTACAGTTCTACTGTCCCGTTAGAGGACACAATAGACTTGATTTGGAGGTACAATTCGATAATTTATTGAGTCAAACTAAGGACCTGACACCCAGAAAGGAAGTCGATTTAGAATGATTCCAAAGTCTGCTTGTGGTGAGCTGCTACGGCTATCGTAAAATCCAGATAAGTTGTGGGCTGATCACCAGACGGCACATGGACTCGCTGAAGGAACTGTGTAAGAACAAGGACGTAGTTTAATCAAGACCAGATGAAGGTTCCGGTGTTATTCAGATGGACGAACGAGAATACACTGAAAATCTTCCCAGATTGATGGAAGATCAAACAAAACTTTCTGTCTGTCACAAAGGAAAATATGAAACCGAAAAGATAGAGAGGAAGAACTAGCCGGATACCTGAGAAGACTGAGAGACCAGGGCTGTATTAACAGTGCTACATACGAAAAACTAAAACCAAATGGATCGACCATTCCACGCCTACATGGACTTCCGAATACCAACAAAGATGATACTCCGATCCGACCGATTGTGGCGATGATGAGTAGTCAGAAGTCCAGCCTTCAGGGCCGGTAGCTTATACTCGCGGGATACTTTGGAAGACGAAGTGAAACTCATAAAACCAGTACTGTAGGAGAACGGGTATCCAGTGGAATTTATCTTGAACAGTACTGTACCAACTACACCCGCAGCGTGACTTGCTTGCGTCCCAAAGAATGAACTTCTCTTGAAAGTACCATTCAAAGGAGATACGCGTACAGAACGACTAACAAGATCGCCTGGAACAACTGTGAACTTAACGTTCACATCTGCAAAACTGTGCAGTGGTAGTCGATATTCCCTTCATGCCCAACCGTTTAAGGCGAGAGAACGAAACGACGCCGCGTCGGCTCGGTGACGTGTATTGCCTTGGCTAGCCAACAGTCAAATTTACAGCACAAGAGTGCGGCAAGCGTGAGCGCAAAAAAATGCGAGCAATGGCACAAACATGTAAGCGGGTACGCGCGTCCCGATCACGTGTTAACAGGAACGCAAGGCAAGCGTACAATCAGGACAGGTCACGATAGGCCAATGCCTGATTGGTCAGTGTCATCTGGGGTGAAGTGTGACTGACGTCATCTTACGTGCGTGTGTGTGTGTGTCTACACATCGACGTGATTGGAATCAAGCATCAGTAATGTGCGTGTGTCTGAGACGGTTTTGGCTGAACGTGTGACTGTTTGGATTGAATCTTACTCCTAAAATAGAAATGACTGCGTGTGAGAACAATCGACTAGTGGTCAGCGTGGGGATCGTCCGAAATGGCTATGACTGTATCGATCGCGAATAGTGGGCTGAAAAAATAGATTGGATAAATGCCAAAATAATGAGAGCTGAGATTGTAGCGAAATCAGTGTCTACACTACAACTGAAATCTGTGTTCACTTCGCCGATGATCCGAATACAAGTGAAAGACCGATTACCTGAGCTGACCTAATCCATGATTATCTATTCGTCCAAGTGCACATGTGGCGCATGTTACATAGGTCGAACGGCCAGGCGTCTGACTCAATGCATCAAAGAGCATCATTCGAAGCGGCTGAGTCACGGGAAAACCGGCACAATCAATAGTTCTAGTCTTAGTTACCTAATTGATAGTGGTCATAAGATCGACTCGAATGAACTCATTCAGTGTTGTGTATGGTGGTCCCCTCAACCGAACAAAAGCATTCCTAATACGGCCTCCGGCCATGGGTGAACCGATCGCTATACGTATACTAAGTCCGGATCTGTGCGCACAAAAGCGACTAGTTCAGGCGCTTCATTTGACTTGGCCAAAGACGAAGAATCAAAAACGAGAAATGACCCCAAAATAACCATTATCAGCGGTCGATTCAGCATCACCACACAGTAACTGACAAACCCCAAACGATTTCAGCACACACCACAAACTTATTGTAGAAATGACCATCAACCCAAAAAACGCCTAATCAAATGCATAACTGTCACCCATATGATGTCTAAGAGCAAAATTGGGAATCAACACTCCCTGGGACGTATTTCAGTACCATTTTCTAGCCTTTGGGTTGCACGTTTTATCCCGTGTTTTCCAGTCTGCTATCAACAAGGTGATAGAAGATTTGGCCTGAGAAACGGCGTACCAGAATGAGGTGATCGTCTACATTGCTTCAAGAAGGAAAGTGAACAGCGATTGAAGCAGACACTGGGAAGATTTAATTTCAGTTCAGTTCAGTTTATTCAACCATTAACCTAGCACCTCTGTGTTCTGATTTCGGTTGCTACCTTCCAGCATTGTCCAGTAAACCGCAGAAAGAACAAAGCATAAAGTGGAAGATCAAAATAATCAAAGTAAAAAACGGAAATCGAGAGGACAAAGAAAGATTCCTAATGCAACCACGTCGCGGGCAGTGACACCTAACCATATCACTTAATGGCTCCTAAGATTTGGTAGGTGGGTCGCGTGGACCCCGACCTGGAAGTCTAACATGTCCTACGTGGCCAAGTCCACTGGTCAAAATTTTCATACGTTTCTGCCATCTTATGGACTGACCACCTTGACCTACCTTCAACCATTACCTGCCTTGGAGAACAGCGTACGCCGAGGAAGTCTATAGGTGGGCATGCCCAACATATGTACCAACCACCTTAACCTGTTCAGATTCAGCACTTGATCTAGAGACTGACATCTGTTTCCCAAAATCTTACGTCTAACCTCAGCATTGCTGATACGGTGTTCACACCATACTCGGGCAAGGCTACGGAGATATCGGTGCTCGAATATCGACAGTCTTCGCCTATCTTCTACTTTAAATGGTCATGTTTCGGAACCGCATAAAAGAACGAACCTAACCACCGCATTGTACACTCTACCATTAACAGATAATCAGATGTCATGCCGACGCCACAGATGACGGAGGTTGGCAAAAGCCAAATGCGCCCTCTGTATACGCGATGACATTTCATCTGATGTCTGACCACCTGGTGAGATGTAACTGTCCAGGTAACAAAATTTATCCACTTCAGCTAGAGTTTCCCCTGCCAACACAAGATTTCGAGTGAATCACACCAATACCTGTACAGATCAGTCCAATTCCAAAGGGGCTTGAGACATCTGTTCATTGTGGATACCGGGAGCTGTGAGTCCATTATTCCGAAATCAGTGTTCGACTTGTTTCAGCCCAGAATACCCATACACCCCACTGCTGTGCGCATTCATGTTGTTACTGGACATTGACTTACACTATTGGGTAAGACTACATTAATGGTTCGGTTGGAGGGAGACTATACCCTGGTACGATTCTTGCTTTCCGTAGGCAGTCCATCGATTCTGAGCCTAAAGGCTCTGCGAGACAAGAACAACAATAGTGTATTCTGTAACATTTGGTTGGTACTAACCCGTTTATATATAAGAGTGGGTGTGCACTTAATGCAGATAACGTGCTGACCAATCAGAAAGCAATTGCGCTATTCTACACAATCTAACAGTCACAGTGCCGTTCGAAGATGTCGACCGCCAATACTACCCAACCAACATTGTAACTCAGAAGCACAGAATTGGGAACCATTGTCTGTGAGCAGTACTTGTGGAATACCTTCCCGGCTGAAACATTTCCTCAGAGCCTGAGTTATAAAAGACCTGGTTGGCGTAGTTGTTAAAATACCTCAAGAAACTTCGAGTATGGATCAATCTGCACGAGAACATGGTATCTCTTCAGAAACCGGCCACAGAAATCGTATGTACACGTTACGATGTAGCTATCAGGCCACGGATTCCAGTTGTTTGGTTTTGATTTGGTTTCGTGTAGACGCGCTACACAGTTCTTGGCTCTTGTACACTCAACAGCATCTACTTCAGGCCACCAACACATTTGATGGGCCATAGACTTCATCTTCCTAACCCCCAAGTGACCCTTATGCAGATCTCATAGAACTGTTTTGCATAGAGGAGTAAGTATGACCAACCGGTTTCCATGTCACAGTACTCCGTCAGGTTGTGCATATGGTTCTTCTCGATTCACGAAAAACTGTGGGTGCTTTCGTTTCAATTTTGGTTGTCAGCCTTTATTAATAGCAGAAATCACCGATGAGCAGAAATGTTTTGTGTTCCCATAACTCCTCCGTCAACACCCGAGTGGCCGGTGGCATAAAGTTACACTGTTCAGCCGCGGGAATCGAGAGTGCCTTGAAGGAAAATCAGTATGCGAGATTGCTTTACTAGGCCGATGTGGTATATTTTAGTTGTACGCACCAAGGGAAATTCTCCGTCGTTGTATCATGGCGGCTGTGAACTTTGCAACTGACTTATTAGGACAGGGTATGTGGCAAACACAGATCTATCTTTTCGGTACTTCACATCAGGCCAATACACTACGCGTACGGGTTGTCTTTTGTACAATTGGTAAAGGCAAAATACGGACATTATCTATCGGCCTAAATACCCAAATGTCCCGAAAAAGCCCATTTACATAAATATGGAATTTAAGGGAGACGTGGCATCTGAAACTCCGAACCGTAGATTATCTCATGCGGTAGCAAATACATTCAAAGCCGCGAAACAAAAGATCTCATTCAACACCAGCCCGTATTTGCGATTGAGACTCAAAGACAGACTACCAAGCCATTCGATCTCATTTTGTGTATACTCTCATTCATGTTCCTGTGAAGCGCAATTCGCGGGAAGAACAACCAGGCGTCTGTCTGAGCGAGTTCAAGAGCATTGTCCTGGCTGGCTAACGAAAGGAATCCACAAAATCGTAACCAGGGTGATCTTGGTCCACGCGATCGATACGGGGCACCAGCCAACACGAGAAGGAGCGTTCAAGGTCATCTACCGAGTGTCACAAGACTGCTCCAAAGGGGTTAGACAACGAATCCTATCCACAGCCGAGGCGATTGAGATCAGGTTTTATCGACTTATCTTGAGTTCTCAAAAGCAGTTTGCCAGGGCACTGCTTCTTCTCTGGCCGAAAGTCCGTAAGATTGTGAGACAGACACACACAGTCGGCAAAACCAGTGGCGCAATTATCCACACGAATGCATTATCGTCAGCCTGATATATGCTATTGTGAATTCCTGTGAACACTCTGAACTATTTATTCCTTTTAACCAATTTTACAAAAGACAACCCGTATGTGTACTATACTGGCCTGATGGGAAGTACCGAAAAGACGGACCTGTGTTTGCCACATATCGTTTTCTAAAAATTTGACTTATTAGGGTCGAATAGATACTGTAGCACTCGGTGATCCGTGACAATTGTGAACTTTAACCCAAAGAGATACTTATAAAAACGTCGCATCGCTTCTTTCCGTGTATGTGAGTATCCTCTCTCAGCAGCCTTCAGAAGTCGAGAAATACAGATGATCGGGCATTAATCTTGTTCAAGCACTACACCGGTTCCAACCGCGGATGCATGCGTGATTACCAGTGCTTGTTTGGATGGAGCGAATGGGGCTAACGTTGGAAGTTCAGCTATGCTGTTAATGAGATCTCGCAGGACTCTCTCGCATTGGTCCGTCCACTGCCACACATTTGATGACTGGGGAGGAAAAACGCCTGCGCCCTCGCTGCGAAACTCTGTATGAATCTAGATTAGTATTGCGAAAAACTGAAAACGATCCAAAATGTGCTTGATTTTTCGGTGACTCCACTTCCGTTATAGGTTTGAAAAGGTCAGGGTCTGACTGGTGCCCATTGGAGTTCACCGTAAACCCAGGGAAGTACAAATCCCGAAAACCGAACTTGCATTTTGAAGGCTCGATCAGAACATTCTTAGCTACCGAACTGCATACAAACGACTCAGCAGTCGTTTGTGGCAGTTCGGTTGGACGGTTCTGTTCGTGTCGACAAAAACAAACTGAAGCGCCGATGCTTGTTCATCGTGTCTGTGTATGCGCCGACTGACTGCAGTTCCTCTGAAACCAAGGACGAATTCTATCAAAATTTGTCTCAGCTGCTTCGAAGCACACGTTCAACGTACGTGGTGGTCATTGCTGGGGATTTCAACGACCAATTTGGCCGTTTAGGAAATTCCGAAAGGCTCATCGAAGGCTCATTTGCTATCCCATCCGGTCGCACTGACAACGGTGATCGTCTCATCCAGCTGTGCTCTGACCACAGATTGTTTCTGGCGAGTACGAACTTATGCCACAAGAAGCGGCATAAACTTACACGGCGTCCTCCTACGTCTTCACAACATTGGACTCAGACTGACCATATTGTGACTGGTCACCGTTGGCGTGGATCAACTGAAGATTGTCGTTCATTTTGATCTACACCTGTGGACTCAGATCATGCATTGGTACGTGCTCCCTTCCGTTTGCGTCTTGTCCGTGGTCGCACGGACATAAATGCCACCGGTCCGGCGCCTTTGCTTTTGGATGATAACCGGCGATAAAATTCCTAGACGGAGCTGTCTACGCAGTTATCGATGCAGCCGGATAAACAAGACCCAGATGGACGTTGGGAACAAACCAAGAAGCCTTGTATGCCGCTTCAAATACCACCCAAGACTATGGTTCAAGTCGGTCTCACAAAAGATGGATATCTTCGAAATAAGTTGATCTGTTGGATGCTCGCAGATCCGTCCCTCCGGATGCCATATTCAATGAAGTGCGTAAATCCCTGAGACGCCAACTGACTAGAAGCCTGAGAAATGACCGTGAGCAGTGGTGGATTGCGAAATGTAGGGAAATAGAAACGGTGGCGTCCACTGGCAATGCTCACAATCTTTTCCGCTTGATTAGAGGCACCGGTCCACGGACACCAGGTATAAGTGAGCTAATCAAGGAATCCGATGGCTCACTGATTCACTCTCTGGGACGTCGTCTGGAGCGCTGGGTGGAGCACTTTAGGGAACAATTCAGTTGGCCCACTTCTACAGAGGACCTTCCGAATATAACTGCCATCGAAATAATGCAGGTAGATATCACTCCCCCATCAGAAATGATGGCTAGGTTGGAGATAGGTTACCTGAAAAGATACAAAGCAGCTGGACCGGATGGGGCAAAGCTTTGGTTTCGGAGTGAACAAAACTCGTCCGTATTATTTGGGATAGCGAGCAGATTCCTAGGGGATCATGAGAATCGGTGATTGTACCGATTTACAAGAAAGGTGACAGATACTCTTGTGAAAACCACTGAGGAATTAGCTTGGTAAGTATCACGTCCAAACTGCTCACTGGGATTATACTTCATTGATTATCCAGCGCGCGCGAAATATGTACGCGTGAGAATCAAGCCGGCTTCAGACCCGGTCGTGGTTGTATTGACCACATCTCTACTCTTCGACAAACCTTCGAGCAAAGACATCTTTTGCAGGCTCACAATCTGTCTTTTCTTGATCTGAAAGCGGCGTTCGATACTGTCGACCGCACAGTTCTCTGGTATTGCCTCTCATTAAAGGGTGTGCCAGATAAATTTATTTCTCTTTTCCAGTGCCTATGTGCAAACGGCCGAAGCCGAGTTCGTGCTTACGGCGATCTTTCCCCCGAGTTCACCGCGGAGAGTGGTGTTCGTCAGGGTTGTCCTCTTTCTCCCTTCCTCTTCAATTTTGAGATTGAATTGATTCTTCAGATAGCCCTATCCTCGAGTGAGAATAGCGGCATCGACCTTTGCTCAGGCAGCAAACTGTTGGACTTGGAATATGCGGACGATATTGTTCTGAGTGAAGATCCAAGTAAGTTGCAAGCTATCTTAGATAGCCTAAACAACAGTGTAGCAATGTTTGGGATGCGTTTTGCACCTTCGAAGTGTAAAATGCTGCTACAGGATTGGGTTAGCTCAACACCAAATCTTGTGTTGGCAGGGGAAACTCTAGCTGAAGTGGATAAATTTTGTTACCTGGACAGTTACATCTCACCAGGTGGTCAGACATCAGATGAAATGTCATCGCGTATACAGAGGGCGCATTTGGCTTTTGCCAACCTCCGTCATCTGTGGCGTCGGCATGACATCTGATTATCTGTTAATGGTAGAGTGTACAATGCGGTGGTTAGGTTCGTTCTTTTATGCGGTTCCGAAACATGACCATTTAAAGTAGAAGATAGGCGAAGACTGTCGATATTCGAGCACCGATATCTCCGTAGCCTTGCCCGAGTATGGTGTGAACACCGTATCAGCAATGCTGAGGTTAGACGTAAGATTTTGGGAAACAGAGGTCAGTCTCTAGATCAAGTGCTGAATCTGAACAGGTTAAGGTGGTTGGTACATATGTTGGGCATGCCCACCTATAGACTTCCTCGGCGTACACTGTTCTCCAAGGCAGGTAATGGTTGAAGGTAGGTCAAGGTGGTCAGTCCATAAGATGGCAGAAACGTATGAAAATTTTGACCAGTGGACTTGGCCACGTAGGACATGTTAGACTTCCAGGTCGGGGTCCACGCGACCCACCTACCAAATCTTTGGAAACATTAGGTGATATGGTTAGGTGTCACTGCCCGCGACGTGGTTGCATTAGGAATCTTTCTTTGTCCTCTTGATTTCCGTTTTTTACTTTGATTATTTTGATCTTCCACTTTATGCTTTGTTCTTTTTGCGGTTTACTGGACAATGCTGGAAGGTAGCAACCGAAATCAGAACACAGAGGTGCTAGGTTAATGGTTGAATAAACTGAACTGAACTGAAATTAAATCCTCCCAGTGTCTGCTTCAATCGCTGTTCACTTTCCTTCTTGAAGCAATGTAGACGATCACCTCATTCTGGTACGCCGTTTCTCAGGCCAAATCTTCTATCACCTTGTTGATAGCAGACTGGAAAACACGGGATAAAACGTGCAACCCAAAGGCTAGAAAATGGTACTGAAATACGCCCCAGAAAGTGTTGATGGTGGTAAGTATCGTTTATTCTGGTAGCAGCGGAATTTGCAGGTGTGTCGGGTAGAACTATCTTTGAAAAGTATGTACTTCCTAGTATTGATTACTTAAAGTCCACCGGTTCCATAGTGGCCACCGCGCATCTTCGTATTCGTGGATTCAGAGTAAATCTGTTATCCTCACAAATACGGGGCATTTTCCTATCGCTTCTCATTGCCACAACTGTCGGAGTCGCCCAAGGTGATGAGTTGACTGGAGTGATCTCACTCTTCTTTTCCATTTGCTTTAGTGCTTTCAAAACACCTTTTTTTGACCGTACAGCAGTACTCTTCGTTGGATGAACACCAGATGCCCATCGGTTTACAGCTATACTGGCTCCACCACCATTCCGCCCCGACTGTTTGAACATTGTATCACCAGTGGTTGAGGAATCACACTATTAAAAGACATGGCGGACTCTGTGTGAAATGAAAGTGGGTGATCCGGAGCTCGTAATGCGTTCAGTCCCAGAATAGATGAACTATCATCTGAAATCAGGAAGCGGACTGGAAATTGTGTTCGTTACCTGGATTGTACCGTAGGCGTCTTTTCATCCAACAGCATGAGGTGTTGACCGGCTACACCCTAGATGCGTATGTAAGTAGGCCTTATGGTTACTCGGGAACAAATCATCTGCAGCACCTACTCAGGTATGATGGACTCACAACTTCCCTTATAAGCAATGAACCCATATTGAAATCCGCATCGAAATGACACCAGTTCGTACAGGAATTGTTCGTTTTGACCGGTGGTCTTCAGTGTGTGGATAACTTTGGTGCCTTCGGCTCCGTTCGCTTCGGTCGCCTCTGTCATGTTGCATTTGGGTCCCAGCCATATTTTACCCACGTGACCAGGTTGCCACATGCATGACATATGGCCTGAAGGCATCCACATGTTAAACGCAAATGGAAATCTCCGCATGACATGCACCTGTTCACAGTTTTGCGAGACATTGCAGCATGGACGTGTATTTGGTGACTCAGGCGCGGGTGCACTGGCTTGGACGTCTTTTGTTGAAACAGAATTGTGATCTCGGGTGTGGTGGCGGGTTTCACGTCATCAGATTGCTCGCAGATTCTGCAAAGTTCAATCCGTTCCGTTCTATCAAGCGCTGCTATTGGGTGATATTGCTGATTTCGGCATTTAGTCACTCACAGCATTTCGTTTAAGCGATCCCCATAATTGCAGTGGGTAGCCTGCTGATTCAGTTGTAGAATGAACTCGCGAATAGACACGTTCTGCCCTCGCGTCACTAAATTTAATTTCGCTCTTTCGGTCGCCTGGAAATTGAATGGCATAACATGGTTCAGCAAAAGTTCCTTCAGTTTCTCAAACGGTAGTTTTGCTGGCGCATCAGGGTATGCCAAGTTCTTCAACAACAAATACACGTCGCGATCACCTGCAGTCATGAATAAGGCCGACTAGTCTTGCTTAGCTCCTTTACGAATACTGCGCCAAAGCTCGAATCGTTCGACCCTTTCTTCGATCTAGGATGGATTACTGTGCCAGTTCAAACGCACTGTATTCAGTGACTATATGCCGCGACTTAAAAAACGAGGAGTGTGTGTACCCGATCAATCGTACTTAGCGAAATAACCTGGACTCGGACCACGCGCATTAGGGAACCACAAGACCAGACAAGAACAACAAGAATGTATTCTGTAACTTTTCGTTGGTACTAATCCGTTTATATACAAGAGGGGTATGCGATTATCGCGGATAACGTGCTGACCAATCTGAAAGCGATTTCGCTATTTCCATACGATCTAACAGTTACGTTCAAGCTTCGCCTGATTGGTTTGCTACTAAAATGAATTTGTAGCTTTCTAGATCGCGTGTGCATTCGAATCGCTATAGGCTCTATTGATGAGTACTTTTGTTGGTCAGAAAAACGGCATTTGAGAGCTAATAGTTATTTTCAATGATTCCTAATTTTGCTCTTAGACATCATATGGGTGACAGTTATGCATTTGATTGGGCGTTGGTTGGGTTGAAGGTCATTTCTACAATAAGTTTGTGGTGTGTGCTGAAATCGTTTGGGGTGTGTCAGTTACTGTGTGGTGATGCTGAATCGACCGCTGATAATGGTTATTTTGGGATCATTTCTCGTTTTTGATTCTTCGTCTTTGGCCAAGGCAAATGAAGCGCCTGAACTAGTCGCTTTTGTGCGCACAGATCCGGACTTAGTATACGTATAGCGATCGCTTCACCCATGGCCGGAGGCCGCATTAGGAATGCTTTTGTTCGGTTGAGGGGACCACGATACACAACACTGAATGAGTCATTCGAGTCGATCTTATGACCACCATCAATTAGGTAACTAAGACTAGAACTGTTGATTGTGCCGGTTTTCCCGTGACTCAGCCGCTTCGAATGATGCTCTTTGATGCGTTGAGTCAGACGCCTGGCCGTTCGACCTATGTAACATGCGCCACATGTGCACTTGGACGAATAGATAATCATGGATTAGGTCAGCTCAGGTAATCGGTCTTTCACTTGTATTCGGATCATCGGCGAAGTGAACACAGATTTCAGTTGTAGTATAGACATTGATTTCGCTACAATCTCAGCTCTCATTATTTTGGCATTTATCCAATCTACTTTTTCAGCTCACTATTCGCGATCGATACAGTCATAGCCATTTCGGACCATCCCCACGCTGACCACCAGTCGATTGTTCTCACACGCAGTCATTTCTACTTTAGGAGTAAGATTCAATCCAAACAGTCACACGCTCAGCCAAAACCGTCTCAGACACACACGCACATTACTGATACTTGATTCCAATCATGTCAATGTGTAGACACACACACACACGCACGTAAGATGACGTCAGTCACACTTCACTCCAGCAGCACCTTCCGTGTTTACTCATGGTGGGAAACGTTTCGAGCGTTTGCCTGATGATGGAATAGAGGAGCTAATTTCGTGGATTGAAGCAGAGTACGCATTAACGCTTTCAGCACTGCCAATCTGATTGTGGTCTGAGTATGAAAAGGACGTTTCTATCACTACGACCAGCAACTATCTTAATGGACAGCTGATAATGTTTAAGAAAGTTCTTCAAATATTCGAACCACGAATTTATTGCGTAACAAGCAGAACAGGAAGAGATATGTCCGTAAAATTCTTCTAACTCGTTGACATAGTTACGTAGAACAGGTGCAGAGGTATGAGGCACACAATGATGAGATCATATGGATAGATGAGACCAACTTTAATCTGCACTGGTCGCGAAACTTTGGTAGAGCCGCAAGAGGGATAAGGGCACGAGTCGTGGTGGTAAGCAACCGCGGTAAAAATCTGCACGTGGTAGGTGCGATGAATATCAACGGTCTAATTGATCTGACCAACAAAAGAGAATCGTACACAGCTGTAATGTGTCTACCGTAGTCGAACGGTCTTGTGGGTCTCCTTGTAGATCACATAGAGAAGTCGCTTATCATTGTCTGTGACAATGCGCCTTGTCATTCCAGATTGGAGGATTTCGCGGTAATTGAGAGAGGGAACACCCGCAGACTTGCACCGTACTCACCCGCCCTAAATCCGATTGAAATGATATGGAGTGTGCTGAAACAAATTATCAAGGCTGAAATCAGAAACGCGCACACGCGGATAATTGCCAGAGATCCTAAAGGGTACATGAACCAACAGGAATGGCGAATGACCTACTTAGAGAAAATAGCCACAAGCGTTAAATCTGACATCACGCGTACACACTGCTTAAATGCAGCACAGCACGTCCGCACCTGTTACAAAAATGTTGAAGAACTGAATAATTTTATTAAACGCGGATTTCCAAAACTGAGCGATGGCTCCTTTGCATCTGAGCATATTAGAGGGGATCAAACCATACGTGTGAATTACACGGAGTCTTTATTGTAGTTCCGTGTTTGCAGTTTCGTTTCACCGTTGGCCACCGCAAACTTAGCATCCAAATATTCGTAAACGTATGATGAGAATAACAAATAATTAAGATTAAATAACGGGTATGTAGAGGTAAGTCCAGAAGTGGCCGTCAGACCATGAGTATGGTCGCTCAGATTTTGCACAGAACGTGGTTGACAAAAACAAATGGGTTCTCCTGCACGATGAATAATAATAATTAGTCAAATCCAACCTCCTGCTACTGAAATTTATCCCAAGATTGGTTGGGGAGCGAAGTGAGTGAATATATCGGGCACAGAATGGAAATGTCAGTGTGAAACTTTTATCAAGCCTAATCGCAATAAGTTATGAATTTATTGGATAATTCATGGGATAAGACTGCCGACAGTTGCGTTGCCAATGCACTACGAGAGCGGTACTTGGACAAAAGTGTTCATTTGAAGAAAAATCTATTGCTAAACACGAGAGACTGCGGTCAGTGACTGTTCGAAGAAATAGATTTGCAAGAAATACAGTCTAAAATCTGAGGTTTTCATAGCTTACGAGGAGACCACATTGGAGGACGGAGTGATTGCCCTTGACTTAATACAATTAGGAAATTAAAGTTCTCATTACTATAGAAGGGTTTCTACTCGAAATTACTTCATTATGCCCAGCGAAATGAGAATGCTTTGTCCTTCTGGATTTTCATCCGCAAAAAATAAGGGAACTTATCGAAAATAAGCCCCCGTGCGTTTTTGGATAGAAAAATTAGTATAAGACTGGGTCCTATTTTTGGAGAAACAGTAGTTATTGCCTCATGTCCATTCATTGTATTTTCCAACACCATCTTGCATAAATTTCAGGTTGACAGCCATTGAGAGGAGTATGATAAACGCTAACACCCTGCATCACTTGGCCCATTTTAGTACTGACCGACTAAATTAAAGATACTCAGTGCCGTAAATATGAGAACAGTTTTCCGCATGAATTTAGTCACCGACCGGGGGTGGTCTAACGGTTATCTTCTTTTTACGCCTTTCTGCTACTAAAAATTGAGATTTCCTGAATCACACACTGTTTCCCATAATCCAAGTCGTCGCAATTTTTTCTTAACGCCCAGTGCTTCAGCTACCAAACACCAGTCGCCCCAGCATCATACGCCTTCAAGACACGTGACTTGGCGTCAGGTGTATGGAATGTGCGTCTCATTGTCCAACTCATCTTTGGTAAAATGAACTGGTCATATTACGAGCAACCAGGCTCCATACAGAACGCAGCTTGGTTACGTGTATCAATTGGCTCAGTTTTGTAAGGCCACACACATACACACACACACACACCACGAGAGAGAAAGAGTCAAGGTCAACTAACGCTGTCGCTTTGTTGGCCATCTCACTTTTCCCCTAGTCCTTTGCCTTTCAATCACACAGTCGACTCTGTGGTCACATCTGCCCCCTGTAGGTCCCCACACGTGTTATTGCATGTATCAACGAGAATTCAGCTCACCAGTTACCATCGTGATTTGGATGATCACGGGGCACAGAGATTTCTTGAGCAGGTGACAAGTGACCACTACCAAGCCAATCATGTTTGTGTTTGCGTAGCAGTGCCATTTCGGCTTCACTTGAAGTTATGAAAGATTCACTTGTAGCGTAAAAGTGCGTGTTCGAAGGCGGTAGAGGTGCTCCAGTACAATCGAGTCTTCGATGCAAACCAGCCATTTCAAATTAATAAACGCATTCATGCGACCGACATGCGGTGAATTTACAGCACATACACCAGTGCAATGCAAGAAAACCGTAACAGTTAAATGAAATGTGGAAGCGGGATTTCACAGTAAAATCATTTGCGATGTGGGTGACCTAGGTCCATTGCTGACTCAAATGGGGAGGACGCTAGATGGCATACCAGTGATTAGAGCGTCTGAAATTCATACTGGCAGAGACTCGGCGATGGTCAAAGCACGGAGCCAGAAACCCTCAACTGATTTCCAAATACAAGGAATCTAACCAAATCATTCTCCGTAATGGGCCTCGTTCGATGACAGCCGACAGGGTCTATAAGACCCACCTACCAGATAGTTGGAGACATTAATTGATGGTACTAGGTGTCGTGGTCAGTGGTGTAGATGTATTTGGACGCTTGCTTCGTCGACGTGATTCTACTTATTCTTTTGACCCTTTTCACCTTGTGATTGTTCATTTTGCCATCAATTGGACGATACTACGAATAGACTGAAGCTATATAAAATATAACAGACAGATTATGTTTATCAGGACGGCGACCGATCACGCCGACTGTCAACTGGGATCCATCCAAACATTGTGGCTTCAGCTCTTCCACTAAGGACTACAGCAAGGCCAGAAGCCGTGGTGTCAGCGCCCTCAATAAGGCTTCAGTTAAACTACACTAAAGGATTGGACAGGGCATCAATCGGACGATGGATGACACGGGTCTCAAGCGGACGAAATAAACCCGCCTGTTAACCCATACGTGTCCCAGTTTGCACTTTGAACGTGGCTAGCTTGAATGGGCATCGAGGACGAAGGACATCAACCTATGGTAGCAAGCTCGGAGACCTGGAAGCTAGTAGAGGAACGACGCTGGAGAGGACGACCAGGCTTTCTCCTAGAGGCACTTCTGCTAGTACGGACAACCAGTTCCCGGGAGATGTGCAAAAGTACGGGGAGAGACGATCAGGCGGACAAGAGGTTGGAAAGATAATCTGCTGTTCGCAGGAAAATACGTTCAGTAGTAATGAAATCTTTCATGGTACATTCCGTTGGGGGTTGTCGTACTACAAGGTCGCCAAGTTCAGAGTAGTTCATTTTATTCGAGAAATTACATAAAGGCTTTGTGAAGTCGAGCACGCCCTAGAATGAGTTGGTCCAAATGAGCCAGTGGCCAACTGTGCGCTTCATTCGCCTCCTCCGAGATAACCTTACAGACAAGTGGAATATTACAAGGGGCCAAGGTTTGATTTAGTCGTGTTATCTGTATATTCATGTAGCGTTTTGGAACGGAAAACGTTGACCAAGCGGAAAACCCACTATACCCTCGACCGCAGTGACTGGTCTTCCACGACTGACGAAACTAGCAGAGCTTGCTGCTTACTCAAGAAATTAGTTATTCGATCTCCTATTTTTTCGAGACAACAATTGGGTAATGTGCAGACATTGCTCCTGAAACACTTCATTGACGTGCAAGGCGTGCCAATCACCAATCACTGACAGTGTGAAAACACACGGGAATCTCAAAAAAGGCACCTGACTAGCAATGGTGCGTTGGAGTTCAAGAGACCCAACTACCAAAGGGTTCGGCCGTGGTAAAACTGGTGGCATATTACACTGTAAGATTAATTAACTTATTGCACTGCTTATAGTTCTCTCTTCACGGTTACCACTTTTTTGCCTTTTGGTTCCCCGTGGGTTGTTTTGTAAGGAAAAGGCAGTGGGTACAAGTACACGCAATCCATATTCATTCTCGGTGGTAGTCAGGAGCTAAAACTGTGGTTATTAATTCGAGATCATGAAGAACGAAGTGCGTTTTGTTTATTTTTACGCGTGCATTCTAGGGCGAATATGACATTATATAAAGACAGTGCAAAATGGTAAGCAATGAGAGAAATCGCGAGTAAATAACTTGGTGCAAATACACTGCAAAAGAGAAAAATAGCTCACAGTTAAGAAATGAGGAGAGCTCGGCAAGGTCCGATTAAGAAAAGACGTTTGCGTGCCAGTGTAAAGATAGCCTAAACTAAACAGAGAAACAATAGATGACTGGTTAAATGGTATCTTTTTCAGTAACAGAGTATGACAACAAATGATGCTAAGTTTGTAAACACAATCACAGGACGGAAACGCGGACGACAGATGCTAAACAATTATAAAAACCATATGCAAATGGGAATAATGTTTCGTGAAGGCGATGAGGATTGCCCACGGACAATAAAGCAGTATAGTGCATGTGAAACAACAGAGGCCAGCGAGGAAGATGGTTTGAAAACAGGAATGAATAACGAAGGTCTGTATGAAACAGTTCGCTAATTAATTATCTGGGAGTTCATAAGGACAAGATAAGCGCGACTTAAAGACACTATGTGAGAAGGAGCATTATATCGAGCATCTTCCCGCGTGACAGAATTCAAGTTTCAGTACAGTCGAGAATGTTGTCTCGGATAACAGAAACCGTCGAACCGGAGCGAGTGGTCTTTGATACAGCAGCATCCTCAAGTAGAGTTGCGACTGATTTACATTTACCTGAACAGTTTGAAAGAATAAGCAATTAGTAAATGAATCACACCAAACACCGCAAACCATGATACAAAGTTGGTCATATTTGAGCACATTTGGGGATGGACCCCCCACGTAGTCGCGTATTTTGACTCGCCAAGAAATCCCTTGAATTCAGTCAACAGACTGTTTCTTCCATGGAGACCATAGTGAGCATACTGGAGGATCCGCATAAAATTCGCATTACACTGTTGGACGAATAGAATCCAATTTAGAGACGTGAAATAAAATGGTTTTCATTGGATGACTGCATTCGTTGGTGAGCCGATGAAGGTTAGGGCTTAGTGCTCCAAATTGCTTTGAGCAGCTACCGCGAACATGCCGTTAGTTGCTGCCTAAACAAAGCCTAAAGCTAGTGATACTCGCCTATTGCATGAGCATGAGGCGTTTTTCAGCACTAATTTGTCTACTAGGAGGCATGATAGTAGTGCGTTCCACAATCTGATTTTCTCACCGGGGTCAACGACTTTTAACATATAGATCATCTCAAAAACACTGTCAAAGTCTGTCAAACATTAATACAATCTAATTTCCTTCACACGGCCTCGGTTGCTATCACCTGTGAACCTATTGGCTAGGTGAGCTAATCCGGATATAGGTTGCAAACCACTTGTACTATGTTCAGAATCAGCTACATATATCACCCATACAGTTACATAAGTTTACCATAATTGTAGCTTGGTTCAGTTCAGATAATTAAGCCGTCGCTATAATGAAGGTAGATAACGTGAGGCTGGAGGTAAACCACTGAGAGCTTCCTTGTCTTCTCAATATTGCATTAAAAAAATTGAGTCGAAAATATGCCTGAGCAATAGCTAGCGTGGCATACGCGTGAGAATTCCGAGAAGAATAGGCTGCAGATTTTAGCGGTCCGGTCACGTTTCTGACAAGCCCAAGCAGAAATCTTACAACGACACCGATCACAAACATCACGTCCCAGTTGATCGTTGGTCTGGTAAATTGTACGCGGACACAGGACGCCTGTACTTCTAGTTTATCTTCGATCACTGTTGCTGATAGCAGCTTTAGGTGCATTTTGTTCTTGATGTTAAAATTAACGAGCAAACGTGAACACGGGAAATAGTCAACGAAAATAAAAGTAAGTCAACTGGTCAAACTACGCTATGTAGTAATAAAAAACGAAGTATGACTGATGATGGCTCGTTTTTGGATGCTTCTGTTACAACGGACCGATCAACATCGGGAAACAGTACCAGCCATCAATAGGTGCGACTTCCCATGAACCAGTGCTAGTCGCCCCTCTAAATATCATGTGGTTTCCTGTCTTAGAACAGATTTCATCATCAACTTCACCGTTCGACGGGTAGATTCACCGAAGAGACGCAACAAAAGCCGGTTCCAATGTAGCAGCACAGAAAACGAGCTAAACATTTACCTCCAAATTGGAACCAGAATGTAACATTTATTAAAAGCTTATGTTGAAACAGAAAGGGGCATAAACAAAGACTCGCTGTTCCATGGCTCATTGGCCGGCAACGGTGAATTGTACAAGAAACCGACAGACTCTCTGCAGTGGTAAAAATGAGTTCTTTCTACACCACGTAACTGCGACGCAGAATGCAATACTATCACGATCAAATTCGTTCCAAAAAATGTGTGAATAGGAATTCCGTGGACAGAAAATAAAGACGCTTACTACTTACGTTGAGAAACGTGATAGATTGGCAAGTCACTGCTTGAAACACCCATTTGGTTAGCCAAATTGGCCGCGCGACGATGGCGCATGATAGAGGCGAACGGAAGTGACTCTAAAACAAGTGACCAGAGAGAACGGGACGGGGTACGTCGGGTTAAGCGATGCAACAGATCAATTATTACGAACAGTGCCACGTATACACACATACACGTGTTCGTGTTACTAAAAACCGAGGCAATACTTGCAAACTAGGTTAGAACAAAGGGAGTAGTAAAACGGACGATGTTGTCTCGACTTCTTTAAAAATCTCCGGTTTAGCGCGACCTCCAGTGAGGGTACAGGACGGGTTGATTTGGTTCCGGAAGGAATATGTGAACCACTATCCACAAACCGATGCCTCAAGCTGCTACTGGAGGGTTTTCAAATGTTTAGTCTACAAATTTTCATTGTGTGGGCCATGTCTCCTTTGATTCAGGGACATTCGTCTGAATCAGACAGCGAGAGATCTGTCATATCTTTAAAAAATTACGTTTAACATTGTCGACTTGTTTCAACGCTAATTTCAGGAGCTCGATATATACAAACAAATCCTCTCTGAGACTAAAATTTTCTTGGAAAAATGACAACGGGTCTCGGTCAGATTATAGCCAGTTATTTTTCGCAGGTGGAGGTTATGTGAAGAAGAATTTCGGGGACTAATTGGGCATTGCAACACACCGAGGGATACGGTTAATACAGACCAGGAAGGTACTCAAGCGCGCAGCGGCAATTATTTGACGACGGTTTGGTGGTGGTGTTATGGAGAACATCAAAAAGTCTTCACTTCTGCGGTGCAGAGTAAAAACTATCTATTAGCGAACACGTATCTTGATATTTCAGATAAAACCATCATTATTTCCAATACTGAACGAAAATCTTCCGTTGAGATCCGACCTTGTATTTTGGAGGCATCCAACGAATCACTTAGCAGTAGTCCACAAATGCCTGATCAAGGCTTAACTGCTACTCATGATGCATAGCATTTACGCATGCATGGTAAGATGTGGCAGTTAGTGGCACGGATGTATTCGAGCTCTTTCTTCGTTCTCATAGTTTTCACCTATGACTTTCTTTTCTGTTTGTTTGTTCATTACTCTTTAGTTCGTTTTGCTCTCGAATAGACGATGCTGCGGGGCCGCAACTAAAATCAAGGCATAGAAGTGCGAGATAACGCATTGAACACGTGGCATCCATGAATTTAGTGATTAGCTAAAATGTCATCCGTTAAGTGCGAACACCGTAGCAATAAAAACGCAACAGATGGTCGAAAACAAACGAGCTTAACCAGACTGGTTAGTGAGACACATCAGCGCAGCGGTGAGGTGAAACAAAACGATGAGCGCGCCGTTTGACGATGCAGAAGTTAAACAAAACGATCAAATCAAGGCCAATGGGAGAGAGAGAGAGAGAGCAATAACCAAACAGTGCTAAAGTTATTCAGCTAAACTAAAGCTACATCATCGAACCAAAAGGTATTGCAGGCGATGAAATACGGTCCAAAGTGAACGCAAACGGCAAGAGTTACTTTGACCAACACAGTCATTTCACCGACGTGGGTTACCACTTGGTACAGAAAAATCGAGAGGGAAGATGATCACCAAAATATCGAGACGACTTTAATGGTTCAAACAGCTCATCAAATACAGAAAAAACTAGTGTAAGGCAAAGGCATAAGGTGCTGTAGATAAGTGTAACCATACCACCAGACTCGTTGCTGTATACGATAGGTAAGTTCTGAGCAGACAAGCCCATCGCATCGGCGAGGTTGATTTGACGCCGCAGACGAACATGAACTGCTGTGTGGTTCGGAAATGGGAAACACGAATTCCAGAGCTAATGTCACAATTACGTCAATATACATTAATGTACGTGGCATACTCGAAGACCAAGCATAAATGATGTGATTAAGCAAGTCATGAAAACCGAACACGGCAAGGCGTTACGTTCTGTCATGTTATTAAACGGGTTTACACCAAACACGTCAGCGATGTCGAGAAAAAACAAACAGCAAGTAATCGTCAACGCGATCCGAAAACTGGACCAGCAGTGGACGTCGATTCAGTATCACTTTGCCAATCTTTCGTGTCGTTGATTTGGCCTTATGCATGTGCCAGTGGTTATGCCCGTGCAACCACAGTTTCCATCAACCCAATGGTGTCTGAATGTAGGACTTTGTTAGGTGTTTATTGTCAGTCCCAGATTTTTTGACGGAGACTCAAAAATATATATGTTCCTTGGATTCTTTGTTCTACGCGACACCACGCACCATCCAGTGATGGTGTCTGCTGACTACCTGGGAGTCGTAAAATTTTCTCCGAGAAAAGACGGTTAGTTCAACGGTCACTATTACGGACTGGAACTATTGGAATACCGAGTGCAGGGCTAGTCAATCTTGACCAATCTGGCATTCTTTGTACGGCTTTTTTACAGAATGCGCACTCGTACATGCTGTACAATGGTCATACTGAGCAATAAAACACATTGCTCAACAACCAACCAAAGTACTTTTTTATAAGCGACTTCTATATAGAGTTGGTGATGGGAGCTTTGGGGGTCCCGACCATCCTTGAGATCGCACACACAGAACACTGACAGTCTCTCCAATAAAGGCAACCACTCTAACTTCTACAGGTTATTCGGAAGAAATTTCCTGTCGTGTAGCTGAAGCACCAACAATGAAGGGGTCGTCTGTAGTGCAGCAGACGACCAACTTACGGATCGATAAAGGAGTGAATATGGACGATTTTCTTGATGCACACTGTTCAACTTTTTACTAAGTAAAAGAATAAGCCGGGTGAAAATCAATGGGTTCTCGACCTAGTCTAGCCTCTAATGAGCTGACACATGTCCATAGTGGACCACTTTATAAACACACTTGGTAACTTCACGAGTCCCAGCAGTTGGGATTGGTCTAGTTCCATGGAGAGAAACGGTTTAGTCGTCGAAAACGACTCCGCCCCGTGTAACATTTCAGCCTAAACGTCACTGACCCTCAGTCAAATCTGTATCCACATAGTGCACCGTTCTGCGGAAGTCAGAAACAGGGATGCACTGAGAGTGCCCTTGGCAGAAATCGCGCAATACTGCAATATTAACACCTCTCTTCAACTCGTTTTCGCCTTATTAACAATCTAGAATGCATCATGATATGAAAGCTTGAAATCAAGCAACAATGGAGGCAGAGTCGAATATATTTTATGGCGATTGAACTTTTTTGTGAAGAATGAGTGAGGCGTCACCAGACCGGGAATTGGAGGAGTGACCGCTTGCACTACTGGATTCGAAATGTAGCGAAATGGTGAAGGATGCCGACATTCTTAGCCGTCACAACCATTGTCGCTTAATAAGAAGTACCGGTTCACGGCACTTGGGTACAACTGAATTGATCAAGGAATCCAATGGCTCACTAATTAATTCTCAGAAACGTCGTCTGGACCGTTGGGCGGAGCACCTTACAGAACAAGTTGGGCCACTTGTTGAGAGGACCTCTCAATAATACCTGCGAGGGATACAATGCAAGCAGAAATCTCTTCTCTATCAGAAGTGGAGGTTATTCGGGAAGTAGGTTATCTGAGAAGGTACAAAGCTGCTGATCCGAATGAGTTGTCTCCGTCCTCGGAAAAGTACAAGGTCAACGCGACCTGTTTTCCAGATGGTTGGATTCACTAGGTGGCATGGTTAAGTGTCACGGTCAGTGGCATACTTTCATTCGAACTCATCGTCTAAATGACTTCCACTGAATTTTCTTTACTCTTTGTTTCCTCCTCATGATGTGCTTCCCGGCAGTGCATCCATCACTGGAAGATTGAGCTTCTTTCCTGGGTCCTACACAACACACAATCTTGGCGTTGACCTCTATTGCGGATGAGTTGAATTCTCAGAGAAAAGCGCAACAATCCACGTGAGTGAGCCTAAAGAGTGGCCCTGGGCTAGTATGGCGCATGAATTAGCCGGCAGTTCTCCTGTATCTCGAACGCACAACGTGTGCACCGAGTTGACTGCGTAGATGAAGCACGAAAAACTAGGGACGAATCGAGGCGGTTCAGAAAGCGAGAACGTTACTCGGAAGGACTGCAATAACCACCGTTCGTTGTCACTACCACTCAGTGAACCCCGTGACTGGGAAACACGGACATAATGACATTCTGTGGATGAATCGTTGTTATCGAGAAACATCAACAAAGGTAGAAATAAGAAAGATGGTTCTGGTGGTAGAAACTGTAACGGCAGTGAGGTTTTTTCGTACTGATCGTGTGATCAGATCATAACTGAGGATGTTAATATCCTCGAACATTTGCAAGCAGTTGGGGCGGTTACGACTAGAGGACGATAAATGAGTGTTGTTCATGGCAAGTGAAACGTGAATCGTTTGGCTTCGACTTTTCCCTCCGAACTTTGATAAACAGATGAGGACGAACATACAGCTAAATAATGTAGTGACCGCTTAGGTAAAGTTCCAAGTTTGTGAATAGGTACTGATGAACTAGTGATCTCATTTAGGATTCTAGTACAGTGGATGATCAAAAAGAATGACAAACTGTGGTCCGGATCTGCTGGTAGCGTTTCACTGTTGGAACGACTTTGTTTCTGACTGATTTTCCGATGTTACTGTGCCGTGAGTAGGCATGAATACTAATCTCTACCATATTTAAACTAAGATGAGTGAGTGTGAACAGTAGCTTGTTTAACAATGTGTTTAACTCATGATCTGTGACATCATCATCAAGCGCACACCACATATTTCCATATCTCGTACTTTTAGCAACATGGTCGAATTTCAACAACAAAACATTTCGGCGACTACGCGGTCCACTAGAACTGGCTGGTTTTACCACAAGTTGATTACGATTTATTTTAGCTTTGTGCAATGCAATCAAATGGCAAAAATTCTAGAAGGGTGCTTGAAGTGATACCGAACCAGAACGATCGGAGCCATCCTTAACCAGACGATCCCACAAATTACGTCCATGCAAAACTATACGCGGAAATAACTGTGCACAAAATAATCTGTCTGTACGTATTCCATCGTAATTCACTAACGAGATCATCGTCCATCTCAATTCGATGGTTTGAACAAAATTAATGTGAGAAGGCTGACAATAATTGCTATTATGCAGACATTTGATCCACTAGCGTCTGACACGTATAAGATTAATTACAATCAACAGATTTAACTTCGAGTGAGATTTGTGGTGTCGACCTTACTAACCATTCATTACCACTGGCATCCCACCGCTGCCAGCGGCATCTATCACGACGAGACGGCACCTTGACGTGGTGTGATGGCTTGCGCGCCTCTATGATCCAAAGAGCTATACAGGATGGCTTCTTTAAGCCGGAGATGTAATCATACTTGACATATCAATGGGTAAAGGTCAGACAAGTTTCAGTTTCCTGGTCCTCCAGGATGGGGATCGACTTGAGCTGGCAACTCAATCGGCAAAATCTGTGGAAGAATAATTGATCCAAGTAAGTGGGCCTTCTTTAAGCCACCTTGCGGATAGGTTCTCCTTAGAACTAAAGGCTTTGGATGAGGACCCTAATCATTCTCCTGCTTTGTGGCTGGACACCCTAGCAGTACCCGTCCAACATCTCCCATGAACTGCACGAATACAAAGAATTCCATACTGCATCGGTCGTCGCTCAGGATAAAAAGGACCGCGCTGCCCATTGCGTCGAGCGGGGTGGGTAGTGATAAGTGGGCTACTGCTCACAGTTCCCTCTGTCTGGTAACTCACATTTTCTCAAGCCTCGTCAGCCTCTGAATCTCGGCTCCTTTAACGTGCGTACACTCATGCAGCCCGGTCAGCAGGCGTGCCTAGCCCTCACAATAAATTCTCTGGAGATTGATGTCTGCTGCTTAAGCGAAACGCGTATCCAGGATTCGAGCAATGTAATTCAGCTAACTGCTCCTGGTATCTCATCGAGGTATTTTCTGCGCACCTCAGGAGACGAAACAGCTAGAGCTGTGGGTCAACGTGGTGTAGGAATTGTCTTGACTGACAAGGCTGAGGCTGCCCTTTTAGACTGGATTCCGGTTAACAGTCGTTTATGTGCTGTGAGACTCCAAGGGTCAGTTGGCGTTCGAAAGGATAGTTGTGTTAAGCGCAACTTGTTTGTGATCTCGACGTACGCCCCAACGGACTGCAGCTCAGACTTGCAGAAAGATGAGCTCTATGATGCCCCCGCCACTCTTGTTCGCAGCAGTAAAGGTTCCGACATTGTAGTGCTAGCTGGTGACTTCAATGCACAAGTTGGCAAACTTAGTGTGTCAGAAGCCTGTTTAGGTGGGCGTTGTGCTTTACCTGCTGAGCGTACAGATAACGGGGATAGGCTTCTCCAGTTTTGTGCAGACAATCGATTGTTCTTGTCTAGCACTAATTTCCGACACAGCTCGCGGCACACACCGACATGGCGCTCTAACTCTACAGGTACTTTTAGTCAAATTGACCATATCGCCGTAAGCTACCGGTGGCGCAGTTCTGTTCAGAACTGTAGATCTTACTGGTCCATGTACGTAGAGTCGGACCATGCCTTAGTTTTAATGCGATTATCTCTCCAGCTCCATGGTCATCGTCGCAGCTGCTTCAGGTAACAGTCAAAGACTGTTCAAACTTATTCGTGACACCGGTGGACGGCGAACTCAGGTCAGTGAAACGATTTGGGATAGAAATGGAGAACTCATCCATAGCAAACAGCAAAGACGTGACCGTTGGGCCGAATACTTCAAGGAACAGTTTAGCTGGCCGCACGCTAGTGTAGTTACTCCCGTTTCAACAACTACGACTCCTTGGGTGGTATCACTTCAGCCCCCATCGGAAGTAAAAGTAGAGTCTAAAGCGAGGGAAAGCGGCAGGTCCCGACGAATTTCCCCCAGTTCTTTCCAAACTGGGTGGTGAAGCGTTCATAAAATCAATTACCGTCTTGCTCCGTGACATTTGGAACGAGGAGCGGATTCCGTTAATATGGAGCGAGTCATTGATTGTTCCCATCTTCAAGAAGGGAATACGCAATGACTTTGGTAATCATCGTGGGATTAACTTAATTCCGATAGATATTAGCCTCGATTCTGCTGCATCGTCTTACGCCCACTCGCGAGAGGAATGCCCGCGAACAGCAGGCTGGATTCCGCCCAGGTCGAGGATGCATCCACCAGATTTTCACTCTTCGCCAACTACTTGAAACGCGTCACACGCACCGCCGACCGACAATAATGATTTTCCTAGACTTGAAAGGCGCCTTCGATTCAGTTGATCGAACAGCGCTTTTCCATGCCCTTCATCGGAAAGGTATGCCCCAGAAGTTCCTGAACCTACTGAGATCATTGTATTCTCATACTTTTGGCCGCGTTAGAGTTTACGGTGAACTATCCGGTCGGTTTGAAACGACCAGTGGTGTTCTACAGGGATGTCCCGTGTCTTAATTCCTGTTCAACTTCCTCATGGACGAAATAATGGAGAGTGCGATGCAAAATCTTCAGGATGTAGGTGTCGAACTAGAAAATAGTGGAAAGCTATGTGACCTAGATTACGCGGACGATGTTGTCTGCTTGTTCGAATCCACGGAACATGTCCAACGTGCACAAGACAGACTTGGGAGAAATGTGGCTCCATTTGGCGTGCGCTTTGCACCTTCAAAGTGTAAAGTGATGTTACAAGACTGGACTTCAACGATTCCGAGCTTGATGCTCGATGGGGAGATGCTGTCAGTTGTCGACCACTTCACCTACCTCGGTAGCTGCGTGACGACGGATGGGATCACAGTAGTAGAGGTGAGTACGCGGATATCCAAAGCTCGAGCGGCGTACGCTGGACTGAAGCACTTGTGGCGTCGATCTGATATTTCACTGAAGTTGAAAGGTCGTGTATACTGTGTCGCAGTGCGTTCAGTTTTGTTGTATGGTTGCGAAACTCGGAGTCTGCGTGCTGAAGATATTCGTCGTCTTGAGGTTTTCGACCACCGATGTTTACGTTGTATCGCTAAGATCGGGTGGAGTAGCCGAGTTGGAAATGCTGAGGTCAGAAATCGAGTATTGGGTAGTAGTTCGGAGAACGTTTTGTCACAGCGTATCCAACTTAGTAGACTTCGTTGGTTGGGGCATGTATGACGTATGTCAAACACACGTCTACCGTACTGTGTCCTATTCTCCGTTCCTCCTAGGGAGTGGAAGAGACCACGTGGAGGTCAACAGATGACGTGGCAGTGAGGAATGAAAAAATGTACAACAGACTTAGGAAAAGTAGGTGCTTCACGTCTTCGTGGTTGGGGTCCAAAAGATCCGTCTACCAGTTGGCTGGAGACACTGAAGGATATGGCTGCGAACCGCGAGCAGTGGCGATCGTGTTGTCACTTTCTGCCGAATCAGAATGATTGATCGATGTGCGTTTGTACAGTTAGACTGTGTATTCCGTGTGTTGGCTACTAGGGCATTCTTTCCTTTTCCCACCCGTGTAGGTCCACTCCCTGTCCATCTTGTATATTCATACTTTCTAATTCAGTGTGCAACATGGTGAGAAAGGCAGTGGGGCTTGCCCTACTGTTTAACGCTGTACGATGATGATGATGATGACCTATCAAACGCTAAGTCAACATTCATGAGATAAGCGTTACTATATGGTCAGTCCGTAACATGGAGGAAAAACAGTAAAAGTCGGACCAGTGCACTCGACCAATTGGAGTTTGTTAGACTTCCGCTAGATCCATCCAATCACGGAGTACAGACAGAAATATACGACTAAACGTGATGAAAATGGCCGCCCTTATATTTGCCTACGTTAATCTTTGACTTGACGCCAATTTTTGCAGTTTTCTCCTTCTATCTCCCTATTTCTTATTGCTTTGATTTTCATGTTAGATTTTTGTGGAGAAGTAGCAATCAGAATCACCGTAACCGTTGTTCCAAGCGAGTCGGATTTATCGAAGTCTCTTACATTCAGGAAATCAAAATGAATCTACAAGATTGAACCAAGAACAAGGTTAGCAATAAATGGTGTGTCAGTGGATAATATCCCACTAGGCAAATTGTGGTTTGGTTCCGGTGTTCAATGCAAGGCGCTGTAAATTTGGGAAACATGACCAGTTTAAGCATAATAAGCGGGTACATATCGGCTGACATGCCGCTAACCGAGTCACCGGACTATGTCGGCAGTTTTATATGATCACTCTGTGGTTAAGTATACATCCGTGCAGCTACAGTTTTCAAAAACCCCGGTGTCGTTGATAATCTTTTCAAGGAAGCAATCAGGTGTATTTTTCCGGCTGACATCAGTTGAAGTGTAAATCTAACTGCTGCTATCGCTTTCAATGGGCGGTAATAGAAATTGGAACCCCCATTGGTAGATACATTCCGAGGGAGACAGCACTTCTATTCGTTTAGCTTCGGCCTAGACGATGCCGCAAGCCAGCAACCGAAACCAGCGCATAGTTCGAGGCTGATGGTTAGAACTGAAGTTAACTGATCCCTCAGAGGGAAGTTGGTGAACAGATAATGTATTTGATAGCCTCAAACGCAATGCGTACAGAAAAAGGCTAGAATTATAAGAAGCAAAAAATAATCGACAATGAAAACCAGAAAGGGAGTGAGTAACGATTAGTTGTAATTTTCCCAGACCCAACCGTTCTATCTGGTTGTCTCGTCTGAAAAGCATCGAATGCCTTTAAAATCTAGCATTGGTGATTCTAATTTTGGGAACACATACACGGCATTTGTGATGATTCCACTGTGGAGAAGCGAAGCTCATTTTGTAAAATGGAGAAAATAAGAACGGGGCACTCGTGAGAGAGTAGCACTGCAGAATTATATCAAACTTTTTTAGAACAAAAAGGCTCACAAGTGATAAGAGTGACACACGATTTTATCAAGAAAAAGTCTGTTCTCGTCTTACCCAGGCACTGGTGATTGGGGAAATTAATTAAGAAACAAACAAAAATATACACCATTTTCAAACAGTACAATTCCAAAGAAGGTGATGCCTGATTGTCAGTGTTCGAAGTTCGTCGACACATTCCACGGTCTCGCATTGATCAGTAGTGGGATTTACTGGGTCCAAAACGAGGCATCTGTTTTCACCCGATTCGTCAAACCCATGAAGTGCGCTTTCATTCGGTTGTAGAAAATTCAAACAACGCGGTGGCAGATGAAATGCTCTGTTGAGTGGCACTTGTTCGAACTAGCGTAGGTCGCGCTTAAGTTGTATTTGTTAGGCAAGTGTTGAATTCCCTGATCAGGCATCGCACACTTTACGGATGCAACAGCTTGGCGTCACCGAGCCCATCACTCTATCAGGTTGATTCCTTATTCCACAAACACCGCGACGAGCAAAGATCACTAGCTAATGCAGATTCGAAACCTCAACCGCGGAGCTGGGCTAATCTGACCCTAATAGTACGTACAACCGGTGCATTTCTGCAGAGACCGTGAACAGCTAACTTACCTATTCATCTGCGACTAAGTTATCAATAACAAGTCAACTTTGCACAATCTCTTCATTCACTTTATAAAGTGTATTACCTGAACACCGATGTTTTTTTTTAAATATCCATTTACAACTATTGCGAAGATAGACATCTCAAAATGCATAATTCATTTTGAACTACGACGGGAATTGAACGAAATTCAAAGTTGAAGCTGAGGAATTTCAACATCATAAAATTCAACAGTATGGGGAACCTACGTATGCGGACAAGGGACCAGATGATGTAGAGGATTTAACTTTGGTATAATTACACAGCTGCCTATCTACCTGCATACATACATATATATATATACACACACGTTCGAACGTAAGAATAGAGCTTATGGGCGAAAAAAACGGCAGCTTAGTACGAATTTGGGTCAGTGACAGGTACGGCACAGATCTTCACATTGTGTACAGTTCGGTGATGCACACACAACCCACATACATATGCACACATGAGCTAGTACACTTCAATTGGATACCCAGTGTTCCCAACTTCTCGCAGTAAACATTCATATAAGTCAGCATGCGGAATTGGTGCTCTTAAACTAGTAAAAACGTAATTATTACTCGTGATTGAGTTTTGTTACCTAAGCGGTTGCATTTCACTATATCGTCAGATACTAGACGAAAAGTACCCATGTGTACAATGGTTCCGTTTGGTTTTTTCAACCTTAGACGTATGTGGCCTTAAATTGATGGGTATTTGTATGTATCAACTCAAGAGTACCCTAGGGTGATTAGAACAATAGTTCTTTATCCCGAAAACTCCGACTATATATATATGTACTTAGGCCCCTACAGAGAAGTCATCCATCATAGGAGTCGATCGCTGTGTGGGAGGCGGGTTGTTACCGTTCGAAGCCAGTGACGGAAGGGTGCTATATCATGTAGTGTAGATGTTCAACAAACCGTTGAGAGCCAGCCCGGATAGCCTTGTGGTAAAGGTGTTCGATTCACAATCGTTCACCCCGGGTTCGAGTCCCCGTGGGGGCTCGGTGGATGTGCACTGCTGAT
This sequence comes from Fasciola hepatica, assembly GCA_948099385.1. Lineage (NCBI taxonomy): Eukaryota > Metazoa > Platyhelminthes > Trematoda > Plagiorchiida > Fasciolidae > Fasciola > Fasciola hepatica. Next base: position 2,240,847 of record CANUEZ040000151.1, read on the forward strand.
GATTCCCAACAAGGATGAAACAGCTGTACAGTGCTTCCATGGTTTTCAATGGTGAGTTGAGCGTTCAAGCTGCATGATGAATCATATTATATATATATATATATATATATATATATATATATATATATATATGGCTAACACGCAGCCTATCCTTTCTGGCAGACCAGCAACATCAGGATGAGTCAGGGAATGCGCAGGCATAGCCTGTCTAGTGTCGAGGTAAGAACTCGAGACAATGGAAACACGAGCGACGGGGCAGCGGATCGATAGAACAGGATGAATTCTGTCAAGTGTGTTTCAGCCTACGTCTCGTCGGTGGCCGAAATAACATCAAAGCCAACCGTCCAACACAGCTGCTACTGGACGATAACCATCGATCTGCTTTCCAAGCAAAATTATCCACCAGGCAATCGATGCAGTCAAATGCCCAGGATCCAAAAGAGCGATGGACAGAGATCCAGCAGGCTCTATTTGAGGCTGCTAATGCTGCCTAAGGTCCAACAACCAGACACACAGAAACGATGGATATCTCCATTCTTAGTTGCGTTGTTAGATGCTCACAGATGAATTCCTCCGGATGATGGCGAACAGAGATGCCTTAAACGCCAACTGATTCGTAGCCTGAGGAATGACAGTGAGCAGTGGTGGATTGCGAAGTGTGGGGAGATAAAAAAAAGCCGCAGCGACTGGCAGTAGCCACAACCTTTTTCGTCTAATCGGAAATATCAGTCCACGAAAACCAGGCGTTGTGGAACTGATCAAAGAGGCGAACGCCTTACTGATTCAAACCCAGGAGCGTCGTCTAGTTCCTCCGTCAAAAGCGGAGGTTCTCCGTGAGATAGACTACCTCGAACGACACAAGGCTGCTGGTCAGGATAGGATACCTCCGTCTATTTTCAAAGACGGTGGCTCAACATTTTTATAGGATTTGACATAACTCTCGGTTTGGTATGGGATACAGAACAAGTTCCGAAGAGTTGGTGTGAATCGTACCAATTTACAAGAAAGGTGACAGGTCCTCCTGGTAGAACCATAGGGGAGTAAGCTCGGTTAGCATCGCATCTAGACTGCTTGCGGATATTATTCTCCACCGCTTGTCAACCGCTCGCGAACAGTGCTCGCGCGAGAATCAAGTTGGGTCTAGACCCGGTCGAGGTTGTATTGACCATATCCTCACTCTTCGAAAAACTGTAGAACACGCCATCTCGAACTTCTCGATCTTAAAGCGGCTTTCGACTCATTCAACTGTATGGTTCTCTGGAGCTGCCTCCTGTTGAAGGGTGCACCAGAGAAATTCATTTCCCTTTGCTTGAACAGCCGAAGCCGAGTTTGGGCTTACGGTGCTCTTCCACCTGAGTTCACCACAAAAAGTGGTGTACTTCAGAGTTTCCCCTTCGTCCTTTTCTCTTTAACTTCGTGATTGATATGATCCTAGAGGTCACACTTCTGTCAGGTGATGATAGTGGTGCGTTCACAAAATTTGAAGTTGGCTGAAATGAAATTCTCAGAGGAGATCGATAAGGATAGTTTATCGATGACCCTGGAAGATAAAGCCTCATTAGAAATCGTTCGAAGTTAAGCAACTACCACAGGAGGGCATTATAAAATCCAGCTAGCCGTCACAAGAGAAGCATCGTTCTCTACATGATTTCATGATATGAAGGATTTGTCGCTCCGTTGTTTATCCGACTAGAGAGTTTGCTACAAACACTTTGCCAGAGAAATGGCGGGTGGGATGAGCCCGTTAGTGATCCCAACCAGTTGACATGAGAGAGGTGGAAGTCGGAAATCTCAGTGGTTGAATCTTCACCGGTACCGAGATGCCTCAAGCCCGTCAAGTTTGATGTTGCTGCTCCCTACCCGCATTTATCCTCAGACGCTTCCAAGGTAGGATACAGAGCAGTGGCGTATCTGCCGTGTTCAGCTGATGCAAATACGGTTCATTGTTGCTTCATAGGGGGAAAACCGAGGGTTGCTCCTCTGAAGTCAATTACGATATCCCGCTTAGAGCTGAAGGTTGATATACTATCAGTGAAGCAGTTACGTCACATCATGAAAGAAGCTGGATGGGCCGGTGCCAGAGGTTATGGGGAGAATCTTCACAGAACGAGTTCAACCGGATATTTCGAAGCTGTCTACTGGCAGGTGCCGACGACCGGTAGGGTGACCACTCGTGAGTAGGGCACACATCATTTCGACTTCTGTGATTGTGGCAAGAGTAAATAGTACCATTTTCGCAGAAGTTTGTCTGATAGGTGCATAGTAGCGAGTGGTGGGTAGTAAAGCCGTGCCGGCTTTGGGGTGGCAATGTTGAATGCCTATTCGCCAAACTTATCTGTTTTGCGTTGCCCCAAATCACTGTTCATTTTCTTTGTGACTGATTTTCTGTGTGACTCGCTATTGATCAGGCTGGTTAGCTCTCTCACGTACACCCAAATACACATGAGCACATACACACACACACACACCACGTGTTATTCCCTGCACCCGTGACCTTCTAGACAAATGTTACCCATGTTAGCTCGTTTGACTATGGTCGCCTGATTTGTTTTCCTTCCCCCACCTCTGATTGGACAACGTGCGACTCGTCGAACAATGTTACGGTTCTGTCAAGCTAGTTGACTTTGTTAGGCAGTCGGAAATGTAGTCGGTTGAACTGGCCTGCTGGCCCTAGATTGTGGTTGATTGTTTCGCACTGTTTCCATGATGAAGAGCACCCGGTGAACTTCCTGGAGAACGCCACGAATTGGGGTTTGTACAATTTGTAAGCCTGTAATAATTATTCCCATGAAGTACCGCACATAGACCTATATAAATCTTACGACTGGTTGGACTTCGTTTTCCTACGGTGCGCGTAACTCTTACACTGGTCTGGACACCGGGCGTACTCTGTAGCATTCGAATGGGCTCGTGGATTTAGCAATGCCTTCCAGAGAAGAACGATCATGCTCATGAACATTCGTGCGGCTTTCAACTCTGTCGATGGGACTGCACTGTGGTATCGTTTCTTGAGAAACGGAGTACCTGATGAGTATGCATCGGTCCTCAGAGAGTTGTACCGCCATACCTCAAATTGGGTTAAGGACTACGACCAGCTTTTGCCCCTTTTGATCGTCTCCAGTACCACAAGGTTGTCCTATTTCCCTTCCACGTGGCCAATAAGGACGTCATACGGAATGCCCTGTTTGGCCTTCTAAACGATGAAGTCAAACTCTTTCCAGGGAAAAGAGTTTTCAACTTGGAATATGTCGATGATATCGCCCAGCTGGGTGACGATGCACAGTCAATGCAACACATTTTAGGCCGCTTGGCGATTGAGATGTCCAGATATAGCATACCCTCTCCAACACCACCTTCAGTTGTAGTGAAGCTCCCAAGCTAACTCTAGCTGAACACCATACACGGGAGTGCAGATACAGGCTCCTACCAATTTGGTAAAAGCGCTGTGCACTTGGGAGGCGCGAAGTGCACATCTGGGCACTTCAATCGCCAAGCGGTCCAAAGAATGTTGCACTGCTTGTGCATTATTACTCAGCAAGGCGATATCATCGACATTTTCCAAGTCGAAATCTCTGTTCCCTGGAAGGAATTCAACTCCACCGTTCGGAGAGCCAGAAAGAACATTCTGTAGAACATCCTCGATGGCAAAGTTGAAGAGAAATGGGGATATAAGGTGACTTTGTCGGACCCCACTGGAGACGACAAAAGGGGGCGAATGCTGGCCGTAGGCCCCAACCCGACCTGAGATCCAGCATATTGATAAAAATATAAAATGATATTTAGAACGCAAATGGAACAATCCAGAAACTTGTATATGCGTTCAGTCAGACTGCTTCCTTTCTGACCTAATTCGACTGTCAAGCCGCTAAACATTGTTCCGTGATGCACGGCCGGGATGTTTTGGCGATGCTCTGATACCTGGACTTTTGGGTTGGGAACCACGAGGCGATAACCTCAGCGGAGAATTCACAAATTGTCTTATTCGTATGAACCACTGCCATATGCACCTGACTTTCATGCCTTCCGATCCAACTTCATTGGTATGGGCATTTTAAAATGCAGCAATGCGCTCATTTCGAGGCATTCAAAATGACCAAGCAATATTATACTTTCGTTTGAGACCTCATCCCGATCCTGTGCTGGTCTTTGGATGATTGGCAGATCTATCTACGGTCGATATCCATTTTCGATAACTGAATACTAAGACGGTGACAGAAAAACAGACGACTTACCGGCTCCAGGATTTGCAGCGCGTAGATCATTGTCACGTGCGATTTGATCAAGCACCTCTTGACTGTCCGGATCTATAGTGTCTGACTGGCCATCCCTGACAGGAGGAGAGTTCATAAACGGTGGCGCATCAACCGCGGTATCTTCAAACTAAACTCGTCGAACGAGGTGGGTGAACAAAACGGTCACAGAGAAAATCAACTGGTAAATTGAAGTTAACAAAATAAGAGAGGGAAAGAATATACTTGTTCGCGTTGGATTACTACTTTTATGGAGAGAAAAAATTGGCATAAAGTATGGTCATCACCACATTCTTCCGAGGGAAGTGGGAGTACGGAAGACTGATAAGTAAATTTACGTGGATAGCTAACAGGTTGACTTCTCAATGTCTGTTCGAAACGCTAGACACGAGAGGGTATCGGTGAACTCCATAACTGTGGGACGCGCATTGAGTCAGGTAACAAGCAATTCTTTTACCCCGTCGAGTCTCACAGCGGGACTACTGCTGACAACGAACAGCTTCTAAGTTTTGAGTTTGTCAGTAAAGTGATATTTGGCTTCGTGGTAGGAAACGGCACACATCTTAAATCAAATTTATGATAGGAATGCATGGCAGATCACCACTTCGCACAATACGGTTCTCCAGAACCAAATTTCATTTCGGATGGTGACGAATAAATTCTCCGTAGCTGAACAACCAAACATAGGAATATGAAAGTGATATTTTGTTATAAATTAGTCAGACGTCGCATCCTTTAACTTGGTTGCTCCAAGTCAGTTGAGCAGATTCAGCAGAATTTAGAAGACGGACAAAGGGATAGGACTCATGAACCCGACGATTAATCAGTTCACAAAATTTATCGAAACAGAATTGACATTCAGCGTTATGCTCCACCGCTAAAGCTGTGAATCGCTGCAAGCTGCGTGTGCTACATTCGCCTGATGAAAAGTGCCGAAAAGAGGGATCTATTTGCCACTTTACGCCTCTTTCAATTAAGGCTATGGGAATATTTTACCGAACTAAGTGGGACTCTACTATTTTGTTTATAGCGCGCAAAAAGACAAGGTTATGGAATTCGCTGTTTATGAAGCTGCGAAAAAAAATCGAACTACATATTCACTACAGAACAAGTATAAGGAAAGCATAATTATTCGAATAAAAACTATAACTTTTTAGTTTACCGAAACAAGTCACAAAAACCTCTTTCGTCATTCCAAAGGATGAATTGTCAGCAGTATGCTAATCCGTACATTCTTCGTTGGATGAACTTGTTGTACATTCGAATAACGGAAAAAGAATAAATAAATACTTGTCTCAAGCAGCGCTGATAAAAAAATGATGGCAAAGTGAGTAGGGAGAAAGCGTTTATGAGTTCGCTAACCAGTAGCAACGGGTTACTGAGATGCCTCACGAAAAAGGGAATGACACAAAAGATGAGCGGCTGTCCGGGAGTAGAACAAGTTGTATTTACACCACAGAGACGAAAAAGAAACATACTCAATGAGGTCTTGAAAAATGGTTACGATGAGATATTTCACTGTTCGAACTTTGGGTATTACCTTGTTATCAAGATCTAAAGAAGAACAACTACTTTCGTTTGAAGATAGACACCACTCCTTGGGAAGTGAAAATAGAATGCCACTACATGTGGATACATTAAGAGATAAATGTGGTCACGTGGACCACTAGATAATAGAAGATAATGAATCACCAAGTTCAGATAACTAAAATGTATAGTCAGATTCGGTCCCAATAGCAACATCATCAGCGTACTCAATCAGATCATCAAAAGCTTTGGGAAATTTACGAATATAAAAGCGAAGAAGGAAAGGAGACAGAATGGCACCCTGCAGAACTCCTGTATTAACCAGCAGACAGTCAGAGATGTCGCCTTTGAGGGTCGTAAATTGAGTTCTATCGGTGAAGTGGTCTCAAATCAGTGACAACAGAAGCAGAGGTACGCTTGTGCTTTGTGGCACTGATAACAGTATACCCCTACCAACAAGTAAATGCATTGCTGTTTTCAAAAAAAAATATGCGAAAAGGCTTTCCGTGCGTTTGAGAGAGAAAAAGCGTTGGCTAAATGTACTCGAGAGTCTATTGTGGAACGATTGTTTCGATAAGTAGTCGTCATCAATATATATGCGTCTGTGAATGCGCGTAGGAATACGTTTTTCCAGTGCTTTTAGAAGAATAGAAGTGCAAGAAATCGGGTGAAAATCACTGATTTCTTTTTTGCGTATACGGATGATAGGAACAGGTCTCCATCGATCAGCAATGGTGATATCTTCAATGCATTTGTTAGAAATTACCGCACGAGTTTCAGCTGAATGCAAAGGATGGTTGGTTCAAGTTCGCCAGATCCCGCAGCCTTCCTGATTTTGAGTCTCACTAATTTGATTTGCACAAAGCTTGGGTTGACAAAAAAAAACTCCCAACGGTCTATGTTAAGCTCAAAGTTGAATTCCGGTATCGTTATATTGGGTGACCGGTATATAAAACACCTGAATGAGCTCTGTAGTCATTTTCTGGGGTCCCTGGTGTGCGGAGCTCATATCGCATAGTTTTTTCAGTGTTCGAAATTTAGCGATGGCTGAAATTTCCAAGTATAGTTTCAGTATTTAGCCTACCCGGTTCTTTTTTTGAACTGAATTAAATATATTGTTTGCTTCACTGATGTACGATTTAAAGTCATGTAAGTCCGCTTTTTCTGTCGTCTCACTGTTTTCAAGTAAGGCGACGAGAATGTGAGAGGTCGGATGTAAATCGACTCCAGTGGGCGACAAACCTCGGAACGAAAGTTCAAGTAATTTGTTAGGGTTGTAGAACTGACCAAAATCAGTGTACCAAACCATCTCTCGTGGCAGTGCACTACTTATGGGAAATCCTGCGGGCAGAAAAATGAGTATGCATAACATGGCATGACTTGGAATAAATCTTGGGATACGCTTTGACGATACAGTGATCAGAGCTGGATAAGGAAACTCTATTCCGCACGGAGATAAACTTGGAGTCGTTGACAAGGAGGAAATCGAGCTGCATATTGTAGAGAAGTTTGCAATACTCCTTAGCGCTAAGCAGATTAGAAAACTGACATCCAGCGACGATAACGAATGAAGTTGCCGTGTTCTATTGACAGCGAATACCGAAATATTATTTTACGGGCAAGATGGTGAAATATAAACGTTTGTAGATGGACAGACAAAACAAAACGAGAAGATGGGATGGATATTCAGTTTTCATATGACCAAAAAACACATTATCAAAGTGAAAAACCACACCATCATTGAAAGGAGTAGTGATAAGTTTCAAGTTCAATCGTGCGATATTACAGTTTCGGGGTTGATTAAAAAATTTTCCAGACACGGAATCGATCGACGTTTGCTGAGAAATCGTGGTTTGCGTCCCACAGATAAGCAAGCACTGATTGCAAATAACGTCTTTCAAGACTTGCACCACGAACGTTTGATGTACATGACTAGTCCGCCTCCGCGATTCTGAAGTTCACAAGTACGGCCAACCAGGTGAACGTTGTATCCTTCACTCTATTAGCATGTCGTCCACATCAGAATGTAGGTGTGGAGCACTGACATAGCTCGACACGCCCATCTATATCGATGTAAGTGTTGATGCTGGCTTATAAACTTACTCGGCTCCAGCTCATCGAGTTTTCTTTCTGTGTCTTTGCAGATCGTGCACGCGCAAGTCCAAAGGAAGAACATTGCATTCAGCGTAATACATTAGCCACGTCTCTTGCAATACTGTGATTCCTTAGGCAGGAAATCTAAACCAGTTTACAGAATTCGCTAGGTCGTTCATTTTCCTCAATAGCGAATGCTGATTCGTTAAGAAGATGAGGGGTAGAAACAAGTTGTTGTGGTCTGAACGGCGTAAAGCTACCTGCCAGCTTTTTGGTAATGGCGTATTGCTTCCGCTTAGGTCTTTTATATCTGTTAAACATGTCAGGATAATTTTTCGATAATTCCACAATCACACGATAACACATAATACTTGCGGCTTTTTAAAAACCCCGAGGAGAAGGCAGACATAATAACCACACAACGAAGTAGACTTAAGCCATAATTCCAACGGGACGAGTGTAAACAATGAGCGCAAAAATCACGGCTGAATTTGAAGGCTCCGCCGAACAACCACAGGGACATTTTATGACTGGAAGTTTTGTAGTTCACAGTACCATATTTTATGAAAACACGTGCATCAAGCATTTTGAGAAGCATGATTAACTCTCCAGAAAAGAGATGTCACTCGTGTTCAGATTACATAAACTGTTGTCAGATAGGAATTTTCTGACCAACAATTACAGGAAGAACAATATCGAGTTCCCCAAAAAGGTCAGATAAGTACGGCTACGCGCCGAACGACGGTGGGACTTTTTCTCCCTCTCACTCTCTCCACCACCACCGCTGATGTCACCGATGGTGGTTGGACGTTGTGCCTCAACGGTGACAGAGGCATATCGCACTTGATCACTATCGTTCATTTCTGAATGCTCACTGTCCTCTCGAATTTGAAGGTGCTATATTTTGTCTTCCCGCTAGTAATTGAACAGACAGACACAAGCGATGTAACTGGGAGTTCGTGTGAAATAACGTGTAATAGCAGAAGGTTGTGAAGAAGTGTAACACTTATTGACCAACTGAAGACCAGTTGGAATTCCCGGGTGGTAAAGCCACACAAAATGAGATCGAGAGAAGTGAGGACACTGCAGCGTGACGGCTGCATTGTGCTTTGATTTAAGTAATCGGTGTGCAAGGGGTAATGTTCGACTGGTATTTGTTTTGTCTCGCTCGGTAGTTCTACAATGTAAATAAGATCACGATGCTCTCACACGAGTTTTTCAAAATTGGAAAATGGTGACTGAAGAGCAACAACCTGGTGTGCGAAAATAGATAGTGGGGGAAAAGTTACTGAACACTCCGTGGCAGGATTCATTGTGTGCATGCGAGCATTAAGTAAGCGTTTGGAACCTCGACGGTGGCAATTAGGAAACGAAAAAGATTCCTAAGATCAGACGAAACAGTTGCATTTGCTATCTTATATAGTGTTGAAGGAATACGGATACACTAAGTGGGAAATAAGTGATCATGCAGACGATCAAATAAGTAAAACAATGCTCGTAGTTAGAACTCTCCAGCAATAAAAAAAGTAAAAATCCAAATTTGGCCCGGTTCGGTTCTGACTTGGACAATCAATATCTTTGTACAGAGAACGAGAAAGATTTTCGCTGCTGATTCTAAGCAACAAGCAATCACAGAATGAAGCAGTTCAACAAGCAGAGAGAGAAAAATCACTAAGGCTTCTGACATCATCCTTCACATAGCCGGTAACGTAATGTAAGCGATTAATGATGGGTAAGGTTAGTAGCCCAGAAACTACTGACTTTTCGCCCTAAAGCAGCAATTCACGTTCTGAAAGTGGGAAATGCATGTCAAATGGAGAAAGACAGCAGTGAGGAGTCCACCAAGGAGCACGTCCTGTATACACCGCTGATTCATTAGTCAAAGATATATTGTTCATTTAATTCAGCACAAATAATTTAGCTTGCCGTCATTTACACGGTGGAAATAAACCGCAGTCCCTCTTATCCATACAGAAGGCAACCCCTCCGAACCAAACTAACACCCGACCTCACGAACTTTAGTCAGTTCGGAAGTCATCTCACCCCTGAGACGAGGGTTGCTGATTGACTGTCGATACGGACGAAGGCTCGGACAACCTACCGATGACCTACTGATTTTCGTCTCTCATTTAGCCAACTGCGAATGACAAACACAGTGGAACAGACCTGATCAGGTTGGACAGACCGAAAATTTTCCGCCGACTCTGGTACGATGATCTACTAGTTAAACTCACGTTTAAATGTTTCCGGCCATTGTTTTATTCACATTACGTTTCCTCAGTAAGAGGACCACCTCTTTTCGGGTAGACAGAGTACAACCGTAGTCCGGACCCGTGAATTCTGATGTTCTGCGGAGCCCCATACTTTAATCCACTCTCTTTCTCTCATCAACTACTTCCAACTCACGCATTCTCCGATGATGCCAAACTACCTTGTTCCCGGTCTTGGATGCAACGATTAAATATTCACCCCTCGACAGACGCTCGAGCACCGTTTCGCTTTCCAAAGACCATCGTATACCTAGAGTGGCGTGGAATTTGACTCTGATAATAGGACTACATTGTGGAATTGCTTACTGGGGAATGGGCTTTAAGAGAAGTATGTGTCGGTCCTCAAAGATTTCCACCACCATACCTCAGGTTGGGTTAGGGTACGCGGCTAGCTTTCAGCAAGCTTTGCCGTCTCCAGCGTAGTACGACAAAGTTTCCCTATATCTCCATTTATCTTCAAGTTTGTCATGGAGGACGCTCCACAGAATGCCGAACTTTACATTGAAGTTGAACTCCTCCTGGGGGAAAGAGTTTTGAAGTAACAACATACCAACGTCATCGCGTTGTCGAGTGACTCAGCACGCTCTGAACCACCTGGTGATTGGGAAATCCAAATACAGTACGCACTTTGCACCTTCTTAGTGCTAAGTGTTCTCACAACACCGGGAGGAGTCTTTGCCTTCAATCACCCCATATGGTGATCAGCTGGAAGTCGATGGCTCTAACCAGCTCTGTGCATGATCATGACTGGAGGTACAGGTGGGGATGAGATCACATGAGAGAGAGAGTAGCTTTACCAAATTACGACACCAGTGCCGCCGCCATGATATCTGACTTTTCCTTAAAGGACGGATGCGCATCGCCATGCCTCCACATGACTGCAGTGGGAGGAGTATTCTCGACAGCCTCGTAAGGGTACTTAGCATGCGCACCCGGAAATTTAATTTGGCGAAACAAATAAGGTGCTAACAGGTCAAGCGTGGTAACGAACTGGGTGACAATGGACTACTGTCTAACAGACAAACAAACGGAGTCTCTATGGGAACGCCACTAGGCCCAGAACTGGCTGGCACTTGTGTTGCTAAATCGGGAGACAACATACTCTTCGACAGCAAAAAGGAGCATCCGTTATCCTGCAGCAGTGCCGATGACATTTTCATTCTGACAAGGGATGAACTATATGCCGATGTGTCATTCGAAATTTTCAACCAGACCCATACAGCGATCAACTTTAAATCGGCAATAGAGGGATAAAGAAATTCACTTCCTTGACGTAAGCCTGACAAAACTGGTGATTCTGTGTCCTGCTAGCATGCAATACGAGAAATCCCATTTGGACTAATAACTGTACATCTGTCTAGTGTACACTCCAGCCATCATTCGTGCATTTTCATATACGACCAAATAACTTGCGTGTACGACTCATACTAGTGAAACCTTGGGTATCGATAATAGCAGTGCACACGTCTCGCGCGCATGACTCGCTTCCACATCACGCGACAGCATTCAGCAAGTTTGCACCTACCAACCATATCGTGCCTGGATCAATAACTGTGGCCATGTTTGCATTCACCTATTACATGTCTATAAAAATGCCTTATTTTGTATGGAGAGGAACATATACATTCCAGTGCTAGTTCGTGTATCTTATGATTCATTTCACACGATTCGGTCACTACAAAAACGCAACGGCGGAACACTCAATGGAGCAATATTTAGGAAATTCACGTGGCTCGGTTAGTGCACTAATTTCTCCAGTTTGATTTCATTGAGACGAAAACGAAACCTTACCAGTTCTCTCGTGACAGTTGCAAGGAAAACGTAGTCGGAGGATAAAATTCTTCAAGAGCCAGAACATGTAAAACTTGGGTTACTCAGATCAGTTTGTACAGAAAAACATGTTACAAAAAAACCTGAAACGTCTCCAATATGCACCGCGAAATAGGTGTTGTGCGAAAAGTCTCCTTTCTGACAGAAATCGGCTTGCGGACTTCTGAAACGACCATCGTCCAAGCGTTTCCTAACCGCATTTATGACTACGCACTCTTTTGTCTGCTCACATCCGGTAAGCCATTTAGGCCGAATGACGAGGAGATTTTCTCTGAGAGAATCAAGGGACACAAGCTAGCCTAGTTGGGAACTGTAGCCATGAAAAACATATCAAGTGTAGTCCTAACACATCGCGTACATTCAGGCCAACAGTGAAACGAAGGATGTCTTCAAATTGATCTACAGGAACCCCGGGTTTGCGTCAAAAGCGATTCGCCATCGAAACTTGGTGACAGCTGAAGCAGTTACCACTCGGATTTTTAATCATTTGCGGTGTTCTCGAAAGTGCATTGTCAGGTTACTCTAACTGCCACGACGAAGAATCAATATTGGCTCAGAACCGGGATATACACTTGCAATTAGCTTTTTCTGTATCTGTGGGGGATTTCAAAAGAACACTCCAAACCGATTTTTCATGTTTAAGCGAGTAAAAACATCATTTCGATAAGATAGATTCGTCAATCCTAATCGCATGCGCCGGAAATACATCTGTGATTAAGACGTTAAGGTACTGCACAAGCTAATACCATTGTTAGATGAGGCGTCTTGGATCTGCAACTATCATTTCGAGTGTGATAGTTGGAGGGATGGTGAGGGAGGAAAGTCAACGACAATTCAATTACAATGAAAATTTAGATTTAGGGGGTTCACCGCGCACAGCGGGCCAGGGGTTCAAGGGACCCGTTTTATTAATGATCGGATATGTTGTGCAACTAGGTCGGATGAAGCAATCAACGGTACACCTGAATCTCGATATATTAGTTCTGTTTTTAGATGTTTTTTATTTGTAGCTTTAATGTATTATATCCGCTTTGCGAATCCCCTTCCAAACTGAGTTTTGATGAAGAATGCCAATCACAATCGACAGCACCGAATAACGGTTTTCAAAACTAAAGACCGAAACTTCATTCATCCGTTGATCGTGACCATCCCGATTGTTTGGCACACAGCCTGAAATCAGGCGGGGGTTAAATTGAATATATATATATATATATATATATATATATATATATATATATATATATATATATATATATATATATATATTAGGGAAGTAATCGAAATGACTGGGAGAAAACACGTAGGCGACTGGTCTATCTGTGAGCATACCAAATAAGGGCATACATATTCTGTCAACTGAATTCGCCGGAGAAATTGAGCTACATTTACTCGTGAATTTCAAATATTCACTATGCTTCTCATAGTACCGAATCCATAGGTTGACTTAATAAACGGCCACTTTACGATGTGTCTCCTTCATATACACACACTTTCTTTCATTCTTTTCCCCGGTAACCACAATGTCATTCGAAGAACGAGATCTACGCGCGAATCGTATTTTCCTCATTCACTTCCGGAAAGGACTTGAATGGCAGACGGAGATAATTTCTATGGGATGCACAGCGCTTTGGCTGTATGGCGTAACTGCGCATGATAGAGACAGCGCATGTGTTTGTGTGCGCAATGACATGCATTTCGCATTTTAACCAGCATATGTGTATGCAAATGAACTCTGCTCCGTACTCACATGAAATCCCTCTAGATTACACAGGTCGAAAGTTCTTTTTCTTTCGTTCAGAAAACATGAGTGTGAGGACAAACACACAAGCAGGGATTATCCAAGCACGAAAACAACAGATGAGCGAAAACTGATGGTACCAGCCACTTGAATCAGACCGAACGTACAAGAACGATTACTTCGTTTTCCGTTCAGCTGAGGCATTCGTGATTGTAATTCTCATTTCCTCTTTAGTCTATAATGTACCTGGAGACAATGCTCTGGATCAAGCATGAGAATGTTCTTGGCAAGCTCACGTGTTGATGACACAACCAACCCTGATGGTCGCTTATTTAGGCCAGAGCCCAAAGTGGCCCAGAGTAAACTTTAATGGAGGTGAACAAACCCGGAAACAACGACGAAAAATATTCGCAAGTGTTCAGTTCAGTTCAGGTTATTCAATCATTACCCCCGCACTTCGGTGCTCTAGTTTCAGTTGCTGCCTCCCAACATCGTAGGTTCAAAGGCAAAGAGAATAGAAACACAAAGTGAAAAAGACCCAAGAAACCAAAGTAATAAGTGGAAATCACGAAGACGAAGAAAGAAATCGAATGCAATTATTGCCACTGGCCGCGACACCTAACCATATCCCTTATTGTTTCCAACCATTTGGTAGGCGGGTCACGTGGACTGCAAATCGGAAGTCTAACACGTCCTACTTGGCCAAGTCCACTGGTCAAGGTTTCCATACCTTTTTCCCATGTCATGGGCTGACCATCTCAACCTACCCTTCAAGCGCAACCTTTTTCGGAAATCAGCTTACGCCGAGATAGTCTATCGGTGGGCATGCATAACACATATCCTCCATGGCTTTCACAAGATGATCTGTCACCTTTCTTGTAAATCGGTACAATCACCGATTCACATGATCCCCTAGGAATATACTCGCTATCCCAAATAATACGGACGAGTTTTGTTTACTCCGAAATCAAAGCTTTGCCTCCATCCTTGAAGAAGGATGGAGACAACCCATCCGGTCCAGCGGCTTTGTATCTTTTCAGGTAACCTATCTCCCACCTAACCTCCATTTCTGATGGAGGAGTGATATCTACTTGGATTGTTTCGATAGCAGTTATATTCGGAAGGTCCTCTGTAGAAGTGGGCCAACTGAATTGTTCCCTAAAGTGCTCCGCCCAGCGCTCCGGACGACGTCCCAGAGAGTGAACCAGTGAGCCATCGGATTCCTTGATTAGCTCACTTACACCTGGTGTCCGCGGACCGGTGCCTCTAATAAAGCGGAAAAGGTTGCGAGCTTTGCCATTAGACGCACTCGTTTCCCCGGAGTCCACCGCGGAGAGTGGTGTTCGTCAGGGTTGTCCTCTTTCTCCCTTCCTCTTCAATTTTGTGATTGAATTGATTCTTCAGATAGCCAGCAAACTGTCTGACTTCGAATATGCGGACGATATTGTTCTGAGTGAAGATCCAAGTAAGTTGCAAGCTATCCTAGATAGCCCAAAACAACAGTGTAGCAATGTTTGGGATGCGTCTTGCACCTTCAAAGTGTAAAATGCTGCTGCAGGATTGGGTTGGTTCAACACGAAATCTTGTGTTGGCAGGGGAAACTCTAGCTGAAGTGGATAAATTTTGTTACCTGGATAGTTACATCTCACCAGGTGGTCAGACATCAGATGAAGTGTCATCGTGTATACAGAGGGCGCGTTTGGCTTCTGCAAACCTCCGTCATCTGTGGCGTCGGCGTGACATCTGATTATCTGTTAAGGGTAGAGTGTACAATGCGGTGGTAAGGTTCGTTCTTTTATACCACTCAGAAACATGGCCAACAAGAGTAGAGGACAGGCGAGGACTGTCGACGTTCGAGCATCGATGCTTCCGTAGCATTGCCGGAGTATGGTGTGAACACCGTATCAACGATGCTGAGGTTAGACGCAAGATGTTCGGAACCAGAGTTCAAGTCTCTGGATCAAGTACCGAATGTAAACAGGTTAAGATGACAAGGATATGTGTTATGCATGCCCACCGATAGACTATCTCGGCGTAAGCTGATTTCCGAAAAAGGTTGCGCTTGAAGGGTAGGTTGAGATGGTCAGCCCATGACATGGGAAAAAGGTATGGAAACCTTGACCAGTGGACTTGGCCAAGTAGGACGTGTTAGACTTCCGATTTGCAGTCCACGTGACCCGCCTACCAAATGGTTGGAAACAATAAGGGATATGGTTAGGTGTCGCGGCCAGTGGCAATAATTGCATTCGATTTCTTTCTTCGTCTTCGTGATTTCCACTTATTACTTTGGTTTCTTGGGTCTTTTTCACTTTGTGTTTCTATTCTCTTTGCCTTTGAACCTACGATGTTGGGAGGCAGCAACTGAAACTAGAGCACCGAAGTGCGGGGGTAATGATTGAATAAATTGAACTGATCGCCTAACCTCAGTGTTGTTGATACAGTGTTTCCGGGAAATTTGGGCAATGCCCGAACACCAACAGTCGTTGCGTGTTTTCTACCCTAAAAGGCCAGGTTTTGAGTCGTATAAAGGAGGGACTTAACCACCGCAGTGTATACTCAGTCCTTGATAGACAATCGGATGTCAAGCCGGCGCCACAAATGACGGAGATTAGGGAAAAGCCAAGCGCGCCTCCGGTATACGCGTTGACACTTCACCTGATATCGGTCCATCTGATGAGATGTTAGTGTCCAGATAACTTTATTGGATAGTCTAATACTACCCTGAGCACCTCAATCCTCAGACGAAATTCGGTGCATGGGAATTAGCCGATATTCAGCAACACAGCATGTTATTACCTCAAGACTAATCCGGAAATGATCAAGTGTATACTAATTTTTTACCAGTAGTATGGCCTCGTAGCTCGGTTGGTGGAACACACGAGGGATCAAAGGAAGGGTGGCGTTCATGCGGGGGTTGGAATCTCAACGGAGTCGACGACTTGTCACGCTCGGATCAGCTCGATACGTATGCTTCGGTCAATAGACAGAAGCTAAGGCGAAAGAAAAAAAGCCTCTTGCCGAACTAATGCGGGATATTGCAACTAGAATCACCTCATGGCTGCTCATCCCGAAGAACGGATTTCCTCGGGAGACTCCTATCAAATGTTGTTAGTTCGAAAGCAGAACGGGGAATTTTCGCGAAGTTTTAGGAACCTCAAGGGGAACCATCAATCCGATAACCAGAAATATAAGCCAGCGAGGTGTTGATCCATCGTAGACACGAAACCGTAGCAACTCCGTGTGAGATTCGTATGACCCATCAAGGGAAATCTTGATGTTTGAGTCTGTTATATGCTTTTTTACCTGTTTTCTACACTCATTTTCATAAGCATTTCTGTCTTTACATCTTGGTTGTACACGAAGTCTTTAAGCCGATTAAAACCTTTTCAAAGCCGACTCCTCTTTTTAGTCAATCTCGTTTGGAAAATCATCTTGTCTTCAGTACACAATACATCAGTACTGACAAAATACGTTTCACGATAGGCAAACACTTCGTTCACTTTCACTGAATACGACTGTAAAACATACAGGTTTATAAAAATATTTATGCATACAAAAGTAAGAAAAATATTACAGTGAAATAGGATAGATCTTAAATCCTTACGACCCCTGTCGGAAAGAAGCTAATTACTATTACTTAGTCATTCAAAGGTGACCATTTAGCTTAAAAATTGAACTATTCAACCAGCCAAAGGACAAAATCACACAGATGGTCAAATTGCCTGAATCACTCGAAAAGCTTTGCTGACCATTATGTCTCACATGTTGTCTAAAACTTCACTTGCAGTTGCAGAACAGATCGATGCTTCGCTCAATGAATTTCGGATCACATGAACGAATGGCTGTCAAATTTGATGACGCAGCCATTGCGGCCATTACTAAAAATGACATGAAATCTCCAACTTCGATTGCGAAGCTGTATTGCATCAAGATACAAAGATGCGCTGATCCAATCTTTCAAAGTGACGTTGCTCAATACAAAACCAAAGCTCTTGGTGTTCAACAAAGTGATGCGCATCGTGATGTGCCAGCCAGCGCTTTGTGAGTAAAAAACGTTTGACATAAAGTGTACCTAAGAAGGATTCACTCAAAAGAACTCCATCTCCCCATCGAATGCGTTGTTAGGACTTTCAATCAAGCCCGTTTTCCTGCAATCCACATCTTACTGTACCATATATAAACTAGCATACTTTGCACTTATCACCAACAAGAATGAAATAAATGCTTGCAGATCACGACATCTTTGTTCTGATGGACTGAATAAGCGCCTCAGATTTCTCTTTTTGTTTCCTTTTTTATTTTACGTACGCAGCAACACTTCATATGTTAGGCGATCAAGAAATGACTTAGAGGACCTAAACTGGTAAACACAGATCTGTCTCTTCGGTACTTCTCATCAGGATAGGACAGTACACAGGTAAAGTTTTATCTGCGCGGGGTATTTGTTGGCCCCTCTGATTTTTCTATTTTTCCTTTACACGATGTTTCTTTATATTACTAGTTTTTTGTTGTGATTTGTATTGTCTCATAGAAACCTATCACGTTCGACACCGTAGGTTCCGCTCCCTTCGTTTGAAGGGGCTATGTAGGACTAGGAAGAGGAGGTACAAGTCGGGCTGACATCATGCTGTAGAAAAGCAATCCACATTCATCGAGACTGAAGTACAAAATCTGAATAATCTTTACATAGACACAGGGCTGGGTAACATGAATTGCTGTGAGAAGTGTAGAGCCGCGAAATAGTTGCGCTATGCCAGGCCCAATCTGAAGCTAAACATCGATCTGAATTGCCAGTTCACCGTCAACTCCGACACATCTTCACTTCCCGCTTCACATATCGAATCGCATGACCCCGACCCCGTTACACCTGATTGTGTCCTTGAGTTCTACAACAGGTTAGGCGTCCTAAGTCTGCTGGCCCGACTTACTTTCAACACAGTTACTAAAAACCTGCTTTTTCGAACTCATATCCCCTTTGATTGGTCCATTTATTGTTATTTTGATTCTAGAGATCTATACATATCAAACCTGCACCCAAGAAAGGATCCAACAAATATCGTCCGTTAACCTGCACACCTACTTTACTGAAAGTGTTGGAGAATGTGCTCATCCACCGCATAATTTCTCGAGTCCATCTCCTGACCCGACACAACTTGCCTACAAACCCTCTCTGTCAACCCTCGATACCGTTGGCTGCATTGTTAATTCTATTGCTTCTAACCTTGATTACGGTCGCCGTACTGTTAGGCTAATTTTTACTAACCATGCGAATACATTTAGTTCCGTTCATCGAGGTACTTTCCTGAATATTCTACATGATAATGAGGTTGACAGTCGTACTCTGACCACCCTCCGTGATTATTTTTCTATTCACATATAGTTTATTTTCTATGGTAGCCAAGACTCGTTTTCTCTTCAAGTTAACTCTGGTTTCCCCGGGTGCCATTCTGCACCCATTATAATAGCAAACTCCCCATTTCACCCTGTCTCATTAGCTACGAATATGCAGATGATGCTTAACTTGAATGTCTCTATAACGGAAATCTAAGTTTGAATTTTCTTCAAAACAATCTGAACGAACTTAGCTACTGGTCTACTTCCCATTCACTTGCATTTAACGTCCGAAAATGCGTTGCCGTGCCCTTCAACCTCCAATGTGGACCACACCACCAAACTGTTTTCAATAACATTCCATATCTCTCCATTGATAACCAACATCTATCTAAAGCTTCTTTGCCCGTTACCTAAGAGTTACTCTAACTTACAACCTATACTAGACTAGTCATGTTGAAACGGTCTTCACTAAAGTCAGAAAGATTTCTTTTCCATCACTCAGACTACGAAAAATTAGAGTGCCTTACAGTCTCGTACTTCAGTTTGTAACCCCTTTATATTCTCTTTCTCTGGTTTTACTGTTTTCCTATGAATTTTCTCCGCCTAAAATGAAAAAATTTTGATCTTATTACCAAATCTCTGAAACTGCTCTCCCGCTGTGGCAACACTGATCGAGATATTTTCACTAACTCTATCACAGGCAAGCATCTTGGTGTTTGTGGCAAATTAAAAAAATAGGTTACTATCCGACACAAACCATTGTCTTTAGTCCACACTCTCTAAACCCATCTCCTTCTATTTCACCCTTTAGGAATTCAAAATACTTCTTTCAAGCACGTCTACATTTGGAAACAGCCTCATCCCATACCCTTGGCCGCTCATTTGTATACCGCAACCAAGTAATCAACAATCTCGTTATTCACCTTCGTCATTGTTCAAACTGTATGTGCGGCTTTGTTTTGCTTCTACGCATTCATCTGCATCTACCAATAAGCACTTACACGCACGTGTGCTGCAAATTCACCCTACATCGGGTGTTTAACAGCGTTCATTGACTTGACTTGCAGAATCAATAGATGTTCGGGATTCTACAGCCACTTTCAAATTGTAGAAAATCATGACACTGCTCTTTGTGGATGCTGACGAATTCCTCGAATACGACTGTTTGGTCTCGTAATCGATCTTACCTCGTACAATATCAGTTTTCGGACTGTTGCCAGGTAATTCACCAGAAACAGATTATGGGTGATTTATCATTTCTGCAAAGAAAAAGAGTGACATCCTTCGGCTACACTGCCTAGTGGATGAGAATACTACCAAGTGATTAGGCGTAAATTAAAGCAGTATATTTCATTATCCAATGTTTGAGGTTTCCGCAGCAACATTGGTTCTATACGAAGCGTAAACCTGTCCCAGAGTTGAACACTGAAGTCACATTTGGAGTTGTCTTTCGTCTTCATCTCTTCTCAATCGGGTCATGCCTATGACCGTTCTTCTGATCAACGACCCATCCGCATTGTTCATTTTACAGTCCCTGGCTGATTTACGGATAGTCACTTCAGTGTCGTTTCGACAATTCCCACGACGGTCGCATCTATGTCTACAGGTATAGTACGGCTACCTTTTACTCTTGCTTCTGTACTCGGACGGGTAATTTGTGGGACACCTTCCTCTCTTCCACCTCTTCACCTAACTACGGTCACTTCACCTTCAACAGTAGGACCAATGAGCCGGTTCTGACGTAAACGCTCTCCCGTCCAAAAACCACTTACAAGATTCTCGGAACATGAGGTTGGGCCATTTTATCGTTACTCGCCGTGCATGTGGTGAAATAATTACTCCGAACACACTGACAGCGAAAGTCCATAAACTTACGTCGTGCTCTCGAGCGCTTTACGTTCGAATTTAAAAATACTTCGCAAAGCTTAGAACTCCGGCATATTAGGGACAGGCATACGCAAGTTAAATAATGGTATTGATAATGATGACAGCATTGAGAATTACCGCAATGGATGAACCGTCCGGGAGGTCTTTTGGTGGTGGTCGCGAGACCAGACGGAACGCGGGTACACCCTCACACCAAGCCATGATCAACGAGTTGTGGATAACTTTTGGAGGATTGCTCGGTGGTTCCGTAAACCAGAACTCATCCTTGATCTTCGCCTCAACAGTATCTGGAACTCCTTGACCATCCTGTTTGAGGATCCATTCCAAGAGGGTAACAAAACAGGGACGAAATTCAGTATTCCATCAATATTCGACTACGCAGTTTACAACGGGCAAGACAATGACCTGCCAGGGTAGAACACCATCAAAAGTGGATACAGATCAACTAGTACAACTGGTTGACCTCGGAATTTCTCACACAAGTCAGCGGAACAAAATGCAGGAACTACTAGACACCGCAGTGCCCCCACAATAAGCTCAAATCAGCTTTGGTAGGCTGGATCCCGGTATACAGTCGGTTGTGTGCGGTGCGTCTTCAAGGTTTAGTTGGTGTTTGGCAGGAAAGCAGCAGTCAAGTATTTTCATCCGTTATGAACAGCTGAAATAATTCTATTATCACGACGTTAGGAAAAATAGCACCAGATAGCAAACAACTGTTTGCAGCTATTCCTAATATAACCAGTATGAAGCGGAATAAAGGATTTTATAACTGCAAAGGTTGATGCACTGGCCGTTTCGCATCCTTTCCTGTGGATCTGTTGTTCGGTGAAATCGTCCACCTCTTTGATCATCAACGTATCAAGGAAAGTCAGCTACTTCTTGGTTTATGTTTCCATTGTGAAATTCAGCCAGCTCTGATAAGTCTATAGTTCATCTAGAATATCTGGAACATTGCGCATCTTAACCAATCTACAAAAGATACTAATTATTTAAAGGGTTTAATGATTCAAGTTTTCTACCATGTTTAACTTTCCAATGAACTATGTCACTGCCAGCTGTGATTTTTAAAAGTAGGATCAGGTAGTATTGTTCAAAAACAGCTCAAATCATCGAAAGATGATCTCTAAAATCTGAAAAAAACACCTGCAAGTATTTCACTGATTATTTGTGTTTTGATGTCTTATTTTGAGACTGCAAAATACGGAAGTTTTTTTTGGAGAAATCGCTAACTATAGTCTCACTTACATGAACCAATTTCAGATAGCCCTTTGCACAGGCTTGCACCATTTCCGCACGCATTGGTCGAATGAAGCAACGGTCTTCCGTTCGGATGACTGTGAGAAACTCCGTGCACAAGTGTAAAATCCAATATGTATGAGCCTGTGGCATGTTGGACAAAGTTACGTTCAGCACTTGGTCATCTGCTGAGAGGCTTTCAACCCATGTGGTACGTAACAACGGACTGAACACGCGACACATCGATCGCGGACCAAAGCCGTGCGAGCCGTGCGTGGCAAACGGGCCGAAATTGAGAATAAACATGGCGAACAACAGACCCGCGACAATGGCCAGTGTGATCAGCACACATAGCACATAGACTAGAAGCAATCGGCGGCGGCGTTGAGTATGAGTAGTAACCGCGCCCAAAACGGGACCAGAAAACTGACGAAACTGTAGTCCAGGTCGGCCATAGACCTCCGATCCGACAGGTGGCCTCAGCACAAGGGGTTCGGTCTGGTGAAAATAAAAACCAGAAATGCGAAACATAAGACTATGGATAATCACGTCCAAATTAAACAGTGGTTATAGTGTAACACGCAGGGGCAATGCCCTTGCGACCAGGGTGGCACGTGTGTGATCTGCAAGAGCACAAAAGGAAAAACTACATGAGCCGAGGTCCAGTAGGCGTATCAACGGCGCCAACACTTACAATAAACGAACAAAAAGATGGCGGCCTCCAATCTGGCTGTTACATTAGCACTAGTGTTACACGATTTTTCCCCGCCCTGAAGGATTTCTGCTACAACCTGCACGCCATGACATGCTTAATATAGAATTCAAAGATTCGCTTCCGTCTAGTTCACGCTACAAACATATTTGACATTTTTCGCTTCGTTTTTGCATTCCCTTATTTTGATATATCCTCAGCGACCATTATTTCTCGTTTTTGGAATGCCCTCTCTCGTCCGTTATGACCACGATTCGTCTTTTATGTCCGACGAACGTAGGCGGTTCCTGCAGAAAAGTGGTGATCAGCGGGACCACCTCATATAATCTACAGTGCAACGGTCAAGTTTCAGTTTCAGTCCATTCCAACCATCAACCTTGAACTTTTATGCCTGGCTTGGGTTGCTACCTCGAAGACTCGTCCAGCTGAGGGAAAAATGAGCAGGACCATTAAGTGAAAGAGATCTCAAAAACAAATTCGACACTGGTCGCCACACCTAGTCATTTCACTTACCATCTGGCAGACGTGTCTCGTGGATCTCAGTACGGAAATCCAACACAGCCAACTTAGTTAAGTTCACTGGTCAAGATTTTCATATCTTTTTACCACTTCAACCTACTTTCCAGCTACTGCCTATCTCGGAGAGCAGCGTGCGCCGAGGTCTTTCGGTGAACATGTGTCCCAGCTATCTTAGCTAGTTTAGGTTCGGTACAAGTTCAAGTGAGTCATCTCTGGTTCCCAATGCCCGACGCCTAACTTTAGTATTGCTGATGCGGTGTTCCCGCCACATTTCATCAATACTATGAAGACATGGATGCTCAAACAACGATCAGCTGTTGCGAGAAGCGACTCAGCAACACAATGCGCAACAGTTGTCCTGAGTTTGAAATCGGAAGGATCGGACATCGATCATTGAAAATCAGCACTCTCTGATGCTTCACACAGTCAGATCATTATCTTGCACAACCACAAATGCAATTCCACACGAACGGCTGTTTTCCTATACCAGAAAATCAGCTCTGGTAAGTTTTTCTCAGTGGTTTGTAGAACCAGATAAGATTTTGATGCGATGACACAGGCGCTTGTCGAATTATGCCCTTAAGTGGAGGAGGTCTAACTTATTGACTGCAATTCGGAGAATGAACATGTAGGCCCGGCTGGAACAAGCGACAATTTCTCTCCGGCACTTGGCCCCTGTAGATCAAAATCAAGCAAGCAAACAGGAAAATGTTGAGCGGGATTGTTGTATGCCTTTTTACCTGTTTTCTATATTCATTTTCATAAACATTTCTCTCTTCACATTTCAGCTGTACACGACGTTTTTAATCTGACTAAAGCCTATTCAGGGTGACTCTTCTTTCCTCATCTGCGGAGTCTGTTTGTGGTCAGTACAAGGGTATCTAGAAGGAAGTTAAAGAAACTCAGTCCGCCGACCTCAGTCGACCCAACTTGTGACGAACCCTTTTTGTCTCATAATAACGAGGAGCTTCTTAAGCGTCAGCAACGAACAGGGCAGTACATTTTATGATACAGAGAGACCTAATTTACGAAGTCTCAGTAGCCCTTTCCCATTTGGTACCACGGACTAAAAATGTTAATGGGTGTAATCTCATTTGAATCGTAAGGAGAGTGTATGGACGAAGAGTCCACATTTAGAACCACAAGGTGGTCGTTCCAGAGTTGCTTCGTCGGTTAACAAGGCTAACCTTCAGAACGAGGACACACGGTCCCAAGTTTGAATGTTCGATATAAGTAGTATGATGTTGTACCTGGGCAAGTTTTTTCCTGCAATCTAGATACAATGCGATACCCTCTATTGAAAATGTTAATGTTAGCAGGGGAGAAAGTTATGCAACCTACCGCTGTTTGAGACTCGCCGCTGTACATCCTATATTCATTTGGTTAACTATATCAATCTTTCTGTTGCAGCTTATACTCAAAATCTGATCAATAAAGCATGACTAACAAACTTTTAATCCAATTCGTTCAACTCTGATTTAATATTGCATTACTGTCGATAATCACCACAGAACACTACTGCTACTCAATCGCTTCAGTTCCAAGAAACTACCGCACAAACCTGGACCAAAGGGTTTCCTGACATGACAGACGCTGTGTGCATTAAGTCTTCGTCCTGTGTCAAGTGCTGGAACACTACCATAAGTTTCAGCAACCAACAATGTCCTTTGTTCGATTATTCCCGCTTAACTTGTAACAACATACTGTGATGCAACGGCACGAATACGAACAACTGAAAACGAGCTCGTTCGCCAATCTGTGTTCTCTAAACAATGTCCTGCTTGGTAGATTCCTATGCTGTTTAACGGTCGGTCAATCACGAGTCCCTATGCGGGATACTAGAAGAAGACGGTATACCTGATGAACTCGAAAGGATCCGGAAGGTGAACTGTTTGCCACTAGCGCAGAGGGTTGAATTTACCGTCCAGAACATTCGAAGTTAGCGGCTGATTCCGGAGTGAAACAGGGCATCAGTATGTCACTGGTGTCACTCAACTATCAACTATCGACTGTACAATGAGCTAAACACTGCCCGATCACCCGAGCGCTCAACAGATCAGGAGTCTGTAGACGATACTGCCGTGCTGAGATTCCCTACCATGACTTAATCATTTATCTACCGACCCGATTTGTTTAGCGAAGATCAGTGAATTCGAAGTCAATACAAATAAAAAGAATGTTTCATCAACTTTCCTAGGGTGATCATCTCAGCAGCTGACCATCGATTGTCAGTCAATCGAATACATACCATCCTTAAAATGCCAAGGTTGAACTCCACTTCCAACTGGTCAAACAAAGGATAAAGTAGTACAGAAATCTGAAAGTGGATAAATAATATTTCTCCAACTACGACGTGTGCGATGGGAGCAGATGAAATCAACCTTGGGAAAAATATTCTGTATCGCTGTCAGATCCACGCTGGCATACGGGTGTGAGAACTGTATGGTGCCACTTGATACCAAGAGGATGAAAGTGTTTTATCACTAGTTTTCGGCGAATCATCGTACAGATTGGCAGAAATGCCTACGGAAGGACAAAATCAGCACGTGATAGTTCGAAGTTAGCAAAATTTTCATACTTTACGGTCGACGGCCACAACGATACACCACGAAGGCCAGACAAGGGACTGTCTACATAAACGCTCGGTTCTGCATCGTGCCAGAGATAGGGTTATCGTCCAGAAGGACAGGTGCAAACTTGGATCGGCAACATCCAGGACTTGAAGCGATCAGGTCTAATGTCAGTCTATGATCCTCGTTATCGGAAGCAGTTAAGTCTGAACAGCCATCAATCACGGAGAGCCAAACTGGGCCGCTGTTTGAACTGAACTCTCATCTAACAGCCGCGCATGACCAGTGGTGATGAAGCGGTCTCTTGGTCATCCATGTTGGGAGTCGACTTAACCTGGCAACTCAGTCGGTAAAATCAGTGGAAGAATAGTCGATACAAGTAAGTGGGCTTCCACTCAGCCACTTTGCTGCCTTGCACACAGGTTCTCCTTAGAACTAAATGTTTTGATTGAGAAGCCTAATCGTTCTCCTGTTTAGCGGCTGGACACCCTGGCAGTACCTATCCAACGTCTCCCATGAATTACGTGAATACGAAGAATTCCATACTGCATCGATCGTCGCTCAGGATAATCAGGATCGTGATGTCCACTGCATCGAGCGGGGTGAGTAGTGATTAGTGGGGTGTTGCTCAGATTTCCCTCTTTTATCCAACCTTTGTCTTCTATCCCCAACCACCTGCCTTTGCCCCCTTCTACCTATCCATAGTGCTTCCGCTGATAAGACGCCCGATACTCGCAGCAGTTCATTGTCAAATAGTATTGTGAATGATCCTCTATTTTGTAAGTCACATTTCCTCAAGCCTTGTCAGCCTCTGAATCTCGGCTCCTTCAACGTGCGTACACTCATGCAGCCCGGTCAGCAGGCGTGCCTAGCCCTCACATTAGATTCTCTTAAGATTGATGTCTGTTGCGTAATTGAAACGCGTATTCAGGATTCGAGCAGTGTAATTCAACTAACTGCTCCTGGTATCCTTATCGAGGTATTTCCTGCGCACCTCAGGAGCCGAAGCAGCTAGAGCTGTGGGTCAACATGGTATAGGAATAGTCTTGGCTGAAAAGGCTGAGACTGCTTTTTTAGACTGGATCCCGGTTAATAGTAGTTTATTTGCTGCAGGACTCCAGGGGTCAGTTGGCATTCGAAAGGATAGCTGTGTTAAACGCAGTTTGTTTGTGATCTCGGCATACACTCCAACGGACTTCAGCTCTGACATGCAGAAGGATGAGTTCTCTGATGAACTCACAACCCTCTTTCACAGGAGCAAAGGCTCTGAGATTGTAGTGCTTGCAAGTGGATTTAATGCCCAAGTTGGCAAACTAAGTGCCACAAAAGCTTTCTCCGCTCAGAGTACAGATAACGAGGATAGGCTTCTCCAGGTTTGTGCAGGTGTTCGGTTGTCTTTGTCCAGTACAAATTTCCGACTTAGATCGCGTTGCACATCAACATGGTGCTCTAACTTTACAGGTACTTTGAGCCAGATCGATCATGTCGCAATAAGCTACCGGTGGCGCGGTTCTGTCCAGAATTGTAGATACTACTGGTCCACGTACTTAGAGTCGGACCATGCATTATTTATGATGCGATTTTCGCTCCAGCTTCAAGAATGATGGCGAAAATTGTTGGGTCAAGGTAGTCGAAGAAGTCTAAGTAGCAGCTGCTTCAGGCAATAGTCGAAGACTGTTCAGACTTATTCGGGACACCGGTGGACGACGATCACCGGTCGATGAAACCATATGCGAGAGAAATGAAGAGCCTATTCGTGGCAAAGAGCAAAGGCCCAACCGTTGGATCAAATATTTTAAGAAGCAGCTTAACTGGCTGTGTGACTGTCAATGGACGATTTGGTGACGATGTGGACAACCGAACAGCATGTGCTCAATCGGCGTTCTGCAATTTACGTCACCTGTGGAGACGTCGTGACTTTTCTCTCCGACTGAAAGGTAGGGTGTACAACGCTGCTGTGCGTAGTGTGCTCCCGTATGCTTGTTAGACCTGGCCTGTTCGAGCGGCTGATGTCCACCGGTTGTCCGTGTTTGACCATCGATGCCTGAGGAGTATCTCGCGAGTTTCGTGTCAACAGCGAATTAGAAATTCCGCAGTTCGAACGCGCATTTACGGAACCGGGCGTGCCGCGTACCCACTTAGTGCTATATCACTCCATCGGCTTCGTTGGCTGGGACATGTGATACATATGCCATCCCATCGACTTCCCCGTCGCGCTCTACTCGCTGAGCCTAAGGTTGGCTGGAAACGACAACGCGGAGGCGAAGCCGTGACATGGCACCGGTCTGTCAAAGTGTTGGCATCGAGACTTACTTCTGTCGATTCATCACGCTTGCACGGTAGGGGACCTCGAGATCCACTACACAGCTGAGTCCCCATCGGAAGTGGAAATAGAATCGAGCAGTCGACTGCTAGGACGTGGAAGAGAAGCGGGTCCCTACGAACTTCCCCCAGTTCTTTTCAAAATGGGTGGAGATGCGTTGATAAAATCACTTACCACTTTGTTCGGTGACGTTTCGGACGAGGAGCGTATTCCGTTGTTATAGGGCGAGCCATTGATTGTACGCATCTTCAGGAAGAGAATACACAATGATTGTAGTAATCATCACGGGATCAGTTTAATTCCGATAATCACCAAGGTATTAGCCTCAATTTTGCTGCGCCGTCTAGCACTGGATCGCGAGAGGAACGTTCGCGAACAAAAGACCGGATTCCGCCCAGGTCGAGGATGTATCGATCAGATTTTTACTCTTCGTCAATTATTTGAAACGCGTTACACCCACCTTCGACCGATAACATTGGTTTTCCTCGACTTGAAAGCCGCCTTCGATTCAATTGATCGAACAGCGCTATCCAGTGCTCTTCGCCGAAGAGGTATGCCACAGAAGTCCGCGAACCAAGTGAAATCATTGTACTCTGTCTTATACTTCTGACCGCGTAAGGGTTTACGATGAACTATCCAACCCATCCGAAACGACCAGTGGTGTTCGACAAGGATGTCCCATTTGGCCATTCCTGTTCAACTTTGTCATGGACGAGATAATGGAGAATGCCTTGCAAAATCATCGGGATGTGGACGTCGAACTGGTGAATTGTAAAAAACTACGTGATCCAGACTATGACGACGACTTTGTCTGCTGGCTCGAATGCAAAGAACATGCGCAATGTGCACTAGACAGACTCGCAACAACTGTAGCTCTATTCGGTATGCGCTTTGCACCTTCAAAGTGTAAAGTGATGTTACAAGACTAAACGTCAACGGTTCCGAGCTTGATGCTCGATGAGGAGGTGCTAGCAATTGTCGACCGCTTCACTTACCTCGACAGCAGCGTGACGTCGAATGGGAGCACGGCAGTAGAGGTGAGCGCGTGTATATTGAAGACCTGAGCAGAGTACGCTGGACTGAAGCACTTGTGGCGGCGACCTGATATTTCACTTAAGTTGGAACGTCGTGTGTGCTGTGCTGCGGTGCGGTGCGATGCGCCCAGTTCTGTTTTATGGTTGTGAAACATGGAGTCTGCGTGTGAAAGATGTTCGTCGTCTTGAGGTTTTCAACCATCGATGTTTGTGTGGTATCACTAAGACTGGGTGGAATGATCGAGTGGGCAATGTTGAGGTCATAAATTGACTACTTGGTACCGATTCAGAGAATATTCGATCACGACGTATCTAGCTTAGTAGACTTCGTTGGTTGGGGCACGTGTTATGTATGACAAACACACATCTACTGTACCGTGCCATGTTCTCAGTTTTTCCTAATGAGTGGACGAAACCACATGGAAGTCGACAGATAACGTAGCAGAGGGGGGGGATGAGAACATGTAGTGCAAATTTAGGAAAAGTAGGTGTCTCATGTCTTTCTGGTTGGGGTCCAGAAATCCCTCAACCAATTGGCTGGAAACACTGGAAGAAGTGGCAGTGAACCGAGGACAGTGGCGATCGTGTTGTCACTTTCTGTCGAATCAGAATGACTGATCAATGTGCGTTTGTACAATCAGGCGGTGTACTCCGCGTGCTAGTTTTCAGAGCGTTTTTTCCTCTCCCGACCTCGGTAGGTCTATTCACTGTGCTGCTTCACTTTTACGCTACATGCTGATGCGGGAGGATAAGCCGGTTTGATGGACGTCCCGAATGGCACCTGCCCATAAGTGGTGTGTGCAGAGGAACGGTTCTCGAAGAATCTTGGGAATTTGGTGGGAAGTGACATCCCCAGCGTTCCAGGTAGTAACTCTGGCCCGTGCAAAACTAAGTGCTACCTGTTGGGCAACAGGAAGATTGCGTGTAAGGAGCCGGTGACTGAGCGACCGGTTCATGCACCCTTCGAGTGACGCTATGCTAGTCGAGGATATCCAGTACGTCCTTGTGGATCTAACCCACCTCCATGCTCACGGTTGCTGAGTAAGAAGCAAGAGAAAACGGCCTTATTTAGTGGCGGGTCATTCGTGCACGTCACGTTGCTGTTCATGGGCTTCTGTGGCTTTTAGGTAGAGAATTCTCTATCAGGCGAAAAACTCCGCCAGGCCCTCTGCCAAGGCTGTGTTGCTGTTGTCTGGCTACTGGCCCGCACTCCGTGCCCACCTCGCATATTCATTCTTTGTATTTCTACGTTCAACGTGGTACGAAAGGCAGTCGTCAATGGGGCTCGTCTTGCTATTCTACGCTGTTTGATGATGGTAATTGCTGCAATGAAGAAACACGCAGAAAGGCTTGCCCGTGCGGTCTAAGGGGAATAGGATAGAGTCGACTAAATACGGTAGCGCGTCTGTTGTGGAACGGTTCTTTCGGTGAATAGACCGGCAGTCGTAATCAATATCGATACACCACTGAATGCACGTAAGAATACGTTTATCGAATACTTTCAAGGAAACAGAAGAGCATGCAATCCGGCGAAAATTAAGCATTTCTTTTTTGGATGTATGGGTGATGCGAACTAGTCTTCAGCGATCAGTAACGATGTTATCTTCAATGCATTTGTTTAGAAGTACCGCAGGTAAATCGGCTGTATAAGGTTTTTTACTTTAACGAGGCTAGCTCCTGCGAGAGTATGAGCCGGCTTCATGCACGTCCCGAATGGCTCCTACCCACGAGGGATGACTGGATTCGAGATCTGAGTGCAAGAAAACCCAGTTCTGATCTCAGTTGCGAAAGCCGTAGACAGACTGGAGTACTAATCATTAACGTGCGACTCGACAGTACTGACCCACGTTTTCAGCTTTTTTTCATTTTATACTTGCGCACGAGTGCGGTGGAAGGGGTATAGACTCCATAGCCATAAAGGCCAACTGCACTATTAGGGACAACCGGAAACCAGATCCTGAGACTTGGAGCACAGAACTACAAAAGGCCCCAATATGTCAGGTGTGGCAACGATCCGGACGACAGTGGATTATTACTGTCTACCACCGAAGTAACCAGTGATGGCGAGGATTCGAACATCTGACCTCTTAGATGACAGTCAAACTCTCTAAACCCCTCCATCACCAAGGCAACAGCGCTATCCTAGACATCGAACAAGAGAGAGGTACTGGTTTGAGATCTATGAGTCTGGACATCGTAGGACATGTCCAAACCACTCATCATCATCATCGTACAGCGTTAAATAGCAGGACAAGCCCCACTGATCACTGCCTTTCTCACCACATTGCACGTGGAAATAGAAAGAACGAATGTACAAAATGGACAGGGAGTGAGCCTACAGAGGTGGGAAGACGAAAGAACTCCGTAATAGCCAAACCACTAGTCCAAGCCACTGCATTCGTCGGCGTTGAATAAACACTGACAGCTTTCCGATATCGATGCACCGTTGTTTCATTGTGTCATTTGATAGCATGTCGTGCCAAATTACTTTCATTATCCGTCGCAGACACCGATGGTCAAACACTTCCAGCTTTCGGATGTCCTTGGCGCGTAGTGGCTACGTCTCACAACCGTAGGTCAGTACTAGACGGATAGCCATCCGGAAGACGCGGACTTTGGTCTGGGGACTGATTTCGTTGTGCGCCTAGAGTGCACTGTGAAGCTAGAGAAACGCAATCCTGACATTATGAATGCACAATGTGACTTCATGGCCTGGCCGTTCGGAAGAATCGTGGAGCTCAGATATCTGAACACCTGGATATGCTCGATTAGTTCACCGTTCATATGTATCGAGAGAACAGACTGTGTAGCGCATGTCAAAAGGATCTTAGTCTTCCACGTATTGATCTCTGATCCCATGGATTTTGTATAGGGTTCTACGCGATTGAGAACCGGCTGTAAGGCAGTTGGGCTATCTCCGAGGTTGACGATGTCGTCCTCAAATTCTGAATCGGCGACGAAAACATCGGTTCCCAGATGAATACCAGAGTAGTTGGTGAGCGCCTGACGCGTTATCCAATCGATGATGTAGTTGAACGGCACTGGCGGCAAGGCACAGCCTTACCTAACACCGGAGTTGAGGGAAAGTCATTGGAATTCTCTCCGTAGCCGCGTATTCTCGTGCGCACATTCGTGTAGTACGACCTCCTGAAACCGATAGTCTTCTGGAGCATTCCATTCGCTTGTAGTATAGTCCACAACGATTACCCGTTAACTGAGTCAAAGGCAGCCCGAACATCAATGAAACAAGCTGTAGTCGGTTGCTGAAACTTGTACCAATATTCTAATACTCTGCAGAGGGTGGTCATTTGATCCACGCACTGTTTATTACGGCGAAAGCCTCCCCTACTGGGGTGTCTCCACGCGTCTTGCACCGCTCAGAAGCTATCCAACGAAAACGCGGAGAGTATTTTGGCGGCCACGTCGATTAAACTGGCGTCACGGTAGTTTGTCAAAACCAGTTCTGTTATTTTTTCTTTGGAACAGGGAGTAATATTAAAGTTCCCCAGTCCACTGGAAATTGTTCTTTCTCAAAGATTGAGCAAAACAGTGTTCAGTAGTCCAAGCAGTGTCGAAAGACATGATTTTTATATCCGGTGTGATGCCTTCTTCTACAGAGGCTTTCCCGTTTTTTCAGCTTCTGTACTACATGACTGATATCATCTCGGCTTAGTGGGTTATTATTAGCGTTACAGACCTCGCTCTGAATTACCGGGATTTGGTTCACAGAGCTTGCCGCCACAAAATCGAAGTGCTCGGTCCTCTGTTAGAACTTTTTACCCTGCTCAGGAATTAGCAGCCCAGCAGCATCACGAAGTAGGGATTCTGCCGACTGTTGCTTACCCGGTGCAGTACGGATTAGAGTTTTGAGAAGTCCTCGCAGTCAGGCGCACTTTCCATGGTTTCCGTAATTTTGGTTTAGTAGTTGTTGCGGCCACTTCTGACCGAACGAGTGGTTTTTTGTTGGGTATCACAGAAGTCTTGGTAACCTCTTAGACGAGAACTTTTAGCCTCTACGGATAAATGGAAATCTTTTTTCCTGTCGTCATCGCGTGAACCCCAGTTCGTCTGAAGCGGATTGTTGGATCCATGCTTTGAGTGAAGTTCACTGATTTCCTAAGTGTACTTCTTCATTTATGAACGTGGTGTCTATATGGGAGGTAAACCCATCCCAGAGTGCTTGGCGCTTTCTCGGTGACCATAACGCTGCCGTGTTAATCCGCTTCAGTGCACAGTTTCTGCGGCGATTGCCTAGGTGGATCCTGAAGCGTGCACGGACGAGGGTGTGGTCGGTGCCATTCTTGTTACCAGTAGAACCGGTGATTTTCAATCGAAGATGCCCAGTATGATCGTATGAGAAGGTAGTCGATCTGGTGTGCTGTATAACTGTTATTAGAGTACCACGTCAGCAAGTGCTTTCTGAAATGTTGAAAGCGGGTGTTGCTGACGGTTGGGCTGTTGCGGTCTGACCTGACTTTTGCCAATGCTGCACTGCTGTCCGAGACCGCATTTTCCCAAAGTGCGTCTAGTTTCCCGAGTTGGAGGCATCAGTACGGGCTTTCCAGTCCCCTGAAACAAGGAGAATGTCACGTTTTTTGGGAGCTGTTTATCACATCTTTCAGCCTGTCACAGAACTCGTCCTTCGGCTGCAACTGTCGAGGCATAGACCGCAAAAACATACACGTTCAAGGGTGAGGCGTGAAAACGAGCTAAGGCGATCCAAAGGAATATTGGGTTCCACGAGAACAATGTCTAGTTAGCATTGTTGTTGGTCTGTGATAAGTCGGAGAGTGAATTTTGGTAGCGCTATATTGAGTGTCGATAGTGTACAAAACACATGACTGAGCTCTGTGGCCTTTTCCTGGGGTCCTCGATTTATGGAGCTCATACCACAGAGCTTTTCCATCGTGTTCCAAACCCGGTGATAATTAGAGTTTCCAAGTATAGTTTCTGTACACAGCCCACCCACTTGCCAAGCCACAGTCTGCTAATTTTTAGCAAGACATGGTAATGGATGAGTAAATTCCTATGAGGTTAAACATTTGTTTTGGAGTGAATGTGCACATCTCGCAATCAGAGAAGGTAACCAGCTCGGTGCCACAGAAATAATGGCTCGACACTCTGTTTTTCTCATTTTCCTCAATAGTGATCCAAGTTTTGTTTGCATGTGATGTTGAGATCCCCGGAGTGGGGATGGGAGATGTGTTAGACGTCCAAAACTGGTTACACAGGTGAGACCTTCCGCTTAAACTGGCCCAATGTCAGTGGCTGACTATAAATACAGAAGCCAGCGAGAGTGGAGTAGTGTCACTGCAGAAGGTTTCACAAGTGCTAGACAACGGGTTCTAACCATCAAAGCAGTGTTCGACGGCGGAAAACAAGGCTAAGCAGAAACTTTTTAGACTTGGAACTACCATGTCGGGTAAGGAGCCGGAAGTTTTCGTAACCCTCTACAAAGCCATAGTTAGGTTGCACGTGGAGTACTACATGCAAGCCTGGGAATTGTGCTACCAAAAGGACATGAACTGCATGGATTAACCCGGGGCTTATGTGGGGGTTTTATAGACACATTTCAGATAGTGTGGGGATTGTCCGGTGTAAACCGAAACGAGATTTTCTCTCCGATCTCAAAGATGGCCCTTTTAAGAAGCTCCTGGATGATGTCGTTAGTAGCATGACAACTAAGGCGTTTGAGAAAGCAGAAGACTGCCTGGGCCAGTAGACACCGGGGTACGTTAGGTAGATTTAAGGCCCACAAACCACGTACCAGTTGTTTTCTCCTCTCTGCGTGAACTGATACTGTACAAGATTCCTACTTTTCCTAAGAGAATTTCGCTACGGAAACGTATCGACAACAGCTATCTGGGCACACAATTGGCTCTGTCCACACAAAATCCTGTACAAACTGGGCTGAACTGAACTGAAGTTGCAGTGGTCATCGATGGCCACAGAGGAAAATTCTGAAAAGACTATAGAAAATACTGTATCAATTCGTTTTGAAAAATGCTACTTGGTTTAAGTTATCTAGATAAATTGAAGGTTGTCTGAACATCCAATAGTTTAATAAGGGCCCTTTTATGTTCAGATTAGGTTAGTGCAGGTGGTAGGACTTGCAGCTTTGGCCCATGTACATTGATTCTTTCATTTGAGGGCTACAAAATTCCCGCTGTGCTTTGACTGCTAGTTGATCCAAAAGCTATGCTATTGAGCGAATGATATACAACCAAGACCCCTCTTTTTCATTCGGAATGAAAACAGGTTTGCTCTTGGAGAACCAAAAACCTCGTTGGGTTCATTGCCTCAACTAGTTGTCATGCCAACTGCAGAGAGTGAAAGTAAATGATTAGAAGAACTCATTTTGTTAAACTCGGCTGCGCGTGGTGTGCAACAGAATGTGCCGCGTCGTAGAAATGATGCCACTGGTAACAATGAAAAGACTAGTGCTTTTTATGACAGTGGCTCGTACTTCGGGAATACCCTGTCCTATCAGTCATCTAGGTACTGTTTTATGATGTCAACTAAAAGCGCGGCTAACGCTTCGGGCGGTAGTTTGTTCCAATCACCCGTTTCGCGGTGCGAGAAGAAACATGCTGGTACACTTTCGGTAGCCATGGGTTTCATCAGCTTATGTACATCCCCTTTAGATGGTATGTTTTACTTACTTCCTTTTTTTAAGAGTTCGTTGCCTCTAACCAGAGTCGGTGCTCAGGATTGAACACACTAATCCGGCGAGGGAGAACATTGATTTTATGCAGTGGTAAAACTACTGAAGCATCCTAACTTGACAACCTGACGGCTGAAACAACACTCGGTTAGCTCTGGTAGCTATTGCTAAATACTATTGGATGGGCTTGAAAGTATCGTGCATCTGCACGCCATGATCTCATGAAATCAGATGGTTCGATCGTCAGTTGATTACAGCTTGCACAGCTCATTTTTGTTTGGGTCAAACGTGTGCGGCGAGTAGCCAGACAACAGCAACACAGCCTTGGCAGAGGGCCTGGCGGAGTTTTTCGCCTGATAGAGAATTCTCTACCTAAAAGCCACAGAAGCCCATGAACAGCAACGTGACGTGCACGAATGACCCGCCACTAAATAAGGCCGTTTTCTCTTGCTTCTTACTCAGCAACCGTGAGCATGGAGGTGGGTTAGATCCACAAGGACGTACTGGATATCCTCGACTAGCATAGCGTCACTCGAAGGGTGCATGAACCGGTCGCTCAGTCACCGGCTCCTTACACGCAATCTTCCTGTTGCCCAACAGGTAGCACTTAGTTTTGCACGGGCCAGAGTTACTACCTGGAACGCTGGGGATGTCACTTCCCACCAAATTCCCAAGATTCTTCGAGAACCGTTCCTCTGCACACACCACTTATGGGCAGGTGCCATTCGGGACGTCCATCAAACCGGCTTATCCTCCCGCATCAGCATGTAGCGTAAAAGTGAAGCAGCACAGTGAATAGACCTACCGAGGTCGGGAGAGGAAAAAACGCTCTGAAAACTAGCACGCGGAGTACACCGCCTGATTGTACAAACGCACATTGATCAGTCATTCTGATTCGACAGAAAGTGACAACACGATCGCCACTGTCCTCGGTTCACTGCCACTTCTTCCAGTGTTTCCAGCCAATTGGTTGAGGGATTTCTGGACCCCAACCAGAAAGACATGAGACACCTACTTTTCCTAAATTTGCACTACATGTTCTCATCCCCCCCCCCTCTGCTACGTTATCTGTCGACTTCCATGTGGTTTCGTCCACTCATTAGGAAAAACTGAGAACATGGCACGGTACAGTAGATGTGTGTTTGTCATACATAACACGTGCCCCAACCAACGAAGTCTACTAAGCTAGATACGTCGTGATCGAATATTCTCTGAATCGGTACCAAGTAGTCAATTTATGACCTCAACATTGCCCACTCGATCATTCCACCCAGTCTTAGTGATACCACACAAACATCGATGGTTGAAAACCTCAAGACGACGAACATCTTTCACACGCAGACTCCATGTTTCACAACCATAAAACAGAACTGGGCGCATCGCACCGCACCGCAGCACAGCACACACGACGTTCCAACTTAAGTGAAGTATCAGGTCGCCGCCACAAGTGCTTCAGTCCAGCGTACTCTGCTCAGGTCTTCAATATACACGCGCTCACCTCTACTGCCGTGCTCCCATTCGACGTCACGCTGCTGTCGAGGTAAGTGAAGCGGTCGACAATTGCTAGCACCTCCTCATCGAGCATCAAGCTCGGAACCGTTGACGTTTAGTCTTGTAACATCACTTTACACTTTGAAGGTGCAAAGCGCATGCCGAATAGAGCTACAGTTGTTGCGAGTCTGTCTAGTGCACATTGCGCATGTTCTTTGCATTCGAGCCAGCAGACAAAGTCGTCGTCATAGTCTGGATCACGTAGTTTTTTACAATTCACCAGTTCGACGTCCACATCCCGATGATTTTGCAAGGCATTCTCCATTATCTCGTCCATGACAAAGTTGAACAGGAATGGCCAAATGGGACATCCTTGTCGAACACCACTGGTCGTTTCGGATGGGTTGGATAGTTCATCGTAAACCCTTACGCGGTCAGAAGTATAAGACAGAGTACAATGATTTCACTTGGTTCGCGGACTTCTGTGGCATACCTCTTCGGCGAAGAGCACTGGATAGCGCTGTTCGATCAATTGAATCGAAGGCGGCTTTCAAGTCGAGGAAAACCAATGTTATCGGTCGAAGGTGGGTGTAACGCGTTTCAAATAATTGACGAAGAGTAAAAATCTGATCGATACATCCTCGACCTGGGCGGAATCCGGTCTTTTGTTCGCGAACGTTCCTCTCGCGATCCAGTGCTAGACGGCGCAGCAAAATTGAGGCTAATACCTTGGTGATTATCGGAATTAAACTGATCCCGTGATGATTACTACAATCATTGTGTATTCTCTTCCTGAAGATGCGTACAATCAATGGCTCGCCCTATAACAACGGAATACGCTCCTCGTCCGAAACGTCACCGAACAAAGTGGTAAGTGATTTTATCAACGCATCTCCACCCATTTTGAAAAGAACTGGGGGAAGTTCGTAGGGACCCGCTTCTCTTCCACGTCCTAGCAGTCGACTGCTCGATTCTATTTCCACTTCCGATGGGGACTCAGCTGTGTAGTGGATCTCGAGGTCCCCTACCGTGCAAGCGTGATGAATCGACAGAAGTAAGTCTCGATGCCAACACTTTGACAGACCGGTGCCATGTCACGGCTTCGCCTCCGCGTTGTCGTTTCCAGCCAACCTTAGGCTCAGCGAGTAGAGCGCGACGGGGAAGTCGATGGGATGGCATATGTATCACATGTCCCAGCCAACGAAGCCGATGGAGTGATATAGCACTAAGTGGGTACGCGGCACGCCCGGTTCCGTAAATGCGCGTTCGAACTGCGGAATTTCTAATTCGCTGTTGACACGAAACTCGCGAGATACTCCTCAGGCATCGATGGTCAAACACGGACAACCGGTGGACATCAGCCGCTCGAACAGGCCAGGTCTAACAAGCATACGGGAGCACACTACGCACAGCAGCGTTGTACACCCTACCTTTCAGTCGGAGAGAAAAGTCACGACGTCTCCACAGGTGACGTAAATTGCAGAACGCCGATTGAGCACATGCTGTTCGGTTGTCCACATCGTCACCAAATCGTCCATTGACAGTCACACAGCCAGTTAAGCTGCTTCTTAAAATATTTGGTCCAACGGTTGGGCCTTTGCTCTTTGCCACGAATAGGCTCTTCATTTCTCTCGCATATGGTTTCATCGACCGGTGATCGTCGTCCACCGGTGTCCCGAATAAGTCTGAACAGTCTTCGACTATTGCCTGAAGCAGCTGCTACTTAGACTTCTTCGACTACCTTGACCCAACAATTTTCGCCATCATTCTTGAAGCTGGAGCGAAAATCGCATCATAAATAATGCATGGTCCGACTCTAAGTACGTGGACCAGTAGTATCTACAATTCTGGACAGAACCGCGCCACCGGTAGCTTATTGCGACATGATCGATCTGGCTCAAAGTACCTGTAAAGTTAGAGCACCATGTTGATGTGCAACGCGATCTAAGTCGGAAATTTGTACTGGACAAAGACAACCGAACACCTGCACAAACCTGGAGAAGCCTATCCTCGTTATCTGTACTCTGAGCGGAGAAAGCTTTTGTGGCACTTAGTTTGCCAACTTGGGCATTAAATCCACTTGCAAGCACTACAATCTCAGAGCCTTTGCTCCTGTGAAAGAGGGTTGTGAGTTCATCAGAGAACTCATCCTTCTGCATGTCAGAGCTGAAGTCCGTTGGAGTGTATGCCGAGATCACAAACAAACTGCGTTTAACACAGCTATCCTTTCGAATGCCAACTGACCCCTGGAGTCCTGCAGCAAATAAACTACTATTAACCGGGATCCAGTCTAAAAAAGCAGTCTCAGCCTTTTCAGCCAAGACTATTCCTATACCATGTTGACCCACAGCTCTAGCTGCTTCGGCTCCTGAGGTGCGCAGGAAATACCTCGATAAGGATACCAGGAGCAGTTAGTTGAATTACACTGCTCGAATCCTGAATACGCGTTTCAATTACGCAACAGACATCAATCTTAAGAGAATCTAATGTGAGGGCTAGGCACGCCTGCTGACCGGGCTGCATGAGTGTACGCACGTTGAAGGAGCCGAGATTCAGAGGCTGACAAGGCTTGAGGAAATGTGACTTACAAAATAGAGGATCATTCACAATACTATTTGACAATGAACTGCTGCGAGTATCGGGCGTCTTATCAGCGGAAGCACTATGGATAGGTAGAAGGGGGCAAAGGCAGGTGGTTGGGGATAGAAGACAAAGGTTGGATAAAAGAGGGAAATCTGAGCAACACCCCACTAATCACTACTCACCCCGCTCGATGCAGTGGACATCACGATCCTGATTATCCTGAGCGACGATCGATGCAGTATGGAATTCTTCGTATTCACGTAATTCATGGGAGACGTTGGATAGGTACTGCCAGGGTGTCCAGCCGCTAAACAGGAGAACGATTAGGCTTCTCAATCAAAACATTTAGTTCTAAGGAGAACCTGTGTGCAAGGCAGCAAAGTGGCTGAGTGGAAGCCCACTTACTTGTATCGACTATTCTTCCACTGATTTTACCGACTGAGTTGCCAGGTTAAGTCGACTCCCAACATGGATGATCAGGAGACCATTTTATAAGTCTTTTACCCAATAACCTTCCAGGTTTGATGACGTGAGCCAACCTGTATAGGCCGTTGGGTGTCAGATGCGCGCAAGCCGTCACACCGCGTCTAGGCGTTATTTCGCTGCGTCCAACAGTTTGTGGGACTGTACTGTTATCAGTACTACAAAACGCAAGCATACCTCTTCTTCGGTCGTCACTGATTTGAGACCATTTTGAAGACAAAACTGAATTTATGACCCTCAAAGGTGTCACTCTGTTCTTTTTCCGTTCTCCACTTTTACATTCGTAAATTTAACGAATTTTTTGTTGATATGACTGAGTACCCTGGTGATGCTGCCATTAGGACCAAACCTGGCAATACGTTCCAATTATCTGAACTTGGTGATTCGTTATCTTCTATTATTCAGTGGCTCACGTGATCACATTGATCTCGTAATGTATCCAAATGTAATGGCATTCTACTTTCACTTGCCAAGGAAGGATATCTATCTTCGAACGAAAGTAGTTGTTCTTTTTGAGATCTTGACAACAAGGTAATACCCTAAGTTCGGGCAGTGAATTATCTTATCGTAACCATTTCGCACTTGGTCCCAGCACATAATACATTCACAGAGATTAGAAGACTATCGTTTTATAATCTATACCCGAGATCCCTACACGTTCACAAAGCCTAACTTAACGTTTTCTGAATCCTTGCGTGATGCCACATCTCATTTACCGTTCCCCTGTCATCTTTGTCGGTCATCGAAAGAAAGACTTGGTCATTTTGTGCAGGTCTACCAGTTATATTCAGATTCAGTGGTAGCTCTCGTTTTCATGTAGCTGATTTCCCCACACAAAAGTATTTTCTCCATGCGGAAAACTTTGCACCCATATATTATCGGACTCGACTGTATTTTTTTGTCCATTCACCAAGTGTAAATATAACTTGTTCTACTCCCGGACAACCTCTCTCCGTCTGTTTATCCTTCCCTATCTCAATAACGTATTACTGGTGTCTGGTGAACTCAAAAATGCTTTGTTTTAACTCACTTTGTCATCATTATTATTACCGCTGCTTGAGCCAAGTATTTGTTCTATTCTTATTTAATTATTCGAATACACAATGAGTTTGTCCAACGATTAACGTACCGACGAGCATAATGCTTGAAATCTATCCCCTGGGATGAATAAGGTCATGATTCGACTTGAATTGACTAGGAACCTACGGTAAACGGAACCAAACGACTAAAGTTCCTGTAACAGACCTTAATAGGGTGGCTCTCATCCAGTAGCCTGGTGACCTAATAGGGAAACGTTTGTTAGACACGACCTTCTTGCCACAGACCCGTGCTGCGTTCTTGATGAGGTTATTCTGGAGTAGGTGCCTAAGTGCATCCTCAAAGCAACCAGTATCACTCAAGTACTATACAAATCCTAACATGTGAAAATCTGAGTTCGGTTGTCTACCTGGACTTACGGAATTGTGGAGAGCCTTTTCAGGATCCATGGCTGAAACGTGAAGCAAAAGCGTTACCGGTGGAGTATGCTGGAGCAGTGATCTTCCGTGGATGACCGAACGTATTCAATCTGAAAGGGGAGAAACAAACATCATGAGCCCAAGGCTAAGTAAGTGTCTCAACGAGTTCCTATACCTACATAAGTCAAACACTCCAGTGAAGAAGGATAGGAACTAATGAGGAAAGACTGGAATATGCGAAGCCAGGGGTTCCAGATTTAAACTTAACGACAGCTGGGATTAGCATCGAAACGCTCCAACTGATAGAGTCAATCTATTGTTAAAGTGAATAAATTATAGTAAACTGCTGGAAGACTGAAGGTTCAGATCGAGGGCTCTCTTCATTTACCAAGCAGGATAAGACTGTTCTCACAAGGATACTAGAAACTTTTAAAATAGATATGCGTTGGCCTTTAAACACGTATACAAACTAAATTTCAGTGATAACACTCCGCAACCCAGATACATGCTCGGTTTCTCGGTCCACTTTTCGCATGTCGGACGATTTGTTGTTTAGTGCTTATGGTGTTAAGAAGTCCAAAAAGAAAAACCATTTTTTCTCAAGTAAGCCATTATTCACCTCGGGCATGCCAGGCCGGAATGAATAATCAATAACCAATAATTTATCGGATCACACAAGAAGTAAACCATTTTGCTATTCGAGCAGTCATCTACAGGAAGACGCAAATTGGATCGACGGATCAACAATCAATCCGGCAAACGCTTTTATCAACCTAATCGCCTCAACAGGGCTTGAAACTAACTGAATGCTCGAGTTCGGGAATGTTTGATTAGATACCACGTAGTAATCACTCTAAATACACGATCGGTTTGGCGTGCTGAGTTGTCGTCTTCTGTTTTGACATAGCGGGCTTAAGCGATTGGAGTTGCGAGCTAAGATCGAGTAAGCGGGTTTCCCATTCAAATCGTAGAAAAGAACTTGAAGATCATAACACACAGTCCGTTCAGTTCATTTAAGCATCAACCTTGCACTTCCGTTGCAACATCGCCGCATCGTCATGTCAAGGGCAAACAGAACAGAAACATTGTGGGAGAGAGCCGTGACAAAAAGTAATAAACGGAAATCGTGAAAAAAAAAAAGAAATTGAATGTACCTACGCCACTGGCCGCGACACCTAGTCATACTACTAAATGACTACAACCATTTTACAGGCGGGCCACGTGGATCTCAACCCGGAAGTCAAACACGTCCTACTTGTCCAGGTCCATTGGTTAAAGTTCTCATACCTCTTTCTTATGATGTGTTTGCGCATGAGTGCAGTGGAAGGGGTATACACCTCGTAGCCGGAGCACTGCTGGGGATAACCGGCAGCCAGATACTCAAACTGCTGTTTTCCACAAGTCTCCGAAGGTTGCAGCCTTTTATTGAACCAGCCGGATAATAGATGCTCAAGTGTCACCTAGGCATGTATCGGCACGACTTTCGCTGGATCGCAAAATATGATCGGCAATAGAAGCGCAGTAGTCGAAACTAGGCTACTCACTAGCTTGAATGAGAGCACAGGTTGATGTATCGACTGGCGAAAGCTTAGTTTCATTAGGCACCCGAATCGTTTGGTTCGGGAAGCACTGAACTCAGCTGCTTATTTTGATTATGCTGGGCCGAAGCCGTTTGACCTTGGAAATCGATGAGCAGCTAGGGCAACCAATCAATAGGAGGGGAGCAATATGGATGTTACTAATATATCACGCGCGTTAAAAAAACAAACTCGAATTAACAAGGAGATAACTAGAATAAATCGAAAAGTAAGTTTTTTTCGGAAATAATATCATTATCGTTATCAGCCCTTTAATATCGTGGAAACTGTTCTGTCTCCCCAACAGAGGCTCAGAGTGGCAGAGAACCACATAAGGTCCCAACAGGTCATGTGTGGTAACGAGCCATGTCAGGCTGATTCTGGTATCATTCTGAGCGTGAAGGCTGAACATGCACTGATTCACTAGACCTCAATCGGCAGTCACTTGTATGCAGTTCAGTTGGACGGTTTCGTACGTGTCAACAGCAACAAACTGAAACGTCAATGTCTGTCGTGTGTGTCCCAAATGACTGTAGCTCCCCATGATGTCTCAACTGATCTACAGCGTGCGCTCAACGAAAAAAAAACGGTTACTGCTGCCAATTTCAATGTTCAAGTTGGAAGCCTGAACGAGACGTAGAGGCATATAAGAGAGCGATTAGGCGTTCAGGCTGATCAAACCGATAAAAGTGACTGACTTATCCAACTACATTCCGACCCAGTAGGGCCGCTGCCTCCATCAAAGGGTAGCATATATCTTCTTACTTACGTAGACCGCTTCACCAGATGACCGTTAGCTGTACCTTTGCACAATGCAGCTAGCGAAACAGTCGCCCAAGCTTTCTTAGAACACTGGGTAGCACCATTTCGTTTTCCAGTCGTGGTTACCACGGACCGCGGCTCGCATTTCGAGAGAGACTTCAGTAGTTTCCTGCAACGTTTAGGCACCCGTCGCATTCATAACACAGCCTAGCACCAGTCAGCAAACGGAACGGTAGAAAGTTTTTGTCGGCAACTCAAGGCAGCTTTAGCAGCTCACAAAAACCCAGGGTGGCGGGAATCGCCACCGCTAGTACTCCTTGGTTGCCGCAACGCCCTGAAGGCCTATCTACAAACCACATCAGCCGAACTCACATTCGGTTGCACGCTCCGACTTCCTGGTGACATGGTAGCCCCAAAGTTAATAGGCACTTCTGA
Organism: Fasciola hepatica; assembly: GCA_948099385.1. Lineage (NCBI taxonomy): Eukaryota > Metazoa > Platyhelminthes > Trematoda > Plagiorchiida > Fasciolidae > Fasciola > Fasciola hepatica. The sequence continues at coordinate 2,285,623 of CANUEZ040000151.1, forward strand.
CTACGCCACCAGATCAACGCACCAGATGCGTAAGTTGCACCTTCCCGCGGCTCGTGAACAAAACACGACGGTTTACGTACACCCACACCGCCAAGACTGTATACACATTTTCCTTAGGACAGAGGCACGCGCTGCTCTACAACCTGCCTACTTCGGCCCCCACAGGGTCCTACGCCGCCTAGAGAAAACATGCGTCATCGACAACAACGGCAGGGAGGATACGGTTACCATGAACCGACTTATACCAGCTTTTTTGGCCGAACCCATTCCGTCCGATTTCATCTCATCGCATTCTGCAGGACCAGTATCCGTGTCCCCGGCTCCCCATACGCCGACCATACCAACGCCGGTAACCTAGTTGGGTGGCTGTCCTGACACAGCTCTCAACACAGAATCCCCTCCATTGACTTCCAACCGCGGACGGATGATCAAGAACCCCGTTTGTTTCGTAGATACGGTATTTTTTATTGCTCCAAATGCTTTAGTATGGTCGGGGGCTGGTGTCTCAGGCTCCCAGATGGCTACTCGTCCTGAACGCCTTTTGAAATGTTCCCTAGTGACCGTGCGTCTAACACAGCTTCTGCTGAGGGAGTCCTACTCACCGTCTTCTCGTGGCGGAGGTGTTCCCACTAAAGTGAGAGGACGAAAGCGAATGCCCGGCGCTCTCCACCGGGTTGGCTGAATAATAGTCAGTCTAAGGGAGATGGTTAAACCCTGATTCCAAACCAACCACGGGTGGCGTATGAGGCGTGCAACGGTATGCTCACCGGCATCTGTGGCAGAAAGGTGCACTGAGCAACCAAGATATTTGGCCTCGTCCGAATGAACCGAGGAATCAGTCACCGGCCCCCAGTGGGTTACGGACCTCACGTTTCGTCCTGCTGCCTTGCGAGTTAAGCTTTCAATAGCTAAAGCCTCCGGTTGTGGATCCCTAATAAAACCACCGACTTTGGTTTGGGCAACCTGGCAGTATCGCGTCCGCAAACAAATCATGGACTCGGACTATCTACCCTTTCCCTCGATTGTACCGTGTTTTGTTTGGCACACAGTCTGAAACCAGACAAGTGTGAAATATATATATATATATATATATATATATATATATATATATATATATTCTATGAGTAAACAACAAGAAAACCCTAGAGGAAAATTTCTTTCTTAGCCACCGTTGTTGCTCTTCATTCGAGGATGGTTTTCTACACTGAGGCAGTTTACCATTTCCTTTCTATCGCTAAACAACTTCGTTAACGTTCCGCTCACCCGTCAATTCCGAACACCATCACTAAAAGCCTGTTGTTTTGAAGGAAACTCCCGCCGCTTTCAAAACACCCGTTCGCTAACGACTCGAACCCGGCTGCACTCTGTCTTCCCACTCATCATCCACTGCGCTCGCATTAGGTACCCACAAGCAGGATACATGAATTACCGATAAAACCGACCACAACGCCCCTTTACCAAGCCAAACCTGTACTAGGTCATTCACTGGGGTGAACGGAGAGAAAACTTCACTGACACCGTCGCCATAAACACCGAACAATCCCACCTCCCGCACTGAACCTAAGAGGTTTACCGGGCTGGGTAGCCAGCTACGGCGGTTCTCCAATGTCTCGCTTCAAGTGCCAACCGTCACATGCTACAGCATGTAACTCACTGCCCTCTCTTTTGCGTTCTTCTACATTCTTTCTTGGGTGACCCATGTCGTCAAATCATTCTTAACTCAAACAAAACGGTTTTAATCGGTTGTTTATTTCTATTTTCAAAATAACACATTCATTTCGGAGTAACCTGACACGTTTCTTGTGCCGTTGTATTTGATCTGCACGTCAGGTGGCCGGATGTCATCCACAGGCAATACCACCGGATCTGAGGACTCTGGAATTGCGGTCCAAACCCACGAACGATTTCAAAGTTATAAGGAACTGCAACGTTTATTTATATTGCTGACGTTATCACGTGCGACATACTCATCCTCTTGCCAGATTCATAAATGAAGCCCTTCTCGCGGACGGTCTTCTAGGAGGAGGCCTTTATAGCGATCAGCCGATCACACCCTATCTATCACTTGTTCAACTGCACGTTCCGCGCACGCGGTAACCGCTAGCGCTACTTCCGACACACTTCCTCGGCACAAGCCAGCGTCCGGTCTCAGCACTTAGGCCCCCATGGGACTCCACGGTCTTTTCTCGTTGACCTCCTCGAAGAAAGCGGTCGTAGAAGCTGTTTGCTCTCTGATAGAACAACCATGTAAACGTACCCTCAAGCAGCGAAACAAATGGGGTTTTTCGCAAACGTCGGCCGTTTTGGACTTAGATCCCTCAGTTTTTGATCTTCATTCCTCTGGACTATATAGTTCAAGTATCCCCATAGGGGGCACTCAGGGGACGGTTAGGTCAGGTCGCAAGTTCTCTTGTAATGCCTGCGGGCTATTGACTAGCGTTAACGTGTTTGGTGCATCAAAGATCAACAAAAATAAGTTTCCAATCCCTTTGAAGATCGGTGTTGATTGTAGCGCAGGTTGGTATTGTTCAGTGACTTCTGATCGCTGAGCGCTGCGCATAAGGCTCGTGGGGGAGCTCTTTAGGCTGCGATCAGCTTTGTCTTGCCGGAAGCCGGAGGTATTCGTACCTATTTACATGGCCATAGTACGACCTCACTTAGAAGGTAGAGTGCAGGCTTGGTCACCATTCTACAAAAAAGACGCCGCCTGCCTACAGAAAGTCCACCGTCTCGCCACGCGAATAGTTGAAGGGCAGAGGGGTAAGACTTACGAGCAGAGACTCTGTGATCCGAATCTCTTTTCGTTGGAAAGGAGAAGAAGTCGAGGGGATCTCATAGAAACGTTCAAGGTAATGAAGGGCTTTTCTGGCCTTAGACCAGATAGTCTATTCCAAGTGGCCGTAGATTCCAAAAGAAGGAAACATGAAAAGAAGCTGATAAAAGCCCGAGCTTGTTTTGTGCAGACAACCGATTGTTCTTGTCTAGCACAAATTTCCGACACAGTTCGTGTCGCACAGCGACATGGCGCTCTAACTCTACAGGTACTTTGAGTCAAATTGATCATATCGCCGTAAACTACCGGCGGCGCAGTTCTGTTCAGAACTGTAGATCTTACTGGTCCACGTACGTAGAGTCGGACCATGCATTAGTTTTAATGCGATTATCTCTCCAGCTCCGTGGTCATCGTCGCAATCCGCAAACCCGATTAGCCGTGCAACGTTTGTGTGATCCAGAAGTTTGCACCCGTTATGAGCAGAAGTTAGCACATGAGCTAGGATCCACGGAGAACAGTAATGTAGATGAGCATTGGGCTCATATCAAACAAGCGATGCACGTGGCAGCAGGTTTCGCCTGTGGTCCTCGATCCATTGTCCATCAAAGACACTGGATTTCGCAAGAGTCGTTGAGTATAATGGAGCAAAAGCGTCAGCTTTCGAACCGTAAGGAGATGAATAAGATGCGGAGAAAGCTACAACGGCAAGTTACGAAAAGCCTTAGGAATGATCGCGAAAATTGGTGGGTCAAGGTTGCCGAAGAAATGGAAATAGCAGCTGCTTCAGGTAACAGTCAAAGACTGTTCAAACTTATTCGTGACACCGGTGGACGGCGCATCCAGGTCAGTGAAACGATTTGCGATAGAAATGGAGAACCCATCCATAGCAAACAGCAAAGGCTTGACCGTTGGGCCGAATACTTCAAGGAACAGTTTAGCTAGCCGCACGCTAGTGTAGTTACTCCCGTGTCAACAACTGCAACTCCTTGGGTGGTATCACTTCAGCCCCCAGCAGAAGCAGAAGTAGAGTCATGTATTCGATTACTAAGGCGGGGGAAAGCGGCAGGTCCCGACGAACTTCCCCCAGTTTTTTTCAAACTGGGTGGTGAAGCGTTGACAAAATCACTTACCGCCTTGCTCCGTGACATTTGGAACGAGGAGCGTATTCCGTTAATATGGAGCGAGACATTATTTGTTCCCATCTTCTAGAAGAGAATACGCAATGACTGTAGTAATCATCGTGGGATTAACTTAATTCCAATAACCAAGATATTAGCCTCGATTCTGCTGCACCCATGCCCACTCGCAAGAGGAATGCCCGCAAACAGCAGGCTGGATTCCACCCAGGTCGAGGATGCATCGACCAGATTTTTACTCTTCACCGACTACTTGAAACGCGTCACACGCACCGCCGACCAACAATAATGCTTTTCTTAGACCTGAAAGGCGCCTTCGATTCAGTTGATCGAACATCGCTTTTCAGTACTCTTCATCGAAAAGGTATGCCCCAGAAGTTCGTGAACCTAATGAGATCATTATATTCTCATACTTCTGGCCGCGTTAGGGTTTACGGTGAACTATCCGGTCGGTTCGAAACGACCAGTGGTGTTCGACAGGGATGTCCTTTGTCTCCATTCCTGTTCAACTTCGTCATGGACGAAATGATGGAGAGTGCACTGCAAAATCTTCAGGATGTAGGCGTCGAACTAGGAAATAGTGAAAAGCTATGTGACCTAAATTACGCAGACGACGTTGTCTTCTTGTTCGAATCCACGGAACATGCTCAGCGTGCACTAGATAATCTCGCGAGAGCTGTAGCTCCATTCGGCATGCGCTTTGCACCTTCAAAGTGCAAGGTGATGTTACAAGACTGGACGTCAACAATTCCGAGCTTGATGCTCGATGGGGAGGTGCTGTCAGTTGTCGACCACTTCACCTACCTCGGTAGCTGCGTGACGACGGATGGGAGCACAGTAGTAGAGGTGAGTACGCGGATATCCAAGGCTCGAGCGGCGTACGCTGGACTGAAGCACTTGTGGCGCCGACCTGATACTTCACTGAAGTTGAAAGGTCGTGTATACTGTGCCACTGTGCGTTCAGTTTTGTTGTATGGTTGCGAGACTTGGAGTCTGCGTGCTGAAGATGTTCGTCGTCTCGAGGTTTTCGACCACCGATGTTTACGTAGTATCGCTAGGATTGGGTGGAATAGCCGAGTAAGCAACGATGAGGTCAGAAAGCGAGTATTGGGTACTAATTCAGAGAACGTTCTGTCACAGCGTATCCGGCTTAGTGGACTTCGTTGGTTGGGGCATGTGTTACGTATGTCAAACACACGTCTACCGTATAGCGTCCTATTCTCCGTTCCTCCTAGGGAGTGGAAGAGACCACGTGGAGGTCAACAGATGACGTGGCAGCGAGGAATGAGAAAATGTACAGCAGACTTAGGAAAAGTAGGTGCTTCACGTCTTCGTGGTTGGGGTCCAAAAGATTCGTCTACCAGTTGGCTGGAGATACTGAAGGATATGGCAGCGAACCGCGAGCAGTGGCGATCGTGTTGTCACTTTCTATCGAATCAGAATGTTCGATCGGTGTACGTTTGTACAGTTAGACTGTGTTTTCTGTGTGTTGGCTACTAGGGCATTCTTTTCTTTTCCCACCCATATAGGTCCACTCCCTGTCCATCTTGTATATTCATACTTTCTAATTCAACGTGCAACATGGTGAGAAAGGCAGTGGTCAGTGGGGCTTGCCCTACTGTTTAACGCTGTACGATGATGATGAGCTAGGTTGATGGCTAGACAGCACTTCTTCAGCAACAGGGTTGTGAACAGTTGGAACGGTCTGCCTGGTGGAATGGTAGACCTGCAGACCGTCCAATCCTTCAAAGGTACCCTTGATCGCAAGTGGTTCGAGATATTACCTCGTAGTGAGCCTTGAGTTTATCGACTAGATGAATGACGGGTAGCACTGTGGTCCTTCTGAAGTATTATTTAATAGACTTTTTCGCTCATTGCATACAGTCTCAGTGAACCCTCACGATGTATAATGTCTCTCACAGTTGATGTGCAATGAGGTTTTCCGTTTCCCTCTCATTTTTAGCGGGGATTCGACGAAATACACTCGGCAGTGGTGGGTGTATAGCTGGTGAGCATATCATCGAAGGAATTCTGGACGCTCGATTGGCCATGGCCATAACCTGTCTTCTGCAAATTGAACTGAACTGAACTGAGCTTGGCATTGAGGTTGCAAACGTTTTATCGCCAATCGAGGTGACCAAAATGCCAGGTTCAGCTATCAGAAGTCACTGAACGAAAATTAGTTTTTTTAACCTTATACGATGCGTGCGTCTAGGGGTCTGTCGCTGACCGTCTCCTGCGTGTATCTTTCGGGGTACTCAGCAGTACGGCTAGAAACGCCTCTTGTATAAATGTATCAGTTTTCCGTCATATATCCCAGAGGCGAACTCAATGTTACTTAAGAACAAGGAATTGAGCGTCTCCTTAGGTGACACTCGGTGAACGGTCAAGTGCGCTTTGCCGTGTGGGTGGGAAAAAGCCCAACGTTTCCATTCTTCGCCCGTGAGCTAACACTCAACTATCTAGAAATCAGTCTGAAAAAGAAAAAATCTCAAAAATGTATAGACGGGTCCACACACTTACATTACCAGGACACCAAAATGGCTGCCAGGGACAAAAACCGAGTGCCGGTGAGATCAACCCGCCAGCTGACCCTAAAATGACCTTGGGATTTTAAAATCTGTTCAGTTCAGTTCAGTTCGCACAGGACAGGTAATGGTCACGGCCAATCGAGTGTCCTAAATTATTTCGACGAAATACACACCAGTTCGGCACCCACATCCACACAGTGCGCTTAGTCGAACCCCCGAAAAAAAACGAGAATGAAAAGGAAGTCTTGAAGTACTACACGGATTCGAGGCTTTGAGCCCAATTGTCCCGGTTCTTGAGGAAATCGTTGATCTTCTGTAGGATTCACCGAGCTTAAACGAGAGTTAAAAGAAGCGAAGGGGGGGGGGTAGGCAGCGAAAACAAGATACACATAACCTCGTGCAGTGTCACATTGAGTGGGGGTGCGGCATTCATGAACATATATGCGATAAAAGACAACTTATTTGTTTGTTTTTTTGACAAAGGGAATTATCGGGAAAGGCCCAGGTAGAGGTCTAGCTTTTTCTTGAAGATAGTTTTGTTCTGCGAGAGAACAATATCTTCCGGAAGTGCATTCCACAAAGTAATAACCCTATAGCTAAAAACGTTAATCCTCAGTGAAGTGCGTGGCCTCGGTTTGAAAACTTTTCTGCTGTGACCACGGAGAGAAGAGGCTGGACAGACGGAGAAGAAGCAATCGCTTTGACCTGTTTCAAAAAGTTGGAACATCAAAAACAGATCACCTCTTACTCGTCTTACGTCAAGGGGATAGAGGTTGAGGAGTGGGAGGCGGACGGGATAAGGTAGGTTGGATAGACTTCTTACTGATTTAGTGGAGGTCTGCTGAACTCTTTTTAGGATCTCACAGTCTCGGACAAGACGAGTGCACTATTTGATAGATCAAGAAAAGAAGAGGACCTAAGACCGACCCTTGGGGGACCCCAGTTGTTACTGGGGAGGGTTGAGACAAAACATTCCCGACTTTAACCACAAAGGTGCGGTCGGTAAAGAAGCTACGTAGGATGGCCAACATGAAGCCTGTGATCCCGTATGTCTGCAGCTTATAAAAAAGAGGGGCATGGCAGACCTTATCGAAGGCCTTAGAAAAATCGATGAATACAGCGTGTGAGAGCTGGGAATCATCATAGGCTTTCGTTAGACTATCCACGACAGTAAGCATATTGGTGTTACGAACGTTTGAGCAATGCGTAGCCAAATTCGCAACGGATCCCGAAATCAGAAGACGATTATCCGTGATATTCTACGATACTAGATTATTAAAATAAACAATGACATAAACAATATACAAACCTCAATAATACGATCACAAGGACTCAACAACGAGAAACCGAATAGCAGCGTGTGAGCAAACAGCACGTGCGTCACGCAGGTCCTGAACAAGGATGTGCCAAAGTAGCGCTCTGGGCGCGAACAAACAACAATTGGTCCAGAAAAACAACCAGTTCGTAAGGACAAGTCAATAGTGTGTGGAAATGAGTGATGTTGGGAAAAACACTGAATCGCGAGAGGAAAAGGGGGATTTTCCACGACCGGCTGTTACACCGCCCACCAAAATCCTCCTGTATCCTTGGCAGAGTCAAAGGTTTGGTATAAAGGTACTGATTCTTCCTACCTGCCTAGGCCCTGCTGTCAGTGCGCGCGTCTAATGCTCGTCGTCGACGTTCTACTACTGGTCGCACCTAATCCATTGGATACATAGACGTGAGGCTAGTCTACATCTTCCACGAGACCAAATTACCGATGGCGGGCGTGAATGGTCGCATAGACGTTGTCCTCGTAAGGGGCCGTCCGGTCCAGGATGTACGTGCTTGAGTATGTGTGTGTGCGCGTGTGTGTGTGCCGGGGTTACAATGAAATCACAGGTATGACTACACATCAAAGGAGGACTTTCTGCAATGTCAACAAAAGACCGCGTGGCAAGAAGACGAGTAAATGTAGCATGTGTGTGTGACCTGAGCTCCGCTACTTCCACATATGCAAGGGCATTCGGTAGCGTCAACAAAGGCAAACAAAGAACACTGTCACATGTATGATGGGTTTACGGGATGTAGAGTGCGTCGTACGTGCTAGTATGTATCGGGATGTATAATGGAATCGGACTCATCACCACATATCGGAAAGAACCTTCTGTATTGTCAACGAAAGGACCGCGAGCACCTTAACGTGTTTGACGGAGATTGTGTGGTATATATGGTGTTTCTTTATCCACCTCGATTACTGGTGTGAAAAAGGTTTACTAGGCCTCAGGGTTATCAGCTCCTCCGTCTTCGCTCTCGAGTAGGTTAATACTGCGTATGTCACGAATGAGCACCCCGTTAGCTGTCTTCACCTTCACCGTTCTTATCATTTCGTCAGTGCTTTTGATGGTTTCCGTAACTACTCCCAAAGACCAAGCGCTGAAATGTGCGCGTTCGCCGGCGATCATAACCACGTCCCCAACTTTGAATGGTCTTGTTTTGGCCAGCCACTTCTGTCGAGTCTGCAAAGCCGGTAGGTATTCCCGTAGCCATCGCCTCCAGAAGACCTTGGCCAGATAGTTTGCTTGCTTCCACCCGTGGAGGTAGCTCCCACGAAGGTTTACCGGCCCTTGGAAACCCTCGTTCGACCTTAGCGTCAATAAGTCGTTTGGGGTGAGCGCCAGGTGGGTGGGGTCGCCGTTCATTACTGGAACCAGGGGGCGGTTGTTCAGGATTCGCTCCACCTCAGTCATGACGGTGTTCAGCGTCTCGTCGTCGGGCGGCTGCTGCTCCATGATTGACAGCAATATCCGTCTGGCGGACCGGATCATGCGTTCCCATATGCCGCCTCGGTGACTGGCCTGTGGGGGGTTGAAATGCCATCGTATGCCGTAGGCCACGGTTCGATTCTGCAGTTCGTCCCTGTTTATGTTCTTGTGCCAACGCTGCAATTCCCGGTGAGCGCCCACGAAGTTCGATCCATTATCTGAGTATATATCGGCCGGTACGCCTCTTCGGTTGATAAATCTTTGCAAGGCCCGTAGAAACGAATCGGTCGTCATCGAATGTGCGACTTCTAGGTGTACCGCACGTGATTTCATGCACGTCATGATACATCCGTATCGCTTTTCTAATCTTTTCCCGCACTTGATCCACAAGGGCCCGAAATAGTCCAATCCGGTGTCACTGAACGGCCACCAGCCCGTAGTCACCCTGCATTCTGGTAGTGGGGCCATGAGTTGTTTGCCTGCTGTGGCATTGCGTCTCCTGCATTGCACACACCGTCGGATTACGCGTTTTACAGTCTCTCGTCCTCTCAACAACCAAAGACGCTTTCGGATGACGCTCGTCACGTGACTTTCCCCGGCATGTCCCTCCCTGGCGTGGACGTGTTGAATCATTAGCTCTACTACAGGTTGTCTCGCAGGCGGCAGCATAGGATACTTTGTGTCGAAGTTCAGGTGGGCGTTGGTCAGCCTACCATCCACCCGCAGCAGTCCGTCGATGAGTTTGGGGTTTAAACGCTTCAGCTCGCCTCTTGGAGATGGCATGTCTTCATAGGCCGGCCCCACTTCTTCCACCCTCTTGAGTTCTCGGGCGAAAGCCTCGCGTTGTATCATTCTGAAAATATCGTACTCTGCCGCTTGTAGCTCATCGGGACCTATCGGGCCGACCGGTATCCGACCTGAGGGCCGTAGCCCTTTCATGACTAGTAAACTTATCTTGAACCTGGTTAGCCAAACTAGCGAACGAAGCGTCTTCATCCAGGAAGAAAACCTGACCAGTCGCGATAAAATGGACGACGCTTCGACGACGTTGGTTGCTATCACTACGCCTTTGATCTCCAGTTCCAATTCCGTAGGGTTTTTTAGTTCGAACACGGGCCAGTCCTGTTTGGGCAATTGCAGGAAGTTTGGCCCTCTCGTCCACGTGTCCAGTTGCCTGAAGTTGTTCGCACCTCGGGAGCACAGGTCGGCCGGATTATCGCCAGACCTGACATGACTCCACTGGTGCGTGGCCGATTCATCGTGGATAATCGTGAGCCGGTTAGCAACGAAAGTACTAAACCGGCTCCGGACGTTGTTAATGTAGTAAAGTACTATCGTTGAATCCGTCCAGAAGCTCACCGACCAAATGTAGAGATCGAAACATCTCTTCACAGCTTGCACCACCCTGACTGCCAACACGGCTGCGCTGAGTTCAAGGCGTGGGATTGAGACCGACTTCAGTGGAGCAACGCGGGCTTTGGCGAACAGGATCCTCGTGGTATATTGTCCATCTCCTGTGCACCATCGTCCGTACACCACAGCTCCATAACCGACTTCGGATGCATCGGAAAAGGCATGTAGTTCTCCAGTCCGTGTCGTATGGCCAGGGGTCAAACATCGTGGTATTCTTATGTCCCCTAATTTCTTCAAGGTGTTCAGAAATTCTTCCCAGTCCGGCCGGTCCCCTCGGTCCAGTGACTGGTCCCAATCAACTTTCTTACGGCACAGCCGCTGCAGCAAGATCTTCCCGGGTAGCAGCCATGGTGAGACGAAACCGAGCGGGTCGAACAAACTTGAGACGGCAGATAGTATGCCACGACGGGTTATTGGCAGCTCGGGAACGTTCAGTTCGAAAACAAAATCGTCCGTTTCTGCGTCCCATTGTATCCCTAAAGTGCGCTCGATAGGAAGTGGAGAGCCGTCCAAGTCTCTTACCCTTTCGGCCTTTTCGAGATACAAGATGACCTTCAGCACTTCTGAAGCGTTCGACATCCACTTAGTTAGATGGAAGCCGCCCTCTTCCAGCAATCTCGTCAGACCCCTAAACTGCTCTAGAGCTGATTCCACATCATCGAATGACCCAAGGTAGTCGTCGACGTAGAAGTTAGTGCTGACGCTTTCTACCACCGTCCGATGGACTAGATCGCCATGTTTGTTCGCTGATTCTCGGAGGGCGTAGTTTGCACAAAATGGTGACGATATGGCTCCGAAGGGGTGGACGGTCATCCTATAGTTCACCACTGCGTTGTCCCGGTCGCTCCCTTCCCACCACAGGAAACGCAAAGCATCTCGTTCTCCTACCGGAATCTTCACCTGATGGAACATTTCCCTAATGTCAGCAGACAAAGCCACTTTACCCACTCTGAAACGGCACAAAACATCGATCAGTGGTGTGGTCCAGTCAGGCCCCTGTAGTAGGCGATCGTTTAACGAGTTGCCCTGAAACTTGGCCGCACAGTCGAAAACCACGCGCAGTTTATTGGGTTTCTTGGGGTTGATAACCGGATGGTGAGGCAGATACCTGATACCCCTTTTGCTGTCGGTGTTAACAGGCACCTTTTCAACGTAACCGAGGGCCTCGTTTCGCTTCATCAAATCCGCGTATCGTTCCCACAGATTCTGGTCTCGAATGAAGCGTTCCTTTAGTCGTAGTAATCGTTGGAGAACATAATTTCTGTTGTCAGTCCACGGGTCGACCGGTGTGCGCCATGGGAGGGGAACCTCGAACAGTTTTTGAGGCCTCTAGTGCCTTGCCGCACCGTTTGTAGAGCGAAGCGATCCTCTTGAGACAACGTCGGTCTTTCGTCTCCAATGTCATGAAACTCCTTTTCATACAGCCGTTGCAGATGATACTCTATGCGGTCCGTTTCGGCGGATAAGTAATTCACGGAACCGCGTACCCCTACTGGACCGTATAACATCCATCCCAGAGCCGTGCGTACGGCATAAGGTGCCTGGCGGTCGCCCACTCTTTGGTCAAGCACCCAATGCGCCTCTGGCACGTCGCATCCGATGAGGAGATCCACCTCATCATCTTCCCAGCCTACAACGGTTACATCCTGCAGGTGGGGCCATCGAGTCAAGATTGCGTTCACCGACCTTGGTGCTCGCATGGGGAGATCCGCTAACGTGAATGCCTCCGTTGGTTCAATTTCCTCGTTAGTGTCTAGAGAGATGAGTTGCAGCCTTAATCTACCGGCAGTCATTACCTGTGTTCAGCCCACCGTGCTCACTGCTAACGACGTCGCACCTTTAGCCAGTTGGTGTTTGTCGGCAAACCGCTCTTTCACTAAAGTGGTGTTGGATCCACTATCAACGAAAGCCAACGCCTTGACTATCCCAGTCGGAGTCACTACTCCCACGGCCGCTACGCCTAAACGTACCGGTTTACTGGCAGATTGTGAAGTTGAACAAATCACGCTGGGCTTGGCAATCGCCTCGGATATGGTTATTCTCGCCTGATGCAGCAGCCGATGGTGTCTGCCCGTGCAGCCCTCGTAACCACATCGATTCCTTGTTCTACAGACTGCTGCCCGGTGCGTGGTGTTGAGACAGATGAAACATGCTCCTGCCATCCTCGCCATTCCCCACCGTTCGTCTATTGTGGCGTTGCCGAACTTGGGGCATTCTGGTAGGCCATGGCTAGTACCACAGGACCTGCAATTTGGTTTCGCCGTAACATCTCGTGAAATGACGTGTGTGTTGGTCCAAGGCTGGTACTTTGGATATTCCCGTACAGGGGTTTGGACTTGGCTAGTACTGGGCTTGTTTGCTCGGTTGCTGTCCCGGATGAGTCGGCCGAATCTGCTGTCAGCTATCTTCGTTTGCCTGTCTAAGTATTCAGTCGGGTCTTCGAAGTTGGCTTCTCTGTCGCCTCGGCTTATCCGTTCAGCTTCTTCCGCCCACCGACCCTGTAGTTCGGGAGAGAGGTGACGGACTATGCCTTCCAAAGTGTGCATGGCGTCCAGGTCAGCCCTGTAACCTAAATGGTCGACGGCTATTGAGCAGTTCTGCATCTTGATCACCAGGTCGGCCATGGTGTAGACGTTGCCCTTGGTTCTCTTTGCCTCTGCCATCACGCCCTCTATTAGGTTACGGGCTACTTTGAAAGGTTGGCCAAACAAGTCCCTCAGAATCTTTCTTGCCCTAGTGTAGCCTTGTTCTGGATCGAGCATGGTGCACCCGTCGATAGCTTCTCGCGCTCGGCCTCGGCAGTAGTGAGTAAGGTAAAGAAGCCTTTGCCCAGGGTCGGTTACCTTGTTTTCAACGAACGTCTCAAACTGTTTGACAAACTTGCAGTATTGCTCAGCTCGCCCGTCGAAAACCGTTAACTCCACTCTAGGCAGATCGATCGATGGTGGTTTGTAGTCGGCGACCGGCGTGGGGTTCCCTACCTTATTGCACTCTAACCTATCGGAGGTGTCGAAGTCACTGGTCTCATGCTCTCGCTGTTTCTGTGTACACTTCTCTGCTTCATGCACCTGTAGTCTAGCCGAAAGTAACTGTTGCTCTAGTTCTAGTATTCTCAGCTTATATAAATCGACATCCTTACGATCAATATTGCTTTCAATAACACATGAACTAGCACTGACAGGACTAGGCGATCTAGCACTAACTAAAAAATCATATGTACCCAAAACCTCCCCAGAGACTTGCCGTATTACTTCCTGTCCGGATTCGACTGCTTTAGATCCTTTTCTTGGCATTTTGCGTGATTTTTCCTCGTTCCAAATAGATCTATTGAGTATTGTTACGAACGTTTGAGCAATGCGTAGCCAAATTCGCAACGGATCCCGAAATCAGAAGACGATTATCCGTGATATTCTACGATACTAGATTATTAAAATAAACAGTGACATAAACAATATACAAACCTCAATAATACGATCACAAGGACTCAACAACGAGAAACCGAATAGCAGCGTGTGAGCAAACAGCACGTGCGTCACGCAGGTCCTGAACAAGGATGTGCCAAAGTAGCGCTCTGGGCGCGAACAAACAACAATTGGTCCAGAAAAACAACCAGTTCGTAAGGACAAGTCAATAGTGTGTGGAAATGAGTGATGTTGGGAAAAACACTGAATCGCGAGAGGAAAAGGGGGATTTTCCTTGACCGGCTGTTACAGTTGGTGAGGCATGATCTGTCAGGAAGAAACCCATGTTAGGACTGGGAGAGGATCTTAGTTGTATGAAGATGGAAAAGAATCTCACTCTTAAGAATTCCCTCAAAACTTTTGCTGGTAATGCTAGTGAGGCTTATAGGTCTGTAACTAGAAGCAAGGTGTCTACTACCCTTCTTATAGATGGGTGCGATCACTGCATTTTCCAGCTACTGGGGAAAACTTCATCGTCAACACATCGCTGGAAAAGCGAGGCATAAGGAGCAGCTAATGTGTCCGCGGCTTCCTTGAGAATACTGGAGTGGATTAGGTCAGGACCCATGGAGCAATATTGGTTGAGCCGTCGGAAACCTTGAGCGACCGCACCAATGGAAATAGTGACGCGATTAAGGGTAGTGGTCAGAGATATCTGGTGCATTTTAGGATGGGAGGATATGGGTGTGGAGCTAAAAACTGTACGGAAGTAGGAGCTGAATGCCTCGGCTACTTGGCTAGGGGGAGTAATTGGAGATCCGGCACTATCTTTGAGAGCTAATGGCGTCGGAGCTGTACCCCTAAGACGGCGCATGTACTGAAAGAAAAATGCCTTATTGGTCCGTGCTCGATCAAGTACAGATCGTTGGACTGCATTCTGATAGGACCCAATCTCGTCTTTGCATATGTTCCGTATGATCCTGAACTCTTCTGCATCACGGGCAAGGCCTGTGGCTCTATATCTGGCAAAGAAGCGTGCGCGTTCACCTAGAATGCGCCTAATGGGGCGAGGGAGGGTTCGCTTAGCGGTCTGTGGGCGACGGATTCTGGGGACAAATAGCCTATCATTTCATCGGAAGAGTTACCTGGGTTAGTTTAATTTAGCTGGGAGCGAAAAAATACACAGACTTGGTCAAAATTGGTCCTTTTGAAGGATCTCAAAATTTTAGTTTCTGACGGAAGAGGAGGCCATTTCACGATATAATCGAATCCAATGAGAATGTGATCACTTTTGCCGAGGGGCAGCAAGTAATGTACCACATCTATTAGGAACCGATCATGGGTGATGACCAGGTCTAGTAGGGGCGGGGCTTGGCCTGTGCGATATCTAGTCGGATCGCTTACGTTCTGCACCCATGAGTTTTTCAGTACGAGATCAAGGAGGGGTTTACCGAAAGTGATATCCGGGGCATCAGCTCTTTGCCAGTTTGTGCTGGGAGAGCTGAAGCCACCAGTGACTAACAGATGGGTGAAGTCTGTGTAGCTTCTCAGGGAGCCTGGTAAGTCTATGAGACCTAGGCTATCAGCTGAGTTGCATGCGGGAGGACGGTAGACAACACCAAGCAATAGGGTGTCTGTCCTAGAGAGGCTAAACATAGCCCATAAACAATCAATACATGAAAAGGTTGGTGTTGTCAGTAAGGTGGGAGGAGGGATCGAATTATCGTAGTATATGATGACCCCGCCGGCACGACCTCTACTGGAGTCCTGCCCTACTGTGAAGTATCCCGGAATGGATATTTCGGCATCAAGTATGTCGGGGTGAGCCAGGTTTCCGTGAGGGCTAAGATCTGAGGCTCCTTATCCACTGCAAGCTGCCGAAGCTCCGGGATCTTATTCAACACACTCAGACGATTGCTGTAAAAACACGTGGGCACATGCTCAGGAGTTGTTGCAGAATCGCCAGAGGCAGATGGTTTTGGGTTTGAGGAGTGGGAAGGAGGGGGATTTAGGGATGGAAAGGAGGTCCTGGGAAAGTCGAAGGCTGAAGATATTGGGGGGGGGGGCTAGAGGGTAAGCAGACTGCTGGGGGACCAGTAGGTTTTGATGTCTAGTAACCTGGGGGGTATCATACCAGGCGGACGGTCTACATCCTTCAGTCTCCGAAAATGGTGGGCTACTTTTTGTGGTTTGCCCTTCTGCGCACTGCGTGATGCCCTGTTCTGAGTTTTCTTGTTGATGAGCTTAGTTTTCATGACAGCACCAGATATATTTTCCGGTGCGTTAACCTCCTCACTGCTTTTTTCAGTAGAAACAGGTTGCAGGTTCATGTCTGGGCTCAAGGATGAGTGAGTCTCGTCCGTTGAAATAGTCTTATTGGCTATGATGGGGCCTGGGATGCATTTCGTAGGCGACAGATGTTTAGTGGCACTAGGCCTACTACTGTGAGCACTTTCTGCGACGGGAAATGATGTGAGTAGGGAAACGAGGGTTTGTGGGCATGCAGCTTGATACTCAAGGCGAGTAACCTGGACGAATGGCAGCTCTCTGAGCCTAGGATCTGCTTTTAGTGGAATTTCTGGCTTAGCCTTCTCACTGCGGAGCCTCAGATGAAGTGGTTTATCAGTGGATACGCCCTTGAGCCCTTTAATTTCCTCCTTGAGCTTTGCGGCCGAGGAAACAACTCGTTTGGCTGCATCTGTGGAACCCATTTCAACGAGAATACCGTGAACCCGGTTGGTGCGT
Organism: Fasciola hepatica; assembly: GCA_948099385.1. NCBI lineage: Eukaryota > Metazoa > Platyhelminthes > Trematoda > Plagiorchiida > Fasciolidae > Fasciola > Fasciola hepatica. Next base: position 2,302,366 of record CANUEZ040000151.1, read on the forward strand.
TTGGTTACCAACCGAGTGGACCGAACTTTAAATGGGAAAGGGAGCTTAAGGCGATTAAACACCTGGGCGTAGGTGTCATGAGGGTGATCTGAACTGAGAAAGCGGCCCCAAAGGATGACTCGTTTGGAGCAATTCTCGGTATCTTGTAAAACCTTGGCGGCGTCAAGAATTTTCTGCTCAGAAACTCTACACACCTGATCGGCTGCCTGGGACACCGGGAGGGATTTGATTACCAAACTCCTCAGGCTGGTCAGCTCATCCTCAAGGGTGCGGACGGTGGCCCTTAGCTCAGCTATCTCTGCAGCCTGACTTTGGACTGCACATTTTAGTGCATCTGTTGGTAGCGCATTATGAAGGACCGTTTCGTCCGGATTGAGGAGTGAGGCATTGGCCACGGAGGGGGAATCGCACTGCCTCATGGGGAAAGTAGCCTCATCTGAGCAAGCGGTTATATCAATGGTGAGGGGCATTGACATTATTCAGGATCCAGTCAGCACAGACAAAGATAAACTTAAATGGATGGGGACGAGCTGTGTGTTCTAAAAATTTCAAAAACAGCTACACTCACTGAGGGAGAAGACAGCACCGCTGGTGTACAGACGACCTAAAGATCTGGCGCATCAATTGATCGGCTGAGGATTGTGAGATACTACAGGAGGATCTCCAGGCTCTAGTCAATTGTTTGGCCACCTGGGTTCTACCGATAAACTTGGACAAAGGCACGAGCATGAGGATTGGCGGCCCCAAAGATACTTCCGGCTACTGCCTTGGAAGTATCGTACTCCGTCACATGCAGAAGGGAAAGGACCTCGGAGTTGTTGTCGCCAACAATCTGAAGACAAGAGCACGCACTGAGAGAGCGTGCTCCTCAGAGTGGGGGACATAACACACTTTCGAGCAATGCGTAGCCAAATTCGCAACAGATCCCGAAATCAAAAGACGATTATCCGTGATATTCTACGATACCAGATTATTGAATAAACAATAACACCAAAGAGATACAAACCTCAATAATGAGATCATAAGGACTCAACAAGCGAGAAACCAAATTGCGGCGTGCGAGCAAGGAGCACATGCGTCACGCAGGTCCAGAACAAGGATATGACAAAGTAGCGCTCTTGGAGCGAACAAACATCAATTGGTCCACAAAAACAAACAGTTCGTAAAGACACGCCAATAGTGTAAGTAAGTCAGTGATGTTAAGAAAAACACTGAATCGCGAAGGTTTTAGGGGATTTTCCACCACCGGTCGTTACACCGCCCACCAAAATCCTCCCGAATCCTTACCGGAGTCAAAGGACCAACCGAGTGGACCGAACTTTAAATGGGAAAGGGAGCTTAAGGCGATTAAACACCTGGGCGTAGGTGTCATGAGGGTGATCTGAACTGAGAAAGCGGCCCCAAAGGATGACTCGTTTGGAGCAATTCTCGGTATCTTGTAAAACCTTGGCGGCGTCAAGAATTTTCTGCTCAGAAACTCTACACACCTGATCGGCTGCCTGGGACACCGGGAGGGATTTGATTACCAAACTCCTCAGGCTGGTCAGCTCATCCTCAAGGGTGCGGACGGTGGCCCTTAGCTCAGCTATCTCTGCAGCCTGACTTTGGACTGCACATTTTAGTGCATCTGTTGGTAGCGCATTATGAAGGACCGTTTCGTCCGGATTGAGGAGTGAGGCATTGGCCACGGAGGGGGAATCGCACTGCCTCATGGGGAAAGTAGCCTCATCTGAGCAAGCGGTTATATCAATGGTGAGGGGCATTGACATTATTCAGGATCCAGTCAGCACAGACAAAGATAAACTTAAATGGATGGGGACGAGCTGTGTGTTCTAAAAATTTCAAAAACAGCTACACTCACTGAGGGAAACGACCGCAGCTCTGGTGTGCCGCAATTCAGTTCAGGAAAGCCTCATAGCACATCAACTGCGAGAGACACTATGCATCGCGAACTTTCACTGAGACAGTATGTGTAATATGCTCAGATAGATCGCCACTCCCATCTCCATCCGTGAAAGTGTTGATGCTTGGTGACGCACTTACTGAGCTCCGGCTAACCGAGTTTTCTTTCTGTCTTTGCGGATCGTACACGTGCAACCCCCACGGAAGACAGTGCGTCCCGCATACTACGAATGAAATAAAGGAAAGCATCAATTAAAAAAACACCTTAGACGAACTACACTGCTACCCATCATCCACCAAGTGAACATACCCGAAGCCACCTGCAAGGAAATATCTCGTGCCACTTACCATCTAGGGCAAATTTGAAGGACTATTATTCCACCTGGCAGAATGTTCCAGCTGTTCACTACCCTGCTGCTGAAGAGGCGCGATCTGTTCATCAGCCTAGCTCGAACTTACATCGGCTTCCTTTCGTGTACCTTCTTCCTGTTATCTAAAGGAACTTAGAATAAACTATCCGGCCCAATGCCAGAAACTTGAACGATTCTAACAGATCCACTCGACATCTACTCCTTTTCAAAGATGAAACATTCAGGTCACGGGGTCACTGCTCGTTGAACTTTCCCTAAGCCGGTGGGGTCCTTCTTTTAAAAAGGTAACATTAGAGGAAACGAGGAAAACGAAGAGCTTGTCCGAAACATCAGAGAGTTAATCCATTCGTAGCAGGAATCACCAATGAAAATGCTGATGATTCGAGCTCGAAACTACATACAAATAGCAAAGTAGTTTGCGGACCACCTCGCGCCAGCTATTCAGCATTTTATTCCATTTAGTGCCCTACAACTATTCTACTCGACCCATTTTTCCTGACCAGTTGTAAATTTACTGAGTTTCAGTTTTTTATCCAGCTGGCACATAGATGAGAAGGAAAAATTCACTAAGATTTCAGTTGGACAGTTCATGTGGGCTTATTAGGTGAAATCACGTCACAAATTTTGAACACAGAAAAAATCTGAAATATTCTGATAGGTGTCAGTATTCAATCAATTCCCGCTTTCATGTTTGTTTAAATATTGCCTGTCATACACTTGCTTTGCTAGCTGGTTTATAATCAGAAGGTGATTTTTAGTTCTTTCAAAAAAATTGGTGTGGTAATTTTATGTAATTCCACAGTTTCCTGACCTTTCAATTTTACGCGATATCTCACTGTCATTTGAACGCTGCATTATAACACACGGGGGCAATGCTGTTTTGACGAGAGTAGCACGTGTGTGATCTGCAAAAGCTCAAGAGAAGGAAAACTCCATGGGCCGAGGCCCGCCCGGTAAGTGTATCAACAGGCACCAACACTTACAATAAACGGACAACATGATGGCAACCCCCTATCAGGCCGTTACAGCATCTACTTTTAAATTCTGATCACAGGTTAGTAAACAAACTTATTTTAAACAGTAGCTTCAACAGTTTACTGCCAGAGAAAAGTAGTCTCAGCTCGTGCGGCCGAATGTTTTACTCTGGAATGTCTTCATTTTGATCGCGCGTCTAACCGTCTGCTTTGGTGTTCTGATGAAGATGCCAATCTCAAATTGTGCTGCGGGATTTGGAATTGATTACTTATGGACTGTGCAAATAAGGACTGTAGAGGAAACCTGTTTTACTCGCAGATAACAGAAAGTTAGTAACAAAAGGCACTGACGATATGCTATAGGTAGTTAGGGTGAGAATAACTACCCCGTCCCGAACCTCAGACAAATATTTTCGCAGAAGTATTTTGGATTTCGTGCTTGAGACACGGAGATTTGGACCTTTGGGTTCCACTGCTGAGTATATTTGGTCGCCTACTTGAGGGTTACATATATTTTTACCTTCTGGAAATTTCAATCTAGTACCGTAGAAACCACGAACCAGTCTTGTTCTGGTTTTGGGATTCCTTTGAACTGGCTACGCGTTGCTGGATTTGCGAGAATGGAATTACAGCACTCAGATGAAACCTGGACAAAAAAATCATTGGAAATGCCTGGGCAAGGAAGCACTGAACTTATGAGACAACATTAATTAGCTCGGCGAGTCTCCGGGGATGGTCTATGTGTTATTCTGTGGAAAATGTCAAGTCTACTAGTCGTCAGTGCCAGGTCATACATTTCTAATCGCGACGAGTCTGATGATATTAGTACCTATAGAATGAAAGTGAATCAGCTGCTGTTGGCCAAAAAGAAAACAGTCTCTTCAGCAAGGAACTGGTCTCAGCGAGCCAGCAGGAAATCCATGTAGTTCGCGATAGCGACATCAAAATGGCTACTTAATCGATGGACATGAACACTTGAGACCTCCTGAAACTACCTAGGTTTTAGCATTCGACCCGCCGAGGTTGGAGCTAGCCCCTTTCGATGGCCCCCGGAGCAATTTTTCAAGCTCATAAAGATTTATGTACTTAATACTTTGCTGTCTCGGTAGGGCCAAAAGTGATATCGAAGGCTGCGCGATGCCTGATCCACCAGTGGGGTTATTCAAGGCAAGCGGATTCCTGAAAGGTTTGTTTGGACAACCATTCAGAGTTTCCAGAAACTCGATTGACGGTGTTTTAGCCGAGGTAGAAAGGACCGATGGCAACTCTGAATCACTGTCAAATTGGGTGATAAAAATGCACAGTCGCGGTATAGCGCTACAGCATTTAGGATACCAGTCTGACCTGAATGCGTTGCACACAAAAGAATGCATTGTTCGATGTCTACCTATTGGTTTTGCAGAGACACTGCATGGGGGAAGCTGACAAAATAAATATGCTTGCGAGAGAACGGTGTGTCACACCGCGGGTGCTACTGCAAAGGACTCAGAAAACGGTCACACTGAAACATGTGCCCGCTATTGTTTCTATTTCTAGAGAGAGCACTGCCGTGGAATTCGTTAGAAGAGAGAGAGTCCACCGCAAAGTCCACTTCATTTAAAAATATTAAAATTGCCCCCGACGGAGCCCCTCTGCAGAGGGAGGGCCTCAGATCGAGTGCCTGCAACCAAGTACTCCCACCACCCTCTGATCCAGTGCCACCGAATCCCCCTGAGAAATTTTCCACTGTAAAAAACTCGTCACCACTCCTGCTGACCAGTGTACCAGCGCAAAATGTGGAACTAGATTCGTCCCGTTCACTTCTGACACCCCAACGTGCCTCTAAAAGGCTCCATGTCCCACCCCAGTCTCCAACACTGTCTACCCACAGCCGAGCAATACGATCCTCTCCTTTGCCAGCTGCCATTCACGCTCTGGTCCATCTGCCAAACGAGCCAACAAACCGCCAGATTCCAGCGAGCCACCCCGCATCGACCAGCCAACTGCAACTTTGTCTCCTAGCGCTTTGGCCACAACGTCACCCTCGTCATCTATTGCTCCTAGTGGCCAGGACCTCCTCTGAACTGACACCGTCTCGCTCCCATCTTTAACGACAGTCGACCAATGATCTCTGGCGCTTCAGCTAACCGGCCCCATTACTCATCCACGTCCTCCACCATGGCCGTACTTACGAAATCGCGTCGTCCACCCTAGCGCCAGCCCACCAGCGCATTTATTTGGCCCCCCGGAGCTCCTCGTAACCAACTGCCATATCCCACACCCACTAACACAGACGCCGCCGTTATCACTTCCACAGACGCAGTACCACATCACAAATTTTCCACCTAATGTACCGCCTCCTCCGTTAGATCTACCAAACCCGAGCCACGCAGGACGAGTTACCAGCACTGTTGCTAACCGGTACCACAACATACGGCCCGAGCCTGCCTCTTTTCCGCCCTATGGTAAGTCCCATTTTACCCCTCCTCAACTTCAACATCCCCTGCCACCTCACCATCCAAAATCGCCGTATTCTACTCCGACCCCACTGCATACTATGCCAGCTGACCATTCATACCGAGGCCTCTTTCATCAGCTGCCCTTTCGCTACTACTCCACCCCTTCACACTCTTTCCGAGGAGCCTTGTGAGGTGCCTGCCGCTTCAACAATCTCTACCTTAAACATCATACATGTCTCATTCAAGTCTCACTTACCCTACCATTCGTCATTCTCCTCACAAAGCCGCTATCAAAGCCATGTCTGCCCCTCCCCTACTGCTCTCTACCCACGTACTGACCCCCTAGAATCCTTAATAACTCTTCCCCGATTTACACGTGATTTGCCCCTGAGGTCCTATCTAGAGTCACCATACCACCCTCCAGATCTATCATCCCGCTGTACAATGACCCATCAGCATCCAGTGTTAACCTCTACTTGACGTCATGAGTGTTTAGCCCAATGTAAAATCTGCGGCGATAAGGATAGAACAGTTCAAGTGGAAGCAGTAACTCACATCCAGTCCTCCTGAATGGGTGGCCCGCCTATTGGTCACCGCCATCCCATGCACACTCCGGCTACCAAACCCACTGACGACTCGAAGCCTCCCACAGAAATGATTTCCATAGCACTATTAAACTCTCGTTCCACCTTGAACAAGCTTTCCGATATGAAACGACTGACTGTTGTACACAACTTCGACATTATCCTGATCACTGAGGCTTGGCTCACCGAGCACACACCTTCTGGCCCGATATCACTGATCGGTTATCAAACCTTCAGGACTCAACGAATCTATCGCAACGGTGGAGTTTGAATGGGGTAAGTTCAAGAGGAGCCTGTCTGCCACCCTACTGGAAAATGCCGTGTTGGCAAGTGTTGAAGATTCTATATAGTTTAAAATTTCTTTATCCCAGATGACCATAGTTTTAGGTTTTATATGTCGACCCCCCAGAAGCGACACTTCCACTTTCAACCCCATCAATAATGCATTCAACTGGAACGCTGACCTGCCATTTGGATGTAAATTTATAGCAAACGACTTCAATGCCCCGGGAGTAAACTGGTTCTCCTTTCCTGCCCCCTACAAAAATTTGCAATTCGCTTCATGCATTCGCCTGGGCCAGGGGGTCCAAAGTGTAAAACAGCCTACCAGAAAGAATAACACCCATGATCCTTTATTTACCCTGGGTCTCACAAACGTCTCCACCTCCGTACTAAAAGACCACACAGGTCGTGACCATAAAATCGTCGGTTGCAGATTTCATGTCCAGCCAGGTAGCCTACCATGTAGCGGTCCCTCCTTCCGTCACCTTAAATGGGACCAAATCCCCTCCCAAATTCGCTCCAGAAACTGGGACGAGTTATTCTTAACAGCAAGTCCCCAGTAGGCAACTGACCTCCTCTACTCAAGTTTATACTCATGCATCGAAAACATTTCACGCCCCATTATCAGAATGATCCATTCAAACTGTTGCTGGCTTTGTTTTTCCATCTTTGATACTCTCGACTTTCATATTCTGAATTCGTGAATATTCCATCTTATTGAGTACCGTGTTACATCATGATCATGCCCTACAGCGTGCATCTCGACCATGGCCGAGAAATATACCAGTATTAATATTATTCTTATTACTATCCGTCCAGACCAGCAGGTTGCCATTTAGCCGGGCTAAAGCAGAAACACGACAAGCTTCAGCGGCCGTGCCAACAAAATAGAGATTTTTCTACAGTCTTCAGAATGGAACGCCTCTCCCGCGAAATCCATGGCAAGGCCCGTGACCTACAACTAAGGCAAGAAGCCGAGGCATAACGCCACCCAAACGAAGCTCAAGAGCTAGCCAGGCTGCACAGGGCTCGCGCCACACAAGTAACTCGATGCTTAAAACAGATCATCCATTCGAATAGTCTCACAACTCACCTCGGAAGATAGCTGACACATTTACCACATTCTTCACAACCACCGTGGTCTTTAGTCCAGCAGGTACCCAGCAGGCCACTCCTATCACAAATTCCTCACTCAGTTTTATCACGGTTACCACTACATATATAAATAGATCCATCCACACCTTCAAACCGACCCACTTCCCGGACCTGACGGCCTACCATCAACAATATTCGCTTTTGGAGGCCCGGATATTCCCCTCCTAATACTCAACCTATAAAACCTATTGCTGCAAACCGGGACCTTCCCCAGCCAGTGGAAAAAATCTATTATTATCCCCAGGCATAAGAAAGGCACAGTGCATGACACTGCCAGTTAACTCACTATTATTCACACATCGATGATCTCGAGGCTGCTGGAAAAAGTTGTGAAACATTACCTGACCGACTACCTCTCTGCACATAAACTCACCAGCCCAAGACAGCACGGATTTCTCACATCACGGTCGTGTTCAACCTGCCGACTTGACTTTCTGAATTTGGTAACAGCAGCTGCCGGCAAAGACAGAGTGCTGGTCATCATCTATCTTGATATGACAAAAGCCTTCGACCGAGTCTCACATCTGCTGTTGCCCAACAAGATTAGAGGATACGGGGTTGAAAACCCCTATTAAGTTGGTTTAAATCTTACCTAAAAGACCGTCACCAAGATTCCTGCATCAACGGCTGGATGCCAGACTCCCATCGGGTGAACAGCGGGGTTATCCGAGGTAGTGTTCTAGGACCACCGCTGTTTTCACTATATACAAATAATATTTGCAATGTCATCACTTATGGCAAAATTTTATTGTTTGCCGACGATATGAAGATAGTCTACGAATTCGAACGAGGAAATCTACCTGTGGCACTGAATAACATCATGGTCGACGAAAAGTCCTTATCCTCCTGGTGTGATCGCTGGAAAATGGAATTTTGAGTGAAAAAAGCAGTTATCTCACGCTGAACTGCAATATTCCTCATGATGCACTTAAGATTGGCGGTGTCTCACTCCCATATTCCCGAACAATGAGACCTCGGACTGCAATACTTTTACGCTTTCAATTTCTCTGAACACACTTCCTACATAACTGCACGGGCAAACAAGTCCCTTGGCTTGTTGCAGAGAAATTTTCTTCTCACGAACAATGAGTTAGGGATATACAAAACTCGTATTCGTCTAACCCTAGAGTTCTGTACACCTGTGTTCTCAAATATGCACAAACGTGACATTATCGACACTGGAAATGTAGAGCCTCGATTTACCAAAAAGCATTTAGGGCCTTCTACGAACCCGAGTTACAGATAGCGGTGTACACTTCTGTGGCTTGATCCTGCGTGGCATAGGAGGATAAAACTCAACCTTGCCTTTTAGTTTACTTTGCTTCAAGAACAAGCTGTATTCTCTAGCCACCTTCAGTTCAGTATAAACTCGACACATCAGCTGCGCAATAGGGAACACCGTCTAATGATCCCTACTTCTCGGAAATCCCTAGGGCAAAACTTCTTCAACCTAAATATGAAACTTTGTGGAATAAACTCCCAGAAGATATCCGTTTCTTTGATTCCCTAATTATATTTAAGTCTGGGCGACACGTAGGGCTGGACATCAAAAACTGCTCGCTCTTATAAATCCCCATATGACTATTGATTGAGTTTACGAGGAAAGCGTTGGATACTAAACAGAGCCCTCGATAATCTCTAAAATGTGCCACAGTGTACGCCGTAGTTGCCATCACCTTGGCGTCAACCTACCAGGTTACAATGGCTAAACATTGTAACCCTCATGACTGAGGCCAGTGCCTCTGAAGTCGTATTTGAATGTGTGTAATACCACTGGTTGCGTGGATGATAGTCATTCAAACATTCCCAGTGCTAATTTTTATTTAGTCTTCGCATCCTTCTCGAACAAAATATGCAGTGACTGTCAGACTCCTTAACCTTATTCTTGCCTCATTCATATAAACCTAACCATTTCATCATTATTTTCGTCATATATTATCATGACCCACAGCTGGAACCACGTCCAGACTGCAATCCCCATTTATTTTAGGTTCGTCGCCTCCCGCTATCTCAGTGCTAAAATAAATAACCAAGGGTGCCACTTTGACTCGTACCGACAGAGACCCAAGTGGAACCTTTCATAGCAACTGGGACTGCAATCAAGCCACGCTGCGGGAAGTGCCCCCAACTGCCTATCAAATCATTAGTGCTGTCCAACTCAAAGCCTCTCCTGCCGATATCACCTTTGCAACCAACACAAGTAACAGTTCATGCGCAACCCGCTAAAGTACTAGCCATCAGTTAGCTTCGTCATATCTCACCACACCCGGTTGACTGACCGACACATATCCTTTACCCCGCCAGACGAACCATACCCATGGGATATTTTTCATTACCAGTAATGACGCTGAATAAAACTGAAGCCAAATGCGTCAATACATACATATACATAAACATTTGTCAGTGAAACAGCATAATAACGCTTGAATCCATATGGAGATTTCTGGCTTCAGTATCCGTTGCAACATTTTATCTTTCCCCCGAAACCGTAGCCGGCTGGATATTGATCCTCCACTTTTCCGGGACCCTCCAGTTGTGCTTTTCCATTTCTGAATGGTACAGATTACTGATCCCGAAATTGAACTCAACTTCATATGGACTGCTGTTCCTCCCACATTCACCAGCGTTCCCAAGTCCACTTTCACGAAATAGTCTCATGTCTCCCTGTTTCAAAACTCCCTCCGTTTACTGAACCCCGGTTAACCCGTCACTCAGGGTTTGCATCATCTCCACCAATTGCTATTCTCCTCGCATGCATGGACTTTCCCGAGAACACTGTACAATTGTTTTATTCCTTCTTTTTTTCTTGTTCAAAAATTACTCCGTTATCAGCACCTTAGTAAGCCCCCATTTTCCTTGGCTTGCATCATTCCCCCTCATAGTGCATCTTTAGCAATGTGTTAACGATTTTTCGGCATCCTCACGCTGCAACATGCTCAGCTTGAATTCGAAACTGGCTAGAAATTGCCGAGAAAACCATTATTAGAATGATCCATTCAAACTAATGACGACTTTGCTTTTCTGTCGCCGGTACTCTTGACTTCTATCCTTAGAGTTTGTGAATATTCCATACTATTGAGTAACGTGTTACACCGTGATCATGCACTTGAGCGTGCTTCTCTACGGTAGCCGAGAAATATGTCACTATTATTATTATTATTACTAATATTATTATTATTAGTATTATTATCCTGGTGCTTCCTACTTCGTTCTTCTCTGCCTCCTTCCTGTATCACCTGAAGAAAAATGATCTAATTGATCATGTCTTACTTGTGTCTCTTCGGTCATTGCTCTCATCTCCTGCTCCGTACATTGCTGGCCACAAGCATTCTCCGTGTGCCTTTCAGTTTGGTCTGCTTTTTATGTTCCACCGATTGTAAAACAATGTTTGGTCACGACATTCCAAGTCGTTTGGTCTGCAGCTTTCTGATTCGTCTGATCCGTCACCACATGTCGCACCTGCACTGATCAAATAATTGGACCCATTCGCACCTGTCCTCTTTGATCAAACCCTTCCCCTTACCTTTTTTATGAACTGCTCCTCACAGTCGTCATTACTTCTGTGCTTCCGCTTTCCTCTTTTTCTTTGTCTCTGTTGGTCTGCCATGATCATCTGTCGTGAAAATAATTCTCCACCATATTCCAAAGTTAATTCTACAACCATTTGATCTAACCTTACCTGCCTCTCCCTGTGGCTCGTAATTGGTTTCTGGGACCCCATCGTTATTGCTGTTGCTCTTCTGATATGTATACTTATACGTATGTATACATAAATGCACTTATGTGTATATGCGCATTTGCTCTGCTTCTTGCAGTTCCTCACCGGCCATTTTTCTTGCTATCATCCTGCCGACCGCCATGCTATGCATCCATTCCTTCTACATCTGTGCCTCACATCTACCGTATCTAATCCTCCTGAGTCATTCTTGTCATCTGATTCACTCATCACATCTTACCTTGCTCGCTGCCTGTTTTACGATGAGTTTTGTGCCCTGTCCGCCGACCATCCACTGCAGAATACTCATGCTTCATTGGTATCTAATCCATTGCATTGCACCTCGCAGCTGCGTTTTCCTGTACCGATTTCTAGCCTTTCTCATGTATATCAGTCGGCCTCCAGATGTCCCCAGTCGAACCAGTCATACTCCCCATTTGACCTTGGCTTTTAAACTCACCGAGCGTCGACTTGAATCCGCCCTTTGGTTCACTGGGACTACCTACTTTTTCATTGGTTTGCATACTCTTATTATACTTTCACCCCACTTTATTCCACCTTCTGAGCCTTATTATCCTACGTTTTCATGCAGATTTCCACACTTTCACGAATTTTGTCTGTCCATCTAGTCACTTGTAAAAACTTGATCATGCACCTGGCATGCTTCGGCCGTGTCCGAAATACACCAACACAGTTGTAATATTATTGTGTTTTTATCCAACCACTTCTTTCATCACCGCTTTGACAACCACAGTCCAGGAGTGTAGTCTGTTTGGTGTATCATACATTCCGCCCATATCCCGCTGCCGAACTTTGCGAATATATTCATCGGTTGTTCCGTGTATTTCCTTTCCGGAACTGTATTCCGACAGATCGTCTCAGACAATTCCGGTCCTTGATACATTTTTTTTCTCCACGTGAAGTCTCTGCTGAGAATTATCAGTATGTAAATACTTACCTGTCATTTAATTGATCATCTCTCTTGCAAGCCACATTTCCGCCAATATCGTAGCTACGCACCACACATCAATTTATAGCCAGTTCCCAGTTTCATGTTGATGCATAACATTCCTTTCTCCTAAAAGCAAATAATCTGCTTAAAGTCTGTGTTTGTATCCGGCCACTTCTTTCACCATCAGTTTGGCAACCGGAGTTCAGTTTTTTGTCCACTTGTTAAATAACTGGCTCAATCGATATACGGTCACTGAACTTTACAACTGCAGTCCTCAACTGATTTTTCTTGTTCTTTGTGTGTAATGCCACTATTTCCATCGTCTAAATGTACATCGTAACCCCTCTAATACATTGCAAAGCTCTATTTCTTGATTTCGTTTCCTTCGGGAATGTTCGTTTTTCACGATATTCATGTATCTGTCAATCCAGTACGGTTCTCCTGCTGGACGGTCTTCTCCCCGTGGGATTTGTGTGTGTCTTTATTATTCTCCATCCACTCCACACTTTGGCAGAATAATTACACTCTGCCTTTGGCCGGCTGCACCGCCTGACCTTGAGATTAGATCCACCGGGCAGTACCGCAAAAATGTAATTGAATGCCTTCTCTTACATTCAGTCGCTTGCTCAAAATTGTTCAGTCCGGCTGTAACTCTCAGTTAGCTTTCAACCTTGGTGTTTGATCTTGCATTGCAGCGTGATTCGGAGTTATCCAAAATGAACTATTACTATTATAATTTTTAATTATACGCGAGTAATTACGTACAAACCTCAACTGTAAGGCCACATCGATTGACAACGAGGACCAGAGCTCAACAGAGGTCAGTGTCAGGTACCACCGTCGCGGCCGTCCGAGTTCGAAGAAAAAATATGCCACGGCACGTGAGCAAAATATAAACAAATGTTCAAGTGTATTGATTGATGCACGCTGCACCTGTTCGAGGGTCAACCAGAAAAAGTGCATAGTATGAGCAATACAAGTGTATGACAACGGTTAGGGTGGATTTTCACACATGTACATTACACTTTCCATGAAAGGGTCAGAATACAAGGAGTGGATACCGGCACTGATTTGCCCTAACCTACCTAGACCCTGAAGTCAGTCATTACGTAGGTGGCCATGGGCCTCATTTATTGCTGGACTATAGTAGGTACGCTTGCAGGTTTTTCTGAGGGTACGCCCCGTTCATCGATGTCCTAGAGTTTCATCTGAAGATGACACGACATTATTGGTATGGGAAAAAAGGGCTTCGGTGTGATCGGGATGGGCAGACAGATTAGGGAATGTGGGGGAAAAAGACCTTTCGTGTCAGAGTAAAGTACATCGTAAAATGAAGAGTGAGAATTTTTGATGAAGAACCGAGGTGTCTACCGGGTACCCGAAAAATCAGAAGGCTCAACGTGTGGTGTAATAATAATAGTTTATTTCGGATAACCCCGAAGCATGCTGCAATGCAAGATCAAACGGTACAGTTGAAAGCTGAATGAAAGTTACAGTGGGACCGTACAATTATGCGAACGCGATTGAATATAAGAGAAGGCATTCAAGTCAATTGCTGCGATACCGCCCGGTGAATTTAAACTCAAGGTCAGGTGGTCGATCCGGCTGGAGGTAGGCGTAGTTATTCTGCCAAAATATGGGGTGGGTGGAGAATGGTACAAAATCACACAAATCCTACAGAAGAAAGACTGTCCTGTCGGAGAACTAAACTAGATTGACGGATACTCGGATATCGTGAAGAAGAAACATTCCTGAAGGAGACGTATTCAAGCAATGGAGCTTTACAATGTATGAGAGGAGTTGCGATGAAAAATTAGACGATAAAAAATTGTGGCATAATACATAAAGACCAAGAAAATCGGTCGAGGATAGCAATTTTGGGGTACAGTGACCGTATATCGGTTGAGCCAGTTGTAAAACGAAACGGACAACACACTGAACTGTGGGTGTCAAATTGATGGTGAGAGAAGTGACCGGATAGAGCATATAGACTTTGAGTGGATTGTTTTGCTTTCAGAAAAAAGGAATGTGATGCTTCAGCAAGAAACTGGTAACTGACAAAAAAACTCGACGTGTGGTGCATAGCTACGATAGTGGCAGAAACGTGGCTTGCAAGAAGGATGACCGGTTGAATGACAGGTAAGTATTTACATACTGATAATTCTCAGCAAAGACTTCACGTGGTGAAAAATAATTTATCAAGTATCGGAAGTGTCTGGGACGATCGATCGGAATGGAGCATGAGAAAGGAAATACACAGAACAACCGATGATTAGGTTTGCAAAGTTCGGCAGCCGGATATGGGCGGAGTGTGTGTGATACACCAAATGGACTACACATCTGGACCGTGGTTGCCAGAGTGATGGTGAAGGAAGTGACCGGATAAAACATATGGGCTTTGAGTGGATTGTTTTGATTTCAGAAAAAATGAATGTAATGCATCAGCATGAAATGCAGAAGTACGTATGGCTCAAAACTTATTCCCTTTCGAACACAAGTTGGATAATAATACAGACTGGAGGTCCCGGCAATAGAGATGTTTCTACAAACGGTCACGAAGTGCTTGTTCGAAAGTTTCCCTTATTTCACAAACAATGTCGTGTTGTGTGCGAAACAGGGGTTTCGACAACCAGCTCCATTGTAAATCGTGAACTCCGTATCAAATTAGACACATATGTACTTCAAAGACTGTGCAAAGGGTAAGAACCTAAAGTATAATGCATGAGAAATAAACAAATATATTCTCCTTCAGCTGGCGTCAGTAGACTTGATTTTAGCTTGGCCTGTCGCGTCGAGGTAGCCCTCGCCGCTGTCAGTAGCCCGTTGGCTAGCATGGGTTTTGTTCTTCGGGTGCTGCTGTGTAACAGCCTACTACGTCTGGTGTTATCGTCTATACTATTCAGCTCACAGGTCTCCAATAGGAAGCGTTTGGTTGAAGTAGACGTATGACATCGAGTTCGGCTTGGTTCAACTCGCCCGGTATGGTCGTTCCCAAATTTACCCGTTTCTGTGGTAGTGCGCCCTTCAAAATTGGCAACAATATTTTGTATCTTGTCCACCGGGACACAAATCCTAACACTTTTATTCAGTCGGGGAAAAGGCACAAATGTTTATTAGGTTTTAGCTTCCCTTGGAGTTTGTAGACAATATCAGTCGTTTAGTTTCGATATCGCCGACCTCAGGTTTGGGTGTCAGTAGTGTTGGTCACATCTCTTTGGATGTAATTATGTAGTCCGGTCACATTGTCTATATCCGCAGCTTTTTTGGTGCTCTTAGACCCCTCGAGCAGCAGTCAGCCATGTTCCTGGCTGGTTGTACATAGATCCACCGATCGTTCTTAGTTGAATCACGGACCACAGTGAGTTTGTTGTCCGCCAAGGTATTAAAACGAGAGTAAGTGTTGTTTGCGCAATGCAGTACCTTGGCTGAGTCCGTCCAAAATTTGGATTCCTAGTTTGTCTGACAGAAGCACCTTTTGATCAACTTGGCGGCTTTTACGGCTAGTGCTGCTGAACTCAATTCTAGCCTCGGAACGGACACAGTATTCAGCGGAGCTATTCTTGGCTTTGCGAATACTGTCTGACCGTGCTGCTCATCTTCAGCTGCCCAGCAGCTATAAGCCACTACCCTGAAGCCTACTTCTGGCTCACCTGAATAAAGGTGGAAGTGGCTATCCACTTGACTCCTGTTAAGCATCTTGGTATCTTGATCTCGCCAAGTTGATCCACGCTAAGTCACCGGTTTTAGACGCCCTTTAGCAATACGTAGCTCAATTTGAAACTGATCTCGAAATCAGAACTCGTCTTTCCGTGAAATTCTATGGTGCAAGGTTATCAAATGAACAATGGAATAAAACAGATACAAACGTCAACTATGCCATCACAATTACTCGGTAAACGAGAACCAGATTGCGGGTTGCGAGAAAGGAGCACGTGAGTCACGCAGGTCCAGAATAGAATATGACAGAGTAGCTCGCTGGAAGCGAACGAACAAAAGTTGGTTCTTAAAGCATACAGTGCATAAAAAAGCTAACAGTGTTATTGAGTGAGTGTTGTTAAGGAAACATGAAACTGTAGTATTTCCGGGGGGATTTTCCGCCACTGCTCGTAACAGCCATTCACTCCATCGTTTGTCGTCGTGGTCCTGGGTAGGTTCATTCCAACCTGTCTCTCTTTGGCACAGCGACTCCAGCAAGGGCTTTCCCGGTAGCAAACATGGTCGAACAAACCCAAAGGATCATAGAGGCTTTAGATTGATGATAGGATTCCTGCCTGTGTGGCTGGTCTTTTGGGTAAGTCCGGGATGACTGTGAATTCGTCACCATCGGACTTGCATCGAACTCCAAGCTTGCGCTCTATTTGTGCAAAGGATCCCGGAAGCTCTCTCGCGCACTTTACTTTCCCGGACTTGTGAGGGCGAGCCCTCGTGCTTTTGGAGTGGCGGTCAGTTTGATCTTATGTAGGATAGCAGTATTTGGTTTGTCAAAGGAACATAGAAAATCATCCACATAGAAATAGTCCACTGTTCTTCCTAACAGATTCATGGTGCTGCCAAAAAGCTTGAGGGTTTCCCGGAGGGCAAAGTTAGCGCACAAAGGGGATGATTCCTTTCCAAGAGGATAAAACATCAGCATGTACTCGCCCGGTGTTCGGCCCACTTCGTTTTCAGACCGACAGAGAAGACTGAAGGCGATCCTATATTCAACAGGCATTTTCACTGGAAGAAATATTTCACATATGTCTGCAGAGACGACCACTAGTTCTAGCTGAAATGGACTTGAAATATCGACTGGTGATGTCGTCCATTCTGGGTCCTGCAGTACATGGTCGGTGAATGACACACCCTGACATTTCGCGGCACAGTCGAGACCACCCTGGCCTTCCCCATTTTCTTTGGGTTCACGACCAGGCGATGGGGTGGGTACCACCTCAGGCTTGCACTGATTGCTGCTGCATCTGCTCTTTATTTATCACCCAAGTTTATATTATGTTGTATGGGTGCTATATACTCTATCCTTAATAACGGTTCTCGAGTAAGCCTGTTTTTGAAGAAGCATAATCTTTTCAGGGCCAATTCTCAGCTGTTCGGCATTGGATTTATTTTGGGTCTCCGCGAGACAGGAAACTCGAAGTGATCCTCTACGTGCCTGTCGCTCTTGGCTACCATTTTCCGAGGCGACCTATCTTCTCGCGATGGGGCATCTCTATCAATGGCCACGTTGGCAAATTCGGAGTTATACTGCTGTAGGAATGCCTGTCCAGTATTCACCCTCTTCCACCGAAGTGCAGTTGATTTGGACCTGTTAGCCGTATCTTCCGTTTGTACTACCACATATAGTCCAACCAAACTTTGTGCTTACCCGAAAGTAGGTGGTGGACGTTGATGACAGTTTATCATCACCTCGACCAGTTATTGGTGGAGTTATTCAGGGTAGTGTACTAGGTCCCTTACTTTTTCTCATATATGTTAATGACATTTTTAACGTCATCACACACGGGGCTGCGTTCCTTTTTGCGGATGACATAAAAATTATGTACTCCTTTGAACCTGACTCCTTAGCTTCTACCATTGCTAGCATAACGAGCGATTTACTATCGCTAGACTCATGGAACAACCAGTGGTTGATGAAATTCTCCGCTGTCAAAAGTTGTATCCTTATGTATAAGTGTCAGGTTCCCGCGGGAATGTTTAAAATTAATGATCAGTTCATCCCCAACAGTCCGGAAGTAAGAGACTTGGGATTACAATATTCTTGTACATTTAATTTCTCCGAACATTTGGCCGTGCAGGTTGCTGAAGCTAGACGGCTAATTGGTCTGATTAATAGAACCTTCAGTCTTACAGAGAGCAAGCTAAGCATTTTTAAAACTCATGTCAGACCACTTCTGGAATATTGCACTGTCGTCTTTTCTAACATGCGGCAGATTGACAGATTTCCAATTGAGAATGTACAACGTAGATTTACCAAACAACTACTAGGATATTCCTTGCCTTTAAATTATATGGAAAGGTGTGAAATATTGCACCTAGAGCCCCTATGGCTGCGCCGTCTACGAATGAACCTGTCTTTCTTTTGCAATATTGTAAAACGTACATCTTGCAATTCAGCCCCCAGGTCAAAACTCCCTCCAACTATTCTTTACGACATAGGGACTCTATGGTCTTGATTCCAGTATCCAGGACTGCGATGCGGTCAAACTTCTTTATTGTTAAATATTCTTCCCTCTGGAACAAACTCCCATTTCAATCTTGGTCAATGTCTTCGGCCTCTTTATTATTCAAAAAAGAAATAAATATACATCTAACTGTCCAAAAACCGATCCGAATGCATGATCCCTACATGTCTATTACCCGAGCCTACGAACTGGGCCTGGGATACTAACCAGAAGCTTAACAACTTTGTTCAGTATACAGTTATTACCGACGGATTGCAAGGAGCATTCTGTATTATAGTTAGCAAATAAAAGCAGTCCAACCTATACTCCATGACTGTCAACAGCACACTCCACGTGTTTGTCTAGCCACTTCCTATTTTCAACGCTTCTGACCACGACCCCCTACTGGCCACCGTTACTCCGGTGATTCTTTTTTCATGCTGTCAGATTTTACCATAGTCGGTTGGGTTCTTTTTTTTAATCAGCTGCCGCCAGGTATAAGAGCATTTATAATGCTATAAAATACATAGCAGCATATATAATATTGTCCTCAAGATACCAGTCTCATCTAAGCTTCAACAATTTACTCACTGAGACCCTATTTCAACACACGAGATTCCATGCCTCGTTCTGATGAACGAACCGCCACAATCGATGTGGTCTTCCATACACCATTCGTCGAACTACACATAAGTATTTAATAATAATAATTGTATATTTCGGATGCGCCCGAAGCATGCTAGAATGCATGATCAGATGATTATAGTGATGCCGGAATGACAATTCACAAAAGGGTACAACAAGTGCATGCAGAGTATCAGAGAGAGTGTTACAGTGAACTAAAACTGTAGTAATGCCCGGCAAATTTGAAGGTCAAGGTCGAATGATGTCAGTTGGTCTGGAGTACATGCATAAGTGGTATATGAAATAATTACCACTAGTGGAAATTCGAACATATTGAAAGGAAATGTTTTTGGTGCGCTACAGAATATGAGGGGCATATGAATAGAAATCTCGTCGAAGCGTTCGGTGAATTATTCACTTTACTACAGGCATGTCAAGAAGTATTAACATGGAAATATTTCAGTCTGCAAAGATGGTAGTATATAAAGTCGAACTACACATAAGTATTTGCCCCCAGTGTCGCCTATTCTCGCTTACTTGCTTTTTTGGTAACTCTCACTAAGCCTCACAAGAATTAGTCGCTAGTACCGGTCTTCTTCGCTTTCCGTATGTTGTTTAATCCAAAAACAGGACCTCAACGTCGCGACCACCCATTTCTGTTACTGGCATGATATTGGTGTTCTGTCTTTCTCCCCTCACCCACAGCTGGTAAAATTGCCAGACTGCAGCCCTCTCCGTTTTGTTTTCAGAACCTGCACCCTAAGGACGATTGTCGCCTTCCACTTTCCAGGAATAACTTGGACCCTCTCTTGCTGGACAGGACAAACGAGATTTACACACAACTTCATTTTCGCCCGTCTCACGATCGCTTTCCCCAAGATTCCCGCCATCGGACTTCTTGAACCTGGACTACTCGATCTCACTGCATTCATACAACCCATTTTAATCCCATATGTCATTATGCCCGTTCCGTGTTAGAACCCGCTAATACTGTTCAAACACTGGCACCTTTATTGTCACTGTTTATTGCTTCATCGGTCACCAAAAAAAACGTCCGGCGCTGACATATCTTTCAGTAGTCCTCCAGTGGGCAGCGAAGTAATTAGTAACTACCTGCACTCTTCATCGGTCCATCCGATCGCATCCGCAATGCTGTTGCATCGAGTGTTCGGGCTCTGTAGAGCACTGCGTTCCCTCCACGGTTGAACGTCTTCGATACACTTCCCATGCTGCATCGCCGCTCCGTTCCCATCATTTGTTACACCTGTCAAATTGGTCATTAGAAATGTGACACTCACAGTCTATTTACTATACCATCACCGTTATCGAGACCTTTGACCTTCCAGATGTTGCATTCGTGTTACATTACTGAAACTGACCCCGTATCAAGCCTCTAAATCACACCACTATTTGCACCAGCTGATACATTTTATTTCTATATTCGTTGATCCACGGCCGCTTCCCGCGATATACCTGGGCAATTTTATTGATCTGTCATTTTTGCATGGTACATACCACACAGCATTCGTCTATTGACGTGCACTTATCTGTGGATTACTTTACCTTTCCTCTCGCAGAACTGAACACCTGTATAATGGATGTAACCACACTGTCATTATTGATTAGTCTTCCACTTCCGCTTTGACATTTCATACCAACCCTACATTAAGTTAACGACTTGCCGCACGCTCACCTGTTTTCCTCCGGCCGTTCCCTGCCACCATCACTCTGGTAGTATCCCTCCCAAGAAATACGCATTTGTTTGCCACATATTTGATTCCTCCAGTATACAGCCACCACTTTATATACCACCATCTTTGCAGACTGAAATATTTCCATGTTAATACTTCTTGACATACCTGTCGCAAAGTGAATAATTCACCGAACGCTTCGACGAGATTTCTATCCATATGCCTCTCATTTTCTGTAGCGCACCAAAACCATTTTCTTTGAATATGTTCGAATTTCCACTAGTGGTAATTATTTCATATACCACTTATGCATGTACTCCAGACCAACTGACATCATTCGACCTTGACCTTCAAATTTGCCGGGCATTAATACAGTTTTAATTCACTGTAACACTCTCTCTGATACTCCGCATGCACTTGTTGTACCCTTTTGTGAATTGTTATTCCGGCATCACTATAATCATCTGATCATGCATTCTAGCATGCTTCGGGCGCATCCGAAATATACTATTATTATTATTATAACCGCATACGGCGCTTTGCGGCTTCCGATTCTTTGATCCAGGACCCAGTGTGCTTCCGGCACATCACAACCAATCGGCATGTCTACTTCGTTATTCTACCACTCCTCGATTGTGACCCCATCGAGATGCGGCCACTGACTCAGAATCGATTGTTGTCATTGTTGACCTAGGAAACGAGTTGTCAGTGCAGTCCGGTCAACTGGATGACCTGAGTAGCACTTACTGTGCTCAGTGCTAATGAAAATTGGTCCCTTCTGATTCCATATCGCTCTGCAAATTCCCTTCTAACCAGAGTGGAATCCGATCCGCTAATTACGAAGGCCCACGCTCTTATCACCTCCAACTGGGGTTTCTACGCCTACAGCTAATACTCCCAGGCGAATAGGCCTATTGGGAGAGCGAGACACTGAGCAAATTACTCCAGGCTCCGGGAGTTTGTCGGCTTTCAATTTCTTGGGTTTGTGCAGCAGGTAATGGTGCTTCCCGTGGCATACATCTTGACTACAACTTGTTTCCATTCGGCACTCCCCTGCTCGATACGTGCCGTTGAGACAAGCAAAGCAAGCGCCCAGCCTCTTAGCCAATTCCCATCTTTCGTCGATGCCTACTTTGCGGAAGCGATAAAATTCCACTAGGCGATGAAGTGCCCCACAAAACGTAAATGCCGGCAAATTTTCACCCTCGCAGGATAGCTTGTGTGTGTTTGCCCATGGTTGGCCTCTACTTGGTTCCCTGGTCCAGTCTTGTGTCTTAGCAGTCCTGGGTAGCTTGTTTGCGTCGCGTGCAAGTTGTCCAAAACCACTGTATACTATTCGGGCATGGCGGCCTTTAAACTGCTCCAGGTCCTAAAACGTAGTTTCTCGTCCAGATCTATTGACGTCCTCCGCTTCCTCAGCCCATCTACTCGGTAGTCCCGTGGGTGAACTGTGCGCTATACTTTCCAATGTGCGTAGTGCTCTTAGGTCCGATCAATAATCTAGGTGATTCAGAGCGATGACGCAGTTCTGCATTTTTATCACCAGGCAGACCAGAGAATCTGGCTCGCACTTGGAACGTTTGCCTCTGATAGCACACCATCGATCATGTTTCGAACGACCTTAAATGGTTGACCAAACGGGCCTTCCAAGATTTCACGTGCTCTGTGTAGCCCTCTTCGGGATCCAGCATTGGGCATCCATCGATCGCTTCCCTGGCTCTTCCACGACGGCAATGTAGCAGATACATGAATCTCTGTCCTGGGCCAGATACTCTCTTTTCTACAAAGTTCTCTTATTGTTTAATGAATTGCAGTGCTTCTCCGCGCCTTCATCAAATGGGGGCAATTCCGCTCTTGACGAGTCAATTGCGTGTGTTTCGCTGGCATAGGTCGGCTTCAATCGTTCCATAAAATTGCTGGGCTGAATGATCGCATGATCCGGGGTTTCCAGGACCACCTCGTTCTCCCGTCTCCGAAGTTGTTCCTCCCCGGTCGACTCAGCTTCTTCCCTAGCCTGCCTGAGCTGGTTTTCTGATTCTGCTTTTCTCAATCTATGAATATCTTTACTTTTGAACCCTATACCTTTGGCTGATATACATGAACTTGCACTGGTAGGACCAGTATACCTCACAATATTTAAAGACTCAGTATCACCCAAAAATACCCCAGAGACTTGCCGGGTTATTTCCTGTCTAGTTTCGATTTGCTTTTGTCCTCCCCTTGACATTTATGATTGATTTCCTCGTGAAGATTCCGAGTTGAGTGATGTAACGTTTATTCCGTTTGTGAGTAGCTCGTAGCCCAGTTTTCAAATTCCAAAGTCAGAACAGGATTGATTCACTTAGTCTACGGTAATGGATTGACAAATTGTACGCGTGTAATTATGTACAAACATCAACTGTAAGGCAACATCGATTGGCAACGAGGACCAGAGCTCAACAGAGGTCAGTGTCAGGTACCACCGTCGCGGCCGTCCGAGTTCGAAGCAAAAATATGCCACGGCACGTGAGCAAAATATAAACAAATGTTCAAGTGTATTGATTGATGCACGCTGCACCTGTTCGAGGGTCAACCAGAAAAAGTGCATAGTATGAGCAATACAAGTGTATGACAACGGCTAGGGCGGATTTCCACACACAAACGTAACACCAGAGGCTCAATGGGTTTTGCAGCAGCAGAAAGGAAACAGGAGCGAACCCTACGCAGTCAAAACTCAACCGGGTGTATGATCCTGTGACCTCTGGAGCTATCCAACAACCGCGATTCCACCGGGAACAGCAAGATACAGGAAAAGCTTCGGCTCCGCCTTTTCTTCTCCCTTGATGTGCAGTTGCTCTACCCCTCAGCAGCCCTCCCTCCGCAACATTTACTTCAGCTCGACCGGTAGCCACCCTATTTGAACCACCACTAGCTTCAACATCGATATATTTCCCTTGGACCCTGATCTCCACTTCATCCAGTCGCGATAGCTTACCTTCCTTCAACTTAAACTGGTCCCTGACGCGCCCGTACCACCTCTCACAAGTGGAATACCTTTAGCCTTATGCAACTCCCGTCTTATTCCTGGCAAACTCGTGTACCCTAAAGAAAGTCCTCACAAATAACTACTTCATTATCTTAATAACGAAATCCTGGCTGTCTGAGAGCACTCCCAATGATCAAATATCTTCGGTATGGTACGGCCTTCTGAGGACCAACAGGCCGAACCGGCATGGTGGTGGGTACCTAGCCTGTGTCAAAGAAATCTGCACCACAAACCCTCTTTTAGGTACGGTACTTGATTCTATTCCCGATTCCCTCTGGTTTACTGTCAGCCTCCAAATCACTGTTCTTCACATTGGCTGCGTGTATCGCTCGCCAAATTCCTCCAGTTCCTTGTTTCCACTTCTAACTAGTTCGTTCGAATGCCTCTCTTTCCTTCCTTCTGGAACCAAGCTTATTCCGGGTGACTTTAACCCCCCTCACAGTGGTTGAAGTACCCTCTGTGCTCCTCCTAACCTTATGGGGCTGGTCACTAGTATTCACCTTGATTGCTGCGCACAACATGTCTCCAAACCTACCAGAAACGGGAACATGTTAAATCTGGTATTCACTCATAACATGACACTCTTCGACCTCCAGTAACACAAAATTTCCCCGGCAGCGATCATAAAATGGTTATCTCTCATCTGCCTCTTAGTGGCCCACCTAATCCCCACTCCCCTCCAACAATACATTCCTATGCATAAATTGGGCATTGCTGGTCACGCTTATTCACCAAGGTGACTGGGGTGAATATTTTTTCACCCATGAACCTCAGCTTGTTGCAGATATTTTTTGCTTCTTCTTTTCCTGACTGGTTGAACAGATTGTCTTATAATTCCCAGGCTGTACCTAAAATGAGGCCCCCTGTCTCGCCACTCCAAAAGTAGCATCATAAATTTTCTCAAGAACCTAAGTGATTCCAAAGACTTTTCAATTTTTAATCCTTCAAACCGCCTCTCCACACTTATTCATCGACAAGATAACACACGACTTCGTGAACAAGAACCTAAGGCATTCAGTCATCAAAACAATTCGCAACTTCCTTCCATGTTGCGTGAATCTAGAAAGGCCGATATTAGGGCCGAATTCCAAATCCTGATTCTGGATAATAATTCATGGGAATGAAGACGGGAAGTGTGAATGCGGGCAGAATATACTAATTGGGGAAATCAGAGAAGAAACCGAACTTGACCTTAATCCCAAGCAGCTGTTTGTTCTAGACTTAGACGCTTCTTTTGAAGAAGTACTTGTTGCCACTTGTGGAAGGTTATTCCACAGAGATGCTATCCGGGACAAGAGGACACGTAATCCAAAGAAGGGAGGTGGACGAGGTTCAGGAATTTTCCTAATGTGTCCTCGCAGGGTCTCCAAGTTCATACGACTGAATATCTGATCCACCAAGCTCTATGGGAATAGACCAAATATCAGGAGAGAATCTCCCTAATACGGCTTGCCTCACATGGGAGGAGATCGAGTTATTCAAGACGAACGAGATAATAGATAGATCGCAAGGTATCTACCGTTTTTGTCGCATTTATTTAAATTCCTTTTCGAAATGTTCCTACCTCTGACGAGTTCCGTGTGTACTACCTGCGCTACGCCAAGTTGTTAGGCGTGCTGCTATTGGTACAGTCTCCACTAAGGTGTCGAGGGAAGTAACTTACAAACAGCCTTGAAAAATATTCCCATAGCGAAGAATATATCAGGCTTTTTTTCTGAGCAATAAAATCTGAGGTAAGCAACCGACTCACGGATCAACTTCTATCAAAGTCCTCTGGAATATCATGCCTAAATCGACTAATAGTGGGCCTATTCTCCGAGCTGTAAGTCGGGTTCAACCTACAAGCGCTAAACGTCCCCGACTTTCTACCTCCTCGAAAACTTGTCCAGTACCACTTGTCGATACATACTGTGAAGCCAGTAAAAATGTATTAAGCTCAGCAAAACGTATCGTCCTTAGAGAAAAATTTGGCATCAATGGATGATGCGCTGACCATGCTGTTGCCACGTGAGATAACCAATTATTGCCTTATAAATCATACATCTTCTCATCCAGAATAGTAGAAAAAATAGATGAAGACAACATTATTAACTACTCATTAAGCGTCAACCTCGTTGTTGGCAATTAACATGGATTCCTTCATTCACGGTCCTACATGACGTGTCAGCACGGTTTTCTGAATCTCGACACCGACTCCGCTGAAAGTGGGAAATCTTTTGTTATTCTTCATCTTGACTTATCTAAGGCATTCGATTGTGTACCTCACCCCCACCTTTTAAAAAAGCTACGATCATTTGACATTATCAATCCCTCACTTTCTTGGTGCTCGTCTTAGTTATCTCATCATTCACAGGTTATTTTGATCAACGGGCACACCTCCAACCCTGGGCCTGTTACTAGCGGTGTTACTAGGGACAGTGTTTTAGGCCCCCTTATTTCCCTCCTATACTCTAACGATATGTTTCCAACACCACTTAATGGCGCGCTGTCGTTGATTTCGGACGATATTAAGGTAGCCTACACTCTATCGATGGGAAACCTCATTGCTACCACCCCCAGAACCTCCGCCGACTTGGCCGCTCTTGATGGATGTTGCTTGACCCGAGCGATAAAATTCTCCGCCGATAAGTGACTTTTCTTACTTATAAATGCCAGGTACCTCCTGGTTCCTCATGCATCGGCGGTTCACCCATCGACAGTCAGCCCTTAGTAAGAGACCCTGGCTTAAGTTATCCTTGCTCTTTCAACTTTCCCAAACGCGCTGTCTCTCAAATGGCAGAAGCTAGAAAGTGTATTGGTGTTCTGTTCAGATTTTTTCAGCTCAGGGAAAGCATTCTTTACATGTACAAAATGCATGCCAGGCCCCTTCTTGAATGTTGTCTCTCAATCTTCTCTAGTATGCGGAAATCCAACAGGATTATTATTGAGTGTATTAAGAGGAGATTCACAAAGCAGCTTCTTGAACTTTCGTCAAACTTAAAAATAGGGAACGATGTTTATCTCAAAATCAGACCATTGTGGCTTCGTCGCACCAAGCTGTACCTGGTATTTCTGTACGAACTATTGGCTAAGCATTCCTATTCATCGAAACAGTTATGCTTCGCACCGGATACTGGATATTCACTCATAACAGACAGTGTACTAATACCACCCCCCTGCGGGGAATATCCTCCCTTATTCCCTCTTCTGAGCCTTTTTATCCAATATTTTCATGAGAGTCTCCATATTTCCATGAATTATATCTGTCCATTCCATCACCTGTATCAACATGCTCATGCACAAGGCATGCCTCGGGCGTTTTCGAAATAAACCATTATTATTATTATTACTACCACACCCCCTGCGGGGAATATCCTTCGCTCCTAGCTCTTTCTCTCCACGTACTCCAGAATATAGAATAAACTTTCTTTGCGCATCAAATCTTCTCAGTCAAAGTATGCGTCCGTGCATGCTATAGACAAGTCCCCTTCTTTCCCAACTATTTTGCGCTTATTCAACGTTCACATAACCTAAAGTTAGGCTTGCGAGAAAGGCCTCGACTTTTATGCCATTACTCTGCTTTCTTGCATTACCTTACCTCCCAAGATAATTTGATCGCTTTTGAATTGCGGATGCTCTGTTTGACCGTTTTCCATCAAGCTTCGCAATCGCTCTATTTAAAGCATGTCCGCGTCCACTAATTGTTTTCCCTTATCGACTTATCGAATCCTGCCAACTTCACTTTGAAATAATTCCTTCCAGATGCGTTCGCATTTTTAGAGAGGCCACCATAATACTCCTCACAGACTGTCAATATGCCTCACCTGCCCTACGAGATATTGCCTTTATTTAGTTATATCACGTGAGCGGTCTTGAAACCAACCTCAACGAAGCTGTGGGAACTGCATCAGTAACCACATCTCGGCCCGCTATACATGCGTGTATATATATAAAATATATGCATGTATATATATACATTACTGTCACGTACTTATTCGCACGAGCGTGGACACTAACCCAACGCTCCTCAATATCTCTTCGTTTACGTTGCCCCTTTTTTAAATCAGGTCCCACCACGTGCATACTTCTATCACTGCCTCTGCGATCTTGAACTGGAAAATTTAGTCTCATTTTTCCCACTTGACGTGGCTTGCTAACTGAATTCAACAGCCATTTACAACGTCATCGATTCTGCCCCTACCCTATCCCTCAGCTACGTTTCTTCCAGTATTTCATGCAGAATTTACTTTTCTCTTCTACTGATTAACTACTCCAGGTCAGATATCATCCTCCTTATTGATTCCTTTAGCTCCTACTTATCCGTCTCCTTTACTTAGTATTACTTTAAATGGCCCCATTTTGTCCTGTTGATCCGCTGTATCGATGAGCCCGTGCTACACTGTTGTCCTTCTTTCCGTTAACCGTTGACCCTTAGCTGCTTTCCTCCATTTCATTTCCCCTTCCAATGATCTTCACTTCCGGTCAACCACCTCAGGCACTATACTGATCACCTGCCTGGCTGGCACACCTGAATAATAGTGCTGTATGGCCGTCTACCATCCACTGTTCCCGCTGGCTCTGTTGTTTAAGTTTCTACAACCTAACTATTTGGTCCTGGACCATATACCCTTATCGTGGTTGCTCTGCCCTCTGTAAAGCCATCAATGAACACTCACGACAATCCCAGCTTTGCGGGGCGCGATCAGATCCCCTGCTTTGGGCCGGCGCACATCGGGCACACAGGCCAGCCGCAACGATGTGCGAGCTCAATTAGGCTAGTGAACCAAACCTACTCTGTTTATTTCACGAAGTGTTTTTCAGATTGGGTGCCCAGCCCACGGCCGGCCCCACTCACTATCGCCGGTTGAGGATTGCACGCTCCTACCATCCTTCTTCCGCTACTGCTCGCTCGTCTATCTTTCTTGTCAGCAATTATCACTTCTCTTTCTGGTTGTTCTGCCGCTGTATGCACATCTACCCATTCTGTTTTTATTCCAGTCGTCTTGTCACCATGACGGCCCCCACTGCATGACTTTACTCTCGCCCTATCCATTTTACTCTTCCCAAGCCCGAATTTTTTTCCTTTTCCATCCATTCCGCACTTGTCGGCTCCTAATCTCTATTCACTTGGTGCCTCCATATACTCACAAAGCTCATTGATCGCGTACCTCACTAGCTACCATTTTGCTATATTTTCTTTTGCCCTTCCATCTTATACGCCCCACCATCACGCACCAGATATATCCGTTCCAAGACCAATCACCACATAAGAAATCGCCGTTCCAACGTTTGCATTTTTTACGACCAAATTTACTATCTTTTCACCATCACCATATTTTCCTTGTCTGAATCCGCAATCCTCCCGTGGATCTTCCTCCTAGGCAGTGTCCCGATTAGCAACTTCTGGATCAATCCGTTTGTGTTATCCTTGCAAGCAAGCAGCTCTCCATTTCCATTCTTCTATCTCCGACTCACAACTATTTCTCGTGCCTTTTTTCCACAACAGTTTTCCTGTCCGGGTACTTTTCTTCTTCTCGGCCTTTATCCTGTGTGATCTGCGGTGAAACGCTCTAATTGATAATCTCTTACCTGGTTTTTTCGGTCAGCACTCTCATCTGATTCGTATATCGCCCCTCACAGGCATCTTCATTGCCCCTCTTAGGCTGCCCTGCTTTTTCGCGTTTCATCTAGTGTAAAGCCTTCCTTACGCCATTATATTCACTTACGGCCTCCAACCACGAGATTAGCTGATACCCAATTTTTCTGATCCTCCACTTCCTTATTTCTCTCCTGTGTTACTTGCTGTTACAGCTGCGGCATCTCTGCACCACAGTTCTTTTAACCTCCAACTTACCGTTCTTCAGGGACATTTCAAACTTCCCCAGCAACCCTGTCTTTCCATTCGCTGTGCTTTCCCTAGCCACTTTCACGGCCATTTTCTTGCTGCATAATATACGCCCACTTAATAGATCGAGGTCAAGGTCAACGTGACGTATATATCAGGTTGTCTCGTTTTTTTCTTTTTTCCATCGTTTAGGCCTGTTTTTACTTAGCTCCTGGTAGTAATATCTATCTACTCTGAAGCGTCAAATAGTCCGTGGCAATAACTGCGACACACCACCGTGGGTCCATAACTTATTACCGTGAAAAATCAACACAACACTATAATAGGAAATCTAGACCTTTACCTGCCACAAATCACCCCTTGTGAGCCCATCTATAAAATACTCAGCGATTGTTTGCTGAATCAACCCTTTTAGTTATCGTTTCCTACTTGGCTAAAACTCTAACCCCCCCTTCGTCCAAACAGCGAAACCACCTGGTCAACCCTATTTGCAAACACCCTAGGTGACTTCCTATAGAATTTCAGCTCCGTTCCGTATCTAGGCTCTTTGCAGTCGCTAAATTTTCAATAAAACTAGTTGGTTATCCGAAGCTTGCAGACACAATGCGCAATTCCAAAAGAAGCAGACCGGCCGGTAAGATTTTGCCACGCGTAGCCGTACGTCTCCCAATCACTACGCCATGCTCCGTCTCATTAACGAACATCCATGATGACGCAAATAGTAAGATTGACAGCCTCTTACAACCCAGGCAGCACAAGGGGACACTCGACCGTCACCTGAGTGTCCCCTACCCAAGTAGCACGCCCCAAGTTTGCCCCATGGGGCACGCATGGGGCAAACTTGGGGCAAACGTGGGGCTGCCCCAAGCTTACCATTGAAAAACTTGGGGCAGCGCTACCGTTGCCCCAAGTTTGCCCCATGGGGCAGCCCCAAGTTTGCCCCATGCGTGCCCCATGGGGCAAACTTGGGGCTAGCCCCAACCTAGGGGCAGCCCCATGGGGCAAACTTGGGGCAAACTTGGGGCTAGCCCCAACCTTGGGGCAGCCCCATGGGGCAAGCTTGGGGCAAACTTGGGGCTAGCCCCAACCTTGGGGCAGCCCCATGGGGCAAGCTTGGGGCAAACTTGGGGCTAGCCCCAACCTTGGGGCAGCCGCATGGGGCAAGTTTGGGGCAAAGTTGGGGCTAGCCCCAACCTTGGGCCAGCCCCATGGGGCAAGCTTGGGGCAAAGTTGGGGCTAGCCCCAGCCTTGGGGCAGCCGCATGGGGCAAGCCTGGGGCAAAGTTGGGGCTAGCCCCAACCTTTGGGCAGCCCCATGGGGCAAGCTTGGGGCAAACTTGGGGCTAGCCCCAACCTTTATAATACGTTACACGAAACCAGATCCAACCGCCGTTTCATGGTCTACTACTAATGTATACATCTATTTTGGCCGTTTGCTTACGCGTCCCACATGCATCAATTTCTGTCTAATATGTAACTGAAAATTGAATGCCAAATTCTGAATACGAAAAATTTATTTACATAGAAAAAGTGTATTTTGTACAGATTTGTAATGATCCATCAAAGCACATTGTCATTGAACGTTTGATACATTTGTCGGTGATCGCGATATCTGCAGATGGGAAAAAATGTATACTGTTATTGGCGAACTGTCAGTAAATCACTGCACCATTATGTAAGAAGTGACAATGACATCCGATGCAAATATAATGGACAAATGGCATGGTATTTTTCAATGATGGTTGCAAGTTGAAAAAAGATCAATCTATGTTAACAATTGGTAATGGAGCGGTCTTTCGATGTAAACCGAGCAACACACGCTTGCATATAACTGCTGGTTTTGCACAAAGAACATATTTGAAACGGATAGCGAAAGTGGCGTAAGGGAAAAAAGCGTAATTCCGATGTAATTGGAGAAACGACAAACGTACTTCAAACGTTAGTCTTACAGTAAACTTGTTTCTGCTAACCGTTGCGAAGCAATAAGGCAACTACGTTTCATTCTACTTACCTACTACATCTGTTACCTGCTCCGCGATCACGAGCGTTGTGGAACCAATTTCTGATGTGTCTGTCGATGTTCATATTTGGTTCCTCGGAAA
Organism: Fasciola hepatica; assembly: GCA_948099385.1. Taxonomy (NCBI): domain Eukaryota; kingdom Metazoa; phylum Platyhelminthes; class Trematoda; order Plagiorchiida; family Fasciolidae; genus Fasciola; species Fasciola hepatica. Next base: position 2,334,159 of record CANUEZ040000151.1, read on the forward strand.
AAAACGAACTGAATCTGATAGCGTCTAGTAGATGGTGAGACCACTAATAAACCGATATACCTTTTATTGCTTTGATGAGTTTATGATTGCAGACGGCTATCCTCTTGCTGCTACCGAGCCAGCAGCACCTGACTGCGACGTCGTCGCTCACCACAGCAGACAGCATTTGCTTTACTGAATCCTGAAGATTTCTATTTATATACCGCCGCAGTGTCGTTACCTACATTTGTCACATACACGTATAGTGACTTACCATCTTATTGAAAGCTTCTGGCGTTCCCAGGACATCGTGTAAATGGTGGAATTCATCCACAGTGTTCACACGTGTGATTGGCTGCGGTATACCTTGTGAACATGACGCCCCGATAGTGTTGGAAAGAGACTCTATGGAGGCACTCAGTTTCTCCACAGTTTTTTTGAGACTGTCTATAGACAGTAGAATTTTTTATTGGTTTAATTAAACATAAGGTAATGGCATTGCATGTGAACTTACATAGTAATTGGCGCAGGTGAGGGGCCAAGTTCATTTGCGTGGCGCTGGTGCTTGAGCCGCTACTTGTAATTAAATGGGCAATATGAAACAAAAGTAATAATTACCTTGAGGATGCGACTGGCACTCGGGTGCTAGCGTGTGCAGACAACGTGGACTGTGAGGACAACTGAGGCGAACTAAAACGGAATTTGGTTGTGCATGTTGGAAATGTACATTTGCATTCCCCCAAGTCGTTCCAAAATGGGCGGTGGGGAGGGTGGTAAGTCCAGCGTAACTGGTTTTAGGTTTCTCCGCATCGCCTGGGGACTCTCGTCGGAAGAGAATTCCACGGGAACCCTTTAGGTATGTGAATATTAATGTTTAATTACCTCTTTCTTGTGGAGTAGTGCTGCGAGAAGTATGTCTGCTTCTCCGTTTCATCGGTGGAAGCAGCACTTGACTGATGAACCAACTGATGCTCAAAATCGATGGCATCACCAAGTTTGTCTATTTAAATGTTATACTACCACTGACTTACCCGTATAGTACATAGGTCTAAAGTAGTATTCCGGGCATGAGTCCGGCACTTCCTTTCCCGATAGCAGATGACGTCTGTAGTCGGGAAAACTCTTCGTTCGTGGCCAACGAACGTGTGTTTCGTCGACCATCCAGATTTTGTGTACCACTGCGTATGAGTTTTCTTCGGGAAAGTGAGCCACTACGTACATCTAGGAAGAAAATTCTCATTAGGAATTGTCTATGTGGGACTTGATTACATTTAAGTACGTACAGAAACAAGTGGACGGTGAATACAATAACAATAACGCTTAAGTGATCACCCATACGTGAAAGCAAACACGAGTCAGCCATTGACACCAAACAAGGACACGGAGACAGCAATAAAACGGCAAAATACGAACGCTTCACGTCAAAACAACCGACAAAGGAGAACAACTTTTGTCTCGCAGTCACCCGAGAAATACATAGTCTTACCAGATCGTCATGCTGATTTGCGAAAAAAGTGGCACGGTAAGCACAGAGCGTTATGTAAAATCTGCCTGTGCGGTGTCAGGAAAAATGAATTTCCGCTTACCTCCTCGTAAAAAGTCTGTTAGAGGCTGCATTATTTCGGCACAGTGTGGGATAAAGCAGCTATAAGAGTTAACCAAGGCAGAAAATTGGCGCAACTGAAGTTAAGACTGAGGCTCGGGGTAGTCACGAACTGCCGCCACCTTGTCAGGCAGGGGCTGTGTGCCCGAGGCTGAGATTTCATGGCCTAAGAATGTGATGGATGTTCTACCCAATTCGCACTTGGTAGGGTTGATAGTTGCACCGTGTTGGCTTAGGCGCTCCAAAAGAGCTCGCAGGTGTGCCATATGCTCTTGTTCTGACAGACTTGCCACCAAAATATCGTCTAAGCCTTTCATTTTGTAATATTCTGATTTTTGTTAAGGTGGAGTTGGCAATGGTTCACCAACTGCTTATGAATTCCTCGGCTATTATTTCGTCGGTGAACTGGAACTTTAAAGGACAGTCATTGCGTTGTGACCTTTTTGCGCAGCCGATTGCAACAGCACCCGTGGTGTGTCATGTTGCAAGCATTCAGTACGTCGAATTAAGTTGGCTACAAGGAGGTAGGTAATGAATGTTGAAAACTGCAGCTTATTTCGCGTTAGCTATAAGCTTATGAATTTCGGCCGCAAACGAGTCTCAGAAACGGAAGCTATGGCTAGCCTTCGGAGATCTGCTATAGGAGCGGGGTTTAATTATGCTTGATATCAGGGATATCTTTAGTAGAATATCATCGACTGATTGGATTTGGTTGTGGAGTTCCGCAACCCTTCGGGCTACTTCACCGATCTTTCTGTTGATCGCACCGTTTATGGTCATCCCGCTGATTCAGTGAATTGCCAAATAAATGCCTCTTTTGTTGAAAAGCGACCGCCCCTCCAAGCAAAAACTTGGTCACATACAAATAAAAGTACAAATTTATATATGTTAATATATATACACATTTAATTTTACGTTTGCCCCAAGTCTATTACTATGTTGCACTAGTGGTCAGTCCCATGATAGGTGCCAGTTATTCGGTTGTCATTCCTAGTAAACGTTCGGTATTACTTTAAAGTTCTCCCCGGGTTTCCTGTATTATTGTTGTGCCAGTCTGAACCGCTCGCTCGCCCTCGGTAAAATGCTGATACTTTTTTGTCTCTGCAAAAGCGACGCTTCACCGTCCGATTCCAAACAGTGCCAATACACGCGAAACTGAGTCCTTAATCTACATGGAACTTAGTTTGCCAGCAGTTAATCATCCATAGCACGGCGGCATTAAATCTGGGTTGAGATGCCTCCACCCTTTTTATTTTTTTTGCTTGGCCGTCCTTTCACTTCCGCCACGGGCGTTTCCTCATCACTGGTCTAGAGTAGTAGCAGGGCGTGGTGTGAGTTAGTGTCAGGAATGTTCTGTAGTTGCTGCTGACGGCCCAGAGCAGTCGGTCGTGCTTCTTCTCGGCATGTATGCTTGCCCCCATCGCCAGTCTGTACTGGTCAAAGCTGCAACACCCTGGTGCTATGCTGCACTCAGACCGCACCCTCTACCGAACACAGAGAAAACAGTCCCCCCCCCTAGCATTTTCGAGCACCATGTGCTACGCCTAAAATATGGCTGGTGGGGGAACTGTAAAATGTTCCTCCGTGGGCTAAACCACTCCTCTAAAAGAGGTTGAAGAATCTGAAACAGTAAACTTCGTGCTCTGTGGACCCATTCCTCACTCACCGGGCTGTGAAGAAAGTAGACACGTTTAGCTTTCACCCCAGATCCGACCGTGCGTACGGGGGAATCCCACTATCCTGCCCATCACCTCTTTGCATGGAATGCAATAGTTCACCTGCCTGCCCTCATGTGGCTTGATAGCATACCGATCTCTCCATGCTCACTAGCTTACCCTGCCTTTTTATCTCCCACCCATGTCCCAAACACGCTCTTCACCACCAGGAACCTGGCCGTGCACACATAATCCTGTGGATTCCAAGCTCCTGTTGTTAGAACTGATGACCCCAAGGTGCTGACCACGGTGTAAAGCGTGTGCTTTCAACGGCCAAGATACGTGAGCTGGAACTGACAGACCAAAGGAGATATTACTTTATCTGTGGAATCAAACGTGTCCAAACCCTCTCCTGTAACTTGCTGAGTGACTTCCTATTCTCGTCCTGATCAGTCCATTCCTCTTCTGCGCATCCTGCGTGTTCTCCGCTTGAATTTATCGGTTAGATTTTTATAACATGCTTCGAGCAATATGCAGTCGGACCAGTACGACTCCCGAGACCAAAACAAGATTGATTCGTTACTTTATGTCGCCGAATTTTTGAATGAACAGCATCATAAAACACATGCGAACTTCAAATGTGCAATCTTAACTACCCGAAATGAGAACCGAGTTTACGACGAGCGACAGAGAGTCTAGTGAATAAAGCAGGCACAAGACAGGGTATGCCAAGGTAGCGCGTTGGGCGCAGATATATAAGGGTTAGTTCACGGAAAAGTAAGTTGTACGAAACACACAAATGATATACGTAAGTGAATAATTTCATGAATTCAGGGTATTATAGTGCTTCAGAAAGATTTTCTACAACCCACAGTTGCCGATGTCACCTGGGCCGAATTTTCGAGCGACTTTGAACACCGAAGCAGAGCTGCAAGTTTCAACAACTCACTGTATCCCGTTTTATTGACTTTTCGGGTCACCTCAAATTCAGCCAACAGGGAGTGACCGTGGGCGATGAAAGGATCCGATGGGATGACTGATGAAATCGCAAAGCTTCTGAGAGAATATTATTTGTCCGCCAGGGCGGAGGCCAGTATGTACTATGAAGAGCCCTAGTTCACATTCATGACTGGCCTCGGACAGGATTGCCTTTTCCATCGACGCTGCTCATCTAAGCAATCGACTGGACATCGAGACAGGCGCTGACTGCCTATTGCGGTGTCCGTCTGGGTCAGGGGATGTACATCTCAGACCCGGAATTATCTGATGAAATTTTGTGCCAGCAGACCCTCACGAGACTCTTCAGCCGGTCTTTGACCGAATAGGTTTCCTCTCCAATGACATGGGGCCAGAGAAAAACACTACGAAAGCCTAAAGTATGTCAACATGTCCAGGACCATCATCTAAACAGCCGTCAAGCGGTGACTAACTGGTAGAGTGAGCTCCGTCATTCAGGTATCTAGGCTCTAGACTGATCCCGAATGTCCAGATGAGAGCTAAAGTAGTACTCTCAATAGAGAGCTCCAGGAAAGCATCTTACCATCTACCATGGTTGTTCCGGACCCACAGCGAAGTCAGCCTTCCGATTAGGTGCGCATCTGCCGAATCTTGGCTGGACCGTGCACTGTGGAGACTCGAGACGGGACCAGCGTGGAAAACGTTCTGTTTCGAACCCGGCTTTGAAGGGCTTTGTCGCCCTTGTTACTGGCTCAAAACTTGTGCCGGCACAGTCAAGAAGAAAGTAGAGTCCTGTTCGGGTGACTTTCCATTCAGAAAAAGGTCATTTTCATACATATTCGAACCCACAGAGTTTAACCCTGGTATTACCTTCGCATAAAATGGTCCAGTTTTTAAATTCGCATTTCAGTTTTTGTACGAAATCCACATTTTTAAGCCGTTGGATTCTTTCAAGATTACCTCCAACTGTTATTTCTATTCTGCCTACGTGACCTAATTGTTTGGTTCATGAATGACTTTTACAGGGCTGCTAGTGCAGATTTTAAAAGCTATGGAGTTGACGCTTCAGTGTGACTTGGTTTGGTCGCCACCAACAAACTCGTGGTACCCAGTTGTGTGTGACTTCTCATTCTAGCCAGCGGGCGGGCTGGCGTCACTGAAGTTCGTGCCTCGTTTTCCAGTTGTATTACTGTACCGCCCATGAGGCGCGCACAAGATTCCTGCCGGATGTAACAAGCTGCCGTAGAGGCAAACCCGCAAGCTTGGACGCCGGGCACATCAGAGGCAAAAAAGCAGGAACCACTCGGGTACTCCGCCCGAGGCAGGAAGAAAACTAAAGGGGGAGAGTGCTATGTCATCAAAAGGGCCACTTTAGTGCTATAAACCAAAGCCCACAACATTAGCATCAAATAGGCGGAACAGACAACTAGGGCCAGTCATTGCACTTCTGAAATAGTCGCAGTCCCAGAGACTTAGCAGTCCCAAAAAGACCATACCCCACGGGGCGTAGTAGGCGACTATCTAGTCTGTCGTCAAGAGAAGGGAAATGACACAGCAGGTGAGGGAGTAACCTTTCTCGTCAGAGAAGAACCAGATCACATGGAATCAGCAGTGAGTTTGTGTACAACAAGCATTTAAATGTATGCGTACCAGGAAGACAGCCGTTGCGAGAGTGTACAGAAGCCTGAACTCAAACTTCGACGAAGGCGAAAGTTTGATGGATGCGCCACAGCAGCCCCGAACATCGGCTAGCAAACCTCCAATATTGGGTGGCCTCAACTTCTTGGGAGTGGATTGAACAACAGGTAGCTGTATCTCAGGTAGAGCAGAGAAAGGTTTCGACGACCAGGGAAAAAAAAGGACTCTGATTCAGCACACTAAGAGCACAAGGTGCAGATCTGGACAGCAGTGTTCTCTCCTCGGCCTAGTAATCACAAGATGAAAATGATACAGACGGTGTTCATGTTGCCATCAAAATTTTCTTTTGTTCAAGGCTCGCGAAAGCTGCAGAAAAAAAGCAGAATTCTTGAGAGGATAAACTTGGGGGAACTCAGATCTAGGGCTTCAGAACTAGATTGGAGGTAGAGAAGGAGAAAGATGGAGTGAAAGAAATGTAGCGATGGATCCAGGAAAACATTCTGGAGCCGCAGGACAGTTTTGTCCCACTCCGGGAGTGAAAAGCAAAGCAGGAGCAGGCAAAGAGAGGATTAAAAGCTGGCACATCTTTGGAGCCACTGGGGGCAAGAGAGCCCGGCAGCTGTAAAAAGAGGACAGAAATTCAGCCCTTTTAGTCCAACGAGGGATGAACGTAGTAGACAGGTGAGTAAGGAACACCACAGTGGAACTCGCGGTACCAATGCATCCGACGGGATGGGGAACTAAGTGGTACGGTAGTTCAGGGCTTGGGCCGTCTGAAATGGGTAGTAAAGTCGGCGAGTCACACAACAGTTCAGGTGTCCGCTTGCCACCGAGTAATGCCACACACAGCACAGAAGAATATGCTTGGTAAGGGACACACGACAGGAGGCACAGTCGGCAGTTAACTTGTACCAACAAGTGAATATGTCCGGCAAGCCAGAGAACAACGGCGCAGCGAGAGGGGCTCGAGGGAAGAAGATGGGTTCAAGGTTCATTCGAACAACATACATGATCAATCATGGTCGGGAGGGGTTTGGTTTATAAAGTCATCCACCTTCCTCGGTTCTTCCAGGGCGTTTTCCCCTGAAAGGTGAGAAGGGAGAAAGCACAGAGATTAGATGCGAACTACGTAAACACCTGAGACTCACTAAACCTGTCCCCCTCGCGGAAAGACGCTGTCGTCAGCGCAGGGAGTGACGTCAGAGACTGGTTTGAGGCGGTTGGAATGCACCGCGGCGGGCCAAGTGGGGCTGTTCGGGGAGGAGAGGCGGTATGTCTTATCGGCACTTGCTTGTTAGATGCCGTAGGGTCCTATCCATTGACGGTGGAACTTTCTCGGAACTCTTTGAGAGGGCGCAGGATCCAACGGCCAGACACGATCTCCGAGCTGCAAAAGTGTGTCGTCTGACGGCGATCAAAGTGGTATTTTGGAGACTTCTGTCAGGCGGTAAATGTTGACTGGCGAGCTCATGGGCACGGAACAGGCTAGTTTGCATTCGATGAACAAGTATTAATGCCTACAGCCTCTCGGGTGCAGTCGTCGGCCTCCGCGAATCGGATGGTAGTCCGAGCTCAGGCCGGGTGATCATACCGTGGGGGGCTTGCCCGGTCGACTTTTGCACCTAAGCTCTGTAAGCAAGTAGGCAGCAAGGAAGTGCCGTGTCCCATTGATCCACCTTTTCACGTTGTATGGAAGCTTTTATTAACCCCTTCAGCATTCGTTTTGTGCGCCCTTCAAGGCCGTCACCTTGAGAAAGGTGTGGTGCAGCTTGTGTCCTTTTGACGTTGAGGATAAAGCATACTTCAAAAAAGAGGACCCTTCCGAAAGCAGAAACTTGGTCAGAATGAATTTGGTGCGGAAAGCCCCAAGTAGCCATCATGCCGGTGAAAATGGCTTCTGCAGCGGTCCAGGCATCGGGACTGGGTAGTGGAATGGTCTCACCACATTTGGTAAAATAATCTACAATGACGAGGACATACAGGTTGCCGGCACGTGTTAGGTGTAGCAGGCCGATCAGATCCACTACAACCAGCCCGGCTGCCGTCGTCTGTAGTGGCACCCTTATGGTAGGTCGGGGTTCTTTAATGCCTCTACCTTCGGCACAGCCAATACAGAATGTTGCGATGTCCCGTTGCATGTGCGCCCACCGGAATCTACGACGAACCACATCTTCGAGCTTATTCTGTCCCGGGTGACCCAACTCTTCATGTAGCCATGGCGTACGCTGTCGACCGCTCCCCTGGGGGCAAAGATCCAGCGCATATGGTCGAGGCCCCTTTGGATGACCTTCACTCCATCGACTATCTTCGGATCTGGCCCGAGTGCCCAGAGGCAACGAGCGAAAAAGCTTGAAGCAGCCTTCTCAGTTGATGATGGTTGAGGGCCCCGGTGAGATTATGGGTCGTACAACGGGCTAAGACCGTAATCACGGGACTGTAGAGTGGTCCATTCCGTATTTTCAGGGTCCTGAATTGAGACAGCTGCGGCAATCGGTGTGACGCAGGACGGATAGTCGCCGTGATTTCGCACGGGACGACGAAAGGGCTCATCCGAGTTGACATGACGTCTTCCGGCTCGATTTTCAGTCGTGAAGTAATATCCTTGAAGTGTCTCCCGCCAACTTGGCAATGATCCCCTGGGTCGCAGAAATTTTGCAGCCGTAGCAAAGATTTGTGATCACTGCGTACAATAAACCGCATTTCAAAGAGATAAGGCCGGAATCGTTTCAGAAAATGCACCAGGACCAACACTTCTTTCCGGGTTGCGCAGCAGTTGCATTAACTTGTTCACAAGGTGCGGCTGTCGTAGGCGACAAAGCTTTCCACTGAGTTCGGTTGCTGTTGGGATAAGACCGCTCAGATAGAGTTGTAGCTGGCATCCGTTCCCCATGATAAATAATCCTGCTCTCAAGGAGCACTCTGGTTACGCCTAAATGGGTGCTATGCGCAACGTGCTCCGAAGATCTTCGAAAGTGTGGTTTTCTCTCTCTAGCAAGGCCAACGAAGTTTGTTTCTGTGGGAGAGTAGGTAGGAGCCCCGCTATTTGGGAGAAGTTGGCCACTAGACAACGATAATCTGACGCCAGTCCTAGGAAGCTTCAAAACTCATCAGCTGAGGTAAGCACCGGCCACGAACGGACTTGCTCGGCTTGATTTGGATCACATAGGACTCCTTCTCCTGAAATCGTGACCTAGAAAGCTGACTCCCCGCCGCATTGAATGGGATTTTGATGGTACCAACCTCATTCCCAGGTCTCTAAAGCGGCCGAATACTTCTAGCAAGTTTGTTTAATGCCCGTTCAATGAAGTCGTTGAGTTAGACGGGGCTTTAACCCGGAACTAACCTACGAACGGCCATACTCACTAACCCTTGGAAGGCTTCAGGAGCGTCCGCTAATCCGAAAGGCTTGGCCGGAAATCCGTATAAACCAGACGGGACAAAAAACACCGACCAAAGGGCAAGTCGTTGCTACAATTCTTTCCAACCTGCAAGCTAGCGAACTGAAGGAAGAGGATAATTGAGGGGAATTACAGTACACAAGTCGGCCGGGCTAGATAGCGTACACCCAGCTATCATACTGCCATTGATTGCCGGGATCAGTGGATATGTCTGCCGTATCTGTCGTGCTACACTCAGCCAGGGAGCATTACCACTGGACTGAAAGCTGGCTGCAGTTGGTTCTTTTCACAACGGAGGGCCTCGGCCAGAAAAGTCTAGGCACCTTCTTTTAAGCTCACGTGAAGTTGGGGACTACTGGTAAAGGAACGTATACGTGAACACCCACTGAGCCAACAGTTGCTCTGTGAAGCGCAGAATGGCTTGTGAAGGGCATGTCTTATCTTTCAAAACTTTTAGTATTCCTAGACAAAGTCAATAACCAAACTGACGAGGGCATGGTGGTCGAAGTTTGTTATCTGGAATCTAGCACGTCTCTTGACTCAGTCAACCATCGCTCGTTAACCGGTAAAATGAGGGCTTTTATGATAGAAGGGGAAATGCGCAAATGAGTGTCAGCCTTCGTGACTAACAGGAAGGTTCATGTTGTGGTAGGAACTTGTAGGTGCAAGTAGCAGAGGCGACCAGCGGAGTGCCTCAAAGGTCAGTATTAGCTCCACTGCTTTGTCCGCTCTTTATGAAAGACTTAGCTAAGGAATTGTCACTATCATGTTGATCTCAAATGACCCCACTAACACGGACATATAGTATAGATTGAGATTCAACCGACCTCCCCCCTTTACACTAAAACAACATCACAAACACACAGACTAGCACACGAACACATTGTGACCAGCACCCAATTGCTCCAAGCTATCATTCTAGTTTAATTCGGTTGTAAAACCGGTCTTGAAGAAGGTTACCCATGGTGACCGAAATGTCGACAACCTAACAACCATTTCGACTACGCTTTGTTGTTGGGCATCAAAATTCTACCATATTATCATGTTTCATTTTTGCAGACCATATAAAATTTATGGGATCACGAGATCACGATGAATTAGCAAGGTACCCGGTGACTGTAGTTATCTGGGGGAACAGATAAATTGTGCCCTCTAGCGAAAGCAAGGATCATCTGCCAGCCAGAGCTTCAGAAGGATTGCCGACCGTGGGCGAATTTGAACTATTCGCAGTTGAGATGACGCAGTCATCAAGAGACAGGGATCTCTAAACGACTACGGACTTCAAGTGCGCCGAGCAATGCAAGCTGGCTGCTCATAAGGCAAGCCCTCAACACTTTCTCGCAGATCGGTGGAAGCGTTCATACCTACGTGCAAGGCAGAAGTGAGGTCCTTTTTAGGAAGGGTCTGTACAGACTTGGGCGCCCTTTCTGAAAATGACTGTAGCTACTCAGAAGCTGTCACACGTGATGCGGCCAGGTAAAGCCTCGTAGCCACTTACGTGGATGAGTCTTAACCACTGAGGATCGCCGCGGAAACGTCCGTCAGAGGCTGTCTGGGACTGACCACCCCCAAGTCCAATATTTACCCTCAGATTCAACATATTTATACAACCCCGCTCTACAATACAAATAACGTGCTGTGTCGCGGCCCTGGTCTTCTTGCAACTTTCATTAAGGTAGTTCTGGGTGGGGGCAATTTCATTACGGACTGTAAATTCAGTTCATTACGACCATTACAATTGGTGTCGCATCATGGAGTTGCCCGGTATTAGACATCTGAACTCGCGTGATGGAGCATCTGAAAATGGAGACTGGATTGAACGTTTCGAGCTATTATGTAGCTTACGAAAGGAAGTAAAGGAGGAGAACCAGACTGCATTCTTTTCTACAGCTGGCGGCCTTTCATTGTACTCGTTGATTAAATAACCATGCATATCCAAGAGCCCCTGCTGCAGTTCCGTTCGACGAGTTGAAGGCTCTACCGATAGGCCGCATGGTTCCGGTCAACTTTCAGGCTACCGAACGTGCCAACCTCCTATCGTTGGTTAGTGGACCTGCATGAGGTTCCATGAGTTCATCCTGACGCTTCAGACACAGGCCGCTAATTGCAATTTTGGTGATCAGTTGGAGAACCAGTTGGGCGACCGCCTCACTGCCAACATAAATCTTCCTGAGTTGCAAAAGAAGCTATTGCTGGAACCCGACCTTACGTTATCTGAAGCCCGGCCAACCTGCGAACAATTCGATGGCATAGCCGATGCGCTGGCTACACACTCCGTAGTGCACTTTCAACACGTTCTTCCCCATAACTCAGCCTTTACAAAGAAGACGCCTCAACCGAAGCTTGCTAAAAATGGTTCGTGAAAGCAAACCAGTACAGCCAAATCATCGCTTCTCGTGCGGCGAATTTCACTTACTTTTCTTCTGCCGCTTTTGTAATACAGCATGCCACTCTTGTGGAAAGGCTCATCGCATTCGCAAGGCACGTCGTCATACCAAATGCCATGTGATGAGTGCAACCCCTGAAAATCAGAAAACTGATGATAGTCCGGCATACACGTAGAAGATGGCAATTGAATAAAACCACTACCCGTTCAGGTCAGCCCATTTCTGATGCGGCTTGAGACACCAGTTCACTGTGGAAACCGAGAGCTGTGAGTACATTATTCTGAAATCAGTGTTTGACTTGATTCAGTCCAGTGCTTCCTCACAACCCTCTGTTGTGCTCGTTCACGTTGTTGCTTGTCATCGACCTTCACTGCTGGAGGAGACCACACTAATGGTTCGGATGGGAGGATCGACTGTGCCCTGATACAATTCCCGGTTTACATAGACAGGCCATTGATTCTGGGTTTGAAGGCCCTGCATGCCCCGGAGAAACCGGTATCCCCGAAAACGACGTCCGACAATCCGGTGAATCAGTTTGTTCTTCGGCAGCTGATCGCACAATGCTTCAACAACAAAGGTGGCTTGGCGGTTAAGCCCGCAAAGTTGGAGCTTGTTGGTGATTTGGTATTCCTGAAAGACCGAGTGTTGCCGCACGGCCGGGGAGGGAGCATTCTGAAGGTGCTTAACAAAATGGAGCAAGATGGTGTCGTTGTGCCTGTGACCTCGTCCGCTTGGGTAGACCAGAATGTGGTAGCAATGATGAAAGACGGACAGACACCACGAATTTCTGGTGAATATCCATTGGCCTTGAATCATCGCTTACGAAAATGCGCGACAACTACCATGAAACCTAAGGACTTCAGCGGATGCATGCCCGGTAGCAGGTTTTTCTCGAAAATTGATCTGGCTGGTGCGTACTTGCAAATTTCGCTGCACATGGAGTTCAAACCAGTAATGACTATTTTCACTCTGTGGGGTATTTTCCAATACAACGTTTTACCTTTTGGTCTTCGGGCTTCATCAGAGAAATTCCAGACTGAAATGGGCAAATTTATCCTTGATGTCAAAGAGGTGATGTCATGATGGGCTAACTGAACTGAACTAAACTGGCTGAGAAGTGGGATGGGACATTCACGGATATAGAATACTAAGGATTAGAGAAAAACTGTAGTTTACTCCAGGCTTTTAGTTAGCCCATGTCAGCTCCTTCCAATTAGAGCAGCAAGTGTGATCGAATGCTAACATCATGATGGTCTCTCGCACGGATGGTGGGAAGGGTTCATTTCAGTTTAGTTTGCACAGGGCACGCAACGGCCGCGGTCGGTAAAACCTCCAGGATTCTTTAGATGGCAAGAAAACCCGTTAGGCACCCACCACTGCTCGGTGTACTTCGTCGAGTCCCCGCTAGAAATGAGAAGAAAACGGAAAACCTCATCTCACATCAACTGCGAGAGACATTATGCATCGTGAACTTTCATTGAGACAGTATGCAATGAACGGAAGCGTCGATTAAAACGCACCCCAGACGGACCACAGTGCTATCTGTCATCCGTCTAGTTAACATGCTTGAAGCCGACTACAAGGAAATATCTCATACAACTTGCCATCTAGGGCACCTTTAAAGGACTATCATTCCACCAGGCGGACCGTTCCAGCTATTCACTACACTGTTGCTGAAGGAGTGCAATCTAGTCATCACACTAACTCTAACTTTCGTCAGCTTTTTTCGTGTCCACCTGTTCTGGCGTCTGAGGCCACTTGGAATAGATTATTGGGCCTAAGGCCAGAAAAGCCCCTCTTTACCTTGATCGTTTCTATGAGACCCCCTCGACATCCCCGTTCCAACGAGAAAAGACTTAGATCAGAGGGCCTCTGTTCGTGTGCCCTGCCCTCTGCTCTTCAATCATTTGCGTAGCGAGACGTTGAACTTTTCCTAAACATGTGTCGTCCTGCTTTGTATTAGGGTGATGAAGCCTGAAGGCTTCTTAATGAGGTCGTACTATGGCCATGTAAACCGGTAAAGCACTTGCTGGCTGCCGACAAGAAAAAGCTGATTGCAGTCTAAAGAGCTCACCATAAGTTTTTCGTGAAGCAGCGTTGCACCGGTCCAGCCACTGAAAGCCACCGCACATGAGGACTCCGAGGTTTGAAACCCTAGTGACGGCTTTCGTGGTGAACAGCCCTTGGCCGTGAGCGACAGTTAGGCTTTATACGTATGGTTTTTTCGAAGACGCCCGGTACCTTTCTCATGCATGATCAAACATTTTGCAAGAGACATAAAAGACGGAAATTTAGGAATATGCCTGACGAATAAAGGGTGGGTAGACTTGGAAGGGAGACAAATGTATGCATACGAAGGAAATTGGAGGGGGTTTAAGTGAACCCGGGGATGGATTCAAATATGTACCCGGAAAATTGGAAAGTCAGAGTCAGGTGGGAGAGCTGGCTGAACCAAGTGAGGGAGATCCGGATCTGGGGGTTTTGCATAAAGAGGGCTGAAAATCGGCATGAAGGATTATGATAATGAGAAGCGACCAGCAAAAAAAGACTAAAGGAGGGAGGAAAGGAGAAAAAATCTGAGTTGTATCGCAAGGGATCAGGTAGTCACGAAATACGCCTCAATTCAACAAATGGACGGCGTCAATTTGAAAACAGGGAGCTAGCAGTGCGAGACGCAAAGGGTGGGTCAGGTGGCAACAATGGTGCTGAAAGTCGAGATACCGTAAATGTTGGGAAGAGATATAGACGAAATGGACGTACATCACTAGGAACTGCCGCGTGGTGGCAAGAAAACTGGTTGGCAAGGAACTGGAGGATGCAGAGGAAATATGTCGATACACATATACGTACATACATATATATATATATATAAGAGCAGGTGCAATTTGCAGTGAATTGATAGAACACGGAAGTAGCAGTGTTTTGAAGAGACAGGTAGGGTCAGCTCAAATGGTACAGAATTTCCTTGGATAAATCTTGATGAACTTTGTTTATGGCGGGTAAAAATGGGGGATAAAAGGTGAAAGAAAAACGATTTTGGAAGCACAGAACTGATGGTTGTGAGCGAGGGAATACGAAGAAAAGGATCGAAGAAAACAGCTGAGAGTGAATCTAGCATTCGGATTATTGCAGGTGTGGCATGTGGTGACGGTCGAAAATGGGTGAAGCTTTAATAAATGGAGGTATATTGTGCAGCTAGAAAATGGCGGTGGAAATGGCTGGAGAAAGCAGAGCAAACAGAAATACGGAATGGTTTAAAAGATCACCGGAGAAGGCTAGCTTGTGAATGGGAAGAACTGTGGTGCGAAGGAGCAGCATTTGTAACAGCGAATACCATGAGAGAAAAATTAGGAGGTGGTGGATTGGAATGATCAGGCATTAACAGATCACATGGTTTGAAACGGCACGAGAAATTGATGACTTTACATTAGGTGGAACTCGGAAAGGCAGCGCAGCTTGAAGAACACACTGAAGACGCCAGTTGCGAAGGACGTACGAAGGAGATATGGGTACTGACAGAGAAAACCATGTAAGTGATAATCAACCAGATCGTTTTACTGCGCGTGACAAAGGATAAGGACCGAGAAGGAAAAAAGAAGAATAACCATGCGCGAAAACCTGTGATGGAACAAAAGGTACGAGAAGTAATTGTGCGTCGGAGTTGGGAGAGCTGCTTGCTAGCAGAGGTTGCACAAGTGGGTTGAGCCAGAGGATGCTAACCGGGGCTCTGCCTAAGAGGAAGATCCACGGGAGAATTGCGGAGTAAAACATGGAAAATATGGTGGTGGTGAAAAGATAGTAAATTTGGCCGTAGAAAATGCAAAGGTTGGAGCAAAGAATTCCTTATGGTGACTAGTCTTGGAACCGATGTGTCTGGTGCGTAACGGTGGGAGGTATAAGATGGAAGGACAAAAAGGAATATGGCAGAATGGTAGCTAGTGAGGTATGCAGTCAGTGAACCTCATGAGTATTTTGAGCTGCCAAGTATTAGGAGCGGAACAAGGACAGAATGGGTAGGTGTGCACACAGAGGTAGAACGATAAGGATGGGAGTTGATAAGAGCGCTGACAAGAAAGATAGATGAGCGAGCAGTGGCGGAGCAAGGATGGTAGGAGCCTTCGATCCGCAGCCGCCAGTGATGGATGCGGTAGTGCAAGAAGAGTTGGAGCACGCGATCCGCAACCGGGGCCAGTAGGTGGGGCTGACCGTGAGCTGGACACCTAACCTGTAAAACATTTCGTGCAGTTACCACGCGAAGTGTGATCCACCGGCATAATTGCGTTCTCACATCGTTGCAGACGGCCTGTACGCCCGATGTGCGCCGGCCGAACCGGGGGATCTGATCGCGCCCCGCACCTTTGGGATTGTCGTGAGTGTTTGTTGTTGGTTGTACAGAGGGCAGGGAAACCACGATAAGGGTGTATGATCCAGGATCAATTACTTAGGTTGTGAGAACTTGGACAACAGAGCCAACTGAAACAGCGAAGGCAGATGACCATAGTGCAGTATTATTCAGGTGCACCAGCCAGGGACATGATCAGTATAGTGCCTGAGGTGGTTGACCGGAAGTGAGGAGCGCTGGAAAGGGAAATAAGATAGAGCAACGCAGTGTAGGTATGGTCAAGGTGGGGATAAACGGTTGACGTAAGGAGTAACGAAAGTGAAGCACGGCCTCCTCGATGCAGCTGGTTTGCAAGACAAATTGAGGTCATTTAAATTAATACTAAACAAAGGAAACGGATACGTAGGAGACAAAAATTTTATTAAGGGGATTAACGTTTGACCTGGACTAGACATTCTTTAGAAGGGAAGAATAAATTCTGAATGAAATTATGGAAGAAACTTAGCTGAAGGATAGGGTGGGGGCAGAATCGCTGACGTTACGACTGTTTGTCGAGTTTAGTCAGTGAGCCACTTCAAGTGAGAGAAATGAGACTGGATTTTCCAGTCCAAAATCGCAGAGGTAGTGATGGAAGTTTGAATGGTGGTTGGGAAAAGAGGCATAGTAAAAAACACGATATCGAGGAGCCCTGGGCTACTTACCATGCTTGCGCTAATAAGTACAGGACAGTAATATATGTATATGCATATGTATAAAATATACGTATAAACATAGACACATATGTGCATAGAGCTGACCAAGGTGTAGTTACTTACGTAGTTCTTATAGCTTCGTTGGCGTTGGTTTCAGGACCGCAGAGGTGATATAACTAAATAAAGGCAATAATTCGTGGAGCCAGTGAGGCATATTGACAATCTGTGAGGAGTATTATGGTGGCCTCTCTAAAAATGCGAACGCATCTGGAAGGAATTATTTCAAAGTGAAGTTGGCAGGATTCGATAAGTCGATAAGGGAAAACAATTAGTGGACGCGGACATGCTTTAAATAGAGCGATTGCGAAGCTTAATGGAAAACGGTCAAACAGAGCATCCGCAATTCAAAAGCGATCAAATTATCTTGGGAGGTAAGGTAATGCAAGAAAGTAGAATAATGACATAAATGTCGAGGCCTTTCTCGCAAGCCTAACTTTAGGTTACGTGAACGCTGAATAATTGTAAAATGGTTGGGACAGAAAGGGATTTATCCATAGCATACAAAAACGCATACTTTGACTGAGAAGATCTGATGCGCAAAGGACATAAGGATTCCACGACGTTTGACTCCTGGCAGTACAACGCGGGCGGGAGAACTATATGCCTTTTCTAACGCATTCGAGGTCGGTTACTGAGCCATGGTGTACGGATGATGCATGGGAGACGGGCAATATATTACTAGAATCCTGTTTGCCAAAGCCCGCATCGCTCTAATAAAGTCGGTCTCGATCCCGGGCCTTGAATTCAGCACAGCCTTGTTAGTATTCAGGGCGGTACAAGCGGTGAAGGGATGTTTCGACTTCTATATTTGGTCGGCTAGCTTTTGGACGAACTTTACCATAGTGCCGTACTAAATTACCAACGCTCGAAGCCTTGCGGCTCTAAATCAGCCGAAGAGGGGTACCGGAAGATATATACTCCGACAGTGGGTTGAACTTCGTGAGGGCTCACCGGTAACTGCTGCGTTCGCACGAAAACATAAACAGGGACGTACTGCAGAATTGAACAGTGGCCTATGGTGTGCGATCACATTTCAATACCCCGCAGGCCAGTCATCGCGGTGACGTATGAGAAAGCCTGATCCTTTCCACCAGGCGAATATTGCTGTCGTCGATTTATCAACAGTCGCCAGACGATGAGACGCTGAACACCGTCACTACTGAGGTCGAGAGAATTTTGAACAACCGCCCGCTGTTTCCGGTAATCAACGGCGACCCCATCCATCTGGCGCTCACCCGAAAGTTTTATTGATGTTAAGATCGAACGACGGTTTTCAAGAACCGATAAACATTCGTGGAAGCTAACTCCACAGATGAAAGCAGGCCAACTATATTGCCAATGTTTGTTTGGGGCGATTGCTGCGGGAGTACCTACCGGCTCTGCAAGCCCGACAGGAGTGGTTGGTCAAAACAAGAGCATTCAAGTTTGGAGATGCAGTGCTGATCGCAGACAAACGTGCTCATTTCAGCACCTGGTCCTTGTGAGTAGTTATGGAAACCGTCGAAAGCTCCGACCAGGTGATAAGAATTGTGAAGGTGAAGACCGCCCACGGAACGCTAATCCGTGACTTACGCAGTATCAGCCTCCTGCAGAGTGAAGACGGGGAAGCCGATAACACGGAAACCCAGTAGATTATCCCTCATTCGTCTTCCAGGTGGGTAAAAGATCGCCCATGTGTGGGGGCGTTTACGACGTACTGATGTGTTTGTCTGTAACACGCCCTGACACATAAGCACTTACATGGTACACATCTATATTTCGTGACCTCTGTCAAACACTTTGCATTGCTCGCCGTTTTTCTTTGATGTTACAGAAGGCCTTTGGCATATGCAATATTAGCCGTGATTCTATCATATACCCAGGCAAACACCAATCACACTCGCATAATACACGTTGTAACGACCGGTCGTGGAAAATCCCCTAAAACCTTCGCGATTCAGTGTTTTTCCTAACATCACTGACTTGCTTACACTATTGACGTGTCTTTACGAACTGTTTGTTTTTGTGGACCAATTGATGTTTGTTCGCTCCAAGAGCGCTACTTTGTCATATCCTTGTTCTGGACCTGCGTGACGCATGTGCTCCTTGCTCGCACGCCGCAATTTGGTTTCTCGCTTGTTGAGTCCTTATGATCTCATTATTGAGGTTTGTATCTTTTTGGTGTCATTGTTTATTCAATAATCTGGTATCGTAGAATATCACGGATAATCGTCTTTTGATTTCGGGATCTGTTGCGAATTTGGCTGCGCACTGCTCAAACGTGTGTTACACACGTTTATACTTCATGACCTTCATCAAAACGCGCCACGGGGCTGATTGTTGCCCGTTAATCACTGACATTATGGAAGATGTCTATCATAAATGTTAGTTGTTACTATTTGCCCATGAACCAGAGTGCGACCTCACCCATGATACCCATATCCACACCCACACACCCACACAAAAACACATACGGCCGAGGGAATACGGCTCAAAAGAGAACGGCATCTATGTTCCACCTTCAAATCAGCCATCAATCAGCCGTTTTCATGGACGACGAAGAGTAACATCGCGTCGGTGTGGCCACCGGATCAAGTGCGATCGTGGGTGGAACGTTGACGACAAGGTGATGGGTACGCGCACTGACAGCAGGATCTGGGTAGGTAGGAATGATCAGTACCCTTATTCCAAACTTTTGGTTCAAATAAGAGTCGGGAGGAATTTGGTGGGCTTTTTAACTAACAGTCGCCAAAAGTCCTCCCAAAACCACAGAAGTTTCCATGTTTCCTTAACATCAGTCACTTACTTACACTATTGACTTGTTTAATGCACTTGTTTTTTTACGGACCAAAACTTGTTTGTTCGCGTCTAGCGCGTTGCTCTATCATATCCTTGTTCTAGACCCGCGTGACGCACGTGCTCATTTCTTGCACGCCGCAATTCGGTTCTCGTTCTTTGAATCTTGTGATTGCATAACTGGGGTTTTTTTCTGTTTCGTGTCTTTGTTCGTTTGATAATCTAGTGTCGTATGATTTCACGGATAGTTGCCTTCTGATTTCGGGATCCCTTGCAAATTTGACTACGCATTGCTCAAACATGTCTTACAGGAAGGGTTAGAAATGTTTGAGGAATAGGGTCATAGATGAGCAGATTAATATGCATGTTACTGAAGAGGTAAGGAGAGTTGGGTGGAAAGCCGAGTATGGAGCATTTAGTTTCGGGGGCGGTGGAGATAGTTGTCAGGTGAGGAGTACAAAGTGAAGGCAGAATGGACGGCATGTGGAGGCCGGATTTTGGCACCGGCAGGTAGCTAAGGTGGCGAATTTATATGGATCGCTCTTGAAAACAGTTGGCTTTTTCCAGCTTTCACGGGTAAGCCCCATTTGTATGCTCAGTCGACTACGGTTTCTATATCCCTGCCTAGGTCCACCATACCCGCAGATGCAACAGTCTTCACATCACACGCAAAACGAAAGCTAGGCAATTGAAGGGCGGATGCCAGGTCGGCAAAACCAACAAGAATAGCACCGGGCCTAGGACGAATCCCTGAGGTACACTACTGGTGACATTCACCAAACTAGGGCATTCATTCTCTACTTTGAAATTAAGCCTCCTGTGGGAGAAGAAGTCCGACAGCCATCTGTTTACTTGCCCAACAATTCCAAAGGCCTCCATCTTGCACAGCAAAAGACGATGAGTATTGGAAGATAAAGCCTTGCTTAAGTCGAAGAAGCGTACTCCAACTTGCCCGCCTTCATCCAGTCGTCGGGTTACTTCATCCACGAAGCACAGTGCACTGGTCAGACAAGACCCATTTTCAGGGACCCATGCTGGTCCGAAGTTAGCATTAGGTGCTCCAGTGTGTGCTGACAGATGTGGACACGGATGATCTTCTCAAGGACTTTACGTGGGGTGCTGATTAGTCTTGCCTGCCTGTAGCTGTGAATAGCCAATCTGGGTCCACTCACATGTGCCGCCATGACGGCCGCACTTTCCCAGTCCTGAGGCGGCTTACCTTGGTCCAACGTGGACCTGTACAGCCTGCACACTGACGGAGCTATGGTGTCCGCCAATGGCTACACGATAGCTGGGGGGATGCCTCCTGGACCCGCTGACTTGTGGCTGTTGATTTCTTGTAGGTACTTACGCACGACTCCCTCTGAGACATTTAGCTCTTTCTACTGCGGAGGAGGATGCACTAGAGCCAGGCCGACTAGCACCCCACTGTAAGTCAGTTCTCTCAAATCAAGCTACACGTAGCCACTTCAGACGAATCTAAAAACCAGAGCACGATTGATCAGTAGTTCCTACGCACTAAATTAAAATCCGAAAATGCTCAAGTATATACAAACCCATGTTTCAGTAAAGGCAACTTTTTACGCGGTGTGGTCCCTGGCGGCTTTGACGAGTTCCATCCATTTGTTTCTAATGATAAGCGCGTTAGTATACATCACCACCGCGTTTGCCTTGTCACCTTGGTGTCTCTCTTAGTTCACTGCTGTCTGGTTTTCGGGAGCAGCGCCCGAGCTGATGGCAAGTTTTGTATCGGTTGTCCCCACTGGTTTTCATGACACCGCCTAATGCTCTAGGGCTTCCGGTGACTCACAGTTCATCTCTAGAAAAGTTGCAAAAACATCCAAACTGGTAAAAGTCGCGTTGTCCTCCACCTATGAACAATACTGTCAAATTTTATCTTCCAGAACATCTGCAATTACGACTATTTCCGACCCCGCAAGAGGCCTCTTTGCTGCTGTCACAGTCGAGGCCCGAGAGCCCCATTTGACATTCTGCTTTATTTGATGGCTTCTCACCAATGCCGTGGCGGGTCTAGTCAGGTTTCCGCTTGGTGCTAGACCACCAGGCGTCACTCTGTACTCCTCTGGCGCAATTCGATATCTACCCTTGGTGGTGCGAGCCACCACTGCTCTCATCGCCAGCAGTCTACCCCGGGTGGCCTCATCAGCGAACTCTACTAGTGTTGGTCTCGGATGATGTTCGTCTTTGTTCTACTTCTTTATTCTCCGGCCAAGCTGAGGAAAAAACCCATTCATGTGACAAAACCGGAAAGAACTAACAAAGTCATAAAAGTTGGGGCCGATTTGTGCTCGTACAAGTGAAGGGATTCTGGGCTGTCGATTGGCCTCAGCCATTATCAGTCCTGTGCAATCTGACCGAACGGCCTACCTGGTAGAATGGTGGATCTGCAGACCGTCCAGTCCTTCAAACGTGCTCTGGATCGCAGGTGATAGGAGATATTTCCTCGTACTGGGCGCTGGATATGTTAACTAGATGGATGACAGGGAGCACTGTGGCCCTTCTGGAGTGTTTTAATAGACTTTTTAGCTCATTGCATACTTGCTCAGTGAAAGCTTACAATGCATAATGTCTCTTGCAGTTGATGTGCTGTGAGGTTCTCCGTTTCTCTCTCATTTCTAGCGGGGGTTCGACGAAATACACTGGGCATTGGTGAGTGCATAACTGGTGTGCTTGTTACCGAAGGAATTTTGGACGTTTGATTGGCCGAAGCCATTACCTGTCCCGTGCAAACTGTACTGAACTGAACTGAGCCCAACCTGACTGAACTTAGCTGCTCAACACCGGCCAGTCTTTCGGCGTGATACTTGGAATTGTGCTTCCTGCGGCTGTGTCACTCTGTGAACTACAATTTGATCACGATGCCTAAAAAGAGAGTCAAGAACGTTGCATCCAGCTGCCTTTTTGTTCGAAAGTTTTCGCTCACGCGACAGATTTCTTCAGCGCGATGGCTGTGATGGTTGGGTCCATCTTGAATGTTCCGAAGTAATTGATGATCTTCACGAAGCACTGGAAAAATGCCGTGTGAAGTTTCTCAAGGCACTGTGCTTCAAACGCACCGAACTATCAAAACCTGTGTGGCCAGCAAAGCAGTCCGTGAGGATGGCTGTTCCTGCCACAGAAAAGGCAGTGTCATCATTTTCGTCATCAATGTAACGACCAGTCGTGGAAAATCCCCCCAAAACCACAGAAGTTTCCATGTTTCCTTAACATCAGTCACTTACTTACACTATTGACTTGTTTTATGCACTTGTTTTTTTACGGACCAAAACTTGTTTGTTCGCGTCTAGCGCGTTGCTCTATCATATCCTTGTTCTAGACCCGCGTGACGCACGTGCTCATTTTTTGCACGCCGCAATTCGGTTCTCGTTCTTTGAATCTTGTGATTGCATAACTGGGGTTTTTTTCTGTTTCGTGTCTTTGTTCGTTTGATAATCTAGTGTCGTATGATTTCACGGATAGTTGCCTTCTGATTTCGGGATCCCTTGCGAATTTGACTACGCATTGCTCAAACCTGTGTAACAATCAGCAGCAGCAGCACCATCATTCATTTCATCGCTATGATTAGCAGCAGATTCAGCGGCATCTTCATCGTCTTTTTCTTCGCAAATGTCATCACTCTCACCGTCATCATCGCCGTTAGAATTGGGAAATTCCGCCGAGGTTTCTATTCCTGACTGCACTCCGTATGCGGAGGAGGCATCATCATCTGTCATTGAGCCAACCGGGACAAAGCGCAGTCAACATCAGAAGCTACCTTAGCCTGCCTACTACAATGCGGACCCAGCTGGAGCTTATTTGGCCCCTCTAGCACAAGACAGTGTCATGGATACAATACCAAGTTAGTGGAGCTCCACTGTGGATGAAAGTAGACAGGCCTGGATAAAAACAGCGGATCTTCGACAAAGAGCGTCACAGTCGCGGAAGCAGTGTTTCCTAACAGTGAATTTGCCTGAGACAAAGAAGATCACGACACAGGCACGTCTCTGCCACCATATCGTGAGTCTCCGAAGAATGCCGACAAAACTGTTTGTCCTTGGGTAGAGGAGTCTGTGGAAAAGTTGCTGGTGAGATCAGCCGTCCGAATTGGCGAAGCCCGTGACGCTTAACGCCCCCGTCCACCGAAAGTAGTGCTGGACTCTGAGGAATCCTCGACTTCTGTGTTAAGAAGATCCTACGGGCTAAAGGGCGAGCAAGTGCGGTTGCACTGGGACCTGCGCCCTGCTGGTCGTGAGAAATATAGAAATGCATTGACTGAAGGGAGTGAAAGTATAGAACAA
Source organism: Fasciola hepatica (assembly GCA_948099385.1). Classification (NCBI taxonomy): domain Eukaryota; kingdom Metazoa; phylum Platyhelminthes; class Trematoda; order Plagiorchiida; family Fasciolidae; genus Fasciola; species Fasciola hepatica. The sequence continues at coordinate 2,357,943 of CANUEZ040000151.1, forward strand.
GGAGAAGCGGACTTGGCTATTTGGGATTTTCTGGTGCAGAAACAGTGCCCTCACTTCCGGTGGAGGCCGCTAAAGTTAGTGGCACTCCAAAGCCAGGATGCCATGAGCAGACGGAGTTGATAGCAGTCCGAGACAGGGCCGTCATATTGTTGTCTAACGCCCGTGGTCTGCTGAGCAAGAGCAATGACCTGGAACACTAGCTGCAGCCCAGCTCACCTAATCTGATAGCACTGACGGAGACGTGGTTGAGTAACAATATCCCAGACTCTGAGGTTTCCCCCTGGCTACTCCCTATTCCGAGTCGATAGGAACCCTATCAGTGCGGGTGGAAGCGTAGCATTATTCTTCCGATCAAAAATTCCGAAAGCGCAGTTAGAGGCATTTGCTGGTTCACAAGGATTCGGTGAAGCCATTTGATGCCGCGTCAAACTTACCGCCGGAGGCTTGGGGACAGTTGGAGTCATCTAGAGGACACCTACGGTCACCCCTCCAGACATGTTGAATTTATTGAGGAGGTGGGCGTGCGACAGCCACTGCCTCGTCCTGGGCGACTTCAGTGCCCCGCAAATGGATTGGATATCAGGCAAGACAGCGGCCGGGGCAGATCCTTCCTTTCGGGAATTACTGGCAACGGTCCAAGAACTGGCTTTACACCAAGATGTTCAGGAGCCAACCAGGAGGAAATCCAGTCACGGCTCTATCCTAGGTCTGATGATTTCTCCCAGGAGCTCGGATGTCGATAAGGTTGAACATCTCCCTCCACTTAGAAGCAGTGACCACATGATGTTAGAAATTCACTAGCGCAGTGGTTCTTGTCCATCCCGTAGACCACACATTGGATGTAAAGCTTGGCACACTCCATTCGAGGATGTCCGGAGGGCGGCTTTAGACGTCAACCGGTTTCCAGTGGATTCAGATGTCAACCACGATGTGAACGAAGCTTGGGCGTTTATTCGTGACGGTATCTTGCACCTTATGAACACCTGCTCCCTTCCCAACCGACACAGGTGTTACGAACGTTTGAGCAATGCGTAGCCAAATTCGCAACGGATCCCGAAATCAGAAGACGATTATCCGTGATATTCTACGATACTAGATTATTACATGAACAATGACATAAAAAATATACAAACCTCAATAATACGATCACAAGGACTCAACAACGAGAAACCAAATAGCAGCGTGTGAGCAAACAGCACGTGCGTCACGCAGGTCCTGAACAAGGGTGTGCCAAAGTAGCGCTTTTGGCTCGAACAAACAACAATTGGTCCAGAAAAACAACCAGTTCGTAAAGACAAGTCAATAGTGTATGGAAATGAGTGATGTTAGGAAAAACACTGAATCGCGAGGGAAGAAAGGGGGATTTTTCACAACCGGCTGTTACACCGCCCACCAAAATCCTCCTGTATCCTTAGCAGAGTCAAAGGTTTGGTATAAAGGTTCTGATTCTTCCTACCTGTTTAGGCCCTGCTGTCAGTGCGCGCGTCTAATGCTCGTCGTCAACGTTCCACTACTGGTCGCACCTAATCCATTGGATACATGGACGTGAGGCTAGTCTACATCTTCCACAAGACCAAATGACCGATGGCGGGCGTGAATGGTCACATAGACGTTGTCCTCGTAAGGGGCCGTCCGGTCCTGGATGTACGTGCTTGAGTGTGTGTGTGTGTGCGTGTGTGTGTGTGCCGGGGTTACAATGAAATCACAGGTATGACTACACGTCAAAGGAGGACTTTCTGCAATGTCAACAAAAGACCGCGTGGCAAGAAAACGAGTAAATGTAGCATGTGTGCGTGACCTGAGCTCCGCTACTTCCACATATGCAAGGGGCATTCGGTAGCGTCAAAAAAAGGCAAACAAAGGACACTGTCACATGTATGATGGGTTTACGGGATGTAGAGGGCGTCGTGCATGCGTGTATGTGTCGGGATGTATAATGGAATCGCACTCATCACCACATATCGGGAAGAACCTTCTGTAATGTCAACGAAAGGACCGCGAGCACCTTAACGTGTTTGACGGAGATTGTGTGGTATATATGGTGTTTCCTTATCCACCTCGATTACCGGTGTGAAAAAGGTTTACTAGGCCTCAGGGTTATCAGCTCCTCCGCCTTCGCTCTCGAGTAGGTTAATACTGCGTATGTCACGAATGAGCACTCCGTTAGCTGTCTTCACCTTCACCGTTCTTATCATTCCGTCAGTGCCTTCGATGGTTTCCGTAACTACTCCCAAAGACCAGGTGCTGAAATGTGCGCGTTCGTCGGCGATCATAACCACGTCCCCAACTTTGAATGGTCTTGTTTTGGCCAGCCACTTCTGTCGAGTCTGCAAAGCCGGTAGGTACTCCCGCAGCCATCGCCTCCAGAAGACCTTGGCCAGATAGTTCGCTTGCTTCCACCCGTGGAGGTAGCTCCCACGAAGGTTTACTGGCCCTTGGAAACCCTCGTTCGACCTTAGCGTCAATAAGTCGTTCGGGGTGAGCGCCAGGTTGGTGGGGTCGCCGTTCAATACTGGAACCAGGGGGCGGTTGTTCAGGATTTACTCCACCTCAGTCATGACGGTGTTCAGCGTCTCGTCGTCGGGCGGCTGCTGCTCCATGATTGACAACAATATCCGTCTGGCGGACCGGATCATGCGTTCCCACATGCCGCCTCGGTGGCTGGCCTGTGGAGGGTTGAAATGCCATCGTATGCCGTAGGCCGCGGTTCGATTCTGCAGTTCGTCCCTGTTAATGTTCTTGTGCTTAAGCTGCAATTCCCGGTGAGCGCCCACAAAGTTCGATCCATTATCTGAGTATATATCGGCCGGTACGCCTCTTCGGTTGATAAATCTTTGCAAGGCCCGTAGAAACGAATCGGTCGTCATCGAATGTGCGATTTCTAGGTGTACCGCACGTGATTTCATGCACGTCATGATACATCCGTATCGCTTTTCTAATCTTTTCCCGCACTTGATCCACAAGGGCCCGAAATAACCCAACCCGGTTTCGCTGAACGGTCACCAGCCCGTAGTCACCCTGCATTCTGGTAGCGGGGCCACGTGTTGTTTGCCCGCCGTGGCATTGCGTCTCCTACACTGCACACAGCGTCGGATTACGCGTTTTACAGTCTCTCGTCCTCTCAACAACCAAAGACGCTTTCGGATGACGCTCGTCACGTGACTTTCCCCGGCGTGCCCCTCCACGGCGTGGACGTGTTGAATCATTAGCTCTACTACAGGTTGTCTCGCAGGCAGCAGTATAGGATACTTTGTGTCGAAGTTCAGGTGGGCATTGGTCAGCCTAACATCCACCCGCAGCAGTCCGTTGATGAGTTTGGGGTTTAAACGCTTCAGCTCGCCTCTTGGAGATGGCATGTCTTCATTGGTCGGCCCCACTTCTTCCGCCCTCTTGAGTTCTCGGGCGAAAGCCTCGCGTTGTATCATTCTGAAAATATCGTACTCTGCCGCTTGTAGCTCATCGGGACCTATCGGGCCGACCGGTATCCGACCTGAGGGCCGTAGCCCTTTCATGACTAGTAAACTTATCTTGAACCTGGTTAGCCAAACTAGCGAACGAAGCGTCTTCATCCAGGAAGAAAACCTGACCAGTCGCGATAAAATGGACGACGCTTCGACGACGTTGGTTGCTATCACTACGCCTTTGATCTCCAGTTCCAATTCCGTAGGGTTTTTTAGTTCGAACACGGGCCAGTCCTGTTTGGGCAATTGCAGGAAGTTTGGCCCTCTCGTCCACGTGTCCAGTTGCCTGAAGTTTTTCGCACCTCGGGAGCACAGGTCGGCCGGATTATCGCCAGACCTGACATGACTCCACTGGTGCGTGGCTGATTCATCGTGGATAATCGTGAGCCGGTTAGCAACGAGAGTACTAAACCGGCTCCGGACGTTGTTAATGTAGTAAAGTACTATCGTTGAATCCGTCCAGAAGCTCACCGACCAAATGTAGAGATCGAAACATCTCTTCGCAGCTTGCACCACCCTGACTGCTAACACGGCTGCGCTGAGTTCAAGGCGTGGGATTGAGACAGACTTCAGTGGAGCAACGCGGGCTTTGGCGAACAGGATCCTCGTGGTATATTGTCAATCTCCTGTGCACCATCGTCCGTACACCACAGCTCCATAACCGACTTCGGATGCATCGGAAAAAGCATGTAGTTCTCCCGTCCGCGTTGTATGGCCAGGAGTCAAACATCGTGGAATCCTTATGTCCCCTAATTTCTTCAAGGTGTTCAAAAATTCTTCCCAGTCCAGCCGGTCCCCTCGGTCCAGTGACTGGTCCCAATCAACTTTCTTACGGCACCGAAGCTGCAGCAAGATCTTTCCGGGTAGCAGCCATGGTGAGACGAAACCGAGCGGGTCGAACAAACTTGAGACGGCAGATAGTATGCCACGACGGGTTATTGGCAGCTCGGGAACGTTCAGTTCGAAAACAAAATCGTCCGTTTCCGCGTCCCATTGTATTCCTAGGGTGCGCTCGATAGGAAGTGGAGAGCCGTCCAAATCTCTTACCCTTTCGGCCTTTTCGTGATACGGGATGACCTTCAGCACTTCTGAAGCGTTCGACATCCATTTAGTTAGATGGAAGCCGCCCTCTTCCAGCAATCTCGTCAGACCCCTGAACTGCTCTAGAGCTGATTCCACATCATCGAATGACCCAAGGTAGTCGTCGACGTAGAAGTTAGTGCTGACGCTTTCTACCACCGTCCGATGGACTAGATCGCCATGTTTGTTCGCTGATTCTCGGAGGGCGTAGTTTGCACAAAATGGTTACGATATGGCTCCGAAGGGGTGGACGGTCATCCTATAGTTCACCACTGCGTTGTCCCGGTCGCTCCCTTCCCACCACAGGAAACGCAACGCATCTCGTTCTCCTACCGGAATCTTCACCTGATGGAACATTTCCCTAATGTCAGCAGACAAAGCCACTTTACCCACTCTGAAACGGCACAAAACATCGATCAGTGGTGTGGTCCAGTCAGGCCATTGCAGTAGGCGATCGTTTAACGACTTGCCCTGAAACTTGGCCGCACAGTCGAAAACCACGCGCAGTTAATTGGGTTTCTTGGGGTTGATAACCGGATGGTGAGGCAGATACCAGATACCCCTTTTGCTGTCGGTGTTGACAGGCACCTTTTCAACGTTACCGAGGGCCTCGTTTCGCTTCATCAAATCCGCGTATCGTTCCCACAGATTCTGGTCTCGAATGAAGCGTTCCTTTAGTCGTAGTAATCGTTGGAGAACATAATTTCTGTTGTCAGTCCACGGGTCGACCGGTGTGCGCCATGGGAGGGGAACCTCGAACAGTTTTTGAGGCCTCTAGTGCCTTGTCGCACCGTTTGTAGAGCGGAGTGATCCTCTGTAGAAAACGTCGGTCCTAGGTCTCCAATGTCATGAAACTCTTTTTCATACAGCCGCTGCAGATGGTACTCTATGCGGTCCCTTTCGGCGGATAAGTAATTCACGGAACCACGTACCCCTACTGGGCCGTATAACATCCATCCCAGAGCCGTGCGTACGGCATAAGGTGCCTGGCGGTCTAGTACCCAATGCGCATCTGGCAAGTCGCAGCCGATGAGGAGATCCACTTCATAATCTTCCCAGTCTACAACGGTTACATCCTGCAGGTGGGGCCATCGAGTCAAGATTGCGTTCACCGACCTTGGTGCTCGCATGGGGAGATCCGCTAACGTGAATGCCTCCGTTGGTTCAATTTCCTCGTTACTGTCTAGAGAGATGAGTTGCAGCCTTAATCTACCGGCAGTCATTACCTGTGTTCCGCCCACCGTGCTCACTGCTAATGACGTCGCACCTTTAGCCAGTTGGTGTTTGTCGGCAAACCGCTCTTTCACTAAAGTGGTGTCGGATCCACTATCAATGAAAGCCAACGCCTTGACTATCTCAGTCGGAGTCACTACTCCCACGGCCACTACGCCTAAACGAACCGGTTTACTGGCAGATTGTGAAGTTGAACAAATCACGCTGGGCTTGGCAATCGCCTCGGATATAGTTATTCTCGTCTGGTGCAACAATCGATGGTGTCTGCCCGTGCAGCCCTCGTAACCACATCGATTCCTTGTTCTACAATCTGCTGCCCGGTGCGTGGTGTTGAGAGAAATAAAACACGCACCTGCCATCCTCGCCATTCCCCACCGTTCGTCTATTGTGGCGTTGCCGAACTTGGGGCATTCTGGTAGGCCATGGCTAGTACCACAGGACCTGCAATTTGGTTTCGCCGTAGCGTCTCGTGAAATGACGTGTGTGTTGGTCCAAGGCTGGTACTTTGGATATTCCCGTACAGGGGTTTGGACTTGGCTAGTACTGGGCTTGTTTGCTCGGTTGCTGTCCCGGATGAGTCGGCCGAATCTGCTGTCAGCTATCTTCGTTTGCCTGTCCAAGTATTCAGTCAGGTCTTCGAAGTTGGCTTCTCTGTCGCCTCGGCTTATCCGTTCAGCTTCTTCCGCCCACCGACCCTGTAGTTCGGGAGAGAGGTGGCGGACTATGCCTTCCAAAGTGTGCATGGCGTCTAGGTCAGCCCTGTAACCTAAATGGTCGAGGGCTATTGAGCAGTTCTGCATCTTGATCACCAGGTCGGCCATGGTGTAGACGTCGCCCTTGGTTCTCTTTGCCTCTGCCATCACGCCCTCTATAGGTTACGGGCTACTTTGAAAGGTTGGCCAAACAAGTCCCTCGGAATCTTTCTTGCCCTTGTGTAGCCTTGTTCTGGATCGAGCATGATGCACCTGTCGATAGCTTCTCGCGCTCGGCCTCGGCAGTAGTGAGTAAGGTAAAGAAGCCTTTGCCCAGGGTCGTTTACCTTGTTTTCAACGAACGTCTCGAACTGTTTGACAAACTTGCAGTATTGCTCAGCTCGCCCGTCGAAAACCGTTAACTCCACTCTAGGCAGATCGATCGATGGTGGTTTGTAGTCGGCGACCGGCGTGGGGTTCCCTACCTTATTGCACTCTAACCTATCGGAAGTGTCGAAGTCACTGGTCTCATGCTCTCGCTGTTTCTGCGTACACTTCTCTGCTTCATGCGCCTGTAGTCTAGCCGAAAGTAACTGTTGCTCTAGTTCTAGTATTGTCAGCTTATATAAATCGACATCCTTACGATCAATATTGCTCTCAATAACACATGAACTAGCACTGACAGGACTAGGCGATCTAGCATTAACTGAAGACTCATATGTACCCAAACCCTCCCCAGAGACTTGCCGTATTACTTCCTGTCCGGATTCCAATATTTTTGATCCTTTTCTTGGCATTTTGCGTGATTTTTCCTCGTTCCAAATTGATCTATTGAGTATTGTCACGAACGTTTGAGCAATGCGTAGCCAAATTCGCAACGGATCCCGAAATCAGAAGACGATTATCCGTGATATTCTACGATACTAGATTATTACATGAACAATGACATAAAAAATATACAAACCTCAATAATACGATCACAAGGACTCAACAACGAGAAACCAAATAGCAGCGTGTGAGCAGACAGCACGTGCGTCACGCAGGTCCTGAACAAGGGTGTGCCAAAGTAGCGCTCTGGGCGCGAACAAACAACAATTGGTCCAGAAAAACAACCAGTTCGTAAAGACAAATCAATAGTGTATGGAAATGAGTGATGTTAGGAAAAACACTGAATCGCGAGGGAAGAAAGGGGGATTTTTCACAACCGGCTGTTACAACAGGCCCCGGGTGAAGAGCCCGTCGTGGTTTGATCTGGAGCTCAGACGCCTACTCAAACTACGAAATCGGGCCTGAAATCTGTTCCGATCTACAAGTGAGGGTTATGATCTCTATCGCAGGATTCGTAACCAGTGTGCCGAACAAAAAAGGATAAGGCGGATGGCGTTCGAGGAGGCCCTTGCGGTTGATGCAGTGCGAGCACCCAAGCGCCTGTTTGCATACCTAAAGCACCGCACCAGAGCGAAGGCAGGTATCCCGGCACTGGTGGACAACGAAGAAATGGTTGCAACAGATGATGGAAAGGCTGAAAAATTAGCCAAGCATTATCCGCCAGTTTGTTCTGTGGAGAAAGGTGCGCCAACCTCCATGGTGAATGGCTCGTCGCTGTTCATTATGCACGGTTTTGGGGTACCGGCATTGAAGAACACGCTCAAACCTATCAGAACTCGTAGGTCACTGGGACCGGACGACGCGCATAAGTTGATACTGAAGGAGTTGGCGGACAAACTAACTACACCACTGACTCGGTTGTTCAATTTATCGTTGGCCACTGTAGTCTACCTAGGGAGTGAAAAAAAGCATCCGTTGTTCCGCTGTACAAGGGTAGGAAAAAATCCACCTCGGCCAACTACAGCCCAGTTAGCCCCACTTCCGTAGCTGGGAGGTCATGGAAGGGCTGGTGGCGGCTCGCGTACGTGAATATCTGGAGCGCTGTCGATTGCTGGGAGCAGAGCATCACGGTTTTCGGGGAAAAGCATTATGTCTGTCAAACCGGCTAACTGATTGTGAAATTTGGTCGAACGCTAAGGCTGAGGGATGCTTCACGGATGTCATTCTTATGGACTTTAGTAAGGCGTTTAATAATAATAATAATATTGGTTTATTTCGGAAACGCCCGAAGCATGCCATATGCATGATCATGTCGATACAGATGATGGAATGGACTGATATAATTCATGGGAATATGGAAACTCTCATGAAAATGTTGGTTAAAATGGCTCAGAAGGGGGAATAAAGTAGGATGAAAATAGGATAAACGTATGCACACCATAGAAAATGTGTGGAGTTTAAATGAGCTCAAGAGCGGATTTGAACGGACTCCCGGCGAGTTTGAAAGTCAAGGTCAGATGGACTGAATGGCTGGGGTAGCGTCATCCGGGATTTCTGGGGCGGGAGTTTTGAAAACCACGGAATTGATCTGCCAAGATTATTGTGAAATACGAGCTACTTGCTTGGTTGTAAGTGACTTAACTGTTATATTTACAAACAAAAAAAATGGGCAATTTTTGCTTGGTAAAAACATTCTGCTGAGCGAAATGGTAACCATTTGTGTACAGCGGACTTTAAAATTGAACTGGGGTGTCGAATCATATCTGGCAACGGCTAAAAAGGAGTGAAATATTTTTAAAACCTCGGACAGCTTTTTCCCCATTATTTGGGAAAGTGCTCCTGACTTATCGTTGTCCCGAAATCCCTATCTTGTGTGAAAAACCTGCCCTAATGGTGGTGCGCCTTCCGAAGGACCACTGGTTGATGTGATCTGACCCGCTTAAGCTGGGCTGAAAGAGTAACTGCCGGAATACGGATAGTGTTTTTTTCTACCTGCTAGTACACCATTGGAGTAATCAGTGACGTAAGTGATGGGTGTAAATAGAGCAGGTTTGGTTTCGCGTCCTTTGGTAACCGAATGATATCTTTATATATGTACATATATATATATATTTCGCTCCATATCGAGAACCAGGCAGTGCGAGAAAGAAATGGCAAGTAAACATGAAGCCTGGGGTTACGGATTATATATGACCAATAACCCAATCAACAAGCTGCAATGGCTAAGCCAATAACGGGGGAGCCAATTACCGAGATTTGACCAAGTGAAACAAGTTTCAACAAAAACTGCCAAGGAACGTTTATAAAGTTCGTTTCTATAAAGCACACTTTTGCGGTGTTTTCGTTCAATTTCATTGCAAAAGTTACTCAGTCAGCTGTTTGAGGTCTGCATTACGCCAAGCCAGGTCGGAACTTACACCACTTTCAATGGCTGGTCCGGGTAATTACATATGGAGGCCTACTGGTAAACATGAAAAAGGCTGGAAATCGGTATAAAGAACTGCAGTAGCGAGAAACGATGGAGAAAAAAGTGAGGTGCACTGCAGTGGATTAGATATCAATGAAGCATTGGTACTTTGCAGTGGATTATAGGCGGACAGGACACAAAACTCACCGCAAAACAGGCAGCGAGCAATGCAAGACGTAGAGGGATGATCAGATGACAAAAACGATTTAGAAGGATTGGATACGGTAGATGTGAGGTACAGATGTAGAGTCAATGGATGCCTATGATGACGGTCGTTGGGATGATAACAGGAGAAATGGCGGGTGAGGAACTGCAAGATGCAGAGCGCGTGCACATAGATATATATGCGTCAGTTTATATATATATATATATGTATAGATATGAGAGAAGCAGGAGCAATAACAATGGGGTCCTAGAAAGAAATTGTCAGTCATTAGGAGGAGTAAGTAATGTTAGATCAATTGGTTGTAGAATTACCTTTGAAATATCGTGGTGGACTAACTTCATGACAAGTGCACCTGGCAGCCCAACGGAGAGAAAAATAGAATGCGGAAGCGCAGAAGTGATGGATACTGTGAGGAGCAGTTCATGGAAGGGTGAAGATGAAAGAGAGGATCAAGGAAAACAGGTAAGAATGGGTCTAATTGTTTGATCAATACGGGTGCGAGATGTAGTGACGGACAAGAGGAATCGGGTAGCGACAGGTCAAACAATTTGAAACTGTAAAAGAACACCGTGACGTAACGTTGTCATTACAATGGTGGAACATGGAAAAGCGGACCATACTGGAAGGTACAGAAAAATGCCTGTAGCAAGCAATAAACGGATCAAGGGATGAAAGCAATGACCGAGGAGACACAGGTAAGAAATTACCAATCAGGTCATTTTGCTGCAGATGAAACACGAAGGAGGCGGACAAGGAAGCAGGAAGTCCCAAGATAAGTAAACCAGTAATAAAACAAAAAGGCCACAAAAAATGAATGCGCAACGGAGTTGGGGCAATGGAGCTGGAGAGCTGTGTGCCGGCAGACAATTGCACAGGTGGATACTAATCAGGACACCGGAAAGAACCACAGAGGAATTGCGGAGCCAAGTGTAAGATATGGCGGTGGTGATTAGATAATAAATACGACTGTAAAAGATGCGAAGTTTGGAGCGGCAAGTTCTAATATGCGGATTGGTCATGAGTGCGGGTGCGATTGGTGCATCATGGCATGGGGCACGAGGAGGGATTTAACAGAACGACAGGTTTAAGGAAGCTATCAATGGGCGTTCTGAGCAGAGGGTAACACCAAGCGCATAGATGATAGGAGCCAGCAATGACGGCAGGTGGGAAAAACGTTATTGGCAAGCGTCGACAGAGAAGAGTGGTTAGGACGATAGTGACTCAATGCAGTGAAAGTTGATGTAGAGAGAGGCGATAAGAGGAAGAACAAAACGGGTAGGTGTGCATACCGTGGTAGGGCGACAAAAATGTGAAGTGGAAACAGATGATAAGAGCTATAGGGGAACGAGCTGTGGCGGAAAAAGGATGAGGAGCATGCAATTTTCAACCGACAGCATTGGATTCGGTAGTCCAAGAAAGGTCAGCGCGTGCTGTCCGCAACCGGTGCCAGTGGGTGGGATTGGCCGTGCGCTGGGCACCCAACCTGAAAAACACTTCGTGAAGTGAACGCAGGATGTGTGATCCACCAGTCTAGTTGCGCTCGCACATCGTTGCAGACGGCCTGCATTCCCGATGTGCGCCGGCCATGGCGGTGGATCTGACCACGCCCCGCACTGTTGGGAGTGGCACGAGTGCTCACGGATAATTGTACAGGGGACAAAACGACCGCGATGGAGGTGCGTGAACGAGGAACAAGTGACCAAGACGTGAGACCATGGACAGGAGAGCCAACGGAAACAGCGAGTGGTAGACGACCGTGTAGCAATATTATCCAGGTGCACCTGCCATGGAGATGGTCATTACAGTGCCCGAAGTGGTTGACTGTCAGTGAGGATCACTGGAAAGGGGAAAGGGATAGAGAAGCGCAGTCTGGGTGTGCCCCAGCTGAGAATCAACGGATAATGAGAAGAAATAAAAGTGAATATGATGGATGAGAGATGAACGTAGGTGAGCAATAGGGTTACCTTATGATGGCAGGAGGTAGATTCGCTGTGGATCAGTGAAGGCAATGGCCTTAGTTCGCGGCACTAAAGAGTGGGGAGGTGTTGGGCATGGGGTGTACCCAGTGGCCTGTGGCGCAGAGGTAGCAGAGTTACAGTGTGAGGCCTCCTTCAAAGGCCAGGTCGGCAGAGACGAGCTCATTGGTGAGCAATACAGCATTGGGGACTGTTAAGTACGACAACAGTGCGCGCCTAAAAGCGAACATTGAGGAGGCACTGCGTAAGCTAAGGGGCAGCTTATTCCAGATTTTGGAGTGGGCTGACAGAAAGAATCGGGGCTTCAGACGGAGATTACTTTGGGGGACAGGGGGAGGGAAGGCACGGTGTCGGAGGGTAGGAGCAGGGCGCAGCGAATGAGATGGGATAAGACGTGTAGGCCTGGTTATGGATTAGCCTAAAGAGGAAAATCAGGTTGAGCCTCATGCGACTAATCCATAGAGGCTCAATTTGTGGGAGCTCACAGCGCTGGCGGTATGTTAGGGCTAGGGATACGCCCAACAGCCTTTTGGTGAAGGTACGCTGAACGTTCTCAAGAGATACAACAGAGGAACGTGGCCAGAGGCTGGAGGTAATGGGACAATATTCTAGGAGTGGTCCCACGTGTGAGAGATACATGGAGAGGCGACTGGCCGGTATTAAGAAACACCGATTGATCAGGCCTAGGGTTTGCTTAGCCTTTGCGATTTGGAACGATGCCTGTTCTGAGAAGTTAAAGGAACAAGAGTAGCGTACGCCAAGATCGGTAACCATGGGGTGTATGGGGATGGGCAGGCCGTCCAGACAAATATGGCCGGGTGGTACGGTGCACTTGTATGGTAGGAGGAAGCTATTCTCCGCAGAAAATTTCACGAACCACGAGACGCACCAAGTTTGGAGAACGAATACGTTGTTGGGATATGTTGCACAGAGTCACGGATAGGTTGCGGGGGAGGAAGGAGTACACTATTTTTATATCGTCGGCAAAGAGGAAAGGAGTGCCGTGTCGAATAGAACAGAAAATGTCATTGATATAAATAAGGAATAGTAATGGGCCTAGGACACTGCCTCGGATGATGCCAGCCAGTAATTGGTTTGGCGGAAGGTAGGTGGCCATCGACGAGCACGGCTTGTGATCTGTGAGAGAGATAGGAGGATAGCCAGGAGAGGAGAGGGTCAGTAATACCAAGAGATCGGATTTTGGCCAACAGATGAATATGGGGAACACGGTCAAAAGCCTTAGACGTGTCGAGGTACAGGACAATTACAGGGTTACCGGCGTCGGCAGCAGACGATACGACATTGAGAAAGTCAAGCTGGCAGGAATAGCAGGAACGGGAGTTAAAGAAACCATGCTGACCAGGGTTCAGCAGGTTGTTGGATAAAAGGTACTGAACAATGTGTTTTTGATAATTCTCCCCATAATTTTGCAGACTACTGGGGTGTGATTATTTGGCCGATAGTTATCTGGGCCGTGTAAGCGCCCTTTTTGAAGCGCGGAACTATAACAGAGAATTTTCGTTGAGGTGGGACGAAACTATGAAGCTTGGATGTGGTATACATATTGAGTAACAATAAAGGGAGGTCAGGACCACCGAAACGGAGGAGGGCCGGTGGGAGATCATCTGGTCCCGGTTTCGAGGAAGGTTTATTAGAGGAAACTGATTTTTCAATTTATAGATGGGTGAAGGTAATCGATGAAAGAGAAGCAGAGGTGTAACGAACGTTTGAGCAATGCGTGGCCAAATTCGCAACTGATCTCGAAATCAAAAGGCGATTATCCGTGATATTCTACGATACTAGATTATTACATGAACAATGACATAAAAAATATACAAACCTCAATAATACGATCACAAGGACTCAACAACGAGAAACCAAATAGCAGCGTGTGAGCAAACAGCACGTGCGTCACGCAGGTCCTGAACAAGGGTGTGCCAAAGTAGCGCTTTTGGCTCGAACAAACAACAATTGGTCCAGAAAAACAACCAGTTCGTAAAGACAAGTCAATAGTGTATGGAAATGAGTGATGTTAGGAAAAACACTGAATCGCGAGGGAAGAAAGGGGGATTTTTCACAACCGGCTGTTACACCGCCCACCAAAATCCTCCTGTATCCTTAGCAGAGTCAAAGGTTTGGTATAAAGGTTCTGATTCTTCCTACCTGTTTAGGCCCTGCTGTCAGTGCGCGCGTCTAATGCTCGTCGTCAACGTTCTACTAGTGGACGCACCTAACCCATTGGCTACATAGACGTGAGGCTAGTCTACATCTTCCACAACACCAAATGACCGATGGCGGGCGTGGAGGGTCACATAGATGCTGCCCTTGTAAAGGGCCATCCTGTCCTGGATGTATGTGCTTGAGTGTGCGTGTGAGTGTGTGAGTGTGTGTGCCGGGGTGTACAGTGAAATCACAGGTATGACTACACATCAAAGGAGGACTTTCTGCAATGTCAAAAGGGACCGTGTGGCAAGAAAACGAGTAAAATGTAGCATGTTTGTGTAACCTAAGCTCCGCTACTTCCACATATGCAAGGGGCATTCGGTAACGTCAGCAAAAAGCAAAACAACGAACACTGTCACGTGGTTGATGGGGTTACGGGATGTAGAGAGCGTCGTGCATGTGTGTATGTGTCGGGATATACAATGGGATCGCATTCATCAACACATATCGGAAAGAACCACCTGTAATGTCAACGAAAAGACCGCGAGCACTGTGACGTGATTGACGGAGACCGTGTGGTATATATGGTGTTCTTTTATTCACCGCGATGACTAGTGTAAAACGATCTACTGGACCTCGGGGTTATCAGCTCCTCTGCCTTCGCTCTCGAGTAGGTTAATACTGCGTATGTCACGAATGAGCACTCCATTAGCTGTCTTCACCTTCACCGTTCTTATCATTCCGTCAGTGCCTTCGATGGTTTCCGTAACTACTCCCAAAGACCAGGTGCTGAAATGTGCGCGTTCGTCGGCGATCATAACCACATCCCCAACCTTGAATTGCCTTGTTTTTCATCAGCCACTTCTGACGAGTCTGCAAAGCCGGTGGGTACTCCCGCAGCCGTCGCCTCCGGAAGACCTTGGCAAGATAGTTCGCTTGCTTCCATCCGTGGAGGTAGCTCCTACGGAGTTTTACCGGCCCTTGGAAACCCTCGTTCGACCCTAACGTCAATGAGTCGTTCGGGGTGAGCGCCAGGTTGGTGGGGTCGCCGTTCAATACTGGAACCAGGGGGCGGTTGTTCAGAATTCCCTGTACCTTAGTCATCACGGTGTTCAACGTTTTGTCGTCGGGCGGTTGTTGCTCCACGATGGACAACAATATCCGCCTGACGGACCGCATTGTGCGTTCCCATATGTCGCCGCGGCGATTGGCCTGTGGAGGGTTGAAATGCCATCGTATGCCGTAGGCCGCGGTTCGATTCTGCAGTTCGTCCCTGTTAATGTTCTTGTGCTTAAGCTGCAATTCCCGGTGAGCGCCCACAAAGTTCGATCCATTATCTGAGTATATATCGGCCGGTACGCCTCTTCGGTTGATAAATCTTTGCAAGGCCCGTAGAAACGAATCGGTCATCATCGAATGCGCGATTTCTAGGTGTACCTCACGTGACTTCATACACGTCATGATACATCCATATCGCTTTTCTAATCTCTTCCCCCACTTGATCCACACGGGCCCGAAATAATCCAACCCGGTTTCGCTGAACGGTCACCAGCCCGTAGTCACCCTGCATTCTGGTAGCGGGGCCACGTGTTGTTTGCCCGCCGTTGCATTGCGTCTCCTACACTGCACACAGCGTCGGATTACGCGTTTTACAGTCTCTCGTCCTCCGAACAACCAAAGGCGTTTTCGGATGACGCTCGTCACGTGACTTTCCCCGGCATGTCCCTCCACGGATCATTAGCTCTACTACAGGTTGTCTCGAAGGCAGCAGTATAGGGTACTTTGTGTCGAAGCTCAGGTGGGCGTTGGTCAGCCTACCGTCCACCCGCAGCAGTCCATCAATGAGTTTGGGGTTTTAATGCTTCAATTCGCCTCTCGGAGATGATGTTTCCTTGTTGATCGGTCCCCTTTTTCCGCCATCTAGAGTTTTCGGGCGAAAGCCCCTCATTGTATCATTCTGAAAATATCATATTCTGCCGCTTGTAGCTCATCGGGACATATCGGGCTGACTCGTATCCGACCTGAGGAGCGTAGTCCTTCTATGACTAGTAGATTTCTCTTGAACCCGGTTAACCAAACTAGCGAACGAGGCGTCTTCATCCAGTAAGAAAACCTGACCAATCGCGATAGAATGGATGTCGCTTTGACGACTTTCGCCGCTATCACTACGCCTTTGATCTCCAGTTCCACCTCCGTAGGGGGTTCTAATTCGAACACGGGCCAGTCCTGTTTAGGCACTTGCAGGAAGTTTGGCCCTCTCGTCCACGTGTCTAGTTGCCTGAAGTTGGTCGCACCCCTGGAGCACGGGTCGGCCGGATTATCACCAGACCTGACATGCTTCCACTGGTTCATGGCTGATTCATCGTGGATAGTCGTGAGTCGGTTAGCAACGAGAGTACTAAACCGGCTCCGGACGTTGGTAATATGGTAAAGTACTATCGTCGAGTCCGTCCAAAGGTTAACCGACCAAATGTAGAGATCGAAACATCTCTTCACAGCTTGCACCGCCCAGACTGCTAACATGGCTGCGCTGAGTTCAAGGCGTGGGATCGAGACCGACTTCAGTGGATCGACGCGGGCTTTAACGAACAGGATCCTCGCAGTATATTGTCCATCTCCTGTGCACCATCGTCCGTACACCACACCTCCATAACCGACTTCGGATGCATCGGAAAAGGCACGTAGTTCTCCCGTCCGCGTTGTATGGCCAGGAGTCAAACATCGTGGAATCCTTATGTCCCCTAATTTCTTCAAGGTGTTCAAAAATTCTTCCC
The DNA here is from genome assembly GCA_948099385.1 of Fasciola hepatica. Lineage (NCBI taxonomy): Eukaryota > Metazoa > Platyhelminthes > Trematoda > Plagiorchiida > Fasciolidae > Fasciola > Fasciola hepatica. The sequence goes on from CANUEZ040000151.1 coordinate 2,374,783, forward strand.
AGTCCAGCCGGTCCCCTCGGTCCAGTGACTGGTCCCAATCAACTTTCTTACGGCACCGAAGCTGCAGCAAGATCTTCCCGGGTAGCAGCCAGGGTGGGACGAAACCGAGCTGGTCGAACGGACTAGAGACAGCGGATAGTATACCTCGACGGGTTATTGGCAGCTCGGGAACGTTTAGCTCGAAAACAAAATCGTCCGTTTCCGCGTCCCATTGTATTCCTAGGGTGCGCTCGATAGGAAGTGGAGAGCCGTCCAAACCTCTTACCCTTTCGGCCTTTTCGTGGTAAGGAACGACCTTTAGCACTTATGAAGCTTTCGACATCCATTTTGTTAGATGGAAGCTGCCCTCTTCCAGCAATCTCTTCAGACCCCTGAACTGCTCTAGAGCTGATTCCACATCATCGAATGACCCGAGGTAGTCTTCGACGTAGAAGTTCCTGCTGACGCCATCTACCACCGTCCGATGGACTAGATCGCCATGTTTGTTCGCTGATTCTCGTAGTTGGCACAAAATGGTGAAGATATGGCTCCGAAGGGGTGGACGGTCATCCTATAGTTTACCACTGCGTTGTCCCGGTCGTTCTCTTCCCACCACAGGAAACGCAACGCATCTCGTTCTCCTACCGGAATCTTCACCTGATGAAACATTTCTCTAATGTCGGCGGACAAGGCCAGTTTACTCACTCTGAAACGGCACAAAACATCGATCAGTGGTGTGGTCCAGTCAGGCCCCTATAGTAGGCGATCGTTTAACGACTTGCCCTGGAACTTGGCCACACAGTCCATGATCGAGGGTTCGCTTGGCGGTCTGTGGGCGATGAATTATGGGGACAAAATGCCTATCAGCTAAGGAGATTAACTCTCTGAGATTCTCTGCCATTTCACCCGCAGAGTTACCTGGGTCAGTTGAATTAAGCTGGGAGCAAAAATATGCACAGACTTGGTCAAAATTGGTCCTTTTGAAGGATCTCAAATTTTTAGTTTCTCAGGGAAGAGGAGGCCATTTCACGATATAATCGAATCCAATGAGAATGTGATCACTTTTGCCGAGGGGCGGCAAGTAATGCACCACATCTATTAGGAACCGATCATTGGTGATGACCAGGTCTAGTAGGGACGGGGCGTGGCCTGTGCGATATCTAGTCGGATCTCTTACGTTCTGCACCCATGAGTTTTTCAGTACGAGATCAAGGAGGGGTTTACCGAAAGTGATATCCGGGGCATCAGCTCTTTGCCAGTTTGTACTGCGAGAGTTGAAGTCACCAATGACTAACAGATGGGTGAAGTCTGTGTAGCTTTTCAGGGAGCCTAATAAGTCTATGAGACCTAGGCTGTCAGTTGAATTGCATGCGGGAGGACGGTAGACAACACCAAGCAATAGGGTATCTGTCCTAGAGAGGTTAAACACGGCCCACAAACAATCAATACATGAAAAGGTTGGTGTTGTCAGTAAGGTGGGAGGAGGGATCGAATTATCGTAGTATATGATGACCCCGCCGGCACGACCTCTATTGGAGTCCTGCCTTACTGTAAAGTATCCCGGAATGGATATTTCGGCATCAATTATGTCGGAGTGAGCCAGGTTTCCGTGAGGGCTAAGATCTGAGGCTCATTATCCACTGCGAGCTGCCGAAGCTCCAGGATCTTATTCAACACACTCAGGCAATTACTTTAAAAACACTTGAGGTTTTCAGTCTTCAGTCTTCGAGTAAAGGTTAGTGGGAAGTCCTCCCGTATGAGCCCTGTCACATCGTACTCTATTGTTTCGGCTAGATGTCGGATCTCAGTCAATAAGTCTTCAGGGTCTGATCCAATTTCCTCTTGAACAGTGTCTCGGTTTTCTGTTCCTACACTTCGGTCGGTGGAACGTTCCAGAGATTGGTCACTCCCCTTGACAATAGAGAGATAACCGGTAAGTCGGTGGAATGCACCTTACGAAGAGTCAGGGTGTGACCTCTGGTACGATCATTATTCCTAAACAGGAATTCCGACTATAATTTCCGGCCCAATCATCACGGATTATTCGCCTGGTATAGATGAAGTTGCCCCGAAGACATCGATAAGCAAATGGAAGCAACCCGGTGAACTGAACGCGGCAAGGCCGCGCGCGGCGCGCGGACCGAAAGCCTCGCTGTTTGATGTCCGACAGATTTCCCACGCTTGAATCTTCCGTGTCACTCAAGCTGAACGAACTTCAGCAAAGCTGAACTTCTCCCACAGTCCAAAGGTCCATCTTCCAGATCCCCGGCAGTTCGAGACGCAAGATGCAGTCAAGACTCGTGTCCTTAACCCTTTCGCATTGTCCAGCGGTCTATCTTCCAGTTCGCCGGCAATACCAGATGCAAGATACTGTCAAGATTTGTATTTTGAACCCTTTCCGTTTTACCACTTCCCCACTATCTAGTGAACTATCTTACAGCTCACTGGTGACATTCAGATGACAAGATAATCACAAGATCCGGGAACATTTGGGCTGTAGCCTCGTACCCGTGTACTACTTCAAGACTTCAAGACTTCAAGACTTCCAGGAGTTCCTATTGGCTGATCCCATGCAGTCTGGACACGAGGCGTGTGGCAGCATAATGCACTCGTTCCAGTTTGGCTACCTCCGTCGCAATGCAGGGGTGGACAGCCAGACCGCCATACTCCAAGCGAGGACGTACATGCGAGACACACTGAAATCGGAAAATTTCCAGTGATAGAGGCCCAAATGAACGGCGAATTGGAGCAAGTATCCCCTGTACCGACCGGTGGTGGAAAATTCCCTAAAACCTTCGCGATTCAGTGTTTTTCTTAACATCACTGACTTACTTACACTATTGGCGTGTCTTTACGAACTGTTTGTTTTTGTGGACCAATTGATGTTTGTTCGCTCCAAGAGCGCTACTTTGTCATATCCTTGTTCTGGACCTGCGTGACGCATGTGCTCCTTGCTCGCACGCCGCAATTTGGTTTCTCGCTTGTTGAGTCCTTATGATCTCATTATTGAGGTTTGTATCTCTTTGGTGTTATTGTTTATTCAATAATCTGGTATCGTAGAATATCACGGATAATCGTCTTCTGATTTCGGGATGCGTTGCGAATTTGGCTACGCATTGCTCAAACGTTCGTTACAATACTCAATAGATCAATTTGGAACGAGGAAAAACACGCAAAATGCCAAGAAAAGGATCAAAAATATTGGAATCCGGACAGGAAGTAACACGGCAAGTCTCTGGGGAGGTTTTGGGTACATTTGATTCTTTAGTTAATGCTAGATCGCCTATTCGTGTCAGTGCTAGTTCATGTGTTATTGAGATCAATATTGACCGTAAGGATGTTGATTTATATAGGCTGAAAATACTAGACCTAGAACACCAGTTACTATCGGCTGGACTACAGGCGCAGGAAGCAGAGAAGGAGTGTACACAGACAGAGCGAGAGCATAGGACCAGCGACTTCGACACTTCCGATAGATTAGGGTGCAATAAGTTAGGAAACCCCACGCCGGTCGCCGACACCAAATCACCATCGATCGATCTGCCTAGAGTGGAACTAATGGTTTTCGACGGACGATCTGAACACTACTGCAAGTTTGTCAAGCAGTTCGAGACATTCGTCGAAAACAAGGTAAACGACCCTGGGCAAAGGCTTCTTTACCTTACTCACTACTGCCGAGGCCGAGCGCGAGAAGCTATCGACAGGTGTACCATGCTCGACCCGGAACAAGGCTACACTCGAACAAGGAAGATCCCAAGGGGCTTGTTTGGCCAGCCGTTCAAAGTAGCCCGTAACCTAATAGGGGGTGTGATGGTAGAGGCAAAGAGAACCAGGGGCGATGTCTACACAATGGCAGACCTGGTGATCAAGATGCAGAACTGCTCAATAGCCCTCGACCATTTAGGTTACAGGGCTGACCTAGACGCCATGCACACTTTGGAAGGCATAGTTCGTCACCTCTCCCCCGAACTACAGGGTCGGTGGGCGGAAGAAGCTGAACGGATAAGCCGAGGCGACAGAGAAGCCAACTTCGAAGACCTGACTGAATACTTGGACAGGCAAACGAAGATAGCTGACAGCAGATTCGGCCGACTCATCCGGGACAGCAACCGAGCAAACAAGCCCAGTACTAGCCAAGTCCAAACCCCTGTACGGGAATATCCAAAGTACCAGCCTTGGACCAATACACATGCCATTTCACCCGATGCCACGGCGCAACCAAATTGCAGATCCTGTGATGCTAGCCGTGGACTAACAGAATGCCCCAAGTTCGGCAACGCCACAATAGACGAACGGTGGGGAATGGCTAGGATGGCAGGTGCGTGTTTTATTTGTCTCAACACCACGCACCGGGCAGCAGTCTGTAGGACAAGGAATCGATGTGGTCACAAGGGCTGCACGGGCAGACACCATCGATTGTTGCACCAGACGAGAGTAACCGTACCCGAGGCGAGTACCAAGCCCAGTGTTATTTGTTCAAAGTCGCGGTCTGCCAGTATACCGGTGCTTTCAGGCGTAGTGGCCGTAGGAGTAGTGACCACAACTGGGGTGGTCAAAGCGTTGGCTTTCGTCGATAGTGGATCTGCACTACTCCAGTGAAAGAGCGGTTTGCCGACAAACACTAACTCGCTAAAAGTGCGATGTCGTCAGCAGTGAGCACCGTGGGAGGAATACAAGTAGTGACTGCCGGTGGGATGACACTGCAAACTCATCTCTCTAGACACTAACGAAGAAATTGAGCCAACGGAGGCATTCACGTTAGCTGATCTCCCCATGCGAGCACCAAGGTCGGTGAACGCAATCTTGACTCGGTGGCCCCACCTGCAGGATGTAACCGTTGTAGACTGGGAAGATGATGAAGTGGATCGCCTCATCGGCAGCGACGTGTCAGAGGCGCATTGGGTGCTTGACCAGAGAGTGGGCGACCGCCAGGCACCTTATGCCGTACGCACGGCTCTGGGATGGATGTTATACGGTCCAGTAGGGGTACGCGGTTTCGTGAATTACTTATCCGCCGAAACGGACCGCATAGAGTATCATCTGCAACGGCTGTATGAAAAGGAGTTTCATGACATTGGAGACGAAAGCCCGACGTTGTCTCAAGAGGATCACTTCGCTCTACAAACGGTGCGGCAAGGCACTAGAGGCCTCAAAAACTGTTCGAGGTTCCCCTCCCATGGCGCACACCGGTCGACCCGTGGACTGACAACAGAAATTATGTTCTCCAACGATTACTACGACTAAAAGAACGCTTCATTCGAGATCAGAATCTGTGGGAACGATACGCGGATTTGATGAAGCGAAACGAGGCCCTCGGTAACGTTGAAAAGGTGCCTGTTAACACCGACAGCAAAAGGGGTATCAGGTATCTGCCTCATCATCCGGTTATCAACCCCAAGAAACCCAATAAACTGCGCGTGGTTTTCGACTGTGTGGCCAAGTTCCAGGGCAAGTCGTTAAACGATCGCCTACTACAGGGGCCTGACTGGACCACACCACTGATCGATGTTTTGTGCCGTTTCAGAGTGAGTAAACTGGCCTTGTCCGCCGACATTAGAGAAATGTTTCATCAGGTGAAGATTCCGGTAGGAGAACGAGATGCGTTGCGTTTCCTGTGGTGGGAAGAGAACGACCGGGACAACGCAGTGGTAAACTATAGGATGACCGTCCACCCCTTCGGAGCCATATCTTCACCATTTTGTGCCAACTACGAGAATCAGCGAACAAACATGGCGATCTAGTCCATCGGACGGTGGTAGATGGCGTCAGCAGGAACTTCTACGTCGAAGACTACCTCGGGTCATTCGATGATGTGGAATCAGCTCTAGAGCAGTTCAGGGGTCTGAAGAGATTGCTGGAAGAGGGCAGCTTCCATCTAACAAAATGGATGTCGAAAGCTTCATAAGTGCTAAAGGTCGTTCCTTACCACGAAAAGGCCGAAAGGGTAAGAGGTTTGGACGGCTCTCCACTTCCTATCGAGCGCACCCTAGGAATACAATGGGACGCGGAAACGGACGATTTTGTTTTCGAGCTAAACGTTCCCGAGCTGCCAATAACCCGTCGAGGTATACTATCCGCTGTCTCTAGTCCGTTCGACCAGCTCGGTTTCGTCCCACCCTGGCTGCTACCCGGGAAGATCTTGCTGCAGCTTCGGTGCCGTAAGAAAGTTGATTGGGACCAGTCACTGGACCGAGAGGACCGGCTGGACTGGGAAGAACTTTTGAACACCTTGAAGAAATAAGGGGACATAAGGATTCCACGATGTTTGACTCCTGGCCATACAACGCGGACGGGAGAACTACGTGCCTTTTCCGATGCATCCGAAGTCGGTTATGGAGGTGTGGTGTACGGACGATGGTGCACAGGAGATGGACAATATACTGCGAGGATCCTGTTCGTTAAAGCCCGCGTCGATCCACTGAAGTCGGTCTCGATCCCACGCCTTGAACTCAGCGCAGCCATGTTAGCAGTCTGGGCGGTGCAAGCTGTGAAGAGATGTTTCGATCTCTACATTTGGTCGGTTAACCTTTGGACGGACTCGACGATAGTACTTTACCATATTACCAACGTCCGGAGCCGGTTTAGTACTCTCGTTGCTAACCGACTCACGACTATCCACGATGAATCAGCCATGAACCAGTGGAAGCATGTCAGGTCTGGTGATAATCCGGCCGACCCGTGCTCCAGGGGTGCGACCAACTTCAGGCAACTAGACACGTGGACGAGAGGGCCAAACTTCCTGCAAGTGCCTAAACAGGACTGGCCCGTGTTCGAATTAGAACCCCCTACGGAGGTGGAACTGGAGATCAAAGGCGTAGTGATAGCGGCGAAAGTCGTCAAAGCGACATCCATTCTATCGCGATTGGTCAGGTTTTCTTACTGGATGAAGACGCCTCGTTCGCTAGTTTGGTTAACCGGGTTCAAGAGAAATCTACTAGTCATAGAAGGACTACGCTCCTCAGGTCGGATACGAGTCAGCCCGATATGTCCCGATGAGCTACAAGCGGCAGAATATGATAATGGATCGAACTTTGTGGGCGCTCACCGGGAATTGCAGCTTAAGCACAAGAACATTAACAGGGACGAACTGCAGAATCGAACCGCGGCCTACGGCATACGATGGCATTTCAACCCTCCACAGGCCAATCGCCGCGGCGACATATGGGAACGCACAATGCGGTCCGTCAGGCGGATATTGTTGTCCATCGTGGAGCAACAACCGCCCGACGACAAAACGTTGAACACCGTGATGACTAAGGTACAGGGAATTCTGAACAACCGCCCCCTGGTTCCAGTATTGAACGGCGACCCCACCAACCTGGCGCTCACCCCGAACGACTCATTGACGTTAGGGTCGAACGAGGGTTTCCAAGGGCCGGTAAAACTCCGTAGGAGCTACCTCCACGGATGGAAGCAAGCGAACTATCTTGCCAAGGTCTTCCGGAGGCGACGGCTGCGGGAGTACCCACCGGCTTTGCAGACTCGTCAGAAGTGGCTGATGAAAAACAAGGCAATTCAAGGTTGGGGATGTGGTTATGATCGCCGACGAACGCGCACATTTCAGCACCTGGTCTTTGGGAGTAGTTACGGAAACCATCGAAGGCACTGACGGAATGATAAGAACGGTGAAGGTGAAGACAGCTAATGGAGTGCTCATTCGTGACATACGCAGTATTAACCTACTCGAGAGCGAAGGCAGAGGAGCTGATAACCCCGAGGCTCAGTAGACTATTTCGCATAGTCATCAAGTTTGTAAAGAAACCCCATATATGGAAGCAATCCCGACACACTGACATATCGAACCATCACACACCCGGATGCACACACTCACCTACATTGTACTCGTTATACCACATGGTCTCTGTCAAGCACGTTACAGTACTCACAGTCTTGTGTTGACACTACAGAAGGTTTTTTCCGATATGTGGTGATAAATGCGGTTTCACTGTACATCCAAGCACATAAGCACATACCCGATGCACGTCATACCCCGCAACCCCTATCAAACATGTGACGGTGTTCGCAACTTGCTCTTGTTGGCTTTACTGAAATGTCTTTTGCATATGTGGAGGTAGCGGCGATTGCAACATACAAACACTCACGCAAGCACATACAGCCAGGGCAGAATGGTCTTTCCAATGACAGCATCTATGTTTCCCCCTTCACTCCCGCCATTGGTCAGTTGTTCTCGTGGACGATGTAGAATAGCCTTGCGTCCATTTGACCAACGGATTAGGCGCGAGTAGAAAGTTGACGATAAGCATTAGGCGCGCGCACTGACAGCAGGGCCTAGATAGGTAGGAAGAATCAGTACCTTTGTACCAAACCTTTGACTCCGCTAAGGATTCGGGAGGATTTTGGTGGGCGGTGTAACGACCGGTGGTGGAAAATCCCCTAAAACCTTCGCGATTCAGTGTTTTTCTTAACATCACTGACTTACTTACACTATTGGCGTGTCTTTACGAACTGTTTGTTTTTGTGGACCAATTGATGTTTGTTCGCTCCAAGAGCGCTACTTTGTCATATCCTTGTTCTGGACCTGCGTGACGCATGTGCTCCTTGCTCGCACGCCGCAATTTGGTTTCTCGCTTGTTGAGTCCTTATGATCTCATTATTGAGGTTTGTATCTCTTTGGTGTTATTGTTTATTCAATAATCTGGTATCGTAGAATATCACGGATAATCGTCTTTTGATTTCGGGATCTGTTGCGAATTTGGCTACGCATTGCTCGAAAGTGTGTTATGTCCCCCACTCTGAGGAGCACGCTCTCTCAGTGCGTGCTCTTGTCTTCAGATTGTTGGCGACAACAACTCCGAGGTCCTTTCCCTTCTGCATGTGACGGAGTACGATACTTCCAAGGCAGTAGCCGGAAGTATCTTTGGGGCCGCCAATCCTCATGCTCGTGCCTTTGTCCAAGTTTATCGGTAGAACCCAGGTGGCCAAACAATTGACTAGAGCCTGGAGATCCTCCTGCAGTATCTCACAATCCTCAGCCGATCGATTGATGCGCCAGATCTTTAGGTCGTCTGTACACCAGCGGTGCTGTCTTCTCCCTCAGTGAGTGTAGCTGTTTTTGAAATTTTTAGAACACACAGCTCGTCCCCATCCATTTAAGTTTATCTTTGTCTGTGCTGACTGGATCCTGAATAATGTCAATGCCCCTCACCATTGATATAACCGCTTGCTCAGATGAGGCTACTTTCCCCATGAGGCAGTGCGATTCCCCCTCCGTGGCCAATGCCTCACTCCTCAATCCGGACGAAACGGTCCTTCATAATGCGCTACCAACAGATGCACTAAAATGTGCAGTCCAAAGTCAGGCTGCAGAGATAGCTGAGCTAAGGGCCACCGTCCGCACCCTTGAGGATGAGCTGACCAGCCTGAGGAGTTTGGTAATCAAATCCCTCCCGGTGTCCCAGGCAGCCGATCAGGTGTGTAGAGTTTCTGAGCAGAAAATTCTTGACGCCGCCAAGGTTTTACAAGATACCGAGAATTGCTCCAAACGAGTCATCCTTTGGGGCCGCTTTCTCAGTTCAGATCACCCTCATGACACCTACGCCCAGGTGTTTAATCGCCTTAAGCTCCCTTTCCCATTTAAAGTTCGGTCCACTCGGTTGGTAACCAAACGCACCAACCGGGTTCACGGTATTCTCGTTGAAATGGGTTCCACAGATGCAGCCAAACGAGTTGTTTCCTCGGCCGCAAAGCTCAAGGAGGAAATTAAAGGGCTCAAGGGCGTATCCACTGATAAACCACTTCATCTGAGGCTCCGCAGTGAGAAGGCTAAGCCAGAAATTCCACTAAAAGCAGATCCTAGGCTCAGAGAGCTGCCATTCGTCCAGGTTACTCGCCTTGAGTATCAAGCTGCATGCCCACAAACCCTCGTTTCCCTACTCACATCATTTCCCGTCGCAGAAAGTGCTCACAGTAGTAGGCCTAGTGCCACTAAACATCTGTCGCCTACGAAATGCATCCCAGGCCCCATCATAGCCAATAAGACTATTTCAACGGACGAGACTCACTCATCCTTGAGCCCAGACATGAACCTGCAACCTGTTTCTACAGAAAGAAGCAGTGAGGGGGTTAACGCATCAGATAATGTATCTGGCGCTGTCATGAAAACTAAGCTCATCAACAAGAAAACTCAGAACAGGGCATCACGCAGTGCGCAGAAGAGCAAACCACAAAAAGCAGCCCACCCTTTTCGGAGACTGAAGGATGTAGACCGTCCGCCTGGATTGATACCCCCAGGTTACTAGACATCAAAACCTACTGGTCCCCCCAGCAGTCTGCTTACCCTCTAGCCCCCCCAATATCTTCAGCCCCCGACTCTCCAAGGACCTCCTTTCCATCCCCAAATCCCCCTCTTTCCCACTCATCAAACCCAAAACCAGCTGCCTCTGGCGATTCTGCAACAACTCCTGAGCATGTGCTCAAGCGTTTTTACAGTAATCGCCTGAGTGTGTTGAATAAGATCCCGGAGCTTCGGCAGCTCGCAGTGGATAAGGAGCCTCAGATCTTAGCCCTCACGGAAACCTGGCTCACTCCGACATAATTGATGCCGAAATATCCATTCCGGGATACTTTACAGTAAGGCAGGACTCCAATAGAGGTCGTGCCGGCGGGGTCATCATATACTACGATAATTCGATCCCTCCTCCCACCTTACTGACAACACCAACCTTTTCATGTATTGATTGTTTGTGGGCCGTGTTTAACCTCTCTAGGACAGATACCCTATTGCTTGGTGTTGTCTACCGTCCTCCCGCATGCAATTCAACTGACAGCCTAGGTCTCATAGACTTATTAGGCTCCCTGAAAAGCTACACAGACTTCACCCATCTGTTAGTCATTGGTGACTTCAACTCTCGCAGTACAAACTGGCAAAGAGCTGATGCCCCGGATATCACTTTCGGTAAACCCCTCCTTGATCTCGTACTGAAAAACTCATGGGTGCAGAACGTAAGAGATCCGACTAGATATCGCACAGGCCACGCCCCGTCCCTACTAGACCTGGTCATCACCAATGATCGGTTCCTAATAGATGTGGTGCATTACTTGCCGCCCCTCGGCAAAAGTGATCACATTCTCATTGGATTCGATTATATCGTGAAATGGCCTCCTCTTCCCTGAGAAACTAAAAATTTGAGATCCTTCAAAAGGACCAATTTTGACCAAGTCTGTGCATATTTTTGCTCCCAGCTTAATTCAACTGACCCAGGTAACTCTGCGGGTGAAATGGCAGAGAATCTCAGAGAGTTAATCTCCTTAGCTGATAGGCATTTTGTCCCCAGAATTCGTCGCCCACAGACCGCCAAGCGAACCCTCCCTCGCCCCATTAGGCGCATTCTAGGTGAATGCGCACGCGTCTTTGCTAGATATAGAGCCACAGGCCTTGCCCGTGATGCAGAAGGGTTCAGGATCATACGGAACATATGCAAAGACAAGATTGGGTCCTATCAGAATTCAGTCCAACGATCTGTACTTGATCGATCACGGACCAATAAGGCATTTTTCTTCCAGTACATGCGCCGTCTTAGGGGTACAGCTCCGACACCATTAGCTCTCAAAGATAGTGCCGGATCTCCAACCACTTCCCCTAGCCAAGTATTCGAGGCATTCAGCTCCTACTTCCGTACAATTTTTAGCTCCATACCCATATCATCCCACCCTACCATGCACCCGTTATCTCTGACCGCTACCCTTAACCGCGTCACTATTCCCATTGGTGCAGTCGCTCAAGATTTCCGACGGCTCAACCAACAATGCTCTATGGGTCCTGACCTAATCCACTCCAGTATTCTCAAGGAAGCCGCGGACACATAAGGTGCTCCTTATGCCTCGCTTTTCCAGCGATGTGTTGACGATGACGTTTTCCCCAGTAGCTGGAAAAAAGCAGTGATCGCACCCATCTATAAGAAGGGTAGTAGACGCCTTGCTTCTGGTTACGGACCCATAAGCCTCACTAGCATCCCTAGCAAAATTTTTGAGGGAATTCTTAAGAGTGAGGTTCTTTCCCATCTTCATACAACTAAGATCCTCTCCCCGTCCCAACATAGGTTTCTTTCTGGCAGATCATGCATCACCAATATGCTTACTGTCGTGGATAGTCTAACGAAAGCCTATGATGATGGCCAGCTCTCACAAGCTGTATTCATCGATTTTGCTAAGGCCTTCGATAAGGTCCCCCATGCCCCTCTTCTTTATAAGCTGCAGACATACGGGATCACAGGCTCCATGTTGGCCATCCTACGTAGCTTCCTTACCGACCGCACCTTTGTGGTTGAGGTGGGGAATGTTTTGTCTCAACCCTCCTCAGTAACAAATGGGGTCCCCCAAGGGTGGGTCTTAGGTCCCCTTTTTTCTTGATCCACATAATCGATCTTCCGACAGCCCTTCCTGCGAACATTGCCATGTACGCAGATGATGTAACCCTATGGAGTTCAAGCTTTGAAGACCTGCAAATTGCAGTTTGTGAAACGAAACGCTGGTCCGAGGATTGGAACCTCCCAGTTAATGATGACAAATGCGTGAGCATGTCTTTCGGCAGAGAGACTGGTCACACGTTTTCCATTAATGGAGCAGCCACACTGCCAAGGGTTGACCGACACAAGGTGCTCGGTTTCTGGCTAGATTGTAACTTATCCTTCTCTCATCATCACGAACTTGCGAGCAAGTCTGCCTTTCGAGTCCTAAACATGATTCGAAGGTCCTTCCCGTGCATATCTAAGGATGATTTTCCCATAATTTTTGGCACGTATATCCGACCTCTGCTGGAGTACGGTAGTCAGATAGTGCACTGTGGTCTTGTCCGAGACTGTGAGATCCTAAAAAGAGTTCAGCAGACCTCCACTAAATCAGTAAGAAGTCTATCCAACCTACCTTATCCCGTCCGCCTCTCACTCCTCAACCTCTATCCCCTTGACGTAAGACGAGTAAGAGGTGATCTGTTTTTGATGTTCCAACTTTTTGAAACAGGTCAAAGCGATTGCTTCTTCTCCGTCTGTCCAGCCTCTTCTCTCCGTGGTCACAGCAGAAACGTTTTCAAACCGAGGCCACGCACTTCACTAAGGATTAACTTTTTTAGCTATAGGGTTATTACTTTGTGGAATGCACTTCCGGAAGATATTGTTCTCTCGCAGAACAAAACTATCTTCAAGAAAAAGCTAGACCTCTACCTGGGCCTTTCCCGATAATTCCCTTTGTCAAAAAAACAAACAAATAAGTTGTCTTTTATCGCACATATGTTCATGAATGCCGCACCCCCACTCGGCTTAAGACACTGTCCGCAGTGAGACACTGCATGACGTTATGTGTATTTTGTTTTCGCTGCCACCCCCGCCCCCCCCCCCCGCTTCTTTTTACTCTCGTTTCAGCTCGATGAATCCTACAGAAGATCAACGATTTCCTCGAGAACCGGGACAATTGGGCTCAAAGCCGCGAACCCGTGTAGTACTTCAAGACATCACGGCATATGAACCATCAGCATATTAGGGAGAATACCAGATATAGGACTGGATGCGTTCCATCCTTGCTGGATCTAGCTATAACGAACTTCCCCAACGATGTCGCTGGACTGCATTATTGTGCACCGCTGGGAAAGAGTGACCACGTGTGTGTCAAAATAGTTCTATGCATGCGGCAACCGAAGGTACCCTCAAGGCTGATAAGGAATTTCGGTAGTATGGACATAGATAGGCTTCGTAATAGGGCTATGGGTTTGACCTTAGACGCGCCAGAGGAGGCTACTGTGGAGGAGAGCTGGCAGGCCATAAAGGGATCCCTGACTGCTCTACAGGAAGAATCCGCACCCTTAAAATGAAGGAGTGGGGAGGGCAAACCTATGTGGTGGAAGGCTGCAATAGCCAAGGCCATCAGACGTAGAAACCGCTCTTGGAACCAGTACAAAGCTTCCGGCAGTCAGCTAGCCTAGAACCGCTATACGAAGCTGAGAAACGAGACTGTAAGCCTTTTGAGAACTTCTAAGCGGGAATTTGAGCTGAGATTGGCCCAGTCAGTAAGACAACAGCCGAAGAAGTTCTGCAGCTATGTACAGTCTAAAGGCTCAACAAGAAATGCCGTAGGTCCGCTATCCACTAGAGAAGATGGTATTGTCACAGACGACCAGGGCAAAGCAGACGCCCTGGGGGAATACTTTGGTAGTGTACATAGGATAGATAGTGGGGTACGAGTAGATCTGGCTCTGGTGCATCCTCCTCAGTTAAACGAGCTAGATCTCTCAGAGGAGTGCGTGCGTAGGTACCTACGGGAGTTAAACAGCCACAAGTCAGCGGGCCCAGATGGCATTCATCCAGCTATCATCAAGCCGTTGGCGGATATCATAGCTCCATCGGTATGCAGACTGTACAGATCCACGTTGGACCAGGGAAAGCTGCCTCAGGACTGGAAAGTCGCGGCAGTCGTGGCAATACATAAGAGTGGGCCCAAGTCGGATGTGCAGAACTACAGGCCGGTAAGCCTAACTAGCATTCTCTGTAAAGTCCTCGAGAAGATCATCCGTGCCCATATCTGCCAGCACTTACTGCAGCACTCCATGCTAAGCCCGGCGCAGCATGGATTCCTGAAAAATAGATCTTGCCTGACCAATCTCCTGTGCTTCTTAGATGAAGTAACTCGACGACTGGACGAAGGTAAGCAAGTTGAGGTATGATACCTCGACTTTAGCAAGGCGTTCGACTCCATTATTCATCGTCTTTTGCTACGCAAGATGGGGACTTTCGGCATAGGAGGGCCAGTATATAGGTGGCTGGAGGACTTCCTCTCCCACAGGACACTACGTCAAAGTGGGGGACAGGTGCTCCAGTTTGGTGAACGTCACCAGTGGTGTACCTCAGGGATCCGTCCTAGGCCCGGTCTTATTCTTGTTATTTATCAATCACCTAGCATCCACTCTTCAATCGCCCAGCTTTATTTTTGCGGATGATGTGAAGATTGTTGGATCTAAGGGTAGGGCGGACTTGGGCAGGGAAATAGGTACCGTCCTGAACTGGGCATACAAATGGGACTTACCTCTAAACGCTCAAAAAAGCCATTTGTTGTCAAGGGCAACAGAGAGCCTAACTGTCGCTCATGATCAAGGGCTGTTCACCGTAGAGGCAGCCAGTAGGGTTAAAGACCTGGGGATCATCATGAAAAGTGACTTCAAATGGTCGGAGCAGTGCAACGCTGCTGCGCATAAGGCTCGTGGGGAGCTCTTTAGACTGCGATCAGCTTTGTCTTGCCGGAAGCCGGAGGTATTCGTACCTATTTACATGGCTATAGTACGACCTCACTTAGAGGGTAGCGTGCAGGCTTGGTCACCCTTCTACAAAAAGGACGCCGCCTGCCTCGAGAAAGTCCAACGTCTCGCCACGCGAATAGTTGAAGGGCAGAGGGGTAAGACTTACGAGAAGAGACTCTGTGACCTGAATCTTTTCTCGTTGGAAAGGAGAAGAAGTCGAGGGGATCTCATAGAAACGTTCAAGGTAATGAAGGGCTTTTCTGGCCTTAGACCAGATAGTCTATTCCAAGTGGCCGTAGACTCCAGAAGAAGGAAACATGAAAAGAAGTTGATAAAAGCCCGATCTAGGTTGACGGCTAGATCGCACTTCTTCAGTAATAGGGTTGTGGACAGTTGGAACGGTCTGCCTGGTGAAATGGTAGATCTGCAGACAGTCCAATCCTTCACAGGTGCCCTAGATCGCAAGTGGTACGAGATCTTTCCTTGTAGTGAGCCTTGAGTATATCAACTAGATGGATGACGGGTAGCCCTGTGGTCATTCTGGAGTATGGTTTAATAGACTTTTTCCCTCATTGCATACTGTCTCAGTGAACGCTCACGATGCATAATGTCTCACGCAGTTGATGTGCGATGAGGTTTTTCGTTTCCCTCTCATTTTTAGCGGGGATTCGACGAAATACACTCGGCAGTGGTGGGTGCATAACTGGTGTGCATACCATCGAAGGAATTCTGGACGCTCGATTGGCCGTGGCCGTTACCTGTCCTGTGCAACCTGAACTGAACTGAACTGAACTTTGTTAAAATACAATTCCACGTATGCATTTCGATACTTGGTTTCGGTTTTTCCAGTGGTATACGAGGGGAAGTACATGGACTTGAAACTGTAGATCGTTTACCGAGATTCAGTTAACTGGGTTGGGAAAATGGGTAGATTTAGGAAAGCATTTTAAAGGTACCAGGAAGTTGGACTATCCCCACCGGGAACCCATTGCGGCCCAATCGGATGCGTTTCCTACCCCAACCAAATCTAACCTTTTGGCCAGGGTGTCCTAACTAAAACCCAATGCATCCCAACCGAATCCCAATGGGGACCAAATCGGGATTTGGTTGGGATTGCTACATGGGGAGTACCTACACTACCGTGCGTACGGCTAAACTGCTCCCTGAAGTATTCGGCCCAATGGCTCAGCCTTTACTCTTTGCTATCAATGCGCTCGCTACTTTTTTCGCATATCGTCTCACCGACCGGGGTTCACCGTCCACCGGTGTCGCGAGTAAGTTTGAGCAGTCTTTGACTGTTACCTGTGGCGGCTGCTACTTCCAGAAGGTCCAGAAGGTCTTGAACCCAATGAAACCCGATAGCACAAATTAACTGGTGTTAAGATGCAACACACGATGAAAGCTTACGGCTAATTAGACACAACACAATCACAACACAGTATACTGTGTTGGTATACCAAGTTCAGTTCAGTTCAGTTTGCAGTGAACGAGCAGTATGGAAAACACACGGCACGATACCACATGAACTCACAGCACAGAACACGATACACAAACCAAGTAGGCACACCACACACAGAGCACAATCACGGACAATGAGTAATACCTGCAGCCTCGCAGGGTTAGCAACAGCAGATCGCTTAGGCATAATCCCCCAAGCCCGTAGTCGCACAACGAAAATGGCCCCCGTCTGTTCAGTTCAGTTCAGTTCAGTCTGCACAGGACAGGTAACGGCCACGGCCAATCGAGCGTCCAGGGCCATTTTCGTTGTGCGACTACGGGCTTGGGGGATTATGCCTAAGCGATCTGCTGTTGCTAACCCTGCGAGGCTGCAGGTATTACTCATTGTCCGTGATTGTGCTCTGTGTGTGGTGTGCCTACTTGGTTTGTGTATCGTGTTCTGTGCTGTGAGTTCATGTGGTATCGTGCCGTGTGTTTTCCATACTGCTCGTTCACTGCAAACTGAACTGAACTGAACTTGGTATACCAACACAGTATACTGTGTTGTGATTGTGTTGTGTCTAATTAGCCGTAAGCTTTCATCGTGTGTTGCATCTTAACACCAGTTAATTTGTGCTATCGGGTTTCATTGGGTTCAAGACCTTCTGGACCTTCTGGAAGTAGCAGCCGCCACAGGTAACAGTCAAAGACTGCTCAAACTTACTCGCGACACCGGTGGACGGTGAACCCCGGTCGGTGAGACGATATGCGAAAAAAGTAGCGAGCGCATTGATAGCAAAGAGTAAAGGCTGAGCCATTGGGCCGAATACTTCAGGGAGCAGTTTAGCCGTACGCACGGTAGTGTAGGTACTCCCCATGTAGCAATCCCAACCAAATCCCGATTTGGTCCCCATTGGGATTCGGTTGGGATGCATTGGGTTTTAGTTAGGACACCCTGGCCAAAAGGTTAGATTTGGTTGGGGTAGGAAACGCATCCGATTGGGCCGCAATGGGTTCCCGGTGGGGATAGTCCAACTTCCTGGTACCTTTAAAATGCTTTCCTAAATCTACCCATTTTCCCAACCCAGTTAACTGAATCTCGGTAAACGATCTACAGTTTCAAGTCCATGTACTTCCCCTCGTATACCACTGGAAAAACCGAAACCAAGTATCGAAATGCATACGTGGAATTGTATTTTAACAAAGTTCAGTTCAGTTCAGTTCAGGTTGCACAGGACAGGTAACGGCCACGGCCAATCGAGCGTCCAGAATTCCTTCGATGGTATGCACACCAGTTATGCACCCACCACTGCCGAGTGTATTTCGTCGAATCCCCGCTAAAAATGAGAGGGAAACGAAAAACCTCATCGCACATCAACTGCGTGAGACATTATGCATCGTGAGCGTTCACTGAGACAGTATGCAATGAGGGAAAAAGTCTATTAAACCATACTCCAGAATGACCACAGGGCTACCCGTCATCCATCTAGTTGATATACTCAAGGTTCACTACAAGGAAAGATCTCGTACCACTTGCGATCTAGGGCACCTGTGAAGGATTGGACTGTCTGCAGATCTACCATTTCACCAGGCAGACCGTTCCAACTGTCCACAACCCTATTACTGAAGAAGTGCGATCTAGCCGTCAACCTAGATCGGGCTTTTATCAACTTCTTTTCATGTTTCCTTCTGGAATAGACTATCTGGTCTAAGGCCAGAAAAGCCCTTCATTACCTTGAACGTTTCTATGAGATCCCCTCGACTTCTTCTCCTTTCCAACGAGAAAAGATTCAGGTCACAGAGTCTCTTCTCGTAAGTCTTACCCCTCTGCCCTTCAACTATTCGCGTGGCGAGACGTTGGACTTTCTCGAGGCAGGCGGCGTCCTTTTTGTAGAAGGGTGACCAAGCCTGCACGCTACCCTCTAAGTGAGGTCGTACTATAGCCATGTAAATAGGTACGAATACCTCCGGCTTCCGGCAAGACAAAGCTGATCGCAGTCTAAAGAGCTCCCCACGAGCCTTATGCGCAGCAGCGTTGCACTGCTCCGACCATTTGAAGTCACTTTTCATGATGATCCCCAGGTCTTTAACCCTACTGGCTGCCTCTACGGTGAACAGCCCTTGATCATGAGCGACAGTTAGGCTCTCTGTTGCCCTTGACAACAAATGGCTTTTTTGAGCGTTTAGAGGTAAGTCCCATTTGTATGCCCAGTTCAGGACGGTACCTATTTCCCTGCCCAAGTCCGCCCTACCCTTAGATCCAACAATCTTCACATCATCCGCAAAAATAAAGCTGGGCGATTGAAGAGTGGATGCTAGGTGATTGATAAATAACAAGAATAAGACCGGGCCTAGGACGGATCCCTGAGGTACACCACTGGTGACGTTCACCAAACTGGAGCACCTGTCCCCCACTTTGACGTAGTGTCCTGTGGGAGAGGAAGTCCTCCAGCCACCTATATACTGGCCCTCCTATGCCGAAAGTCCCCATCTTGCGTAGCAAAAGACGATGAATAATGGAGTCGAACGCCTTGCTAAAGTCGAGGTATCATACCTCAACTTGCTTACCTTCGTCCAGTCGTCGAGTTACTTCATCTAAGAAGCACAGGAGATTGGTCAGGCAAGATCTATTTTTCAGGAATCCATGCTGCGCCGGGCTTAGCATGGAGTGCTGCAGTAAGTGCTGGCAGATATGGGCACGGATGATCTTCTCGAGGACTTTACAGAGAATGCTAGTTAGGCTTACCGGCCTGTAGTTCTGCACATCCGACTTGGGCCCACTCTTATGTATTGCCACGACTGCCGCGACTTTCCAGTCCTGAGGCAGCTTTCCCTGGTCCAACGTGGATCTGTACAGTCTGCATACCGATGGAGCTATGATATCCGCCAACGGCTTGATAATAGCTGGATGAATGCCATCTGGGCCCGCTGACTTGTGGCTGTTTAACTCCTGTAGGTACCTACGCACGCACTCCTCTGAGAGATCTAGCTCGTTTAGCTGAGGAGGATGCACCAGGGCCAGATCTACTCGTACCCCACTATCTATCCTATGTACAATGTACAGGTAAATCCGGGGAATTCTTCCTTAGTTATTTTCTCTCAGGAAAGTTCGATTGACCTCTGAAATGGCACGGGAAAGTGACGGAAAAATTACTAATCACGTGCACCCATGTGTAGTGATATTGATGAAAAGTAGGTTTTTAATGGAGATCCGTAAAAGAAAGTATCAAAATTATGTACTTGGTAAATTTGCCTCACAATTTATCGCGTAGAATTACATGTCAAGCAGTGGTTTGCTGAGTTTTAAAACGCAAGTGTATGCAATATTTTGCCTGGGGCTTTCCTAC
The DNA here is from genome assembly GCA_948099385.1 of Fasciola hepatica. Classification (NCBI taxonomy): domain Eukaryota; kingdom Metazoa; phylum Platyhelminthes; class Trematoda; order Plagiorchiida; family Fasciolidae; genus Fasciola; species Fasciola hepatica. Next base: position 2,394,787 of record CANUEZ040000151.1, read on the forward strand.
CCGACGATTCGCAGTCCCTGGCGTTGTCACACCAGTGTTGTACATGCTTCTCGATATCCCCGTCGGAGATATCTTTCAGCCGCTCACTGTTGTTATTGGCGTCTAAAGTCGTATGAATTGTGCGATAAGAAAAAAACCTGCCTCTAATTACGCTCATTGATCGTAGCTGTGAAACGGCGGCCTTCGTAACACTGCCTAACCAGAAACGTTGCTTTGCTAGCTCATCGCTGATCATCAGGCACAACGTTTTTCGAACCGATTCCCGGAGGTCATTTGTTACAGTCCTGACAAGCATGGAAACCTGGAACAGTAATGAGCAATATTGTGATCTGACCAGGTGTTCGTTTATTTGGCTCTGTAATGCCTCGAACCCGGAGTTCAGCAGTGCGATGATGATGGAGACTTTTATATTCATATCTCCCACCATGGCTGCCACTTAAGCCTGCAATTTGTCCACCTTTTTTCCAACTGTTCCATGGTTGTATGTGTCGTTTCAACGGACTTCTCGTTGAAACTGGTGGAACTAGCATTTCCAAAACTGCATGATGGTGTAGATGAATATAATTAAAACTGGTTGGCTTATGATCTAGGGGACAACATCGGAATGCGACTGCCGGTTTCCAATATGCCGGATACTGGTTGTTGCGTGGAGGACGGCCTGGATGATAGGAAATATTTAGTTAGGTTGTTTGACAAACCCTGCCGCCTGACTGGTAGTATGACATTGTTCCGGTAGACTTGGAACAACTATCGGCTCTAGGGCCGTTTTTTGCGTTTGATTCGCAATCAGTATCTTCTGAGTCACTGCTAAGAGTGATGGGTCGTCTGTAGGAGTGAGAAAATACCAATGGTATGCCTTTTGCGTGTTGTATACCTCGTTGCAAACAGTGTCAGTGGTACTGTCGCTTCAGAGGCCTCTGAAGTGGCATCTCGCAGATATTTCGACTGATACTCCTGAATCTCACGGAAACTTTCTGATGCAAGCTTTAAAGTTTTTAAATGTACTCGTACCTGAACAAATGGTTCACGGCATTCATAAACGGGGATGTCGTCGGGCAACTGTCTACCCAAAATTAACATGGTTCGATATTCCGAAGCACGTTTTACGCTTGGCCATCTTGTGTGTTTGAAATCTACCAGCCAGCTGCGATGTATAATTCCAGCTGAACCGTCATTCGGGAAACGTAGGAGCCGAAACATCTGAAAAGGAAATTCATTGGTATCAATAGTACTTAATTCTTGGAAAAGTATGCAAGACAGGGATAACTACAAAGTACTGCAAGCATGGCAATAACAAACATTTTCACTCAATATCGGCAGTTGTAGCAGAGGAAACATTCACACCCAACTTATCGACGGAGAAAACGTACAAATAAGTAGATGGCAAATACATTGTGAAAAATGATTGTGGATTAACAAATCGTTTAAAACGAACGATATTATCCAAAATGTTGACAATGACACCAGGAAACCCGTGTACAATGACTACATTGTCCTGAAATCGATCAGTGAAAAAGGCGTTCCTAAGGAGGAAAAATTTATCACATGTCGGTGTTCCGATTACTGGCGAACCAGTGCCATCCACATAGGAATTCCGCTGTAATGGAAGAGGAAGAGATTGGACCTCAATCAGTCGCTTGTACAATTGTTGGCCAAAATTTCTGGGTCCTTTGATAAGACATTTCAAATAACCAATATAGGATTCGAAAGAAAAGGCGGAAAAGTAGTCCAACGTTCCGTGTAGAAGTAAATCGTCGTTCAAATGAATCAAATTGTGAACATTATAAACGAGTTCTTTCGAACCGTAAAAAGTTCAAATTGTTGGACAAACAAAGAGAGGAGATCAGCTGCGAACTGGTGGTAAAAACATACGAACGGGGATGACAGAATGTACACCGCCATTGATAGTTCCAAAAAATTGATGGTACGCATCTTCCGGTAGTAAGTGTGTCAAACACACGGGTCTCAAATACAATAAGAATTGTCGGTATTCGCTAGCTTTCCAGCGTTCCATGTCGCTGACGTGTCGACATTTTCGCGGAAAATCACAAGTAATACCAACATGTGATTGTAGAATGCGATCCCCTAATTCCTCGACGACAAATGCACTAATACCGACAAACCTATCCCTAGGACAATTAAGCGAGGACTGAAGCAACTTCTTCATTACACCCAGGTATACCAGATGCATATAGTCATGGCAGAATGGGCAAACCATGTCTATGTTTAAAGCCAAAAATGGGCTGTTGGACTCCGGTAAGTGGCACTTGTGCCTTTTTGCGAGAAAGCTTTTGTCTGTCCTTCGTTTGGCCGTTGTAGATGAGAAGGTCATTTTACCACAGGTGTAGTATTCTGGCTTAATACATCTATCACACTCAAAATAAGCGTTGTGCCCCTTAACTTGGCGGACAAACGCTCGCGCGGGGATGTCACAGATAATGGCAGAGAGCGTATGTTCGTAGGACACCATGATATGCAACGCCGTGCTCCAACACCATCTTCAGTTCATCAATGCACTCCCGCAGGAACTGTTCAACGGGTTTCGGTTTACTTCTACCGCAGTTAAATCACACAGTAAATATTTCACTCATTTGTGGTCTGATTATTCTTGCTGATATCGGCCACACCTGCAAGTCGGAGGAACGATAAATGACCGTTCCGTCACGGTGTATTTGTATACCTAAGATGCAATGCAGTAGTTTCAGTGATTTTGTCAAGCCAGAAAGTCCTTTCACATGCCCCATGTGAAAATAATTTCCGTTCTGCAAACTGCGGAAGTTGCACTGCCTTGGTGTCCCACACAGAGTCCTGGGGTCCTTCGGAGTGTTTGCGAAACGTCTTCCAAGTATGAGCAGCACTGCAGCACGTGAGACGTTAAAGCAAAATATAACGAAATCTTGGTGTAATTCCGTGAGCATTCCAAAAGTTTCATCGGTCTTTTCAACATCTGATATGAGGAATTCTTATTATTCGTATACGGTAATATACCATGGTCATCCCCAAGGTCTGCTACAGTCACACATGTACACGGCGCTCCTTTAACCTCTTGAAATGATACCGACGAAGTTGATGGCACCAACTGTGTATTATCAAAGTTGTTAGGATCACCACGGTGTCTGGATTCTGCAACAGTTATTGACAGTGCAATCGTACCCCCAGCAATAAATATGGAACACCCATGACGATGTTCCCATAAGGAGGCACCCAAACAACACGGGCACAAAGCTTGTATCAATACTTCTCGCCGAAGGCGAAATCTTTTGCATGATGGTGTTCTATCTAGAAACGAGAATTTAGACAGTAATGTTACTAAGGTTTCACTACATTACCTACCTAGGAAGAAAAACCGAAGTAAATAACAAAAGCCCATCCAATGTCCACCCAGTATTGGTTATTGGTTTGCCCGGCCAGATTCCAACCATAGCCCAACCAGATCCCTACCATAACCCGACTGAATTCCCATCACAGTGAACGGGAGCCTAGAGAAGATTATTGTACTTTGTGATTGTGCATCTAAGCAAACGAAGGTAAAATAAATTATTTTTTGTCTTTTCATATACATATGATAGCGATTACATCTACTGATGCGCTAAAAGGGACAGATTTCTGACTAATGACACCGAAGAGGTGGTATAGTTCATAATTCAAGTTCATGGACCTCACTAGGCTTGTTTAGAACGTTAGCATTGTTTAATGTTTGAAGCGTAACACGGTATGAGACAATGCGAAAATGAGGGCAGTTAAAAGTGAAGATAGTGCATCAACTCCGGAACACGACGAACCACCAGCGGACAAAGACAATTCAAAGGGGTGAAAAACCATGATTTAAAACAAAAATGTAACGCATTTAAGTACCAGTATTATATCATATTTTTACATCCATGTAACATTTCGGGAATTTCCTTCACAAGCATACAGATCTTGCCTTGCAAAAATAGTCACTAAACATCCCCAACAAATCCCCATCGGAACCCAACGTTAAGATGGGGATGAGTGCTACATGGTTCCTGTGTCAACAACTGCAATTCCTTGGGGAGTATCACTGGAGCCCCCATCGGAAGGAGAAGTAGAGCCGAGCATTCGACTACCAAAGCAAGGGAATGCGCCCGGTCTTGACAAGCTACCTCCAGTTCTTTTCAAGATGGGTGGTGGTGCGTTAATAAAATCACTTACCACCCTGATCCGTGACATCTGGGGCAAACCATTGATTGTTCCCATCTTCAAGAAAGGAATGCGCAATAACTGTGATAGTCACCGTGGGATTAGCTGAATTCTGATAGTCATCAAGGTACTAGAGTCGATTTTTGCTGCGCCGTCTGACATCGGCTTATGAAAGGAACGCCTGCGAACAGCGGGCTAGATTCCACCCCAGGTCGAGGATGCATCGACCGGATTTGTACTCTTCGTCAGTTACTTAAGGCGCGTCACGCACACCGTCGACCAGTGATGTTCGACAAGGATGTCCCATGTCTCTATTCCTGTTCTTCTTTGTCATAGACGAAATAATGGAAAGTGCGCTGCAAAATCTTCAGGATGTAGGCGTCGAACTAGGAAATAGTGAAAAGCTATGTGACCTAGATTACACGGACGATGTTGTCTGCTTGTTCGAATCCACGGAACATGCTCAGCGTGCACTAGATAATCTCGCAAGAGCTTTAGCTCCATTCGGCATGCGCTTTGCACCTTCAAAGTGCAAGGTGATGTTACAAAACTGGACGTCAACGAATCCGAGCTTGATGCTTGATGGGGAGGTGCTGAAAATTGTCGACCACTTCACCTACCTCGGAAGCAGCTTGAAGACGGATGGGAGCACAGTAGTAGAGTTGAGCACGCGTATATCCAAGGCTCGAGCGGCGTACGCTGGACTGAAGCACTTGTGGCGTCGATCTGATATTTCACTGAAATTGAAAGGTTGTGTGTATTGCGCAGTGGTGCGTTCAGTTTAGTTGTATGGTTGGGAGACTTGGGATCTGCGTGCTGAAGATATTCGTCGTCTTGAGGTTTTCGACCACCGAAGTCTTTTGTGGTATCGATGAGGTTGAGTGGGGTAGCCGAGTGAGGAATGCTGAGGTCAGAAATCGAGTATTGGGTACCACTTCAGGGAGTTCTCTATCACAGCGTATCATCATCATCATCGTACAGCGTTAAACAGTAGGGCAAGCCCCACTGACCACTGCTTTTCTCACCATGTTGCACGTTGAATTAGAAAATATGAATATACAAGATGGACAGGGAGTGGACCTATATGGGTGCGAAAAGGAAAGAATGCCCTAGTAGCTAACACACGGAAAACACAGTCTAACTGTATAAACGCACATCGATCAATTATTCTGATTCGGCAAAAAGTGACAACACGATCGCCACTGTTCGCGGTTCGCAGCCATATCCTTCAGTGTCTCCAGCCAACCGGCAGACGGATCTTTTGGACCCCAACCACGAAGACGTGAAGCACCTACTTTTCCTAAGTCTGCTGTACATTTTCTCATTCCTCGCTGCCACGTCATCTGTTGACCTCTACGTGGTCTCTTCCACTCCCTAGGAGGAACGGAGAATAGGACACGGTACGGTAGACGTGTGTTTGCCATACGTAACACGTGTCCCAACCAACGAAGTCTTCTAAGCTGGATACGCTGTGATAAAACGTTCTCTGAATTAGTACCCAATACTCGCTTTCTGACCTCATCGTTGCTTACTCGGCTATTCCACCCAATCCTCCCCATCAAGCATCAAGCTCGGAATTGTTGACGTCCAATCTTGTAACATCACCTTGCACTTTGAAGGTGCAAAGCGCATGCCGAATGGAGCTACAGCTCTTGCGAGATTATCTAGTGCACGTTGATCATGTTCCGTGGATTCGAACAGCGTATCCAAATTAGTAGACTTCGTTGGTTAGGGCACGTGTTACGTATGACAAACGTCTTCCGTACCGTGTCCTATTCTCCGTTCCTCCTCAGGAGTGGAGGAAACCGCGTGGAGGTCAACAGATAACGTGGCAGCGAGGAATGAGAAAATGTAAAGCGAACTTGGGAAAAGTAAGTGTCTCACGTCTTCGTGGTTTGGGTCCAAAAGATCCGTCTACCAGTTGGCTGGAGACCCTGGAGGATATGACAGCGGACCGCGAGCAGTGGCGATCGTGTTGTCATTTTATTTCTGTCAAATCAGAATGATTGATCGATGTGCGTTTGCACAGTGAGACTGTATATTCCGTGTGTTGGCTACTAGGGCATTCTTTCCTTTTCCCTCCCATGTAGGCCCGTTCCTTATCCATCTTGTATACTCATACTTTCTAATTGAACGTGCAATATGGTAAGAAAGGCAGTGGTCAGTAGGGCTTGCCCTACTGTTTAACTCTGTACGATGATGATGATGATACCCTCTGCGTCAAGCGTGCGTACGTCTAGCGAGATATAAAAGTTCTTGGGCTTAAGGTCGGTCTTTAAAGATGAAAGTCTTCTTTGGAGATCATCGGGAAAGTTGGTCTGATTAGGTTTAGTACCCGGAAGGCAGATTTACTGGCTTCCTGTTGGTGAGAAGAGAAAAGGGTTACTACGTAGCTGGAAACCGAGGATGTTTTGCTGATCCTTTCTTTGAATTTGTGTTCCCATTTATCTTAAAGAGATGAGCCGGAGCGTTGCCAAATCACGTGTCTTCAGTCTTCACTCTTCGCAATTAGAAGCAGAGGGAAACCTCCCGTGTAAGCCTCATCACAGCAGATCATGCGTGTGGTCTCAGGAAAGAGAATCACACCACGTGTCGGTCAGAAAATCGTCTAGTTTCCGCTTGAAGGTTAAGTCGTCCAGCTGTCCCACCACTTCCGCTGGGAGCGAGTTCCGAATATTTGTAACTCTTCGAGACAGGCGGTATACTAGCGGCAAGCCAGTAGATTCCAGCTTCAAGAGTATCAGTGTATGTCCACGCGTACGACTGAGTGGGTTATCTCCATCCTTTTTCAAGGGTGGGGGAAAAACTTTGGTCTCCGAGTTCACAAAACTCCCCCGGATAATCTGGGATAGTGAGCAGATCCCCTGCGAATAGTGTGAATAGGTAGTTGTGCCGATATACAAGAAAGGTGACAGGTCCTCTTGTTAAAACCACAGAAATTAGCTTGGTAAGTATCGCGTCCAAACTGCTCACCGGGCTTACTCTCCAGCGGTTATCCTGCGTGCGCAAAATGTGTACTTGTGAGAATCAAGCTGGTTTCAGACCCGGTCGTGGTTGTATCGACCACATCTTTACTCTTCGACAAATCTCAGAGCACAGACACATCTTCCACAGGCCGACAATCTCTGTCTTTGTTGATCTGAAAGCGACGTTGGATTCAGTCGACCACGCAGTTCTCTGGCACTGTCTCTCACAAAAGAGTGTGCCGGAGGAATTTATTTATCTTTTCCAATGCTTGTATGCGAATAGTCAAAGCCGAGTTCGTGCTTGCGGCAATCTTTCACCCGAGTTCACCACGAAGGTGGTATTCGTGAGGGTCGTCCTCTTTTGCACTTCCTCTTCAATTTGTAGTTGATTTGATTCTTGAGATAGCCCTATCCTCTTGTGAGAATTGAAGCGTCGATCTTTACTCAGACAGTAAACAGTCTGACTTGGAATACGCGAACGATATTGTTCTTCTCAATGAAAATCCGGGTAAGTTGAAAGCTTTTTTAGAAAGCCTAAACTACAGTGTAGTAATATTTGGGATGCATTTTGCACCTTCAAATTTTAAAATGCTGTTGTAGGACTGGGTTGGCTCAACACCAAACCTCTTGGGAGGGGAAGCTCTAGCTGAAGTAGATGAGTTTTATTACCTGGGCACTTACATCTCACCAGGTGGACAGACACCGGATGAAGTGTCATTACGTATACAAAAGGCGCGTTTGGTTTTTACCAACCTCCGTCATCTGTGGCGTCGGCGTGACATCCGATTGTAGAGGGTAGAGTGCACAATGCGGTGGTTAGGTCCGTTCTTTCATACGACTCAGAAATATGGCCTATAGGAGTAGAAGACAAGCGGAGACTGTCAATGTTCGAGTATCGATGTCTCCGTAGCATTGCTCGAGTATGGTGGGAGCACCGCGTGAGCAATGCTGAGGTTCGGCGTAAGGTGCTGGGAACCAGATGTCAGTCTCTGGATCAATTACTGAATCTAAACGGGTCAAGGTGGCTTGGACATATGCCACGCATGCCCACCGATAGGCTTCCTCAGCGTACGCTGTTTTCCGAAAAAGGTAGTGCTTGGAAGGTAGGTCGAGGCGGTCAGTTCGTGACATGACAAAAAGGTATGAAAACCTTGACCAGTGGACTTGGCCAAGTTGGACGTGTTAGACCTCTGATTTGCAGTTCACTTGATCCGCCTACCAAGTGGTTGGAAACATTAATTGATATGACTAGGTGTCGCGGTCAGTGGCGTAGTTGCATTCGAACTCTTTCTTCGTTTCCTGGATTTTCGCTGATTGCTTTGATTTTTCTGGATCTTTATCACTGTATTCTATTTTTTGCCGTTTACTGGACGATGCTGGAAGGTAGGAACCGAAACCAGAGCACAGAATTGCGAGGTTAATGGTTGAATAAATTGAACTGAATTGACCCCGCGTACGACAAAGTCCACGTAGTTAAAATATCGCCTGCAGTTCTGGTCCTTGGTCGCCCCGGATAATGCGACAGACATAAATGAAGTCACCACGTATACCCCGATAGGCTTCGGGGAACAGTCTGTAGGTTGTCTGTGGGTGACCTACGTAGCCAGTGCCTCGTAGACCCGCAACAAGGCGAGTAACAGCTCTATGAACTTTCGAGCTTGGTGGATTCGGCAGCGGTTGCAGCATCATAGTCCAACCGAGTTCTAACATGTGTGCTGTGTGACAGCGGAAAAGCATTATAAGAGAGTTTTTCGAAGGGACGACGAACTACTTCAAGAATACTCTATACTAAGGCACATACTGTATCTGTATGACCCCTAGTTTTCCAGTTGTTTAACACCATCCAGAGATCACGCTCGCAGGCTGTCGTTCTCGGCAGAGTTCCGGTGTGTAGCCTGAGCTTGACTGTATTCGACCTATGCGCATGTGAGCAGACTTCTCTAGGTTTATCAGAAGGGCTCGTGTATTGAACCACTGCGTCAGCCTGTTGAGATCGTCCTGTGGGGATTGTCTATTCGTATCAGAACGGAGTATGCGCTACAGCTTCAGATCGTTAGCGTGGAGTAAGCATGGTGAGTTCAAACTGATTGGGAAATCATTGATATAGACCAAGAACAACAGTGGACCGGGCACCATGTGGATAGCGTCCCAGAAACATTGTTCGCAAATATCCGCCCTTTTAGGAAATCCTCGATCCAGCTTAGTAGTGAATGCATTATTCCTAATAGTTTGAGCTCCTGGAAGAGTCGGTCGTGTGAACCTCTGTCAAATGCTTTACTGAAATGGACGAAAACGTCATCCGTGGGATATTCTTCAGCCTTCGCTCCCGTCCAGTGTTCTCCAGCCAACAGAGGTTTAGGGATCATCATCATCATCATCGTACAGCGTTAAACAGTAGGGCAAGCCCCACTGACCACTGCCTTTCTCACCATGTTGCACGTTGAATTAGAAAATATGAATATACAAGATGGACAGGGAGTGGACCTATATGGGTGGGAAAAGAAAAGAATGCCCTAGTAGCCAACACACGGAAAACACAGTCTAACCGTACAAACGTACACCGATCAAACATTCTGATTCGATAAAAAGTGACAACACGATCTCCACTGTTCGCGGTTCGCAGCCATATCCTTCAGTGTCTCCAGCCAACCGGCAGACGGATCTTTTGGACCCCAACCACGAAGACGTGAAGCACCTACTTTTCCTAAGTCTGCTGTACATTTTCTCATTCCTCGCTGCCACGTCATCTGTTGACCTCTACGTGGTCTCTTCCACTCCCTAGGAGGAACGGAGAATAGGACACGGTACGGTAGACGTGTGTTTGCCATACGTAACACGTGTCCCAACCAACGAAGTCTTCTAAGCTGGATACGCTGTGATAAAACGTTCTCTGAATTAGTACCCAATACTCGCTTTCTGACCTCATCGTTGCTTACTCGGCTATTCCACCCAATCCTGGCGATACTACGTAAACATCGATGGTCGAAAACCTCAAGACGACGAATATCTTCAGCACGCAGATCCCAAGTCTCCCAACCATACAACTAAACTGAACGCACCACTGCGCAATACACACAACCTTTCAATTTCAGTGAAATATCAGATCGACGCCACAAGTGCTTCAGTCCAGCGTACGCCGCTCGAGCCTTGGATATACGCGTGCTCAACTCTACTACTGTGCTCCCATCCGTCTTCAAGCTGCTTCCGAGGTAGGTGAAGTGGTCGACAATTTTCAGCACCTCCCCATCAAGCATCAAGCTCGGATTCGTTGACGTCCAGTTTTGTAACATCACCTTGCACTTTGAAGGTGCAAAGCGCATGCCGAATGGAGCTAAAGCTCTTGCGAGATTATCTAGTGCACGCTGAGCATGTTCCGTGGATTCGAACAAGCAGACAACATCGTCCGTGTAATCTAGGTCACATAGCTTTTCACTATTTCCTAGTTCGACGCCTACATCCTGAAGATTTTGCAGCGCACTTTCCATTATTTCGTCCATGACGAAGTTGAAACGGAATGGAGACAAAAGGCATTCCTGTCGAACACCACTGGTCGTTCCGAACAGACCGGATAGTTCACCGTAAACCCTAACGCGGCCAGAAGTATGAGAATACAATGATCTCATTAGGTTCACGAACTTCTGGGGCATACCTTTTCGATGAAGAGTACTGAAAAGCGATGTTCGATCAACTGAATCGAAGGCGCCTTTCAGGTCTAAGAAAATCATTATTGTCGGTCAGCGGTGCGTGTGACGCGTTTCAAGTAGTCGGCGAAGAGTAAAAATCTGGTCGATGCATCCTCGACCTGGGCGGAATCCAGCCTGCTGTTCGCGGACATTCTTCTCGCGAGCCGGTGTAAGACGGTGCAGCAAAATCGAAGCTAATACTTTGGTGACTATCGGAATTAAGCTAATCCCACGATGATTACTGCAGTCATTGCGTATTCCCTTCTTGAAGATGGGAACAATCAATGACTCGCTCCATATTAACGGAATACTCTCCTCCTTCCAAATGTCACGGAGCAAGGCGGTTAGTGATTTTATCAACGCCTCACCACCCAGTTTGAAAAGAACTGGAGGAAGTTCGTCGGGACCTGCTGCTTTCCCTGGCTTTATTGATCGAATGCATGACTATACTTCTACTTGTGATGGGGGCTCAAGTGACACCACCCAAGGAGTCACAGTTGTTGACACGGGAGTAACTACACTAGCGTGCGGCCAGCTAAACTGTTCTTTGAAGTACTCGGCCCATCGGTCAAGCCTTTGCTGTTTGTTATGGATGGGTTCTCCATTCCTATTGCAAATCGTTTCACTCACCTGAGTTCGCCGTCCACCAGTGTCACGAATAAGTTTGAACAGTCTTTGACTGTTACCTGAAGCAGCTGCCACTTCCATTTCTTCGGCTACATTGACCCACCAATTTTCGCTATCCTTCTTAAGGCTTCGCGTAACTTGTCTTTGCAGCTTTCTCCGCATCTTATTCATCTCCTTACGGTTCGAAAGCTGACGCTTTTACTCCATTATACTCAGCGACTCTTGCGAAATCCAGTGTCTTTGATGGACAACGGATCGAGGACCACAGGCGAAACCTGCTGCAACGTGCATCGCTTGTTTGATATGAGCCCAATGCTCATCTACATTACTGTTCTCCGTGGATCCTAGCTCATGTGCTAACTTCTGCTTATAACGGGTGCAAACGTCTGGATCACACAAACGTTGCACGGCTAATCCGGTTTGCGGTTTGCGACGATGACCATGGAGCTGGAGAGATAATCGCAATAAAACTAAGGCATGGTCCGACTCTACGTACGTGGACCAGTAAGATCTACAGTTCTGAACAGAACTGCGCCGTCGGTAGCTTACGGCGATAAGGTCAATTTGACTCAAAGTACTTGTAGATTTAGAGCGCCATGTCGCTGTGCGACGCGAGCTGTGTCGGAAATTTGTGCTAGACAAGAACAATCGATTGTCTGTACAAAATTGGAGAAGCCTATCCCCATTATCTGTGCGCTCAGCGGGTAAAGCACAACGCCCACCTAAACAGGCTTCTGACACACTGAGTTTGCCAACTTGTGCATTGAAGTCACCAGCTAGCACTACAGTGTCGGAACCTTTACTGCTGCGAACGAGAGTGGCGGGGGCATCATAGAACTCATCTTTCTGCAAGTCTGAGCTGCAGTCCGTTGGGGCGTACGCCGAGATCACGAACAAATTGCGTTTAACACAACTATCCTTTCGAACGCCGACTGACTCTTGGAGTCTCACAGCACATAAACGACTGTTAACAGGGATCCAGTGTAAAAGGGCAGCCTCAGCTTTGTCAGTCAATACAATTCCTACACCACGTTGACCCACAGCTCTAGCTGTTTCGTCTCCTGAGGTGCGCAGAATATACCTCGATGAGATACCAGGAGCAGTTAGCTGAATTACATTGCTCGAATCCTGGATACGCGTTTCACTTAAGCAGCAAACATCAATCTTCAGAGAGTTCATTGTGAGGGCTAGGCACGCCTGCTGACCGGGCTGCATGAGTGTACGCACGTTGAAGGAGCCGAGATTCAGAGGCTGACTAGGCTTGAGAAAATGTGTTACCAGACAGAGGATTATTCCCGACACTGTTTGACAATGAAACGTTGAGAGTATCGGCCGTGTTATCAGTGGGAGCATTATGGGTAGATAGATGGAGCAAAGAGGGATGGTTAGGGACAGAAGACAAAGGTTGAATAAAAGAGAGGGAACTCTGAGCAGTAGCACACTTATCACTACCCACCCCGCTCTATGCAATGGGCAGCGCAGTCCTGATTATCCTGCGCGAAGACCGATGCAGTATGGAATTCTTTGTATTCGTGCAGTTCATGGGAGATGTTGGACGGGTACTGCTAGGGTGTCCAGCCACAAAGCAGGAGAATGATTAGGGTCCTCATCCAAAGCCTTTAGTTCTGACAAGAACCTATCCGCAAGGCAGCGGGATGGCTTAGTGGAAGCCCATTTGCTTGGATCAATTATTATTCCACTGGTTTTTCCGACTGAGTTGCCAGCTCAAATCGACCCCCAACCTGGAGGACCAGGAGACTGGATTTTGTCTGACCTCTACCCATTGACCTGTCAGGTATGATTGCATCTCCGGCTTAAGGAAGCCATCCTGTATAGCTCTTTGGGTTATAGAGGCGCGCAAGCCATCACACCACGTCAAGGTGCAGGCTCGTCGTGATGGGGTTTAGGGATGTATGAACGGAATTTGCGAAATCCGTATTGTGCACCACTGAACAGGTTGTGATGATTAAGATGTTCTTCAACGCGCTTGGCTATAAGTCGCTCCAGCACCTTGCGGACAACGCAGCTAAAGCTTACCGATCGATAGCTTACAGCTGCCGCTTTGTCTCCATCCTTGAACATTGGTACAACAATTGCTTTCTTCCAATCGTCCGCAAGTTTTCCATATGCTAGTGAGGTGTTGAGGAACTTGGGGATTGGACATGCCAGAATCTCGGCCAGCTCTCGTAGTACCAGTGGGTAGATTCCATTTGGTCCGGGTGATTTATGTGGCTTGATAGATTTTAGAAGTGTTGTAACTTCATCCACTTTGATGTCACGGAACTCGATTGAAGGCTGGAACACCGATGAGAGAGGTAATCAAGGTTCTTCCTGTTTAAACACCGATGCGTAGTGGCCTCCTAGAGCACCTGCCTTAGCTACATCAGAGTCAGCAAATCTTCTGGCGTTGATCTCGTCCGTCTTTTCAGATAGGCAAACGGCCTTTTAGGTGTATGAACACCTCCGGCTGCTAGTCTCTCCTCAAATCTGCATCGTTTTGCCATCTTCATGAAAGAGCATTGAGTTTGTAGTTGTTTGTACGCGTCGTTACCCGTTGCTGTTGCTCAATATTGTCTCCAAGATCGGTTTCTTCTACGCACTAGGCTCCATGTGGGGGGGGGGGGGGGGGGTGGGACCGTCGCCGGTGTTGCGGGGTAAACCTCCGTACCAGTTAGTGGATTCCGCTCTGGATAGGACACCACGCCAGATTCACATCGCCTGGATATCCGTGCTTCTAAGATATGCTTTGAGCCGTTTCTGTCATATCGTCGTAGGGTATGCGCCAGCCATTCGGTTTACGGTGAGGTGTCTGTGAGATAGAAGCCGTACCCCTCCAATGTATGCTCAGAGATGCATGATCGCTGGCTGCAAAAGGGGGTAGTACATCTATACAGGAAACATCCGAAGCTCGGGACATAAAAGTCAGGTCCAGAATGGATTTCAAAAAGCGAGTTGGCTCATGCATGTGTTGGTGAAGTGCCAGATCACATTGTCGTATGTAGGTGTTGGGAGAAATTATCCGGTGTCGTAGTGTAGCAGTTGGCCTCCCAATCAATGTGGGGCGTGTTGAAGTCACCCAGTACCAAATGGTGTCCATCCGTCGCCCAGCGCCGCATGAAATGTAGCGTATTCAACTGCTCTGCAGCCGGTGTCCTATTAGAACAGACCTAGCGCTACGTATCCGCAGCTGGTCAGTTTTACCTTACGCCACAGCGCCCCACCAAGTCCTTGAGGGTCTACAAAGAGATCAAGATTTTCCGAGACCCCATTTCATGTTCATTGCACCACCTCCACCTCTGGACCGAATTCTGTCCGGTCGAGAGAGAAAGTAACCCGAGAGGGATTCTTCCGCATCCCAAGCCCCCTCATTCGGCCAGGTTTCGGTGAAAGCTATTTTTATGAGTCTCCTGGCTGCTGCAAATGATTCCAGTTCGTCGCGTCTGTAACCCGCAAACTTTACTAAGAGCTACTTCTGCAACCTGACCGTTTATGTGCATCCCTGAATCTCCTAGGACAGATGCCGTTGAGTCAGTGGTTGTTAGAAGTGGCCACGTCAACCACAGTCTCCTCTTCATGACACGAAAATCCTCAATATACAGATTGATCTCACCCTTTTCATGGTGTTCCCACATTTCCCTAAGGACTTGTTTGTGTTTCTGACGGTCCTCCGAATCGAGATCCTCAAGCAATCGCACTTTTGACCCTTGTTATGCTAAGAACGTTGCACTACTGATTGAGCTTGCTCCTGGGAAGGGAAAAAATCTCAAGCGGTTGAGGCTGCCCATCTTCTCTCCGTCTTTCCAAGCGGAAAGTTGCCTTAAGACGAATTGACTCAGCCAAGCAATGTTCACTCTCAGCGAACAATCCCCAAAAGATGATCCGCAGTTGCAAGAGAATGTAGTCGAGTCGTTCCTGAGGGTCTGCGACTGTCGTTTCTGGGATGTTGGCTACCAAAAAACAGTGAGGTCGCGGAGATGAAAGTTTCCTTGGAGATTCTTTCACTTTAATCCATGGATCTTTTTGTTCTGGCTGGATAACCCGAGTAGGTACCGGTAGAGGAGTGGTGTCCGGACATTTCTTGTTTAGGCGGCACTTTGCTGCAATGAGTGCCGTATGAAGTGTCGATACACTATCCGCATGTGTGAACACAAATTGAACTGGGTACTGGCAGGACCGCGGCACTCATATCACAATTCTGATTTTCAGTCGCCAACAGGGATAGAACAACCTCAGCATATGTCTTGGTTCGTAAGGTACACTAGTCTGAAGCCAAGGGCGCCTCGCTGAGCGGTGAGGAATCCTGGGACACAACATATATTTTGTTCGTGGGCGTAGCACATATTAGATTCATGGAGGTAGCACATATTTTACCCTCAGATGTGGTGACTAGTGTATCCTGGGGCATAACATTGTCTTGCAGTTAGGCATATGCCACAAGGGAGATTTGTATGAACAACGAGAGACATTTCACTAACGCAGCATACAATTCCACGTTAACAGTGGTGCACTTTTGATGCAGCCAACCTGTACGGTGACCGCACTGAGGCGCTTTTTCGCGATTTTTAAAAGTCTTGGAGTAAATCAGGCAAGCACTTTTCACATCTGCACCCATGTAAAATCCACTGAATAGTACGAAATACCACATGCTTGCTCATTTGCCGTCATTTATAGGGGGCCTCCAGTCACTTGACTAGCGTTTGACTGAGTCAGTGGCTGACTGTACACATTTGCATCCGTTTCCCAGATTGTGACGCCACCTGTGTACATCACAATGCTAACCGAAACTGCATCAAGGAGGTCGTTGATGTAAGTGAGGAATAGAAGCGGATGGAGGACGGAGCCCTGAGGGACGCCTATATCGATTGGTGCAGGTTGAGACTGAAACGTACATACACAAACTTAGAAGGTCCGATTCTTTAGAAAGCTCTCAGTCAAGGAGAGTAGACGACCAGAAGCGTCGTGCATCCTAAGTTTGTAGAGAAGCGGGATATGCAGAACACTATCGAAGGCTTTGGCAAAGTCGATGAATGCGGCATGAGTTATCTTGCCATCATCGTAGACCTGTATCAAGCTATCCATAACAGTCAGGCTATTGGTGATGCATGATCTGCCAGAGAGGAAGCCATGTTGCGCTAGCTACAGGAAACTATTGTCGTGCAAATGAGTCAAAATTACGAGTTTTATGATGCGCTCGAAGACTTTGTTAGGGGCACTGGTGAGGCTTATTGACTCATAGCTAATGAGGAGGTGCCGATCTCTTTTTTGTATATTGGGATAGTTACAGCATGCTTCCATGAATCTGGAAATTTTCCCTTGTCTGTGCTTTGTTGAGGGGAGGTAGCAGGAGAGCTATCAGAGAGAGCGCGAGCGCTGAGGGCCCTGAATCACGACTGCGGCGCAGGTGCTTTAAAAAAAACGATTCGTACTCGCTCGGTCTAAGATTTTCTGTAGTTCATTGAAATGCTCCTTAGTCTTGATTTTACAAAGGTTCCGGACACATCTGAAAGCTTCTGCATCCGCCGGAAGGGACGTGGCCCGGTACTTTGCCAGCAGCTGAGAGCGTTTGTCGAGAAGTCGTCCAATTGATGGCGGCAGATGTGCCTTTCCATTTGGGATCTGTCGGATTATAGGCACGTGCAGATGTGCCTTCAGTGACGTCTGCCGTTGTGGTTTTTGGAAGTATTGTGCTTATTATATTTCTGATCTCTGTGTGGATTAATAACAAGTACGAGTTCAGTTAGCGATGCAGGTGTGGTGCTTGTGAATTATCGGCCTTCAGGTCAAGAAAAATTCACATGGTTGTGAGCTAAGAAAACGCGCCGACAATACAACTATTTGGACACACGTTCAGCTCTAAC
Organism: Fasciola hepatica; assembly: GCA_948099385.1. Lineage (NCBI taxonomy): Eukaryota > Metazoa > Platyhelminthes > Trematoda > Plagiorchiida > Fasciolidae > Fasciola > Fasciola hepatica. The sequence goes on from CANUEZ040000151.1 coordinate 2,412,082, forward strand.
CACAAAGTCCTGTGCAAACACCTAAACTGAAATCCCCTACATGATTGCTGTGAGCTGTGTATTCACTTTAAGTGTACGAAAGGTAATAAGAACAAGCATCATCATCATCATCATCATCATCGTACAGCGTTAAACAGTAGGGCAAGCCCCACTGACCACTGCCTTTCTCACCATGTTGCACGTTGAATTAAAAAGTATGAATAAACAAGATGGAGAGGGAGTGGACCTACATGGGTGGGAAAAGAAAAGAATGCCCTAGTAGCCAACACACGGAATACACAGTCTAACTGTACAAACGTACATCGATCAAACATTCTGATTCGATAGAAAGTGACAACTCGATCGCCACTGTTCGCGGTTCGCAGCCATATCCTTCAGTGTCTCCAGCCAACTGGTAGACGGATCTTTTGGACCCCAACCACGAAGACGTGAGGCACCTACTTTTCCTAAGTCTGCTGTACATTTTCTCATTCCTCGCTGCCACGTCATCTGTTGACCTCTACGTGGTCTCTTCCACTCCCTAGGAGGAACGGAGAATAGGACACGGTACGGTAGACGTGTGTTTGCCATACGTAACACGTGTCCCAACCAACGAAGTCTTCTAAGCTGGATACGCTGTGATAAAACGTTCTCTGAATTAGTACCCAATACTCGCTTTCTGACCTCATCGTTGCTTACTCGGCTATTCCACCCAATCCTGGCGATACTACGTAAACATCGATGGTCGAAAACCTCAAGACGACGAATATCTTCAGCACGCAGACTCCAAGTTTCGCAACCGTACAACAAAACTGAACGCACAGTGGCACAGTACACACGACCTTTCAACTTCAGTGAAATATCGGATCGGCGCCACAAGTGCTTCAGTCCAGCGTACGCCGCTCGAGCTTTGGATATCCGCGTACTCACCTCTACTACTGTGCTCCCATCCGTCGTCACGCAGCTACCGAGGTAGGTGAAGTGGTCGACAACTGACAGCACTTCCCCATCGAGCATCAAGCTCGGAATTGTTGACGTCCAGTCTTGTAACATCACCTTGCACTTTGAAGGTGCAAAGCGCATGCCGAATGGAGCTAAAGCTCTTGCGAGATTATCTAGTGCACGCTGAGCATGTTCCGTGGATTCGAACAAGCAGACAACATCGTCCGTGTAATCTAGGTCACATAGCTTTTCACTATTTCCTAGTTCGACGCCTACATCCTGAAGATTTTGCAGCGCACTTTCCATTATTTCGTCCATGACGAAGTTGAAAAGGAATGGAGACAAAGGGCATTCCTGTCGAACACCACTGGTCGTTTCGAACCGACCGGATAGTTCGCCGTAAACCCTAACGCGGCCAGAAGTATGAGAATACAATGATCTCATTAGGTTCACGAACTTCTGGGGCATACCTTTTCGATGAAGAGTACTGAAAAGCGATGTTCGATCAACTGAATCGAAGGCGCCTTTCAGGTCTAAGAAAATCATTATTGTCGGTCAGCGGTGCGTGTGACGCGTTTCAAGTAGTCGGCGAAGAGTAAAAATCTGGTCGATGCATCCTCGACCTGGGCGGAATCCAGCCTGCTGTTCGCGGACATTCTTCTCGCGAGCCGGTGTAAGACGGTGCAGCAAAATCGAAGCTAATACTTTGGTGACTATCGGAATTAAGCTAATCCCACGATGATTACTGCAGTCATTGCGTATTCCCTTCTTGAAGATGGGAACAATCAATGACTCGCTCCATATTAACGGAATACTCTCCTCCTTCCAAATGTCACGGAGCAAGGCGGTTAGTGATTTTATCAACGCCTCACCACCCAGTTTGAAAAGAACTGGAGGAAGTTCGTCGGGACCTGCTGCTTTCCCTGGCTTTATTGATCGAATGCATGACTATACTTCTACTTGTGATGGGGGCTCAAGTGACACCACCCAAGGAGTCACAGTTGTTGACACGGGAGTAACTACACTAGCGTGCGGCCAGCTAAACTGTTCTTTGAAGTACTCGGCCCATCGGTCAAGCCTTTGCTGTTTGTTATGGATGGGTTCTCCATTCCTATTGCAAATCGTTTCACTCACCTGAGTTCGCCGTCCACCAGTGTCACGAATAAGTTTGAACAGTCTTTGACTGTTACCTGAAGCAGCTGCCACTTCCATTTCTTCGGCTACATTGACCCACCAATTTTCGCTATCCTTCTTAAGGCTTCGCGTAACTTGTCTTTGCAGCTTTCTCCGCATCTTATTCATCTCCTTACGGTTCGAAAGCTGACGCTTTTACTCCATTATACTCAGCGACTCTTGCGAAATCCAGTGTCTTTGATGGACAACGGATCGAGGACCACAGGCGAAACCTGCTGCAACGTGCATCGCTTGTTTGATATGAGCCCAATGCTCATCTACATTACTGTTCTCCGTGGATCCTAGCTCATGTGCTAACTTCTGCTTATAACGGGTGCAAACGTCTGGATCACACAAACGTTGCACGGCTAATCCGGTTTGCGGTTTGCGACGATGACCATGGAGCTGGAGAGATAATCGCAATAAAACTAAGGCATGGTCCGACTCTACGTACGTGGACCAGTAAGATCTACAGTTCTGAACAGAACTGCGCCGTCGGTAGCTTACGGCGATAAGGTCAATTTGACTCAAAGTACTTGTAGATTTAGAGCGCCATGTCGCTGTGCGACGCGAGCTGTGTCGGAAATTTGTGCTAGACAAGAACAATCGATTGTCTGTACAAAATTGGAGAAGCCTATCCCCATTATCTGTGCGCTCAGCGGGTAAAGCACAACGCCCACCTAAACAGGCTTCTGACACACTGAGTTTGCCAACTTGTGCATTGAAGTCACCAGCTAGCACTACAGTGTCGGAACCTTTACTGCTGCGAACGAGAGTGGCGGGGGCATCATAGAACTCATCTTTCTGCAAGTCTGAGCTGCAGTCCGTTGGGGCGTACGCCGAGATCACGAACAAATTGCGTTTAACACAACATGAGCGGCTGTGTTCTTGCAATTCTCTACTCGTACACATTGTGTTCACCGACCGCGCTAACACAATAAAGCAAAGGAGTTTAATCAGGACAGAAAACCACCTACCCGGGTCAGTTCTATGTCTCGTTTTGGTTTTGATGCACTCCAGCAATCTGTTGGAGATTATACAGAACCCGGGTTACCTGTTTGCGGACAACCTAAAGCTAATGATTGGAACCGGAATATCATTCTTTCATAAGAATTCTAATAGGGTTTGCGTTTGGACCGCCCAGTAGCAACTGCCGATCGACATAGGGAAGTGTAGCTATCTCACCCAGGGCCACAGCGGAGAATCAAATACTCTGACTTCAGATGACCCACGTGATACGGAAAGTTACGGATGTCGCTGACCTTGGAGTCCTGATGAACGGCTGCTACCAGCCATCTCAGCAGTGTTTGGCTGCCGCGACCAAGGCTTAACGGGCTCTCCAACTATTGCTGAGCGGTCAAAAGGAGAAAGCACATCTCCGAGATCTGGACCCCGAGGGTGGACAGAGTAGTAAGTTGATATTGCGCCAGTTACACGAACGCCGAGCCAATGGGCAATCGCCCCTGCTCGTCCGGGATTTACGGACACAAAGGAGGCGTTTTTAGTTACCATGGAAGCCGTTCAGTCTCACTATTCTCAGGAACCAGACAATACATTCAGTGGAGGTTGAATAACGGATGTCGAAGGTGGATTACAGGCGAGGGAAAACTCTTTATTTCGTTTAATGTCAGGGGTCTGCTGAATAAACGGAATAAGCTCGAGGCGTGCGAGTTGTTCCATTCTTCAACACTGGTTGCATTGTCGGAGACGGGGGTTACCGGCGAGGTGATGGATCCGGAGATGGCCCTCCCCGGGTACACGCTTTACCTCGTTGACAAAAGCCACGCGAGAGGAGAGGGAGGCGTGGCGATGTGTATTCAGTGAAGACCTCCTCTCAGCGATGGACGTCCAACCTACTTTGTTTTAGCGTCAGCGATAACTTGCCATAACGAAGCGTTTAAGCGTTCAAATTGGCCGTTGGCTAGTCGACTGTAAGTCGTAATTGAGCTGGTCGTTCCGGTCTTAATGTGCAAGAAATATTTGTGTTTTTACATGAAAGAGAAGCCATAGTCGGAATGCATATAGGATGGTAATTGAAAAATATAGAGAAGGGTTGCCATAAGCACTTGATTATTGTTGTGAAAGACATCCCGACAAGCAAATGCAAACGTAAAATGGGTGTATTCATCAGTGGTGGTGAGAAATTCATTATGCATACTTGAGAGCCACGGTCTATTGAAGTAGATGCCCAACGTTTGGGAGGGTTTTACTCTGATTAGTGGTGTATCCGGAGGTTTTTAAAGCTAGGTTTGACTTCATCCAAATAATACAGCAAATTTCAAGATCAAACAACATGAAATGTGGAAGTTATCCCCGGATGGCTGAGTGATTCGTGTAAATCTCTCAGCATGACGGGACCTAAAACGACTGTACGATAGCCGCATGTGAGCGCATCAGCCGCTTGGTTATCATACTCGGGACGATAGACGACGTCATTATCGAAAACAGAATAATTCAACTCGCCGTCGTTGACTTATTTTTGAATTTACTTTTTTACTCGTTGCATGAACTTGAAGGCAACCGACCGCTCTCCAATGATTAATTTGAGATGGTTCCTCAATAGGTAACGTCTGCACTTCTTCAATGCCTCAGCTATAGTGTAAGCTCTCTTTTCGACGGCGGGACGGTGCCTTTCGGTCGGTGCCAATGTTCTAGAGGAAAACGCTACCGATCTACCATTTTGGTTGAGTGTAGCAGCGGCGACAACATCTGAGGCATCCGTCTCCACAATCAGAGGCATGCCGGTCTTTACGGTCACTACCATAACGTTTTGAAGTTCATCTTTGCTATAACCTGCGAGTTCTTTGCAATTTGAATGGGTAGCCTGCGTACTTGATCTCAACTCACAACTCTGATCGCTCCAGCCCGCAATGACAAATCAGAACTCGACAGCGCAGCAGGTCAAAATGACGGTGTTTCCAGAAATTACAACATGGTATTTAAAGCGAAAATGGAACGTTCCCGAATTCGGGGGTCCAGTCAGGTTCAAGCCCTTTCGGGTCTTCTAGGTTGATTGATTATTGACCATTGACCCGATTCGTGTCGAACCGCAGATGACTGCTCGGTTAGCAAAAGACGGTTAGGTCTTGTGTGGTCTGACGATTTATTGATTATCGATTATTCAGTCCGGTCTGGCATGCTCGAACTAATTAGCAGCTTGCTTTGGGAGAAGTTTTCTTGACTTCTTAACAATCTTTTTGTTTTTCGAAGCATTGTATGGCGGGTTCGGGCATTGGGAATGTGTGTTTTCGGACCAGTGGGTTTATCTTATCTGTGGAGTGCGAAATAAGCTGCGAATAACATGCAAGCATTCCTAACGCACGATGTTTTTTGATATATCGAGGAGGTGCTCAGTCTCTCAAGGGCTTGTATCTCTCCGGATCAGGTCTTACAGCCACCTTTGAAACTTCAACGCCTACGATTTTTATTTGTCGTACTGACGTAATACTCCTAGTTTCGTTAAGTCTGAAACCGTATTTTTCGGCTACATTTAGAAAACTCTTCAGGTTTTTGCCATGCTTTTGTGACTCCATACCACAGTTTATGCTGCTGTCTACGTACGCATAAATACCAGATAATTTTTATTTGTTGATAATTTTATTGAGAGTTTGCCATACCATTGGTGACTCCAAACAAAATACGACAGAACTGATATAGCTTTCCACAAGCCTCGTAGACAGTATACTTATTCTCTACAGATTTGATAGGGATTTGGTGGTATGCACTTTTTAAATCAGTAATGCTGAGTATCTCGAAACGCGCAATCTGCTCTGTCAGTGGGAAATGGATGTGTCAAGATACATGAGTCGGTTTTTAGTTTGACTGTAGTGCACAACCATGCATTTTTTATTTCTTTCATTGGAGGTTACCAGGATCTGCGCCCGCCAAAGGGACTTCGACGGTTCGATAGTACCGGCGTCTAGTATACTCATCCCGTATAATCTGCTCATCTGGCGTTGAATGACGTCGAGGTCTTGTGATAGGCCGGAATTCCAGTGTGATGTTATCAAGCAGAGATAATGGCTCCATCGAAGCCGCAAGAAGCCCGCACGCGGAGAAAGTAGACCTGTTACTAGAAAAAAAGTTCCAGTCGTTCGGGCAGTCTAATAAAGACGTGGTCTAGTAGTACGTCTGCACGTAGACTTGTCATCACAGATGGTTTAGCTTGTTTATGGTTCGGGCTCCTTTGTTCTATGGACACAACGCAATGTGCTCGTGTGCCGTCGATGCGATCGTGATTCGGCTCTGTGGAAGTATAACATTCCAATTTTACTTCAGAACAACAGCCTTAGAGGCATAACTTCCAGAACTTCCTGTTTCGATGGTTGCCTGCAGCGAGATACCATTGGCTGAAAGTCGTGTAACTGTTTTGGAAAAACGAGGAGCAGCAACAACTGCTACTGAAGATAGAAGAGGTCCATATTGACACGCATACTGGCAACAGAATCGGTAAGACCAGTATAATTGGAAAGACGGGATCTGAAGGAGAAACACTTTACTCGTCTAACAAATGCTCTACATCAACTGAAATGTAAAATGCGAACCGTTTGTGAAATGTTATACAAAAGAAACAAGTTAAAGTACAAAAATTTATACAACTTTCGCACCGACCAGAAAGAATAGTTTGTCATAATGTTTTGTAAGGAGGAGGGAGGGGGAGTAGTGGACCAGTCGAAACCCAACATTTTGTGGTGTTCATTCATGCTTCTGGATTACGTAAGCAGTATACACATGTAAGCTGCTGCCGATTAAGTATTTCTGATAGATTGTCATCTCTGGGATCATTGTGTCTGAACATTATCGGTAGCATACATTGTAGAGTTATCACTAACGTCTGCACTTATTGACTCATTCTGCGGTAGGTCGTTAGGTGAGGTTATTAACATAAATTCGTCGGTTGTCGGCACAGATGTATCACCTCGAGGAGCCACTCGGTGGATGGAAACGTTTTCTGTTTTGCCGTCCAACAGTTTCACGAGGGCATAATGCGGATTACAGCTGACGAGATCTACCTCCTTTATCAGAGGATCATACTTCGAGGATCTATCCACGCGTTTGAGTAACACGGGGCCAGGACTTGTCAACCACGTAGACACCGAAGTCACATTAGTCGAGCGTCAAGCGTAACAGAACAATCGCTCATGTTTAGTGATGTTTGTGACAGTGTAGGGCAGCGAACGAATTGAGTGGCGTGAGTCTGGAAGGACCGATTCTCATTGCGAAATTGAAAGGTTTCTTGTTTATAGAGCCAGGGAGATGGATTTCCATGGGGTACCATTCAAATGTACCACTTGGCCATTAGACCGAAAATCACATGCCGTCGTGTGACTGAGCGCCACCTCCTTATCTCGTGGAAATTGTGAGCTCCAATGACACGAAAGCTGATCCTCGGTTAGAGTGTATGTAGGCGGGCATGTCGAATAAAACGAATAGTTGGCACAAACACTTAATCACTGTGGTTGCCGATATATCCGGATAAGTGAATACAAAGCGGAGACGAGTGTACTCATCAATAACGGCTAGGAGGTAGCGGTTGTTCGTAGTGAAAAACAGTGCACCTTTAAAGTCGATACCCAGTCGCTCGAACGTTTGTTTAGCTTTGATTAGGTGATCTTTGGCGGGTTTATAAAACCGCGGATTTATTTTTGCACCGACGGAGCACCTGGAAATCATGTTTTTGATTTCATCCACAGAGTGAGGCAAATTTTCGGTGCGCATAAAATGAGACACGCGAGTTATCCCTGGATGACACAAGCAATCATGCAATTACTCTAACTGGGTTCCATTAAAACTAAAAGCACATATGCTGCGAGTTGTATCAGCTACATGATTATCTTTACCGGGCCGATGGGCTATATCATAGTGGTAAGTTAATAGCTCAAGCCGCCACCTCTGTATTTTATCGTTCTTGATTTTACTTGATTACTTTCCGTCAGACATGAAGGCAACGGATCTTTGGCCGGTGACTAATTTGAAATGAGTACTCAGGAGATGATGGTGCAATTTTCGGACGGCATCGACGGCTAAACAGGCTTTTTTCTCGATAGCCGAATGATGCTTTTCACTGAGAGTCAAAGTGCGGGAGAAGGAAGATACCGGTCGGTTATTTTGGCTCGACGAAGCACTCATGGCTGTGTCTGAAGCGTCCATCTCGACGACTAGTGGAATATTATAATCCACACTCTTCAAGTCTAACTTGAGACGTTCAAATGCCTCTTGCGCAGGTATAGGAAAAGGAAATGGTGTATCCCGAACGAGTGAGCCAATTTTATAGGAAAATGAAGGCATCCGCTGAGAATAATAAGCAGATATGTCAACCACCCGCCGTTGGAACTTCAGGTCACTAGGAGGTGGAATTTCGCATAATGGTTTTATGCGCTCAGGGTCAGGCTTGATGGTACTTTGTGTTACATAATAGCCAAGGAGTTTGATTTCCTTTTTGGTGGTTACTGTTTTTGAGGCATTTCGCGTGATTCCATATTTCGCTGCGGTTTTTAGAAAACGTCGGAGATTGTGATTATGATTATCGATGGTCGTGCCACATACGGTGATGTTATCGACACAAGCGAAGGAATCCTCCAGGTTCTCGGCTTTCGAAATGTTATCGGTAGTGCGTTGAAAGCAAGCTACACCATTGCTGACCCCGAATGGTATCCGGTGGAACTGGACAGGGCTACCATCAGCCTCAAAAGCAGTATAAGGTTTTTCGTGTTCGGCTTGCGCTTTGGAGATCAAGGGTACTGTAGGCGGCGTGGGTAACTGAGTGAGTGCGCGCGTGTGCACAGGCTAGGATCAGTCGCGAAAAGCAGCAAGGTTGACTATTGATTGTGATGTGGTTGTAGATCGCTAAGACGTCAGTGGGATAAGAAAAAACTGTTCTCGATCGTAGTGGTGCTAAGCACGGTTGAGAGAATTCAGTCGGCCTATCTCTATCGAGATTAAGTGAGATAATTTTCGGTCGATAATATATGGAGACATTAAAATTTCGTTTATTCTTCACAATCTTCTAGAATAAACAACCCGATATGCATACGATTGATATTGGGCGACCTTTTGAGCGTTACTTGTGGGCAAACTGTGGAATGCTATCTAATTGGTCGATCCAATAGATAATTTGTTTTGACCAATCTCGTATAAGAACAGCTTTAGCCAAACAGGTGTTAATTTTTGGCGACCCATTCCGATAGTGGTTTGAGCGATGTTGGGAACATTTTGCAGACTGCAACTTTTCCAGGCTGGAAACTAACGGAAAACAAATGTTCCGGATAGGGCTTCCGAAATTTTGCGCTGCGTTGGTTCGGATGAGCCGGTGGCCAGTTGTATAGTCCATTTGTCTCTTCTGTGCAACCTTATCGGATAGGTGGATACCGACCAGGAGCTATAGCTTAATTCATTAGCAACCCACACTCGCCAAGTCACAGCACCGCAGAGCGGAGAGTGCTACCCAGGCGAAAATCCCACCACGACCTCAATCACTGTCGCTGACCGTCCGCGGCCGCTGATATGGTGGATACATCTTATTCACGGGTAATCACCGGACTGGCCGTTTTCTTATGCTCGACCCGGAGACGCACTCGGTAGCAGTCAGCTATGCTATCTGCAACCGACCTCTCGACCACTGGTCGTCTACAGCCAGAGCATTTAACAAGTTTCACCAGTAATTGTAGAAACTAGCCTAGCTTCTGTCCTTTGTGTTGTTTAGTTATAGATATAACGTTTCGTAAAAAAAGCTTTTTGGTTTGGTGTACGGTTTATCTAGAATTCATTTGGAGTCACCGGATGTTTTGCAATTCTTAATGTATTTGTAGACAACAGAACGAACATAATCTAAAATCGTATCTAGCATTTCGCAATCCATTGCTGTTCGCAGTCTTTTTTCAGACTCTCCCTCCAATTTACACCTCATTGATTGTGGCGTCCAAAGGGATGGATTTGTGAGCGTCTAGCAAGGTAAATAATGTCGAGGATATCCATCATTTGTAAAGCCTGCTTGAGTTGGAGTTTTGTGTTACATTGGCGGCGGCGTACAAGAATTCGTTGAACTGTAACCGGCGTTCACTTTAACCATGGATATGTGGCTGCATATTTACTCTTCATCTGCGAGTCAGCCTGTGAAGGAACTTTTTATCCACAAAATAGTCTTTGAAGTAGCCTATCTCAAGAGATTACCGATACTCTAAACAAAGAAAGGTGGTGGTCGAGTGGCTTGGGGTGTTTGTTTACCAGCTTGGAAGTCAAAGGTTCGAATGCCGCGACCGCCGGTCATCTTTGGTAGATAATAATCCACTGTCGTTACCACACCGGACCTATTGGAACCTTATATGGTTCTCTACTCCAAGTCTCAGGGTCGTACAGTGGTCCTTGGTTGCTTAAGCGTATGCTCAAGCATACAATCAGAAAGAAACCTTCAATTTGAGGTTCGACGAATTCCCCGGGCTGTTTTTTAGTCCTCAATCATTCTCGTCTTCAGGTAACTTTTCATCCTCTTTGTGCATCTACCACCTGTATTCTCAGATCTATACTGTTCTGGGCTATTACAAAGGAGACAAAAAATATTCAGTTTATGCATTTTGAAGTTCTCCTGCATTCGCTATCTCTATCACGATTGTATGTTGTACTGCCAATATACGCGCGCTCATGTTCAGAGCGTACCCTTTTTTACACATTGCGCACGAATGCAGTGGGATATACCTCAGAACCTCAAAGGTCCACTGCACTATTCGGGATGGCCGGTAACTTGACCCTGCGACTTTGAGTGGAGAATCACGTAAGGTCCCAAGGGGTCCGGAGTGGTAACAAGTCGGACGATAGTGCATTACTGTCTCTCACCAAAGTGACAGATGGTGGCGGGATTGGAACAGTTGACCTCCGAGGTGATAAGCAAACGCTCTAAACCACCCGTCCACCACTAGTTGAGGCGTCACTGATCGTTTAGCCGTGACCAACAGATACACTGTGACGCGGCGCACACTGCCTCTGGTAGTCGCCCCTGTTTCCTTTTCTTAGTTTCAGCGCGTCAAACTCCACGGAAAAATACATCACGAAACCCAAAGATAGTTGATCATCAGCCTTTTTGTTTTTCATTCAGCCTGACTGTTGCCTGAAATGTACTTGACTCGACTATGCTTTGGCCGTTTTATTCCGTGGCGTGGTGTCCCAGGTTCTCTCTGGAGTGGAAAACAACGGAAAATACCAAGGCTTACACATAGCAGGAAGTCAGCATTTCTTGATCAAATGCTTGTTTGTCAACAAAACCACCGATATTTGCAGAATCCTTTTGTAAGCGCTGAAGCTGAAAGACCTTATGCAGAAGAAAAAATGGTGAGTTTATTCGTGAAATTTTAGAATTATATCAAACTTTGTGAGTTCAGTTTGCCTCGAAAACATTTCCTGCTCACTGATCTTATTGTGTTCTGGTGTTTTTTCGCCAGTGTATACCAACTTAAACAATAATCACTATGCAGTCGTGGACATCTGGTTGATCAGAATAAGGACCCATATGAATATTATGTTTTGGTATTGTGGTTTTGGTTGTCATTAAACAACAACTGAGCTATTACAGATCAGATACGAACGGCTTGAGCTGCAATTTTTGATTTACGTGTATGCGTGAGTGCAGTGGGATAGATCTATCCCATAACCACGGCGATTCGCTGCATTAAGAAGGATAACGGTTAGCCGTGAATTAGAGAATTGGTTTGGAAACCACGGGGTTCACCGGAATCAGTACTGACAACTGGGCCCTTGGGGCTTGATGCACACTGAAGCATGATTGATCCTGTCGCTGGTTATTCACAAGTAGGGTATTGTATTGTATTGTATTTGATCAGACTTAAGCCTAGACAGACGTCCGAATTTTAGTCAAAAAAGATTTACACTTCCAGTTCATCGAATCAAAGAGGTGAAAAAAGAACATAAAAATTGCTAAGAAATTCGGCTGACACTCGCGCCCGGTTTGTGAGGATTCAGGCCAGGTAAAGAACGCTAAAGTTCTTGTAGATGGTAATGTAAGAGGGTATGGACCGAAAAGAGGAACGTGTAGACGTGAGAGAGTCGCACTTGGATAGATAACTGTATAAAGAGTGACTACTGTCTGCATCTGCGAACTTTTCGCATGCGGCCAAGTGTAATTCTTACAACTTAGCAGATAGTATAGTTAAGGGTATGAAAGATACCCGACTGACAATAGATATACCTCGACGAAAAGCCTTAGAATCTTTCTTCTGTAGACCAAAAAAAAATGACGGGAAAACAGAAGAAGAGGGCAGAAGAAAACATTGATAAACAAAAACGAAAATTGTACTTTGTTTAACGTTAAAATGCCTAAGCTCACGGATTTGGTAAAACAGTCGGCGTAATTTCTTCACACAGTTTGAAATGCAGGATGACCACTTGAAATTTGCGTCGATGGCGATTTCTAGATGTTTGATATAACCTACTCTAGCTAACGATTTTATGGATCACAAGGATGAGTCATTTGAGAAGGGGTAAGTATGCATTCAAAGCATTTGGACAAATTTGAATTTAAGCCGGATCGAGCAGAGAACTCATAAACATGAGACGGATTACGGGAAAAGTTATTAAAATCCTAGGTTACAAAAACAACTTGACAAGGAGCTACATCAGCGGCGTATTTAAATGAGTGTGCTGGAGAATTGGATGAAAGGTCACTAAAGCAGATAGAAAATAAGAAAAGGAAAAGGATATTTCCCTGAAGCGCTCCTGAATTGTTCACCAGAGGTTTGAAAGTTTTAAAACCCAGTCATGTGCACTGAGTTCTGTTGGTGAAATAATGAGACAACTATGTCATTCGCGGTTTGGGACAGCTGCAAGCTTCCAGCTTACGAAGGAGGAGAGGCAGTGGTATCGAGTCGAAAACGGATGAGTAGTCTAGAAAAGAATGTCGTCCAAACTTTGCTGATCCATACAAGAATTTGGCTGCATGATGAACTAAGAAAGCGATCACATCCACACTGGGCCCGTTCGGTTTATAGGCAAATTGTAGGGGTTCATCGGGAGGATTTGTAAAATGATTCAGACATTTATTAGTAGTATGCTCTGTAAGTTTAAGATCAGCTAAAGCTAGGGCAATGGGACGAACGCGTTTAGCTATGACACTAGAATTACAGGGTTTAGGTACTGGAACAATAATGACAGGTATCCAGCAGTCAGGAATGGGATACCAGCACAAGGGTTAGAAAAAGAAGTAAATACTTCGGTTAGAGCAACAGTGTCGTTTCTCAAAAGTGTAGAGGATAGGCCATCAGGACCAGTACCTTAGTAGTCTTGTGAATACGAAAGATTTCAAGTACTTCTGTAGAGAAAGGGGTTCTGTGCACACCATCATCTGGAATAAATGCAATTAAAGAGTCATTTGATGAGCACGTCCGCGGCAAATTTCACCCGTTTCATTTTCTTTCCACACAGAAGACGAATGCCTTGTCACAGTCGGTTACTGTTTTGGCTGCAAAGGAGTTGAGTGGCATACAGCGAGTCAATGCGTTTGATTTCTTTCCTTATTAGAAGAGAAATTTATCTTACTTTCGAATTATTTCGAGCTTTGTAGAAACGTATGGGAAAGCACATGGTATAATATGTGCAGTTTGTGTTCAGTTTTCATACTTGTCGAGATTTATCTTGTAGTTTATTTGTTGCATCCTGTGCCGGGTCTTTAGTACGACAGAAGGGCCACAATAACTCGTGGAGCTGTTTATGTGCCTCAAAAACCTTGATTGTGTGACTTGGATTGATAATCCACGTAGAACTTTAGTCAATGTTGACGTGCTGCTTTATGGTGGAAATTGTGCACCGACAAAGTTGACGGGTGTAAATTAGGTTCGACTCTTCGCTCATCGGTACTTGACACCATTGGAAATGGAATAAATGTAGTCGACGCTCTAACACTGCGATGCACTTTACTTATTGCCTGAATTCCCTAAATCATCGCATTGTAACAAAATATATCATTGAATAACTGTATGTATTAGTTCCACAATCAGCCTCTTGTTCATCCAATCTCCTCATTGCCTGCTTTTGTTTATTTAAGCGCTTGGAACTGGAAAAGGAAAACCAATTGTTCTACAATCGGTATGCTGAGCAATTCAACCGTCGATTTGTGACCCGTAAATTGGAAGAGACATGGACGCTCTTGTCCAAGAGCAAACGTTTTGATCTTTAGCGTGAACTTGAATCTACCCGGTCCCCTCTTTGTTGTGACGAGAAGATACCTACCTACAGTGGGCTCCCAAATCTTGTAAATATGTGCGTTCTATAGTTAGTGTCAGAAAACTGTTGCCAAAATGAAACGCGTTTTGACGATTTGTTTTTGAAGTCTGTGGCGTCGTAAGGTGATTCAACAAGAAAGCTTAGTTCACCGTGAGAAGTGATGTTCGTCAAGGTTGCTTTCTGTCGCCCTCTGATTTTCGAAGTTGCTTTCTGCTATGGAATAGCGGTATTGATCTTTGTTCAGTCAACAAACTGACCTAGAATACGCGGACGACGTTGTGCTTCTGAGTAAAAATCCAAGTAAGTTGCCATCTTTTAGAAGAAATGGATAACACTGTAGCATCTTTCGGGATGCATTTTGCATCCTTCAGTTGTAAAATGGATCTGCAGGAATAGGGAAGCCTTGACCAAGGTAGATAAGTTCTGTTGCTTGGTGTGTCTCTTTTCATATAGAAAGTGTGTTTGAGTTTTGCCAGTCTGTACCAGTTTGGTCGTTGACGTGGCACTGGGTTATCCAACATGTATCGAGTGTACCTGACAGAAATATTAAAAAACAATTGATTTTACTTGTTGAAATCTTTATGTTGACTCTTGATCCCCCCGACTTTATTTTTTTTCTGCTGTTGTTGCGTTGACACCGTGTTTGTTCTAAAGTCGGCATATATATATATATATATATATATATATATATATATATATATATATATATATATATATATATATAATAAACGTGACAACACTTATAGATGAGTTCTTGAGTATGGCTGGGAAGTAAGGCCATTACGGACAGAAGACACAGGCTATCGACGTTGGAGTATGGATGCCCTCGCAGCATAATTCGAATGCGGTGAAAATACTGCACCAGTGATGCTAAATTTAGGCGAAGCGTTTGGACCCGAAAGTCCGTCTAAATGCGAAGCACTTAAACAACAGATTATGGTGATCATTTTATATTGTTTTCTAAGAGGCAGTGTTTGCAAGATGGATCAAGGCGGTCAGTCCATGACATGAAAGAGGAAAGTATGAAACGTTTGACTAGAGAGCTTGGCCGTGTGGAAACGTATTGGGCTTCGGGTTGGAGGCCTACGAAGTCACCCAAAGGAACAGTTACAGATATTGGATGTTTCTTCCATTTACAGTAATATCAGTCAATACTCGTGTGTTTTTGCATGTGCGTAGTTTTAATTTATTTTTTTGTGTTAGCATACTGATCATCGTTTCAAATTTCTAGCCACTGAAATGATAATCAGGAATTCGCCACTAAGTGCAAAAACGTTATTTTGGCCTATCACATCTTAGCAGTCATATAGGACAGTGACCGCACATCATCTGTGATACAACAAGCACACTAAATTTGGGTACGCGTGCACTTGGTATCTTCAATAGAGTTGGAAAAGAAACAGGGATATAGGGCAGCCTTATCGTACTTCACTGGACACAACAGAGGTTGGCGAAAGCTGGCCATAAGCCCTAATCCGACCTGAGGTATGACGATATAGCTCTTTGTGGACCGACACATACTTTTCAAGTACACCGTTACTTAACGAACAATGTCATCGTGCAGACCTATCGACGGAGTTGTAGGCCAAGCGAATGTCTAGAAACAACGTTCGTTGGCTTTCGGAAGGCTTAACGGTGCTCTAACAGCTGCTGAAGGGTGAAGATTTGATCGATGTATCCACGACCGGTACGAAACCCAGCCTGTTGCTCTCGAGTTTACTCGACGCTGGCAGCTCGGACGCTACGGGGATTAGACTTATGTCCCTACGGTTGATACAGTCACTACGCGAGCCCCTCTTAAAGATGGGGACAACAATCGATTCCCCCCACACGGGGGGAACTTTCTCAGAGAGCCGGACCGTGGAGAACAAAGCTTGAATTTATCTAGCGAGCTCTATTCCGCCATCTTTAAACAGAACTCGGGAAAGGCCATTGAAGCCCGGTGCTGTGACGTCTTGGGGCTTGAATGTCCTTGCGGATCTCCGCTTCAGAAGAGGAATCTGTTGAAACAGATCACGGGACGTGTCGGAACAGCTATGTGTTATAACGGTAAGTCCTAGCTTGATTACCCAGTCAGAGAAAGAACACAAGCCTCTGAACTGGAACAGGGTTATGATATTTCTTTGCTGAGCGGTTTTTGAAAGGCCAGGCGATGAACGTACAAATCGATAAAACATGATTGGATGGCGCATGCGAAAGCGACACAAAAGCTTGTCAGTCACGTTCGACCTGCTGAGCATGGACGGACATCAGCTGAGGCGTGAATCGGACTGGTTTGCGGTCTCAATACACCTCCCTCCTTTGAGGATATTCGGTAACACAAGCCACGGTAGTTTCATAAGTTCGATTCCTGTGGTTGATATTCAGTCGGCGTATTGGAGGCCGAGTACGTCTTGAGTATCTCCGGTCTAACTGTTCAGGTGCCTCCATGGGAGTGACGGCATCTGGGCTTGTCTTGACATCTCGATGCACCATCAGTACATCCATAGGTATGAAATCGAAGGGACGTTCCACTGATTTGTACAGCATATTTCGAGGTCTGAGATGGTTAACATACCTGGTGCAGATGAAACCGTCGACTCTAACCTTATACGTGACTGTTCCTTCTCGTCTCACAATCTCTCCGGGAATCCAGTTCTCCAAACCGTTCCGAAGATTTCGCACATAAACTTGATCTCCAGTCTTGAGTGCTCTGACATTAATGGGTGTATGGATTTGTGGTTCGTTAGTATCTCGAGCGACCGGGATAATGGCATCCAGGGGCAGTCCCATCCGTCGGTCTAGAAGTAGTTCAGCTGGAGACTTCTGCTCTGCGGCAGCTGAGTTCGGGGTTGAGCGGTATGTCAGAAGGAAAACATCAAATGGCTGCTGTAGTTCCCCCTCCCCTTGCGACCTGACCAGTGTGCATTTAAACGTGTGGGTGGTACACTGCGGAACAAACGTGGCGAATGCCTTTTGAAACACAAAACACTGCGAACTGTGTAGATGTAAATTGTGGGCCATTATCCGAGACGAGAACTTCCGGCATACCGAACTGAGCAAATATTCTACTCAAGTTTGTAATTAGAGTTTGTGGTTATGACACATAAAAATAACTTCGGACCATTTGGAGTATGCATCGATAATGATTAGGTAATGCATATCGTCAATGGGCCCGGCGAATTCAGTGTAGATGCGTGACCAGGGGGCTGCCATGATTGAGGTTCTCTCTTAGGTGGTAGCTTAGTCGCCATTGAACAGTTGTGACAAGCTTTCACCTCGTGTTGAATTTTTTGGTCCATAATGGGCCAATGTGCATAACTCCGCGCAAGTGCCTTCATGCGACTGATACCAGGGTGACCATGGCGAAATTGTTTCAGTACCGTTGACTGCAATGTCTGGGGCACAACGACTCGCTCACCGAGCATGTGACATCCTTGTTCAATAGATAAGGCTAACCTCTTTTCGAGGAACTCTTGGTGAGCTCTGTTAGGAAGGTTACGCGGCCGACCCGTTCTGCAATAAAGTAACACGTCCTGCAATAGTTTGTCCTTCGCTGTTTCGCGCCGGATCATTTCAGCGGTGACTGGTAGACCGCGCAGCAAATCTTCGAAAACATAATGAACACCGGAATCAACGGCGATCGATGCAATTACATTATCCTCATCAGGGAGACGACTGCCATGATCAGCTATTAGTCTGGAGAGGGCATCGGCGTGCTCAAAGCTTGTTTTTATGAAGCGCAACTCAAAGTCATAACCCAACGCTGCAAGCGATTTGCAGTGTGCAGTGGTACCCCTGTCTTCGTGCCAGAGATGGATAATAAAGACTTGTGATCAGTGAGCAGGGTAGATTTTCTGCCATGTAGCATCTTATGAACCTTTTTGGGTGCAAAAATTAGCGCCAGTTCTTTTTCAATTTGGCTATAATTCTTTTCTGCTACTGTGAGTGATCTAGAAACATGATACACGGCCTTACGACTGCCACTGGGAAATTCGTGCAGTAAAATCGCTCCAATTCCATACTCGGAAGCATCAGCGGCTACAATCATGGGTAACTTGGTGTCATAGTGAGTGAGGAGTAAGTCGAACGTGAGAACTCGTTTGATGGCGACAAATTCGTTTTGGCATGCCGGTGACCAGTGCCATTCATTGTTTCGTGTCATCAGTTGGTTCAAAGAAGCTCTTAGCTGATGCATATGTGGTACAAAATTGTGATAGTAATTTACGAGCCCGAGGAAGGACTGCAGCGTTTCTTTATTGGTTGGAGCGGGCATGCGGTAAATCGCTGCGATCTTCGTTGGATGCGGTCTTCTACCAGTACAGCCAATGATCGACCCCAAGTAAGTGATGCTGGATAATCCGAATGAGGTTGGTCTCGGAACCCGTACTCGGAAATCTTCTGCAAGGTCATATTTAAATGCCTAATATGTTCATCCGTTGTTTTGCTAGCGGCAATTATGTCATCTAGATAGACCATTGCGAATTCTAGACCGGCCAACATCGTATCCATTATCTGCTGAAAAATTGCTGGGGCCTATTTAACACCAAAAGGCAAGCGATTGTAGCGCTCAAGATCCTTGTGAGTGTTTACAGTGAGCAACTCCTTGCAATCGTCCTCTATCTCTTCTTGTAGGTAGGCGTCAGAAAAATCAATTTTTGAAAATATTTTACCACCGTTCAAAATAGCAAACAAATCGTCTGGCACAGGTAGTGGGTACTGATGTGTTTCAAGACATCGATTCAATCCTGTTGAAAAATCGGCGCAGATGCTGACTGTGCCATTCGCCTTTCTGACTACTACGATAGGTGCCGCTCATGAGGAGTAGCTGACGGGGAAAATTACTCCCAATTGTTCCAACCGGGCCAACTCGCGGTCAACAAGCTCCACTGTTGCTTAAGGTACAGGTCGTTTGGGACAAAATAAAGGTCTAGTGCCGGGATTTGCATGTAAAACTGCTTTTGCCTTACAACATAAATCAAGGCCATCGGTAAAAACGTCAGGATAATCTGTTTTAAAACGAAATTTCAATACACAAGTCTTTAGAGGACACTGATACAACATCGCTCACATGGTTTGGCTGTAAGAGAGGTATAGAGTCAGAAGAATCACAAATTTCATTCAACGGAAACTGCCAGAAATTCAATTTGTCTGTCCAATCGATACCAAGGAGGTTTAAGTGACTGAGTTTTGATATGTAACAAGTACCACACGAACGACAGTCACGAAAAAAAAATTCGCCCCGGAACTCACCAACAAATGACAGTTGTTCACCTGATGCTGCACGAGCAATATGGGTAGTTTGCTGATAAACTAGTCTGCCTAGTAAATACCACGTGACTTCAGAAATGGTTGTCACATCAGATGTTGTGTCCACTTGCAATTTCACTGGTAGGTTATTAATGCAAATAGAAATGTACTTCCGGCGTGACTGAAAATCGAGGGAATTCATGGCGAAAATGAGGTTTGAAGAACTGCGACGTCCGATTGGTACATCGCTGTATGAGTGTGGCTTAGGGCGGCCACGGCAGATGCTTTCTCTATTACCAATTCCACCACAAATTCCACATTTGTGTGACCTGTACGCACAAAAACGAGCGAAATGCCACAGTCCGCAGTGCCAACATGCGGTGCGTGGTCTGTCTCGGAAGTTTGGTTGGGGAATTCGTGGTCTTCTAGACGTAGGTAAAGCGTTGATCACGGGAATTAGCTGCATCTCTGGTTTCTGGATCATCTGCGTATCGTGTCTTAAATTAATCAAGCGTTGACACTCTTCGGTGATTTGTTGTAACGTGATTTCGGGGTCTGTTTCAAGCTTGGCTAAAAGCCGGGTGCAAATGTCACTGACAGCAGATGCGTGGAGGCCACAGGCAAGAACAAGAGTTTTCAACTGATTGTTTGTGAGACTCTGGAGTTTGAAACGTTCACATTCACGGTTAACCCGGCCTGTATAGGAGACAAAATCATTGTCTGCGCTTTTCGAAATTTGTAACCACTGGTAACGTGTGATAAACAAGGAGGAACGTTCACCAAAAATGGTACTGAGGTGTTTCGCTGTCTGTGCTAAATCAAGCTCCCTT
Organism: Fasciola hepatica; assembly: GCA_948099385.1. Classification (NCBI taxonomy): domain Eukaryota; kingdom Metazoa; phylum Platyhelminthes; class Trematoda; order Plagiorchiida; family Fasciolidae; genus Fasciola; species Fasciola hepatica. The sequence continues at coordinate 2,432,460 of CANUEZ040000151.1, forward strand.
GGATGTTTCGATAGGATGAAATTGCAGTATCTGTCGTGTTCAGCTGGACCCAGTTTACGCAACAGAAGGCGTACGCGCGCGACTTCATCGAGAGTGGCACCATCAACTTTAGGAACATCTTCGTATCTACGATACCATGAGTCGAACGTTATACCATCGTCAGGCTGATAGTGAAATTCACTCATGCTTTAGAACAGCGTCTCCACAGTTGATATCTTCGGACTATCCACTTTTGATTGCACAGAAAGCCGCTGGATTACAATTTCAAACTGTTCTTGTTGTTGCTTGAGTAGCTGCTGCATAAATTCCATTGGAATAGCCACTATCCAACGTCGCCAGAAATTTGTTATAACGGTAAGTCCTAGCTTGATTACCCAGTCAGAGAAAGAACACAAGCCTCTGAACTGGAACAGGGTTATGATATTTCTTTGCTGAGCGGTTTTTGAAAGGCCAGGCGATGAACGTACAAATCGATAAAACATGATTGGATGGCGCATGCGAAAGCGACACAAAAGCTTGTCAGTCACGTTCGACCTGCTGAGCATGGACGGACATCAGCTGAGGCGTGAATCGGACTGGTTTGCGGTCTCACTACACTATGAAAGGGGCTGACGCTGTGGGCCAACTAAGCTGTGCTTTGATGTGCTCCGCCCAGGGTGAAAGATGACGCTAGAGACTGTGGATAGACGAGCCGTCAGCATCGCAGATAGTTTCGCTCACATTCAATGGCTTCTTACCGGTGACTCGGATGGGATGAAACAACTTGCTGGAATTTCCCATAGGGGCATCATTTCCCATCTCTGATGCCTTTTGAGACCACCAGATTTCGCGATCTCTACGCTCGTTGTGAGATGTGCCGCATTATGCTCACTACCAGCCGGGATGGACTTGTAGTGAAAAGGCTGACGCGGTGTGACTGAAAACGCGTTTATTCCAAAAGTGAATGATCAAACCATTACACGGAAGGACCGTACATGCGTGTCAGTATAGTGCGTCAGTAAAGTCAGCTGACTGCGGATTGATAGGCATACAAGGCAAACGAGAGTGGACGGTATAGCAGGGTTGAGAAAAAATTCAAATCGGTAAACGTCCGGACCGAGGCGTAGAAATCAATACAAGCTCTACAGACTGGCGTGCATCAAGAAGATGTGGAGGCGCACCAGAAATCCATGTTCTCACGACGCAATAAGTCACGCTACAACTCACTAAGTTAGCAGAATACAAGGCATTCTTGTTAAGCGACCAGTGTTGGCTGATGTTATCTGGTGTCGTTGATCCCAGTCTTTTATCCGGAGCGTTTCGGAAAGTTGAGAGGCAAGATGGATCAGGCAGCATATCACAGTCTAACCGCCGCTACATTGTGCGTTTGGCACGCCCAGCGTCACGTGGCATACGAAGAAGGGTTTCAGTACTAATTCAAGAGAGAAAAAAAAACTTCGATCGCAACCTTGGCCTAGAGAGTTTGGCCGATGATGGAAGCGGATAAAGATGGTGGTTATTGGCTTTCTCAACGTTTTAGAAAGTAGTCTTTGGCGATTGAGTAGAATCCCACAGTGCTTCGATTGTCAACACTGCGGTGGTGGACGCACGCCTTGTGTAGGTGTATAGGGGCGACCGTGTTGTGATTGCGAATATTCCTGCCAACGTTGTTCTCGAGCGGTCGTCGCTGCGATCAAGAGTATTTTCCAAGTCTTCCATTTCACAAGTCCTTCGGCGATCGGAGTCTCGATTTAAGCCTTGCTTTCTCACACACTGACCAGAAAACGCTCCAACACCTGCTCTTGACGATATGCTGCGTCTGATGGAACTGTCAGGCGTACCAGTCGACGGAGTGCTATAAGATACTCTGTCAGTTACGTTGGCTGAATAAACTGCTTCTATCGAACTGTTTATGTGGTAAACGTACAAAACTATAACTTGGGGTAAGTTACTTGGTCCTGTTTAGTCATTTAACTGTACTTCCATACCTAGTTAGTTCTCAACTTCCTTTGCTCAGACGGACAGAAAATCAAGAAAAATCACCAAAAGATGGCTGAAACCATTTTCATCACGCCGGTCAAACGGCAGGGCAATAAAAATGAAACTTCGAACCGAAGCAAAACAACAGCAACTCCAAGCGCAAGAATCGAGATTTATCCTGTCCAAGCCGCAGGCTCAGTACATTGATCGATTAACTGCGGGATTCTAATCAATCGCCAAAGACTACTTTCTGGAGAGTTGAGGAAGCGAATATCCGCCGTCTTCATCTGTCCCCAACATCGGCCAAGCTTGCGATCGAAGTTTTAGATCACAAGGAACGAAAAGGAATGAAGAGGTGGAAAGAGAGATGAGATAGAAGAATGTGGAAAAAGAAAGAAGGCATTTTAAGGAAAAAGGCAGTACAGGGAAAAGGGAATAAAAGACGAATGAAAAGTGAAATAGAGCCTGGATGGATAGAAAATGACTTGAAAGTTATAGTGTTCTATCCAGAGGGACGTCGTCCAGTAGACAAGGAAGAAGAAGTGGTACTTGCGAAACAATCGCGAGACCGTCTAACGAACCGAAGGGATACAAGGGAACGGCAATCATGAGTGCTGTGGACAATACGGGAGAAAAACAACTGCAACGAACCCCGATAACGAGAAGTGCCATCGGCTCACGACAAACGAGCGACAGCACTGTATCTGCAGTGACAAACGCAAATAAATTCTTAGAGATTGGAAAAAGGGTTAGTCCAACGGAACCTTGAAACCAGTGACCATACCTACAGGATGTGCTCATGAATAAATTTTATGTTGTCTTCATCGTTAGAGCATACCAAAGTCCGTACGCTTTCTCCTTTCACTTGGAATAAAGCATTCATTCAATTTGAGTTTAGTTTTGCCCAGTTATTAGGCTTTATTGTTACGAGAATTTAACCTAAATATTTCTAAGGAATGGAGAGTCAAATGTCAGTGGAACTGCCTGTGTCCATGTGTGGCATCCTAAAGTGCGATGGGGTGGTGAAAAAGAATTAAATTTCCTGGCATATCTGCCCCAAATTTTGCCATTGAAAGTGCAGTGAGCTTTCTAATGACGACTCTAAACCGGATGTAGAACGCCCCAGCTTAAAGTAGACCTGTACTGTTTGTGTGAGGGCATGTAGATTGCTGTCATAAGGGGGTCCAGGTGAAAAGAAGCTATCAGCCAGTTGTTAAACCACAGTGGTTCTCAATGGACCACAAAACACGGATACTAACACACGAATGACGAAAAATGAGACTAGGCTTGAAGCCTTAGAGCAGTCTCTTTTAGACAAGATATCCGGACTGCAGGACACGGTTAACAGTAGAAATAATGATACAAAAGTCAGAAGAACAAACGGTCACTATGGCAAAAGGTTTGGCGAAGTTTGAGATCACCGCGGAAGTTTCGGTAGGAAGGCAGAAATATGCCGTTGTAGAGGGATATCTGAGCCGATTAGTTTGCCAACTGGACAGTGATTCAAGGGCCTATGGCACCAAGTTACGAACCTACTAAGGTAGGTTGGTGTGCCTGAGCGCGCTCTTCTGAAGAGAGTTTTTCGGCTGGGCCGCTGGTTAGCAAACCCAAGGCAGAATCAGGGCCCTCGGTCTCTGTTAGTGGAATTTGGGAACCCACTGTTCGGAGATAAGGTCCTCGCATCATCGGACCAAATTGCTAGGCACAAGAATGTAAGTGGAACCCGATCACTCTGGGCAAAGTTCTAGAAATACTTCTGATGGGAACCTTACTTACAGGGAACCATGACTACTATGTCGGTGGGTATCAGACTAATAATATTCGCTCATCAGCTGCCCCCGTCCGTATATCCGTTGCTCAGGACACTCATTGTGGTTCAAGATCATCACAATGAGGGTAGCTGAAGCAGCAGAAGACCGGCTTCGCTCTCTGAACACCTCTTTCCAATGGCGAAAAACGGGCTAGGGTACTAGGGCGATGAGTCCGAGAGCCAGTTAGGTAGATAGATTAGTAACATCTGACAGATGGGTGACACAGTACCCCCTACGAGGAGATCCGGGTGGTGTACATCAATGCATGCAGCATAAAAAACTAGTTGAAACAATTAACCGTTGAGACAACAAGGGCCGACTTTATTGCGATAACTGAGAGATAGTTACACCAGGGTGCAGCCACGGAGCTGCTATACACCAACGGATACTGCCATCATTTTTCGATGAGGTGACTAGCAGATCAGACCAAGGAGAAACACTGGAGGTACCTTGCTTGGATGTCTAAAAAGCTTTTGATTCGGTCAACCACCGTTTCTTACCGGGGAAAATGAAGGCACTAAGGGTGGATTCACAGGTTGTTAGATGGATAGACGGTTGCCTAAGTAATAGAGCGTTCTTTGTACAGATCGAGGACACTAGGAATGTACTGGCCTAAGCATACAGTGGGGTGCTGCAAGACACTGTGATGGGACCACTGCTTTTCCTTGTATATGTAAATGACCTATTAGCCACACTAGACTGCACGGGGTTTCTATTTGCAGATGACATTAAGTTAGTAGGAGAGCCGACATCGAGTCGGCGACAGGCTGATTTACTGTGTGAGCAGAAAAGCGGGTGTTACGACTGAACGCAGCCAAATACGAACGTTTACTGTCAGACAGGGGAAGCGACAATGATATTTACGTAAGGCAGTCTGTTCCGGTAAGGATTGAGTCTGCTGCTGTTGTTGGGCCTGTACACGAAAGCTTCAAACTCGCGGAGCGCGGTGCTTTGGCAGCGGCTAAATAAACAGGAGACTGTTCAACTTGAAAATGATGATGATGTCTAGGAAAGCCGGCGTAATTCTGCCTGAATAAGATTTCTGCAAGGCCTCACTTAAATCTTTTTGTACAGTTGTGGGCGCCGAGCCTTGTAAAGGATAAAAAAGCATTGGAATGTGTTCCAAGAAGGTTCACTCGAAAGCTTGGTGGGTTGCGAGGGAAGTACCAGAAAAGACTAAAAGCCCTAAATCTGTTCTCCCTTGACCATCTTGGGCTAAGGGGAGACCTGATAGAGAGTTACAAGCTATATAAGTGAATTACCAATACCGATAGACCACAACTGACTCGCTGTTACAACCTTACACTCAAGGGACATGCATAAATTGGATAAGCCAAGAGCGAACAAGAGCAGAAGGGCACGTTTCTTTTCTCACCGAATCACAGACAGATGGAACAAGTCGTCTTCACATGTTGGAGCAAATTACCATTTCCCCCCACAATTCAGTACGGCAGATTTCAGCAAGAAAATTATTTTTTTTCAAAAATGTTGAACCATGGAGAAAATCAATATTTCAACTTTGCCAAGAATTTGATTTGTTTTCCCGCCATTGTAGTCTTTCCTATTTCGCTCCCCATATAGCTTTACCGTTGTTCTATTGCATTTTCTCACCTATCATTGGTTCACATTCGCACTTTTACAAGGCTATCTGCGGACAATATATAAGCGATAGAGTTTTGTACTGTGTCGCCGGGTCACCAATAGACGTTCGATTGTGTCGGTGTTCATCTTCTCTCTCCAGCTAGAGGGCGGGCTAGATTTGCAGTGTTGTGCGCCGCCTTTTCGAGTCTGTGTTCATCCGCGAGTCATTCCGTTGTGCAAATACGGGCTTAGGGAAATAGTCAAACTGTACTGTGAGTGTCATCGGTGTTAAGTGTGTCTTACCCGTTCAGGGATGCAGTTGTCTTGTGTATTGTGCCATATGCCATCGTGTCTTGTCTTCTGTCATTCCTGCGGCAAAACATTGCCAATCCGATTTGCGTTATCCAGTCTCAATTGGTTTGAGGCTTCACTGTGTTAGTTGTGTGTGATCTGGCAACACAAAGTAAGAGTAACCTCGGACATTGCTCTCAAGCACAGACTGGATGTATACTGGGAAGAGATGTTCCCAGACTATAACTAATCACTCGAAGTGGCTGTTTTTCTTTGTTTACTCTCTTGACTGTCGTCCCCCTTTACCTCATTTTGCCACATTAGTGCTTCCTTACTGTACCTATCTCCGTTCACAGCCTTCCACATCACCCTACTCATCACCATCACATACCTATTTACATTATTCGAGGACTCGAAGTAATGCTTCAAATGGGAGCAGCTGCAAGTGGCGGCGCTGAATCTGTATTGTTGTGAGGTTGCTGTTCCGGAACACGAACGTTCCTTTCCTTTGCCTCAGCTACTACAAAATACAAAAGAACCAAACTGTACTGGATACTTGGAAGTCGGAGCATTGGGTAACCCCCGGAGCTCGCAGTTCAAGAAACTGGACATTTATTGGCCCAAGCAGCAAGTCCTGTGACCTGACATGACCTGTCCTAACCAATGTCACACACATTTAATGTTCTATAGCGCAGCAAAGAACCAACATAAATAAGAGGAATCTTTGTGTAAATTAGTATCATCATCCGATGCTCTGATGTACCTTTATTAGGTCATGAAGCTCGAACTCTGTATTGAGTAAGTTTTCTAGTGCGTCGCGACTAACGTTAGTCTTCAGTCTTCGAATTTAGGGGAGGATGTAAACCTCCCGTATAAGCCCTATTACAGCAACTCTTAGGTGTGGTCTCTGGAAAGAGAATCACACCATATATCGGTCAGAAAATCGTCTACTGTTTGCTTGAATCGTTCAACTCTTCAACCATTCTTGCTGAGAACGACTTCCGAGTGTTTGCGATTCTTTGGCACAGGTGATACATCAGCAGAAAACCAATAGATTCAGTCTTCAAGAGTGTCAGTGGATGTTCCTGCGTTCGCAAAGGTCCACGTAGTTGAGAGATCGCCCACAGTTCTGGTCGTAGGTCGCTCCAGATAATGCGATAGACACAAATGAGATCACCCCGTATACTCCGATAGGCTTTGAGGAACATTCCAGTTTCCTGTAGGCGACCTTCGTAGTCCGTCCCGCGTAGTCCCGCGATGAGATGGGTAGCAGCTCTCTGAACTCTTTCGAGCTTCGCCGATTCAACAGCTATGCACGGATATGTGGTCGCAGAACCATAATCTAACCGAAATCGAACATGTGTGGTGTATAACAACCGAAAGCACTGTAGGAAAGTTTAATAAAGAGACGGCGAATTGCATCGAGGATATTCCAAACTGGGGCACATACTTAATCCGTATGGTTTCTTGTTCCTAGGGTGGTCGACAATACCACCCCAAGATCGCGTTCACGGATTGTTGTTCTTAACAGAGTACGAGAGAGGGTGTGTAAATCGACGTTGACTGTGTTCGACCCGCCAGTAAGAAATCTTCCTTTGATTCTCGGAAAAAGATCCAGCTCCGAATCTATCCACACTTCAGTATGCTGCAGCACCCGTGTAAGGGTCATGAGGTGTTCCTATTTTCTTCAAGGAATTTTCGTTTCTGGCTTTTAAACCCGTTCACGACTTCGCAAATGACACTGTAGTGACACTGAAGTGAATCATACTGCTTCTATATATTTGCCAGTCAAAATAAAGTTGGTCAACGAGTAGCTCGAGGCAGTTTGTGTACCACAGGGCCCTGATCATGCTTTGTCCGTTCGCACAAACGGCAATGGGTTCCCACCAATTGAGAAACACATTTTGACTGCTCTATTTGTGGAGGGTTGTATCCTGACTACCTCCAACTTACCTGGTGTCTTCTATCGCCCTTAAATTACGACTTGATTACCAGAATGTATTCTCCATGGAAATCGTCGTCCACGTTACCTGCCGAATTTTGTTCGTCATTTAGCAACCGCTGAAACATTCGTCCTTTTGCCCATTCCATAAGCCACTCCAGGGATGAGGTCAGTAACTTTGCAACTTTGATAGTAGAACACCACACCAGGTTCTCACCTGTTTTATTCCTCATGCAACCGAATAACCTACGGAATCGATCGCGATCGGTTTACTCCCACTTGTTTGCTCAAGGTTAACCTCAGACACCAACAATATCAATACCAAAATAATTGGCCCCAGGATTACCTTGGTCCATCTTCCTGAAGTCTTTCAACTTTACCCCACTAACATTTTGATTAGACTCGCAATGTTGCCTGCATCTTTTTTCTAAAGATTTTTATTCTTTCATGGTTTTGTATAGAATCAACTGCTCCTCCAGCTGGTTGTGATTTTGTTTCCCTTCCCTCCTGGTCCTCCAGGCTGGGCAGTCTATCCGAACTGGGAACTCGATCGGCAAATTCAGTGGAAGAATAATTGATCCGAGCAAACGGGCTTCCTTTCAGTCACCCCGCTGTCTTTCGGATAGGTTTTTGTTAGAATTAAAGGCTTTGGTTAAGAACCCAAATTGTTCTCTTGTTTTGCGGCTGGACACCCCAGCAGTGCTAGTCCAACATCTCCCATGAACTGCACGACTACGAAGAATTCCATACTGCATCGGTCGTCGCACAGGATAATCAGGACCACGCTACCCATTGCATCGAGCGGGGTGGGTAGTGATTAGTGGGCTACTGCTCAGAGTTCCCTCTCTTTCACTCAACCCTTATCTTCTGTCCCCAACCACCTCCCTTTGCCCCATCTATCCACTCATGATGCTCCCACTGACGACACGGCCGATACTCTCAACGTTTCATTGTCAAATAGTGTCAGGAATAATCCTCTGTCTGGTAACTCACATTTTCTCAAGCCTCGTCAGTCTCTGGATCTCGGCTTCTTCAACGAGCGTACTGTCACGCGGGCCGGTCAGCAGACGTGCCTAGCGCTTACAATAAATTCTCTGAAGATTGATATCTGCTGCTTAAGTGAAAAGCGTATTCAGGATTTGAGGAATGTGATTCGACTAACTGCTCCTGGTATCTCATCGAGGTATTTCCTGCGCACTTCAAGAGACGAAGTAGCTCGAGCTGTGGGTTTAGGTATAGTCTTGACTGAGATGGCTGAGGCTGTCCTTTTAGACTGGATCCCTGGTAACAGCCGGTTGTGTGCTGTATGACTCCAGGGGTCAGTCGGCGTTCGAAAGGATAGTTGTGTTCAGCGCAGTTTGTTTGTAATCTCGGCATACGCTCCAACAGACTGCAGCTCTGACTTGCAGAAAGGTGATTCCAATGATGAACTCCATACTCTCGTTTACAAGAGCAAGGAGTCTCACCTTGTAGTGCTAGCAGGTGATTTTAATGCACAAGTTGGCAAACTTAGTGTGTCAGAAGCTTGTTTAGGTGGCCGTTGTGCTTTACCGGCTCAGCACACATAACGGCAATAAGCTTCTACAGTTTTGTGCACACAATCGATTGTTCTTGTCTAGCACCAATTTCCGACACAGCTAACGTGGCCCGGCGACATGGCGCTCTAACTCCACGGGTACTCTGAGTCAGATCGATCATGTCGCGATAGGCCACCGGTGACGCAGTTCTGTCCAGAATTGTAGATTCTGCTGGTCCACTTACGTAGAGTCGAACCATGCATTATTTCTGGTGCGAGTTAAGCTCCAGATTCATGGTCATCGAAGCAAACCGCAAACCCGGTTAGCCGTGCGATTTTTGTTTGACCCAGAAGTTTGTACCATTTATAAGCAGAGAATAACACATGAACCAGGAACTTCGACGAACCGTAATGTAGACAATCAACGGGCTCATATCAAACGAGCTATGCACGTGGGAGCGGGTTTCGCTACGGTTTTAGATCCGATGTCCATCAAGGACAATGAACTTCGCAAGAGTCGTTGAGTCTAATGGAGCAAGAGCCGAGCTTGATGATCCTAAGGTGTCAGATGAATAAGATACGGGGACATCTACAAAGGCAAATAACAGAAAGCCTTGAGAATGATATCGAAAATTGGTGGGTCAATGTAGTCGAAGAAATGGAAGTAGCAGCTGCTTCAGGTAACAGTCAAAGACTGTTCAAACTTATTCGCTACAGCAGTGGACAGCGAACCCCGGTCAATGAAACGATGTGCGATAGAAATGGAGAGCCCATTCATGAGGAACAGCAAAGGCTGGACCGTTAGGTCGAATACTTCAAAGAACAGTTTAACTGACCGCGCGCTACTGTTGTTACTCTTGTGTCAACAACTGCAATTCCTTAGGGAGTATCACTTAAGCGCCTATCGGAAGATGAAGTAGAGTCGAGCATTCGATTACCAAAGCGTGGGAAAGCAGCCGGTCCTGGCGAACTTCTCCCAGTTCTTTTCAAACTGGGTGGAGATGTATTGGCATAATCTTTTACCACCTTGCTCCATGATATTTGGAACGAGGAACGTATTCCGTTATTATGGGCTCATTGATTGTACCCATCTTCAAGAAAGTAATACTCAGTGATTGTATTAGTCACCCTGGGATCAGCTTTATTCCTACAGTCACCAAGGTACCAGCCTCGATTTTGCTGCACCATCTTACACTGACCTCCGAGAGGAACATCCCCACATGCACCCTCGACCGACAATGATGGTTTTCGTCAATTTGAAAGGTGCCTTCGATTCTATTGACAGAACAGCTCTATTCAGTGCTGTTCACCGAAAAAGTATGCCGCAGAAGTTCGTGATTCTGCCGAGATCATTGTATTCTCATACTTCCGAGCGTATAAGGATTTACGGTAAACCATCTGGTTCATTCGAAAAGACCAATGGTGTTCGACAAGGGTGTCCCATTTCGCCATTCCTATTCAACCTTGTCATAGACGAAGTACTGAAGAATGCCTTGCAAAATCTTCGGGATGCTGACGTTGAAGTAGGAAAAAGTGGAAAGTTGTGTGACCTAGATTACGTGGACAGTCTTGTCTTCTTGTTTGAATTTACAGAACATGCGCAACGCGCACTAGATAAGCTCAGAAGGGCTGTAGCTCTATTCGGCATGTGCTTTACACCTTCAAAGTTCAAAGTGATTTTGCAAGACCGAAAGTCAAGGATTCCGAGCTTGATACTCGATAGGGAGATACTAACCTTTGTCGACCGCTTCACTTACCTCGGCAACAGCTTGAAGACGGATGGGATCACTCGTATATTGAAGACACAATCAGGGTATGCTAAACTGAAGCACATGTAGCGTCGACCTGATATTTCACTGAAGTTGAATGGACGTGTATATTGTGTCGCGGTGCATTCAGTTCTGTTGTATAGTTGCGAAACATGGAGTCGGAGTGCTGATTAGGATCGTTGCTTCGAGGTCTTCGACCATTGACGTCTGCGTAGTATCGCTAACATCGAACGGAATGACCGAATAAGCAATGCTGAAGTCAGAAAGCGAGTATTCAGAGAACGTCCTGTCACAGCGTATCGAGCTTAGTAGACTTCGTTGGTTGGAACACATGTTACTTGTGACAAACAAACGTCTTCCGTACCGTGTCCTATTCTCCGTTCCTCCTAGGGAGTGGAAGAGACCACTTGGAGGTTAACCGATGACGTGGCAACGAGGAATGAGGAAATGTACAGCAGACTTAGGAAAAGCAGGTGTCTCACGTCTTCGTGGTTGGGGTCCAAAAGATTCCTCAACCAGTTAGTTGGAGACACTGAAGGATATGACAGCGAATCGCGAGCAGTGGCGATCTTGTTGTCATTTTATTTCTGTCAAATCAGAATGACTGACCGATGTGCGTTTATACAGTTAGACTGTGTATTCCGTGTGTTAATTAGTATGGCTTTGTTTCCTTTTCCCACTTGTGTAGGTCCACTCCATGTCCATCTTTCATTCATTCGTTCTACTTCTACGTGCAGCATGATCAGAAAGGCAGTGATCAATGAGGCTTGCTCTGAGGTTTGCCGCAGTACGATTCCCTTTCTGCTGCAGGCACTTATTTACTTCTGCTCACCAGTGACCCTGAGATTTTCATCGACGATTCTTCCCTGACACCCAATGTGCACTAGCTGTCTCATAGATGGGTAACGAATTCCATTTATTCCTTCTGTCTGTACCACATTGGTTTTCGTTTATCTGAGCTAACCTTTTTAATTAACCTGTTGACCCTCTGTCATCCGTTCCGTATACCACTGCTCTTGTCACTTTTCCTTCATAGGTTTAATCTTTGTTTCCACACTTCCCTTCTACCCAAGGGCACCAGAGTCATGAGACTTCCTACAGGTTTTAGTTTTCTCATTCACCTATAGTTTTTCACGGTTATTTTTCGAACTTACCCTCGTGCCCGTTAGACTAAAACTTTGCATTGAGAGTGAACACGAACCATCGAAACGAACTTTTTATCTTGGGGTCCGATCCATTTAGAAAATGGTAGCCACATTAAGCTTCCCATTCAAGCACGCAGTATTCAACAACCCGAATTCCATTTTGGATGTAAAAGGGAAAAGGAAAATAATGTCGCCAATTTTACGGGACGTGTTTTGATGTACACAAGAGTCATCATTCTGGCAATGAGTCAAGGTCAAGATGAATGGGTGGAGTGAAATGGTGGTAATTGTTCGCAGAAAGCAAACAACTTCTAAAATAAACTTTTGATCGATTTTATCAACAACTAACCCCAATCTCGAATTTCATTACGTTGCCCTTTTTTACGTTCTACGTTTTTACTGTCTTTGAACCCAGAGTTGATACTAGGAGTATCGTTGATTTTCGGATTAGCAAACGCTGGCACTAGGTCGCCTACTCATGAGTAGTTGAACGTGAAATGGTTGCGTAGAGTTTCACTGCTATGTATGTTTAGTAGTTGCGAACGTAATAACTGCCATGGACCGAATCGAGAAGGAAGCCGTAAACTGGAAAATGTAGTCATGGAATATAAATATTTTTTTCTAATGCAATGCACAAACGAATTAACTACCATGAGTTGTCAGGCGACCACTCCAGACCATTTGCGGACTCACTCACCGTGTGTTATGTTGCTTTGTTCATAGTCATGACAAAATGAGTATCATGAAGTTTGTTTACATTCTGCAGCAAGCTGTAGCACCTGGTACGTAGATCGTGTTTTCTGTTGTCGAATTGTGCATTCGATCAATCATTTCGATTTGATGCAAGTGATGATTAGTCACTATTATCAAACGGTATTTGCTCGCTGAATTGTGTTGTCAATCGCTTCCTACGGTGTAATGAGCAAGTGTCTTGCATCTCATGCATCAGACAAAATTACTAAATTTCACCGGGAGTGAGTTGAAAACGCAAGATTTCCTGCTTTTAGTAGCAACTGACAAAACCCCTACATCAGCAGAGATCCATGAATACCGAAAATAACACGTAGAGGTGAACGGAATCTCTGACCTCGGAATCATAGCGTCAAGATGAACAGGTCGGTGGAAACCGACCGATTCAAGACTAATAATATCGATTTTCGACTACCGAACTTAATGATGTCTCATGATATTCCTAAATCGATTTTTAAATCGTCAACAAAACGGCTCTTACGAAGCAAGCGATCAGTTCTAAAATCACCATGGAAATTCTGTTAATTTGGTTGGTATCCGGTAAAACACTATGGTCGAGAATAATCTAGGTCGCATGGTAAATGACCTGACATTTATTTCACATCTTTCGGTGTCCATAAGTGTGCACGAGTGAGGCAACGAGCCTTCGATTTGCATCTTGTGCACTGAACATCTCTATCTGCCTGCTTTTTAAAAAAGACTTTTGAAATGGCAGTGACATTTTTTCTAAAGGTTGAAAGCTGTAAAAATGAATTCTGTGACTTCGTTCGCATCATACCCGAGGTAATTATTGGATCTTCCGGATCGCCTAATCTCTCACGACTTGAATATGATGGCGCTGCTACATCCCCCTCTCTGTCTATCTGTTCGACTGTCTGTCCGTCTCCCCTTCTCCCTCTCTCTCTCTCTCTCTCTCTCTCTCTCTCTCTCTCTATATATATATATATATATATATATATATATATATATATTATATACACAATGTTATATCGACTGAGAGGTGTTAAGACTGGAAAGACTGAAATATAGCACCACAAGTTTCGTTGGTGAATGTGTTGAAGGTAAGCTGACCGTTTCCGTCAGTCTGACGAGCTGCTTTTGTAGGTGTATAGAGGCGAGCTAGATGATCTCATGGGGATCTGGGATGTGAGCTTGTCACTCACGCCCAAGTTTGCACTCTATGAGGTGCGCTGATGATACACACATTGGAATTTCTCCTCTGCCTTCAGCTTGAGCACTGAAGATTGTCTATTTCATAGAGATTATTAATAAAAGAGGATAGGTAACCACTTAATGTCTGAATATGATTGGCAAGCCAGTCTATCTGTTACAAACATCGAAGGTGTAGGTGGATACTCGAGGACTCTCTGATGAAGGTCTTCCTAAATGTGGCGCAGATTAGTCTGTTACTCATTCTGAAGTTATCGGTTTGAAGTTTGGTTAGACCAATACCGTCGTTGATGAAAATGCACTTATGCGTTTTATTCGGCTGACATCTTTTCGAGGCTGTTGATTATTTACTCTGATGTTAAAGCCAAACCTTGATTTATTTAACGTGTAATTCTCACTTGTCCTCGAACTTGGTTTCAATTAAACAAGTAACTCTATAGACTGCCGAATGATGTTAAACATTAGAAATGGTGCGTCTTATCTCACCTACGTCTTATGGTAAATAAATGAAGAAAAATAGTAGATGAAGTTTACGGAAAGGTTCATCACGCAGTAAAACCACGCTCTACTCACTACTGTAAACGATGGGAGCAGCTGCAACACTACCCCACTCAGCTTGTTAGAAATAATCATACTGAAAAAGTAGCTAAGCTCTGTATGTAATGTCTCCCACATAAGGAAATGTTCGGCTTGGTATTCGATCGATATGCGAGTCCAATGTGTGTGTATGTCTGACTGAGTGCGTAACTCACAGCCACATATCCCGTATTCCAGTTGCTGCTCAGACTCAGTTGAAATACACCACAGGTGATAATTTTGAAAATTTGGAAGTAACTTTACAGTGTTTCCGTGGCTTTCACTGATGAGGTGAGTGTTCGTGCTACACGACATATCGTTCACTAAGCAAATCAACTCTCCCACGCACACTCCTGCTATCGTTACCATTACCGTTGCAACCCAGACGAGGTGCGCGGCAAGTTGGTTGCTGGTTTAAAACCACATGTTCAGACATCATCAAAACCAATGGCATGGAACAACAAATACTTACCTGCGTACCATCGGTCAAGTCCACTGAAAGGCAGTCGTAATCCGATCGGATGATGCAACCACGTGGTTCACAGGTCATCCTCTACCCAATTGCGTTCGGTCCATCTGACGTAGTCGCATTCATTGTCGACCCACAACGGCCATTAATTGTGTTTTCAGCAATCAACCACTTACTTATTCAGTGAGTAGTATACATACTGCATCACACTACTACTGCAACTACTACTTAAAGCAGAATCGGTCACTATGGTCAGGAAAACAGGGATGACAAGTCACGGGTGGGCGACTAATAACTTGGACCTTCGCCCAGAACCTACTATTGCCTTATTCAGTCGTGCAAAGCCATGCCAGCGCGCACATCGATATGTCATATTTTCAAGCCACCCATTTCATACTTTCCGTCTAATCTTACACGTTCACGGCCGATGAGAGTACACAAAAAGAAATCTCCTCTCAGCTTCTGTCTTCGGTCTTGTTTGTTCTATTGACTTTCACCCAGAAGGCTGATCGGCCAATGTCTGTGACTAATCTGATTTGATTGCTTATTTAAAATTATCCATCACTGGATTATCTTGTCTGCTGCCTGTAATCGGAGATGCGCTCCACTTCACTTCAGCCCAGTGACATGCAATGGCAAACAAAAAGAATATTGCTCCTGCGGCAAAACCATTCACGGGGCCAGATATGAAAAAAATATGTGGGAGGGAGAAACGAAAATTACTCGACTTGCATAAGCTTACTCGGTGTAAGAGAAATATATTCATCCAGCCTACACTGGAGCGTGGCTGATAATCAAAAACGGTTTATTAGAATGATATTGTTCTATTCCTCAAAGAAATTCGCAACAAGAAATTCTTCTTCTCTCTGTACCACTCCACACATTTACACCTACCTAACTGATAGAATTTAGAGTTGATGTGTAGCTAGGCAGGTAAGTAATGCAAATCATCCGGTATCCTAAAAAAATGCTTGAACCTAAAATTGTCCTCGTAATACCTTGTGGTAAATACCAATATGAGTGAAGTTTGTGACCACTGGAAAAGGGGAAGACGTGAAAAATGACGATATCAAGGAGCGTCTGTATGCAGGAATTGTTCAGGAATCACTTGCCAGATTTACGATTACAGCATCGGCTGAACAATGTTGTATAGCCCAACCAATTCTGATATGTAGATTCATTTTTGCGTCTCTGCGGTCATCACAAACATCCTAATGTGTAGTACTTGGTGTAAATTTTAGAAGAAAGACTGTTTTCAAGTCAATCCACTGTTAACCAGATGTTGCCGTATAGGGCTGCTATCCATGGCTGTAAACCTATGTTCATTTCACCGATTGTGAAGGCTTAAGTACCTACTGCCGGTGATCAAGGGTTATCATGATAGACTTTGAATCTTCCTGTTCTGGGTTCAAATCCTATTTTCTCAACCGGTCACCCCAGATGACGGCCTCAAATTGGCCGCGGTCCGCTTCTTGCAACACTGTACCATCATTATATAATAAGAATTAAAGAGAAGAAAGAAATACATTGAGGATAAGTTTATTCGTGCTACAAGGCTTTATCCAGAATAAATCGGCATATTCTGCCAAATTTCATTCCTGTCGGGAAAAGGGCATAGAAATACAAGAACAAAAAAATGCGTACTGGATCCCAGTTCGACGTCCACCCGTTTACAACATCAACTAACAGCTCTCATAGAATCGCAGAAAAATACATGATTATAAAGATTCTATGACAAATTCTACCGTCAATGCAACCTTCATGTGCTAGTGCTGAGCCGACCGTACAGTGGCATCTACTTGCGATCAGCTAGCATCAAAGGTCAAGTTTATCCCTCTCTGGATGTAACTATGCTCAGCAGAACATTTACAATACCAGCAGTGTGTGCTTGTGTATGAGACAAAGTCGATGGCGAATATATATATATATATATATATATATATATATATATATATATATATATATATATATATAATGTGGTATACATTGAGAATGTGAATCAGAATTAATGTTCACAGCTATTATGATCGAGGTTTATAGCCAGAAGGTAGATTTTTACACGATGAACTTCAGCTTTCGGTTGGTACGCACTCTGCCGTTGGGTGGTGGTAGGTAGGCCAAAGGAGAGCAAAAAATTACAGAAAAGTATTTTTGATCCTATAAACTGAAGGGTAGAGAAGAGCTGTGATGAATTTCTGAGTGATTGATATACGGTACTTTGCCCGATCTGGACTGGGAACTTTTGGTTCTGACTAGGAACGAGAAGCTTCAGCCAGGTATTAGTTTGATATGAAATCTTTGCTATTGAGTGATTTAAGTGGCCCAGTGCTCAGATACAAATGAGAGCTAAAACTCTAAATTTCACAGTCTTCAAGCCGTTCTAACACAATCTTGAACAGTAATGCTAGTGAATAATGTTCCCAGTGACATTCTCGTGATCATGCGATTCCTTTTTAGGTGTACATATAATGATACAATGTTGCGCTTGAGAATCATGGAAAATGAAATTTTCCACCAATTTGTGTTCCACCAAATGAATAATGACGCGGCGACAACTCTAAGCTCACCACCGAAAAGCATCCGAGTGTCTTACAATCACTGCGTTACTGCTAGGAGTCGTCAGCAGTACAGCTCTAGGTGGGTGTCAAGACTCGGAATGAACGACTGTGAGTCAAAAACCTAACCAACAGGCCACGCGGGCTGGCTGTCGACCGTTTACTGAACTTCTACACTGCATCATGTAGCGCCCTCCCATCAATGAATTTCGAAGAGAACAACCCCTTGGATCGTATATTCGTAGAATATTATGATGAACGACTTTTTCATATGAAACCTTAGTGACAGCAAGAGCATTGTGTTCGAGGTAACCTAAAGAGCTTGACTACTTGATCGATATGAGTAGTAGAGGATTGGGATTGATTATCAAACGTCCCGTCCACAAGGCCATGTACTTTTAGACGTGTTAGCATTCGTCATTAGTTAAACTGAATCTTGTTTGTCATAGCCCAATGTTTGTCATTTGCAAATTGTTGCTAGTCCAATGTCTCTAGCTTCGTAGCTCCGTACGAGCACAACTAACGCTATCTCAACAACTTAGTTTATCTCAATTCGATATAATTTTCTGCCTTGAGTGATTTGACCGTTGTGGTACAAAGCTTTTAGTTTGTCAGAAACATCCGGAGAAGCATTGAAAAATACTGCAAAAGCAACAGTTTGAACTTGGCGTAAAGCAACTGCTTAAGACAATACCCAAAACCTATTGAGCAAAATGTGGACCAGGAAGGGAATTACGGGATTTCTCTGTGACCATAATCCTTCAAGAGGAATAAGAAACGGCAATTGGCGGGAAGAGGTATGCTGTAAAACAACCAGAAGCGTCAGTAGAAACTTCTTCGGCAGAAGACTTGGTGACGCAACCGGATTAGGGCAGTTGGTTTGACGGGGTCTGTTGAAGTCGAACTGGATACTAGACTAATGATGTTCAGATCCTGAAGAAGAGTAAGCTAGTCATTTTACCTGAGACCAGAAAAATAACATGAGGTCAGTGCAGAACAGTGGAGATGAACATTATTGCAAGGATGAAGATACGAATGACTGGAACACAGAACAATCAGCTTTCTTATCTAAAACGAAAGAAATCACCGCTTTCTGACAAGGCTTGCCTACTGCTGGAGGTAGCGCTGGTTATTGTGCAGCATGATTTGAAGTTTTTCGCCCTGTCAACCCATACGTGGTAATTCATAACATTTAGAGAGGTCCGAGAAGCGATGTGACTGAAAAAGGTGTACATTCGAGCAAGGTTGTTTGGCAATTCAACAAAGTTAGGTGCGTCAGGCACTATCTATGTAGAAACAACATTGTTTGCCTATCTAAGAATATGAGCAATGTAAAAAACAGGCAAGGTACTGGTGTGGATTATGGATAAGTACGAAGAGAGGACAGCAAATTACCTAAAACAAAAACTGCTTGTAATTGTGTTTTTTGATAGTTTTTGTTGACTTCAAAGCACTGCTTTCTGTCCGCAAACTACTCAGTACTGAAAGTAAACGGGTGGGGAAGGTAAAAATTTCCGGTTCGCTTACAAGAACATAGTGAGTTACACGGTCAAGTGCTAATGTTTAATGAAAAAGGAAGCACTGAAGGGATTTGGACAACTAATTAAATGGACAACGGACGCAAAAGCATCGAGTGTAGAACAACGGTGGCTATGATCAAAATAATGTATTGGTAGAAAAACTAAAGGAGTTCTGAAAATGATGGAACACGGCGCGTTGAACAAGCTTCAGTACCGCTGAGAATATAGCAGATGAAAAAAGTTTTTGTAAGTCGGCTTGGTTGGCAGAAATTTTGGAAAGAGAAATAATTTTGACAACGTCAGTAGTTTGGGATTCACCAGAAAAAAATGTAGACGGAGTGAATAGGTTTTATCGACCTGGATCGATCGCTTCCTTTTCTTCGAAACAACAATTTAGATCATTTAGACATAAGAACAATAGACCACTAGTAAGGAGATAGAGTACAAAACTCAAAGACAGTTCAGTTCATTTCAGTTTATCTAACAAAAGACCTCGTACTGCTGTGCTCTGATCTTGGTTGGGTCTGTAAATCAGTGGATAGATTTGTACACCTGCTCAAAGAGACAAAGCGAAAAGTGGAAAACTAAATTTGAGTTCAGTGTAGAAACAAAAGCGTCCAAACATGGGACGTCAAAATGGTCCTTGGTGATGGAATCCAAGACAAGCTACAGCTAGCACTTAAATACCGTACACAAAACCCAAATCTTATAATGCAGTCTTGCAGATTAGCAGATGAACTGTGGATCCTTATCAGTTTTGTGTTCAAATCTCACGGAAATTACCAGCACACACAAATTTAATGACCAAATTGCTCGAAATGGAATCAGAAGACAAAATAACTGGTACTGAAATGTATTGGTCGCTTAGCACATATATTTCGGCATTTATACAAGCTTGAATTACGTAACGGAACGCATGTGCACACAGGTATTGACCCATGGATAATATGATTGGTGGGAGAAACTTGGAAAACAGTAATATGATGCGGAAAGAGATCATGTGCGCGAGGCTTGCGTACTGTGGCAATCAGTACCCATAGTTGCACTTAGATGAGTCATACGCGCATGGTGTATTCGCTTGCGTGTGGAAAAGTGTGGATGTTGATTGGAGTGTATATTGAACAACAGAACACTGATAGGTCCAAATTGGCTTTCTCGAACTGCTTATGAATGGAGCAGAATCACCATAAAAACCATTCATCACTTATCATATCAGAAAAATCCATTTCTGTCCGTAATGGAGGCTCAGTTTCCTCGCCACTGGCTGATAACTTTTCGGAAGTCATCATCAAAAGGGGAATCTCGCGATAATTTTGACCCACTATCAAAGTTTTAGCCACAGCATGTAGTCCTAAGTCTTATTGATCTTTCTATGACACTACATAAATTTTGAAATAGAAGTATGCATCCGATTAGATTCCGCGAGCAAGTTATTGTGTTCATAGCACAGGCTGGTGTATTACACAAGCTTCTGATCGCTCGGTTTGTGTTTAGGTTTGCCGGATTTCAGCAATACTACACGAAGATAGTGTTACCTTGACCGGTGTTCAAATGTTAGTGACCTATTTGTCAAAGTTAGTGAATTTTGTGTTAACCGTTTTTCAAAGGTGATTGAATCATATCTTCCCGGACACAACGGGAAAAGTCACAAAGTAGTCAGTTGATTGAACTGTGTGTTTAGAATCAAATAAAGCGTGAGCACATTTCAAATAAGGGACTGATAAACAAATGGTGGAGGCAATTATAAAGGTTCTGTGTAGAATAATAAATGACTAACAAGCTGTGGTCATATCACACCGGAATGAAGTACCGCACATGAGAACATCCACAATGATTCATATATTTTGTGTTTACGCTCAATAAAATAACTCTATAATTAATAATCTACTTGCATTTTTCGCACTGGAAAGTTCAACGCCACCGGCCGGAGTCAAACCGGTGACATTACGCTTACCGGAATGATTATCTACCAGACTGGTCGTCCCGCGATATTTCATTTGGTAGATTTGTGCTTCTCATGTCAATAATATATTCCATGAATATGAACGAAAACAACAGCGTCTTCAGTTACTACCTACAAAATATCAACTCTTGTTGTAGGTGGAAATTTAGAACGTTTTTAACTTCGATTTTCGTCAAACACACACACACAACACTCGTCCACCGTGGAAATATTTTGAGGAATGCAACAACGAGAAGTCTTAGTCTCTGGGTTTTTGACGGCCGATGGAACAGATGGATAAGTGTGATAAATATGGTTTCGGATTGTGAAGCTGAATATTCCTGGAGCTAATTTCCCGGGACGGTCGAAAAAACAATGAATAATCATTTTTCCTTAGAATGCAATCATTTTCCGAGATGGCCACGAGCGGAAGCCTTCATCAGCTTTCTTGAGAAGAAATAAATTGCTCCTACGGCTTGGAGTGAAACACTCGTCTCTGTGTGTATGCGCATTTACCTTGTTATCTCAAACCGTGTTGGCTCAGGGGCGTCCAGCACGAATCAAATCATTTGAAATTCGATTCATTCCATTTCAGTGGTGCGTACGATAATTGATTTAATCCATTCAAAGGCTCATTGAAACTGGAAGCCACAGAATGAAACGATGGACACCAAATAAGGACGGAACCGTCTGTTGCAAGAAGAAAACCTGGAGCGTCAAATTCTAACTTCCACAATCATGACTGGTTGACAAACGCTAGTGACCATGATGATGAAAATATTGGGTGGCACAAGGCCACTCACAGAAGGAAAACGAATCAAAATAAATGCCTGAAACATCCTTTGTTGTCTGTGCACTTCACTGCCTAAGACTAAGTTTCTTGAAACAAACGAGTCAACGTTACCGAACTGTAATAACCATCTAATGATGTATTTTCTTCTACTCTGGGTTTATTCATCAAATAACTGAGTAGACTGAGGTATCCACCCACAGCACCATTGTGAAATTATCCATCGAGAGCCGTGGCGTGTTTATCCTTTTTGACAGACACAAAATCAAAACGCATGGTACTCTCGGTCGGATTGTGTTAGAGTACACGGAAGTGTCAAGCTGGTGTCATAATAATTCCATAGATAGGACAGTAGTTCACCGAAATAAGACTGTGTTCCGCGCAGACATTCTGAACACTAACTTCTATGTGAATGTCTGTAGCTGACTAGACTGATCCAGAAGGATGTTTCTCGGGATAATTGGACGTTCGTAGTCTGGCCGTTATATCTTATTGTTCGGTAGTTGTATGTCATGACACTAGAAAAGCTGGTCAGTCCTGTCACTTTTGACAGTGGTTTACATGACTGAAAACAGCGAAACAGCAGTCCTTCTATTTCATCGATTTGTTGGTTACATCACTTGGGATACGTAATATGACAGTCGTACGGAATGCAAGGAATATGCCGTGTGAAACTAACAAGAAATTTATTGCGCAAATACCTATAAGAGTTGAGTAATCAACAAATTAGATGAGTTTATTGTTTTGGACAACTATAGTTCATCTGAAGGTCTCCTATCGGATTAAATGTGATCTCACATGCAGGAAACATCTTTAGTCATCGTTAGATTGATCGTTTGTGACGTTGACTTCATATCCATATATCTGACGTTACCTGAGTTCACGTATTCGCTGCTGGCTCAGTTCTTCCACATGACTCCCAAACCTCAGCTGTGAGTTTAAAAAACATGAGTGATTGTTATTGAGAACGAAATCTACCCAACGCTGCGCATAACCACTGCGGATACTACGAATTAACTGAGCTAAACAGAGGTTTAAAACGTTTTTTCGCCCAATCATGAAAAGAGTTGATGATTTGAGTTTTCTCTGTAAAGAATAATTATGCCAAGCATCTGCGCTGAGCGTGTACAGAATGATGAATCATTTCATTTCACGTGGAAGATTACCCAGTGTGAGTGTCAGCTTGGTAACCTTCGAAAGCCAGTAGCGAAAGTGCGCCTAATTGTGTTTTGTTGACGTTGAGTTAACCGCTGAAAGTCAAATCGGACAGCGTAATGGTTAGAAGTTCGACTTCAAATCAGCCGCCCTGGGTTGCCTTTCCAGTGAAGGCTCGATATACGGCTGATGATTCCCAATAAGGATGAACCAGCTGTACAGTGCTTCTATGATTTACAATGCAAATTTGGTTTCTCATACTCCTTGGCCAACCGGTTCACATAAAAATATTGAAATCACCCATCTATGACCGTTTGCTGTCAAACCGTTATCATCGTTGAATTTGGACACTTACGAACTGGGTTCGGTTCCGGCCACCTCCGTACACTTCCTGATTTGGCAGCTTTTCATGTGGAAGCTCTCTCTTCCACGAATGTTGTACTTCGTCGTATAATAAATAATGGGTGTAATAATCAGGGAAGGTGAAAAGGAACACTTCTAAAAAGTCCGGGAAAACTCAAAGGTATCATGAATTTCTATAGTTTGCAATTTCTATAGTATTAAACAGGTGAATCAACCACACTGACATATCGTATGACAGTGAAATCCTATTCATCTACAACAAAATCATCTGCGACAAGTCATTCGACTTCCTTGCGGGAAGAATACAAAGGAAACATACAGCGCTGCTGACGATATTATTGGTGTTATTCGAACATCGATCCATCAACCGACTGGCTCGTAAATTTCATTCATCCCGGAGGATGGCGCGTAGAAAACCGCATTATCTAGGGAAGTGTCCATTGCTTCATTTTACGACTGGAATAACTTCAGGTTTTTGTTCCGTTGACCTTCTGTCATTTCTTTTGAAACGTGGCTCTCCTGCTCGGGTAGGGAAGCTTACCTCCCCTCTAAGCAAATCTTCGTGCTCGTATTTCGTTCCCTACTGACGAGGACCCACCACTATTTTTCCGAATTACAAAACCTGTAGATCTGGTGATTTTGTCAGATACTCCCGTCCCGTTGTTCTAATTTCCTCCAGTCTTGAACTGACAGAGCTTGCCGTTCCTAAAGGTCTGAGTTCTATAAACTCTCTCCATGACCACTGCTGTTTGCCTATAAACCGAACAGTTCATTTTTAGATGCTACCATTTCTCTAGTCCATTATATAAACAAATCCCCGGAAAAATCAATGAAGTCTGTAGGATGCGCTGTCCGTCAAAACTCCTCAGCTTTTCTTTATGTCCCCGGCCCCTGCCCGGTTTTCGTAGACTGGAAGGTTTTGGTCGTCCCATTCTCCCGTGGTCATGTCTGTCTGGTTATTTCACCAACAGAACCAAGTGCACATTTGGAGTGAAAATATCCAGACATCTAGTGGTTAGTTTATGAGAGCTGTTCTTTCGCATATTTGTTTTCCTTCCTATATTATCAGTCTGTCCACCAGAACATTTGAACAGATAAAAGCGATGTGAATCTTTGCAGAGCTGTTTCTGAAACCCAGGATTTTAAAGTTCTTGCAGCAATATGTCAAAAATTTTGATCTTTCCCTTCAAAGGGGGTTGACTTTGAATTTATCCAAATGCTTAAAACGTACTTTCACACTCTCTTGGTCAGTTTATCCTTGTGACCAATATTCGATCATCACAGAATCATCAATTACGGCTGGTTCTGCAAATATTCATGAAGTATCTTCAGAACAAATTTGGAAATGTGTAGGGAAATCTTGTAGGTTATCTCCTGTCAAGTACAAAAGCTAAGGCATTTCAACATTGATCAGTTTTTCGTTGATCAAAGTGTTTCCATAATCTCATCCTTTGCTCCCGTTGCTTTTACTGTTCTTCCGAAGGTGGATTTTGAAATATTTACGGAAGACTGTTGATTTTTCAAGTCGAGTATCTTTCTTATCATTAAATAAAAAGAATGCTAAAATTTATGAACCACATCTGACCCCATATGAAAAGTCCGCACACAAAATCCTTTCAGACTCCACTCAACGGTTACACAATAATCTATCAAAGTGTCACTGTCCCAGTTTCAAACATTTCAGTTTTAGAACAGTGGTGTCGTTCTTAGCTCAGATTGATAGTTTGTATCGGTTGGTGATCGTTGAGCTTGGCATCTAGGTCACAAATGTTTCAGCACCAGTGGAGGGCGGGCGGAGGTCCCGGCACTGATCTGTGTTGCATGAATATAGTACATATACCAGCTTGAGCTTAGTTGTACAATGCTTTTCAGCCAAGTAGTTCCGAAAAAATTAATTCCAAAGGCGGACTAACATGCAGCACAGCCGTTTAAAGGGCGCGCGGTCATGCTTGCTTATATGTGTATACGCATACACATGGAACTTGTCCTGCGCACGATTGTGATCTTGCAGGTGACCCGGACCACTCGGATGAAACCAGACGAATCGGTTACCTCGCAGAGGTCACTTTCGGTTTCCCCTTCCGCACCGACTTTTATTTGGTAAACCTCCTGACATCAGAGCCACCCGAGAGGTCATGGCCAACTGCGAGGTCACAGTCACTTCCGGGACAAGTTCCATATACGCATGCAGATGAATTCGGGGACCTTTGACTGCTCACTGACAATGTCCTCTCGACCAGCGACGAAACATTTACGACCCAAAACCCTGAGCTCGGCGATCCCCAACCGTTTCAGTTTTCGTTACATGTTCTCCCACTTCAGTAACTCTCTGGCCCAAATTCTCAGAAAAGGAGCTTGCCTCATTTCCACCTCGTAGCAGTTTTACGAGTAACGATTTTTTCTAATTTCCTTCACTCAATAAGGAGATAAGGTTAAACTAATTGTGACTGAAATGTGTGTATATATCCCCGCAAAATTCAAACCAAGTACTATGGCTTGTAAGCCTGGGTTCAAATTTGTTTAACCACAGTAGATTATTTCCCAAATAAACTGTTTTTTATTCGAGTTTTGACAATACCCATACTTTTGGCAACTGCGAATAGCAAATGTAGTTTCAGCAATGATAGCTAACTCGTCTGTTAGCTTACCTCCAGTTCGTACTAAAACGCTTTCATTTACGGCATTTATGGACTTTTTCTTACGCACGCAATATACGACGGTTTCAAAAGTGATATCTACTATAGGTGACGTGATCTTTACCAATTCTTTATTTCTACCACAAAATTTCCATCGATTTGGATTGAATTCAATGGTATTTATTGCTTATTCGTCACTATTGAATTGTTTTGTGGAGCCGACTGATAAGTTGCATTTATAGAAGACAAATTGACGCTTTTATCCCAGACAGTACTTGTTTTCACAAAAGTGAGTTTTGAAGATTGTATAAGTATCCCTAAAACAGGGCTGTTTTACCATTGGTCAAGTACTGTTTTCCGTTGAATTTGGTGAGGTATTTTAGATTCACTTACTTGATACCAGGATTTCATGCACAACTGAACCCCCTTTTTGTGAGTTCCGTGAACCATCTGCTCGGATTTATTCAATGTAAGTTTTTCTTTGTTGACCGAAACTAATCGCAGCTTAGGCGCTTCATTTTTATTTCGTTGCATTCCTCATGTTCAAATGATCTGCTTCAGCCTACATATACCAAATTAGTGTCGTTCTGCCTAGGACGCTACAGAGAAGCCATCCTCTACGGAGGTCGATCGTTGTGTGGGAAGTGGCAACCACCGTTCAGTGCCTGTGTCGGCAGGATCTTACATTGTATAGCGCATATTTATAACAAACCATTAAGGGTCCTCCCGGATAGCCTGGTTGTTAGATATTCAAATCAATATCGTTCACCCCGGGTTCGAGTCCCCGTGGGGGCTCGGTGGATGTGCACGGCTAATGATTCCTAACGAGGATGAGACAGTTGTACAATGCTCCCATGGTTTTCCAACCAGAAATTGAGTATTAATAAAGCATAATGAATCCTGTTGTGCAATATCCTCCCATTGACACTGATATAACCGGAACACATATGACAGGATAAGTCGTATTCTTTCGCATCCTTTTTATTGAATGTATAACATAGGTGGAATAGGCCAAGAAGGCTGTCGGTAGCGGGAAGAGAGTAACCACATTTCATCAAAATGTGTTCCTTACCTGTCCTTTTACCGGCCTAAAGCCCTGTGAATTCAACGCTTAATTAGCCTGGAATATGAGATAGAATTAACACCATAACTCAGTGATTGCTCCAGTTTAATCTGATTGTTCCTAAGTAGTTATTCCATATCGATTATTCCTAATGAGGTTGATTGGAATTTCACACCAGTTTTAATTATCTGGCTATTTTGGCTCCAGATAGGTCTGATGGAATCATTATCTTTGAAGGAGACTTACGTGATTATGATCCTTCAGATGACAGGGGGATACAGGTGTGGAAACGGAGTACATTTCAATCTAAGATGGAGTAGCAAATAGGATTATGCCCTTGGAACGACATATCTCACTGAACAGTGTCGGAGAATAATAAGTAAATAAATAAACCGATAATTAGTCCTGCACTCCCAGTTCATTGGATAAACAACAATGTGTAATATTTTCAGAGGGAGCTTCTTTGGATTCAAGGTTAGCGAAGGTCAAGTTACGGGTGGCGGGGAGCTTCGAGTTCTGAATTCCATGATGATAATCACCGCTCATCAGATGACTGAATGAATGCCACTCAAGTTGGTCACATAAACGTAAACACTAATTAGCTGGCAGGTAATTCCTTGTTTGGCTGACTGTCCTTAGGACTCCACGTTTCACGCAGAAACCTTAGGTCATCCGACTAACCGTGCACTAAGAAGCCCGGACGGGGGTGGGATGGCACAGTGGCAGCACAAATGTCTTCGAGGTGAAAAGGTCCGAGTTGAAACCCTGGTTGCGGCTGAAAATATGCACCGCTGATGAGCTCTAACAAGAGCGGAACTTCACTATAGTGCCTCTGAGTGCGGGGCTGGTCGGATGACCTGAGGTTTAAGTGTAACATGTGGAGTTCAAAGTATAATCAGCCTGGCAAAGTTACGTCAATCTTTGCGAGATATAGGATAGATAGTTGTTGTGACTTCTGTTCTGTCTGGGAACATCTCATCAAATATATATGTGAAGACCGTAAACTAAGCTCCGCCCTAATATGAATGTTCTTCCTCACCTTTTGCATGCGAAAATGTTAATCAGCCTAGATGAACCAAAAACGACACTCGGAAGGATATTATTGAAAACCACTTTAAACAAATTGTTCCATAAATTTTGTGGACTTGAAAGAAAGTACTGTTTTGACTTTACTGTTAGGTCTGGGTGGGTTCAATCCGTGTTGGTAATTCATTCACCAATATTCGTTGAGTTCACGTTACTGTGTTATTCCCATGTGAATTGTTTACAGTTCAGTTGCCATATTGTGCTCTAATAGATCGTTACAACAGTTTATTTCACACAGTGTTGAGCTTTCTGAATGGACTCGGGATTTGCAAATCCGTTTCACTACGATTGCGTATCTTTCACTCTTATTCACAATGGTAATACTGCGAAGATGTTTAACCTTGTGTTTTCAGGAATCATCGATAAATAGAGGTTGTTACCAGTCTGTCCGGAATAAGTGCCTCATACAATAATACTCAATACTGCAAGGGATTCTCTCCTTTTTCAATTCACAAAAACATACCAAACCAGCAAGCTTGTTCGAACAAGAAAAAAAATTTTCCGACTAGTTGAAGCACAAATGATTTAGTTGCTCTGTGAATGAGAACTTGATAGAGATGCGTGTAAGATTTACTGAAGCATTCAGTATGAATTATTTTGACCGGATTGAGAATGATCTCAGTATGGTCCTCTTTTCTAGTTTTTCTTCCAAATTTTTTATTTTCCCCAATAATTTCCTCACGTGCACTTGGTGTGTGTGGTGTGAAAACTGTGTTAGCAACCAGTGAGGTTTGAAAACAAGAGAATAACATTCTGAGTTACAAACAGTGTCCAGTAGCATCATTTCGTCTGGATCAGAGAATGGACATGCCGTTTGGAAGGGAGGGCGTATATGAATGCTAACGGGCTTGTCTACAGGTCGTGCATAAGAGAGTGGCTAAACAGGTGATTAGTCGCAAATTAGTGACCAATGACTCACAAAATAATGGGTCGCGGACAATTAGTGGGGCGTAGAGGGTTTTTGATTGGAAATGAACTCCTTGCACCAAGACCACAGTTGTCCGTAGACAGCAAGCTGACATGTGCAAACATCGCCCGCCAGCGAATAATTTGGGTTAAGATTCGACAATAGGTATTGGACAACCTCAAATAGCAGGCCACCATCCTAAAGGCGAATGGATAGATCGACCGATAACCTGCTCGCAAAGTACGAAGTTCCTGCTGCCCGGTCGTTAGCACGTGTATGCGTACTGGTGAAGAATACTGCTCCAAACAAAATTAAAACGGCTTTGTGGACGCTACTTCATGCATTATTCCCAAGAGCCTTTAATAATGTATCCACAAAGCCGGCTTACCCGCACCTAGGTGTAATCGATTTGAGAGAATCTTCCGTGACAGGGGATATGGTCCTCGTTGGGTACTTAAAACCACACGGAACATATAGCAACTGTCGGAAGAGAAATGATTTTGTTCTATCTCATAAGCATCAGAGACCAAGACACAGGGAGTGACACCACTTTCTAAATAAAGATGTCCGTTTTACTTAAATCCTTGCCCGTATAAGAGTTGTCTCAATGGAAGTTTAATGTAATATTTGCTTACAATAAACAAACACACTGAACTCGGAGGTTTTCATCCAGTCTCCGCATTACCATTCTGAGAGCTGGATTTCCATGAAATATTTCCATCTCGTATAAATGTGGGGAAAATGGTGAGGTGTGAGGACTAACACATATCACGATACGTTGGTATTTGAAAAACCAGAAACCGAACAGCTCATCACATGAATTATTCAACTCGTATTCGTCCTTGTTTTCTATCAGTCAGCCGCTCCGTGCTAACAGCCTGGGAAATACTGTGGAGCTATTTCGTTTCTGGGCAGGTGACTTCTGGTTACGTTCACGAAATCTGACAGCGGTAGATCACAATTAAGAATAATTATTGTGCTCATCGGTCAGTCGATCTCGTCTGTCATTCTGACCTTTCGTTTGTTGTACACCCGTCTACTATCACCGCCAAAGATGTTTGAACACGGTATCAGTCAATTTCACCAGTTCAGCCAATGCGCTCATCAAGTTTTGAGGAATAAGATATTATTCTGATTCGTTATTCATTTTTGATGTCTTCAACAATTAAAACGCACTAAATACTTTGCAAACAAAATCTGATGAGTCATTTCATGGAATCGGGTAAACCGTTTCATTTGGGTCATTGTATCTGGGAGGCAGAATACCTACCATACGAATGTTTCACAATGTTGGTAGAAGAACGTGCGTTGTTGCATGTTGTTAGAATTGCCTGATTACCATTTGATACAGAAAACAGGCGTGTTGTGAATACTGCTGGGCCACGTCTAAAGTGAGTTTCATTGATATGCTTTACCACGTCCAGAACCATATCTAAAATCTATCTCAAGTCTTACATTCCAACCTTGAAATTTAGTCAGACTAGTGATTTCTGTAAATAGCAAAGATGATTCACTTCATAATCGATATCGGTGTCTTTTATTCATTCACTTTCAGCAGACCATGATGATTAACCAAACAAGGTTTTTCTCGAAGAATGAATAAACACTGCAGACGTGGTTCGTCACCAAGACTACGATGAACATCCCCAAATGTATTTTTTGCAAGATTTTGTTATTTGGATAATAAAGGAGTCGAAAAGACCATCAAAACTGGCAACCGATTTCCAAAGAATACGTCCAAAGTGGCTTCTCACTGACATTCGGCTACAGCTGCAGTAATTGCGGCCCTCCTTGGAGAGTGAGAGGTCACAATTTTCCAATTCAGTAAGAGTATGATTTATCCATTTTAAGTTTTTTTCAGTGTTCATTCCCAAGTACTTGACAGAGATCACTAGGGATAAGGATTCGGAGTTAAAGAAAGCAGAATTTGTTTTTGAATAGGTAACGTGAATTGTTGGAAAAATATTCAAGGCACTTAGAAGGGGTTCAGTTTTACAACAAATCGGGTGGAAAAATGTTCTGTTTGAAACAATTCTCACTGAAATATCTAAAGTTGGGGGAGTTGGAAATGGCCCAACATAGAACAACACAGACGGCGTACTTCTATGCCACAGGCATGAAAGAGACTCATGGGTCACTGGTAGGCGCGAAGCACAAAAAGGGGACAACGCAGGACCCTGAAGTACTTTAATTGTTGTAAAATGTGTCCTAACTTGCTTTTCTGCATCTTATTGTGAAAATGGCGAAGAGACAAGAGAGAATTTGTGAGGGGCTGTTGAATGCTCCAAGCTTTTGAAGAAGAACAGAAAGGGTGCTGATATAAAAGGAAATGAATAACCAAGAAATGCACGGCAGACAGACCGGAAGGATCTTTATAAGGAATATCCAATGAATTGCATCAAACTGACAAGGAAAGCGACGCACATATAGGTAGTTCTAAGACGAGCAAGTTTTGTCTTCTCAGAAGTTTGTAATGCGGCTGATGTAAGAACTATCGGCGGGAAACATTCTTCTGAGTCAGTTGTATTGAGGCTCTGGGGAAACCCCTCTTTTACTGGAAGCCAAGGGAGTTCTAGGTGGGCGAGAGGAATTTAATATAACATAAAGGGCATCACTGAAGAGCTCAGCAACTCAAAACAGAGAACCGGATGAAGACTACGGCTAGGCAAGGCTGCTAATTCCGTTCAACACAGAGATGTTTCTAGGTGAAAACTTTCTACGGTTAAACCTCACCTGACTCGTTTTTGTGAAGAATCTGTGATCAGTATGTGAATAAACGTTCGGCCTCTGAAGGTTACTTGTAAAAATAGGAGTTTTCAGTCTGAGGTGGATTGTTTTGTCCAGCACAAAATTTTCCCCTGTGAATGAATTACGGATATTTGTTGGCCTAAAAGGAAGTTGTGGATATGTGTTAGCACGATTAGAATCACGAAGGATGACGTAAATTTTCTGCTGAAAGAGGAGTCAGAGATGGCATAATTACGTAGCAGAAAGACCTGATGTCCGACTATGAGCAGAAGCGGGGTATACGCATGTTCGGTAGAACAGTACTACGAAAACGACCAAATCTCGGAGACCACTGAGTAGTCAAACATCCATTATCGTTTGAAGATCAGTTAAAATGACAGTAGGCTCACAACTCAGCGATGAGTTGATGTGGATCCGCATCCCGCCTACTTATTTATTCCTATTTAGTAGTTCATCTTGACTATAGCAGTGAAATCAGTCTGTGCGTTTCAGGGAGTCGGTAAAAATTTGGTTCAGCCAGAATTCTTGAACACAAAGTTCACACGTATGAACATGAGTTCGTATAGTTAGGGCGTGCTAGATCCAACGTCTTTGAGTGAACGTACGCACTGACTGATCAGGACACAGTTATCTCAGTCGAAGGGGTGCAGATAAGAACTGCTAAACATCCAGCCCTTCCACTTCGTTTTTCCACATTTGAGTTTTAACAACCGCAAATACTTGGGAGTCAGTGTGGCATACAAGAAGGATAATTTCTAAGCCGCAACATTTAAAGTCGGCTATATGGACGACAGTTGAGCATGAATACTTCAAGGAGGATAACAGTTTAATAAAGGATGTCTGCAAGAGGGAAAATGGAAGGGTGTCCGTGAGAGATACTGAAGTGAACCGAAAAGTGACGAATTCACATCAACAAAGCAAAGCGGGATAGAACAATAAGTACAGGCACGTGCAACGTGATAACATTCTCCTCTAGAAAAGAAACTTGGTTGTTGTTAACTGTACACACTTGACATAAATGATCACTTATATCACAAACAATCAACGACCACCGAGATACGCTGAGGCACTAACAAGTAACCATGATCACGCCAACAGTGCAAAAACGAGGACGGATAATTACGTTAGCCTTGCCTTCGTATCGGGTTTTATATGCTGTCACTCGTGGCATGTGTGTGCGTGTGCGTGTGCGTGCCCGTTTGCTTTTGGTCTCGAGAACTTTCACTCTCTCATTTATAAATGATCACTTAGAGTGCAGTATGCGCTAGCGAAGATGCAGCTAAAAGGCTCGTAATATATCGTACAATCTAAGGTTATTGACTTCTGATTTCAATGGTTGTCTATTCATTTGTCCAAAAGGTTGATTCCAGATAAACGAACTTATGTCCGCGGCGTTTTCTGGATTATATCACGATTATTACTACGATGGGAAAACAAAAATTTACACAAGATACAAATCATCCCCTTACTTACAGATAGTCAGGTTTTACCTCCCGGGAAATACTTTCTGAATCTGTCAATTTAGAACCTCTATATAACCTACGGAGATAATCAACTCAATTCAACTGTTACACTTCCGAATATCCTGCTGCGTGTGTTACGGATACATGAGTGGCGTCTATATTTGGTTTTGAGTGGTCGTGAGGTTAATAGATTTACTATTTGAATCACTTTAAAATCGCACTCAAAATGTGGGACATAAGAAACGGCCGGTTCGAAGAAAATGTTTCCTAGTCACGTGAAACAAGGAAATGTGGTTTCCCAATCCCACATTCCGATAATCTCACCTGCTCTTATCCCCCTTCGTTCCATTTGCGTGAGTAGTGTCGTCGCTCACGTGCTTCCGCTGTGTTTGTTTGTTTTGACATTCGCTACAATAATCAAACCGGATATGGCAATGAATTTTTATTGTCATTTGGACCATGTTTTTAATCGCGATTCCTAAATTTGGTTCCCCGGGGGTTTATCTTTTTCTTACCACTTTCAGAGTTCCCGGAGCTGACAGAATCAACCTTTATGAGAGAAAAAGAATCCTGATTATTTTCTCGATTTATTAGAGAAATCACATTTGCTGAGAATTCATTATTTCACTCTTTCTGTTATTTGTTTAATAAATTCATAATTCAAATGGATTGGAATTATATCGTGGCACAGCGAGTGACAGCAGACAAAAAGACCAGCACTGTTATTCGCTTTTCAGTGATGCCGGTCCACTCTGCAGTAAACGTTTGCTTATTTCTTCCTCGTTCCATTGTTTTGCTGCATCTTGGGGCCGGCGGTGTTCAGACGGCAGGCTTTCAATCCTTCGGTTCTGGGTTCGAACCCCGCTTCCGCCGCTGGCCACCCTCCAACTGGCAACCCCTAATTGGCCGTGACCCCCTTCCTGAAATATTGTACCATTATCAGACAACAGAAGGAGGCGAATAAAAAGATTAAAGATAAGATGGCAGTTTTGTGCATTTGAACTTTTGACAGATTTTATCCGGACGCGTTTTCTTCAAAAGCACCGTTCTCTTCTAATTCAAAAACAATCGACACATACGTGTGGCTTCTAGGATACCATTCTTGGATGAAATATTTTTCCGAAGTTGGACAGTTCTTGGATTAGGGAAATCAATAAAGCATACTTTTAACGAAATTACACTCAAGCCTTTACGGGATATGGTGAAATAACGCTGTGCTTACTTGACTAGTTTAGTTTGACCGTGTTAGTCAAGCAGTCTCCGAATAATCGAGCTGAGTCGGGTCAAATAAGGTGTATGCTTTAGGCACTCGACGGCGAATGTCCAGTAGCTGCATAACCATTGTAATGGGAATAAGGTCGATAAAATTGTGATTTCAACGAGGCAAGAACGAAAGTCCGTGGTGCTAGTACAGGAGTTAAAGTGAAATAGAACGAGATAAAGATGTGGAAATGATTTACACGCCTCAGTACCGGAAAAAAGTGTTTGTAATGGGATCAAGTAGCGAACACTGATATACGTTTGCTAAGGTTGGAATGGAAAATGCGTGTATCTGTAGTCAGCCGAAATGGCACGCGATGGCGGCAAACGCTTCGCAATATTGAGTTGCTATAACGTGGGTGAGCGGGTTGTAAGGGATTTTGTTAAATCGAGACAAATACTTTAGAAAAACTGACGAAAGTTCTAAGATATTTGACAAACTGCGCGGAAAATACGACACAGGAAGTGCGGAGCCAGTGTAAGAGGATGAATAAGAAGACAAATCTTTTAATTAGGCGAAATGGGGGGTAGATAGTGATTTTAGTCTTATCAATTGGAAGATGAGTTCTGGGATTCTCGGAAAGATTACCACGAGATTATACGTTTGAGTAGGATCACGACTGCTGGTCAAACTTGGGCACCTGACGGAGGATGCTCTTGTTAATTGCTTTGCTTATTGACTAAATTTAGACTAGTTACTAATTTGTCGGAGCAGGAGTGGTTGTTGTAGAGAAAAAGTAAGATATTCAAGAGCTTTGAAGGATTCGTTCTCAGATTACGACTGGGGGACCCGTTGACGAGCCTATTTACTCTTATTTGAAAAAGTCGGAATGCAGAACCATTGGAGTTGAACATTCCAAAAATCATCTTATCTTTACATTCGATCAGGGCGTAATCTTCATACATTGGTAAAAGGGATATGTAAGTTGAAAAAAACAAAACAAGGTCACAGTGGCACCCTGGATGATGACCTGTGCGCATGGAAGCTTGGAAAAAGTTCGACCACATTACTAGTTGAATTGTTCTCGAAAGGAAAAGTAACTGGACAAAGACTGCTGTCAGATTTACAGGCATTAGTGTCAGCAAGCACACGCAGTACGTTATTCTCTCGATGCAGTTAAATACGTCATTATGATCGGAGAAACTGGTAGTAACTGCTTGGCTCTTGAGATCATCTGATTACAAAATACTCTAGGTGAAGGTCTCCAGAGTATCTAGGGTTGAACATGATCGGCAATGTGAAAATTGCTTGAAGTTCAACAAAACAACCAGGCAAGGCCACTTTTGTTGTACGAGCCTTTCAAACCTTTTGGGAGACTCTGACGTATATGCAATAGGGCGCAGTTAGGGGACATCGTTTTTAAGTACCAAGGTGACAGAGACCACTTTTTGGCAATTGGAAATAATCATATAATTTAGAGATACGCAAAATAGATTGGAAATTATGATGGGTAATGTGCTCGTTCACTCCCTAACCGAGATCTGCAGTGGGCTATATAAACTACTTGACTTATCCCAAAATATTCTCGTGTTTGTGGAACATGTTGAGTTCACGTGGATGGGAAACAAAATCAAGCAAGTTTTTACTAAAATGACTTTCCTATGATAATCACGGAAATTTAATGTAGAATTATTCTAGATGATGCGGTAAGGTAGCAAATTGTTCGGAGATAGATGATATTTCAAGGTATCTCGGGGACACTGAGATGGTAACAGAGTTGTGTGATTCCAAGTGAATCATATTTTCTGGGGACTCGGCAGATACGCACTCAAACTGGAGATTCTGCCCATACCAAATGTAATAGCTGTGTATTTCTACCAGGTTTACTACACTGTACTTTTAATAACAGTAAACAGTGAAACGAGCAGTAGCTAACTCGAGTTTTTTCTCATAAGGCTCTTGAAACCAAAGAAGAGCAGTTGATTGGACAAACGCGATAGTTGAAAACAAAACCCATCAAATGATAAGATTTATATCATCTGTCTCGTTATAAGCTCAATGAGTCAGTCGTAAAAAAAGTGATACTGCTCGGTCAGCATTAGGAAGATTTTGATATTCCTTAAGTTACCAGTTCACCAAATTTATTTATTTTGGGAAAGTGATCTTAGGACATATACAAATGGTTACCGTCCATGATTTTAGCGAACTGAACTCCTTATCTATATTGGCCGACCAGATATAAAGAAAAAATAAACGAAAAAGCCATGTGAACCTGTGAGCCTATGCAATGCGCACCTTTCCCGCGTTCAAGCAGACGGATTTTACGACAATTCATCTAACTAACAATGTACACCTAAGCGGCCTGTTATCAACAGAAGCGTTCTGTTTGCCGGTTGTTGACATTTTGAATGTTTGATTTCTTTTTAATAAAAGAAAACGAAAACCTTAAGCGAAAACCATTTGATATTGTCCCATTCAGAGTTATACTCGACATCCTTTGGGATATTCATGAAAGCCGAGAAGGTTCTATTCAAACCGTTTATACACGTACCGGGAAAATTAGTTAAACTTTCGTTTTACTGATTACTCAGTTTGGGGCATTTGTCAAATAACTGTTCGTCGCTAAGCAATACACTACTTTACGAGGGGATGATTTGATTGATTGAGAAAAAAATGCTCCTTGTATGCACCACCTCGGGTAGTCAAAAACAAGCATCACCGGGGGGGGGGGGGGGGGGGTTAACTCTTGATAAAGTAGGAAACCCAACTGATCCTCATTTCGAAGGTGAAATCCCATGGGAGTTGTTAGATACACGCCGACTGTAATTCCTTACGTTCATCAAAACTGATAGCGTAAGCAGTCTGCGGAATCAAGTTTGCACTGGACTGATACATACTACTATTGGTATGTTCGGTATCACAACTTATTCCAAATAATGCTCATCCCTCTAATTTATTGTAAACAGCACAACGTTACTTAGTCGTCAGTTTCCCTAGTGAGTGAAGAAAAATGATACTCCCTGGACAAAAATTAAAACCGCTCTTTCTCACTGATAATGAGAAATGAAATAACTGCTCAACCCGGACATTTTACTTCTCAATAAAGCAAAGTTATGAATGCGGTTGACACTTGTCATTAAACCGTTACGGAAGCTTGTGGCTAATCATGATGACTCAGTCACAGGGGAATATTATTGGAAAGAGTACGTGACAATATCCTGTAGTCTCATTGAACCTGATGTTCCGAAAGTATTCCAATCCAAAAAGTTCACCATTTCTTCTTGCGGTTGTGACTCGGAATTTAGACGTGGGCGGATTATCCCGACCCGAAGTTGTGACCATAGCTGTTTGCTCAATCTAAGAGTCGTAGGGTAAACAGCGCGTAAATATAGTTTGATTTATCATCTGATTACAGCGACGGTCATCATAGTTAACTTCAATTCTTGCTTTCCCCGGTTAGATTCTTGTGGTTGCTTGTGACTGCCGCATTTTTTAGCCTCCAAATACTAGCAATCCTTCCCTTGTGCTTTTGTTGGGCAGAAATAAAGTAAATGGTTGTTGATTATTGTTGAAGGCATGGCTGATTGAGACAAGGGATCAGCGCGGCACGAACTATCTGACGCTCCAAACATTTTTCGTATTTCCTGCTTGTTGCGGAATAAAAAGGATATTAAGGCATAACAGAGTGCAAAGGAGGCGATCAGGGAGACTTAATCTGACACTTCTTGAAGTGGTCTCTTCGATGAATAGTTGGAGTAAGTACATTGTTTGGCAATGGTGAACTTCAGAACGGATAAGGTTCGGTCCCCGAGACAACTTGGTCTGAAGAAGTCAAAGCAAAAGATTTTGCACATCAGATGTATATGGATGTGAACTTTATCGATACGATGAAATTGGACATCAATCGCAGAATTCAAACCCAGAAGTTAACAGAAGGCATAATTTGACAGTATAAGCAAAACGAAAGCAAATCGCGGGTAAAATATTGAATACAAAAGTAAAATCTGCGTCAGTTAAGCAAACACGGGTAGTTTGAGGGACGGTTCGTCACCGAGGCGGGGCCTAATCTGCAGACTGTTCTTACTGCTACAAAGCTACAAAGTGGGTCTGTGAATGTGTAAGAACATCATACCGCGTAGTCTAACCGATAATTGCGGTGGGTGCGAAAGCAAGTTTTATTTAGTTCCACATCATCTACGAAATTACCTACCATCTCAGTGTTAGAGTATCCAGCGTTTTCCCAAAAGAGTGGCTGAAATTTAATTGCCAGCATAATGTTCCTAGTTGGGCAGCTCTGTTTAGGATCAAAACAAATCCCACCAGCGTGAAGATGAGTTGACAAATCCGTTCATATTTTTTAGCCTAAAGTTCAAACACTGTGCTTGTACACTACATGAAAAAAATATTCTTTTTGCTTCCCTTTCTATTTACAATCTATCTTTTCCTCGCAAATGGTTTGTTATCGTCAACTAAGGTCAGAATTTTCATTTACATAAAATTCTGCATGTTAATGGTACAAAGGTTGTCTCTCATTCTCTGCCGTATGTCAGTTGCTCAATATTGACCTAATGCTACACATTATATGTACTTGTACATTGGCAGATTGAATGCTTATCTGTGGATCCATCCTAAGCCCTTTCGTATAGCTCAGCCAATTGGCAGTTTACTTCATTTCGTCTGATCGCTGTTTAGGTCTTGGTTCCGTTTCACTTTATTCATCAGTAGCACGAAACAAATCAATAAAAGCCTGCAAGCCGGAGAACATTGGGGCACACACCAAGTAACACAAAGCTCACGATTTCCAAGTGATAGAGTCCTTCCATTTTGCCGGTCTTTGATTAGGATTATTGTTGTAAATAACATGCTTCTTTAGAATACTGTAAACCATGAATATTAAATTCAAACCATTGTCCGATGTTTCTGGTACAATGATGATGAGAAAACGAGAGCATGCAATGAAGGATATAAGTAATTTGATCTCCTTTCTTCAACTGCAGCGGCAAATCACATCTATGCAGAGAAAAGTCAGCAAAAGTATGCATGTGGACTGGATCAACAAGTAACTATGGCTTCCCTATGTTGCAGAAACCAGGCCAACAGGCATTACATCATGATGAATTTGATTATGCAACCTTCAGACGGCAGCTTTTGGGTTACAAAACGCTCCCACGAATTTCCAGCTGGTGAATAGTAAACATCAAATCTACCCAACAATGGATTCTAAATCAGTCCTGAAAACTCCAGAGGATTATGCAGACAGTTTCTCGGGGCAGCCGAAGCCATAGCGATTCGGAGAATGCAGCTGGGGCTTTGCGAGTAACGTAGCTTTGTACCACGTTTGTTGTTATTGTCGAGCTTATGACAATCCTTCCATATACGATTCTCATTTGGGTTCTCTCCATTCTCTTTTATTTACCTGTGGTTCTCTTTCTTTTAGCCACCAACTTCAGATATATTGTTGATCGCGTAAGTATTACAAGGTCTACTAGATTTCAGAATGTTGTCATTAGACAAAATTTGTCGTACGCTGAATCACTCACTGCTACCCATGGCGTCATACACATTTTCTGGAACCCATTATTGTGAATTTAAGTGTATTGGATGATACATCGGAAAAAGATGTCCATGTTACACGCTTTCTTACAAATCGATGGCATATTCAACAAAATAGCCAGGAAATTGTGGGTGATTATTTCCAGTGGGTTACAGTGATAAAGCAACACCGAATCTTTGGAACACATTTAAAGTTGCAGTACTCTTGCAAATATAGATTGTATCCGCAGTTTAGATTCATGAATTCTTTGAGTCCTTGAAAGCTGATTATGACACTTCGGTGAGAAAATTATCACCACTGACCGAAGAGATATCATCCACGATAATAGTGACGCCAAATTCGAATGGGACAATCGATTTGTACACTAACAGAGACCCTGATGAAAGGTATTCTTTCAGGTCATACAATGAACTTAAGTTCTTGTGAGTATACCATCCTCTTACCATACAAATTGAAAAAACAATTTCAAAATAGTCTCACTATTTCAGAAGCTTCACCTTGACATCCAATTTTGCAAAAGACCATTTGGTGTCCATGGATTGATGGATTGAATGGAGGGGAAAATCGTACGGACAGAAGATCTTGCTCAGTGTTTCCCACGTAATACCTCGGTTAAAATCGAAAATGTGCCTGTCGCATTTGGAAAGGCAAGTGCAAAATATTAGAGATTTAGGATAATAGGAATTCTACTGGAGTTTTCTGCATCCAAAGTTCCCGAGCCGCAAGCCGGTGTGGGACATTTAGGTGCTAAATACGCGCGTGAATTTCCCATGCTCCTCGTCGCAGTAATATGTTCCGAGAGCATACAAATTTCCCACATTCCGTGATAAAATAGCTAATATTCAGTCTTCTTCTGAGACATGCTTCTCGCACGAGCCTATTCCTTTTTCAGCCTGGATAACAAAACTGTTTGTCACAGGGTGCTGGAGCGAAACACATACATCATTCACAATTCCAATTCGTGAAAAACAATGACATTTGTTATAATTCGCTCCACTCTTGTGTTATTACTCCAGGCATGAAGATTAAATTTAACCCAGCAGGCTGTATACGTTTCCCAACTACGGCAATACCAGTGAATGTGACCACAGGTACTATTATAACAAATTTTTGGGACTATATTTAGCCAAATTTCTCATGATGGTATAAATTTCAATTGCTCATGTTTACGTAGAAACCGAAACTGTCGCCTGCTGCCATGATTCACAGAATGGGAACTGGACATAGTTTGTCAGTCGGCAACCTTCTGCTCCGCATTGGTTAGAAAAAGACGAATCATTGCCAAATTATCACAGCTTCATCCACAGAATAGTTGGCGTCTTGGTATCTACTGTTGTAAACGTAGCGTCGTTTTCTTTTTCCTGAATGAAATCCAGTGCCGCATAATTGAGGGTTATTTCAGATATTTAAAAAAATACACTCTGGATTGCAGGTTAGTAAGTATTTCTAACTTTTACCACTTGAGTATACAATGGTTTTGGATCTAATGGACATTTCATGTTCAAGTGGCACGGTTCAGGTGCAGCAAGAGTTGTCTGGGAATAAACAGATTTGAGTACCAAATTCGAAAGTCGTACTTTCAACTTTCCGTCGAAGGATATGAATATTTAATGAGGCTTTGAGTTTACTCTCATTTGTGAAATAATGTTTTTTGGTACAAATGGACTCTGTTCTGTTAATTGGTTTAAATATTATCCCGGTTTCAGCAAATTACTCCGCAAAAACGGGTACAACACAGTAAACTGTCGCAATCTATTTTGAGGCAAATAAAGTTTAAAGAAAATGGCCTTAGCTTTCGTAAAAATTTCCGTTCTCTTCATCCATGAATTTTAATAATTGTGTGGTCTCTGCTTGGAAGACTAAGAATAGTCTGTATGACGGCGTGTGAGCCACATTCCGAACAGTCAGGCCTCAATGTTAACTCCCATTTATATAATTGCTATCAAGTACCAGAGCGATTGTTGCACGCGAGGACCCGTGGCAGACTGTAGATGTTGACAGACAAGTTCATGTGCCCGAAAAAGCCCAGCGTGCATTTGGCGAACAAACGGGGATGCATACAACGTATCGGGTGCAACTGTTCGCAATCGTGGATTGGATGATAACCAAAACTCACGCCCGGTGACCATGCAGTAGGGAGTTTTCCCGGTCGACTTTTGCACTGTAGCTCCATGGTTTGGTGGAAGGTGAGGTAATGTTACATCCGAGTGATCCACGGTCCAACTTTGTACGAATGCTTTGAGTAACCCTTTTAGTGTCCATTTTGTGCGCTCAACAAGGCCGTTACCATGCGGATGTTATAGTGTAGTACGTGGCTTCTTGATGTTAAGGAAGTGACATATCTCCCGAAAGAGGTTACTCTGGAAAGCATAGCCTTGTACGGAATGAAGTTGGTATAGCACATCCCTTTTAGTTTGACCTGAAAAACACGGAGAGAAAAAGCTTCATGAGCACAAAAGCTCTGTAAGTGCATCAGCAGGATCCGACACTTACATAAATCGAACAGCAGTATGACTGCTATTGGCCTGCTCACTACACGTTGATAGGTTATCCTTGGCGAACAGTTTATCTGGAGTAAATTAGTACGATGTTTCTGGGTTTCAGCAAATTTTTACAGTCCTACTGGCGATTACCAATAACCAGCTGTCGTCAAACAGTCGTCTTGGAGTTAACATATTGACGCCCGCGTTTGACGCTTACTACTTCCGATCGTTTTCACCATTGGTAACCTTTAGTTGACTGCTGTCTCCTAACATAGATGATGTTCATTGTCGTATAGTACAGAGAGGAAGTAATGATTGGTATCACTATGAACACTCTTCATTCGGCTTTTGCATTACCTTTCTTTTCCAAGAAAGTGTTTTTTGAGTATTCAGCGGCGACATTCTTACACAACATATTATAAATGAGAAAATGTAAAAGAAATTGAAGGAGGCACTATCTTTAGTTTGGAAATGGTTTGGTCGGGCTTGTTGAAGAATCGCGGAAGATAGAAGACTGCAGAATATTTATAATCTTTTGCACAAGCGAATAAATTTGAAACCTGATCAAGTAGAAGAATTCGAGAGACATTTGATACGATCCCTGTGAAGTCGATCAGCGGCGTCCGCTAATATTTTTTCAGACAGTTCGTTGAAAACATTTCATTGTTGCGCTACCAAATACTGATAAAGGTGCACTCGGGGTATGCCGCTACATCTTGAAATATACTTCAGTGTCCTGACAATCTAATCTACCTGTCTATCCCTTGCCAAACTACCTGACTGTTTTCCATCTCCTCTCCATCTTAATGGGTGAATACAACTTACTGAAAGTGATCAATTGGAAAAATAGGTTTGCTCTTTTACGTAGGTAAAAGCAACAGTCAAAAGGCTTGTGAAGCAGTCAGAACAACAAGAATTCCTGGCCACGGAGCCACGTACTCACAGTCTACACGAAAGCATTACAAATATCTTCAAACCAGTAAGCAGACAGGTTCTTGACTAAGGTAATC
The DNA here is from genome assembly GCA_948099385.1 of Fasciola hepatica. NCBI lineage: Eukaryota > Metazoa > Platyhelminthes > Trematoda > Plagiorchiida > Fasciolidae > Fasciola > Fasciola hepatica. Next base: position 2,475,915 of record CANUEZ040000151.1, read on the forward strand.
AACAAAACCATGGGATATTTCAGTGAAATAAAATCAACATTGAAAAAAAGTATAGTCTGGATAATACAGAAATCTCAGTTGATCAATATCCAGCTTTTTTATTTACATCGACCAAAGAGATATCCGTGTTTCGCGTCAACACTACAGTTTCCCAGTAGGCTTCATATTATCGTGGTTTCACGTCAGCAGATACCAAAATGGAAACAGCTGCTGCGTCTTCTGAATGGGATACAAAAAATCGGATACAGGCAACCGAAAATGGAAGATGAATTTATTTTTAATGTGAGAAAATTTATTGCATGAAACGTTACCCGTTACGGTATACTTTCAAACTTGTGAGTGTTCCAAAGGGATTCCTTAACATCAAATCAGAAAGTTTCGCGGCATAATGAAAAGTCATTTTGTGTACCTGTTTCAAATGTTACTTCGGAATTGTACCAGTAAAGAAGTGCTTTATTTGTCACGTAATGTAATAATAGATAAGTTTTTACTTGTTCCAATGCGTTTTTTCTGAAAACGGTCAAAGGAGGCAATGTTTACATCAAATTTGTTTTTAGTAGTTCGACCTGTCGTCATTTGTGTCATTCTACTGGTCACTCATTTACGGCAAATCAGCGACTAACTTGAACGGCAAATGAAAATCATTGTCAAAATAACTTGGTGTCATCTACTCGCGCACGGAACACGTGATTCCCTTTGTTGTGTTCGGTTTAAATAGTCACGCACACTACGCCGACAGTTGTTCAATACCCCTCTCGTACACGGACATAAGCCTGTTGACTTTTGTTCATACTTATTGCGGACAATGTTTACCGATCGATCCCTAAATGTATCGATTGACCTTGCTTAGCTCATCCGATAACCGCGTGGCTCGATCGTGGACTTGACTGTAACTCCGCTTACTTATATAATTACCCGATTAGGTGCTTACGCACGAGCCTGCATGCTTGCTGTTTTCTCATTGACTACGGCCAGGTGAGTTGCATTCACTGAGCTTTATACTACGAATAAGGAATGCAACAATGAACTGTAATAATTTCACAATACTTCAGCTGAGCAAATATAACAAAATGCAAACCTGAGTGAGCAGCTTCCACAAAAGTTTTCGGCAGACTCAGCACATTTTTGAGTCCAAAAGTTAGAGCTGCAAGCGGAAATCTAACCCTTAGCATTCTACTTACCAGACAGTTGCTCTACCAGTTCAGTTATCACGGTATTTTGGGTGTAAAAAAGTGTAGCTGAATTATCTGTAGTTTTCCATATAATTCCGGCTCCGCTGACTACCAAAAGCATTCAGCGTAAACATAAAACTGTCCTTTGGATCTCGTTCAGCGGCTTGCCCTATTGGGGAATTGACCAATGACACTAGTCCCGTGACCAAAACCGGAACAGCTGGGGCGCTTCCCTGGAGTGGTGTTTGTGCACAATTAGATGGTATCCGCGTTTACCGGGTGGCAAAGCGATAGCTCAGCTGACAGAGTAACCACTTAGTACAAGAAAGACCGCTTGTTCGATTCCGGCTAGAGGCACGAACATTTGGGTATGACAAATACAAAGGAATTTTTAATTAACTACTCTACTCATCGTTTTAAGTAATCTAACATTTATCATGATACTCTCAGTGGTTTGTATCTCAATCAAAAGAGTCAACTCCGGCATGCAATCATCCTAGTTTCAAAAGGGGTCATCTTTCATTCGATTCATTCTGATATATATATATATATATATATATATATATATATATATATATATATTAAGGAGCTATTTTTCAACTGCAGTTTGAAATTTTTGAAAAATGTTGAACTGATCCCTTTAATAAGCTTTACTGGCGTAGATCACATTAGAACCCACGTACGGACAACAACGTGATTTAGGTGCCTTATTAAAAAGGTTGATTTCCAGGATTCTCTCAAGTCTTCCACGTAGTATTTTTAACTCAGGTGATAGAAAGCCTGCGGTACTATATCCCAAATGAGATGAGTGACTGGGTGCGTTTGCCACGGGGATCAAGGAGGAATACCGTTTGTATCATCTCAACATCCGTCAAACCATATTTGATTGTCAAAATATGTCCGAAAGCTTACTCAGGACATGCAGGCCAGTACATATTGGCGCATTCCCTCTTCAGTTATATATCAACTAATGCACTTTCTGAAATAGGTAACACATATCCAGTTTTTCATAGCTATCACAGTGACTTTACGACAATGGTAGTATTCTGAGTGGAGCCAGAACTTGTCACTCAACGATCTTGCCTTCCTTCAAAGACTCCTTTCCTTGATGCATAAATTATATTATTGTAAACAAACACAAACGGAGTGTGCATGTATCAGGACAAAGGGATATACGGAGGAGTATCAGATACGCACACCTGATGAGCGTCAATAACTGTGACACTGGTCTCGTGCTTCCGAGAACATTTGCGTGCCCATCTGTAGATACTTCTTACGTCAGAATTTGTGACCGCAATGCCGTCGTTCTCGAGTTAGCTGCATCTAACCCACTAAGAACTAACAGCGAATCCCCATTATGGTTTCTCACTAGACTCTTCTAAGAGGGGCCTCCATGGTATTTGATTTGCTCTGTCCTGTAGAAATTGCATATTTTAACACTAGCAGATTATATTCTCTACGGCTTGTGGATCTGGAAATTAGGAGAAGAACATGCCCATCAACTGAAGAACAAGGTTTTGCTGTTGAGATAACACTGCTTTGGTCAAACAAAAGATAAAACGACTGATCATGATACATTTTCACTAGTTCTGCTGCACCACAAACAGCAAACGTTTGTGGAATGAAACCCAGCTTCTATGTGGAAAGTGAACCCGGTCAGAAAACTACTATGTAGATACCAAAAGCCTGAATGCTGCGTCCATTCTCCCTTCATTGAATACTCTACCACATAGATAAATATATGAGCATAAAGCGGTTTTCTTCAGGAAAAGTCTTCAGGCTTCTTTGAACCTCGAAATCAGCGTCTGCTTACCATCCACAGTTCTGTACCTTGAAACAAGTCAGCTATCTAGAATTACAACTTCGCTCATCCATAAATCTGTTGATGGTGATACCATTTCTTGCAACAAGAGTAGCTATTCACAAACATTCTAGTACCAACTTTTTGCCGAAATTTTTTCTTTCCATCACCATAACTTCTTCTGTGCCCAAGTTGACCTAGCACGTTATTCTTAGCCGGTGTCGTTCCTCTATTGTTGTTCTCCGTAACTTCTATCAGCTTGCGGAAAAAACCAACCAATACACTCTGGCTGCAGTTATTTTATTTTGCCATTTCCCTTCGATGAGCTTGAATAGTTCCCTGAGATTAGTTCAATAGATTTTTCTCGATTGTTTTTCGCTCTTAATTCGGTTCCCCGTTCGCTACCTCTTCAAAAGTAGGAATCTTTCGGCTGTCGTACTTCTCTACTCTCACGGCTGAAAGACTACTTTTCTAATAGAAATTAGCTCACTAAAGTTGGTACAAGTTTATTGGGTCTTTCTAAATAAATTTTAGGTGTTCTTCAGGGTGCATTTCTCTCCCCCCCTTTCATCTTTTCATCACATGTATCGACTACTTGACCACTGTGCCATGTGCACAACTTGTGAAATACGCCGATGATATGATGCTCTGTCACTTTCTCTGCTACCAGCCAGACTTCAACTCTTTTTCCGAGAACTATGCCGTATTCATGAATGTTTGTCCGATTCATGCATATATCTCAACACCCAAAATGTTTTGAGTATACTTTCTCCCTTTTTCCTTCCTCTTAATCTAATGAGCCATCAGTCATCAACACTGTTCCTGTTTACAGAGTTTGACTCAGTCAACTAATTAGACGTTACAACCAGCGCCAATTTACAGTGGTCTTCCTGTATCGTTGATTGTGTAGAAAAACTGCGTAGACTGTCTTTTCAAATTCGTCGACTAAGGCAGTTTGGTGCCACGCAAGCTGTCATTCGTTCTTTTGTCCATCTATGTATTCTCCCGTTGTTACTCTACTGCTGTCCCGTAATCTTTCCTGGTCCACTTGAGAAAGATTTTATCACGCTTTGCCGCTGTCTAGCCACTATCAATCGTGTCTCTTTGACTTCCATGGACTCTTTCATCTCCAAAGTTTGCGATTTGCACTTCACAGCCTTAGAAGACTTCACCATGAAGATTATTCAGGACCCCTTCCATCCCCTGTAACATGAAGCATCTGCATGCCTTTCGAATGCCTTCATAAGTCCCGCAGTTTAGACCCATTCCTTCTCATGTAAAAATCTTTTGCAACTCTATGATCCTTTGAATCGTAAAGAAGGTGATTAGACGAAGAGTCTATTCTTAGATTCACATGATGATTATCCAAAAAAAATTCCGTCGGTTATCAAGGATAACCTTCAGAACTAGGACGCGTGGTTGAAAGTTTCAACTTTAGATGAATTAGTACATTATTGTATCTGGATGATTGGGCAGAAAACCACAACTTACGTATACCTGATGAGTAGAAACAACCGCGAAGCCAGTCGTGTGCTCCCGGGGAAATCCTGTCTTGTCATCCAGATACAGTTCCATATAACTACGGTGCGTTACTTAACACGTGTTTTGGTTAGCAATGTGAAAATCACAGAAGAACTTTGCATAAACCTCGGTGGCTGAACTAGCTTTTTCCATGATATTTATATCGTACGCTTATTTTAAAGTGATAATGTTGAGTGTTCCCGCTTTTTGGCTGAAAAATGAGGTCGTTTACTTTCTATGGTGCTGAATACAATAAGATACAATTCCATCGAAAGCACCCGAAACTTTAGACCAACATCACCTTTGTGTGGTCTAAACCAATGGCCAAAGATTGTACCGGCCAAAGATATAAAAATTGAGAAATGGTGGATGAATTAGGAAAACGTTTTGTAGTCACTTCTGACTATCATAAGAGACGAATTGTTAAAAAGAATTTCTTAAGTGTTACCCGTCACAAACCAGTATCTCATAGAAATATTGGCGAATACCGACCGCCAAATTGAACCATCGCGACAGCACAGCTTTTTTCAGTACCCGAGAAGAATTTAGTCTTTTATTGTTCCCCTGAAGCATTTATTTTTGCTTTTTGGTCTTTGGCTTTATCGTTTCAAAGCATTTCGCCAATGCATTCAACCATGTATAATGAAAAACACTAATTTGAAATGCTGTAGAACTACAATGGAAAAGGCCGGGTTGATGGCCCAATTTTCGGAAGAGAATTTTGTTACCCAAAGGATCGATAAGCACACGAGTACACTCAGTGAATACGAAGTTTGTTTGCTTGTCCACGGGTGCCAGACGGGAAACGTAGACTATCGCGCTCTTGTGCACAATACCTTTCTCTCTGTCAACTGACGCTGTTGTTTGGATGATCGCCCATGGCAACAGTTTTTGTGAGTATATTATTAAAGATGAGAATACTGTTGTTGGGCGTGTAAAATGAGACAAATTAGCAACCTTTTCATTCTAATTTAATTAGAACTAATTTCGAAGGGAGAGTGGAAAATCCTAACTATTCCTTGGCTGCAATGCAGTCAAAAAGTATGGCGTGATAGTAGTTCATATTAAGTAAATGAACACTTTCATGAGGTAATAACTTCGTACATAATATTGGAATATAATTTGCTTGTGAAAGTTATTCTTTCGGTCTAATCAAATTGCGGCTTCATGAAATGATTATTTGAAAGGAAATAGCAGCTTTGAAAATATAGTTTAGACCTTAACTTTTTTGGAGACTTTGAACAAAACTTGTTATGCTGATGAAACATCATTCAGTTACACAGTTCACGAAGCCGATAAAAAAGTAGTTCGGTCAAATTTTCTGTCATACCAATTATTGCTGATTTCCAGATGAATTCTGAATAGAGAATCGGGAAACTTGGAGTTTGCCCAAAGCAACCTGAAAAATTCCGCGGCTTCATTACTGACTTTACAAAAGTTACATGCCCAAAAAGCAGCAAAACGATCCCAGGAGATACCGTACAGACCTTTGCGTGGAACTATTTTGTTCCCATTCGCAACGAGGAATCATTTTCCCGAACTTCTTTAATGAATCGTTTTCACTATTGGGGTATGCTTCATTCAGACTTGTATCAGTTAATTCACATTTCAAGATGGCATCACTGAAGCAGATTCGGATTTGAGAAACGCCATGAAAGAGTCACTACTGGAATTGATATCTTGATGATGGTTGGTCCCATATACAAATGGATGATGAATGCCTGCGAATACCCAGGCCAACGGACAAGTTTATAAAAACCCGTTTTGCGACTGTATTTTTGTACCAGTATTGGGTGAAATAAGCACAGCTCCCTTACTAATAAAGCACTCTGATGTGTGCTATTTTATGGAGGTCAATCATAGGGCAGCACATAATAGTCCGCATTTATTTCCAAACTAAGAACGCTTCGAGTAATTCATCACAAATTACCTTTGGGCATTTTGCCCAAATACAGATGACAGTTTTCAGTTTTTCTTATTACAGCTTCAGTTCAGAATCCACTCCAGTATCTGTACGGATCGGTAACTCGTCAGGTGGTGGTTGTTTTGTACACACTGAAAATCGTCTGGCAGAGGAAAGTTGTACTACATCTAAAGCACACAACCAGGTACAGAGATTGACGCCTTTGATGTTAAAAGCCATGCAGTCTTTGGTGCTGAAAACCAAACATCCGGATACTATGACTCACGGGAAAATAATCGACCACTGCTTATTTCGTGTTCACTGAGTGGAATAATCAAAAATGTCCATCAATCACCTAAGCGTTTACTTTGTTAAATGCAACGATCAGTGTTGTTTCCACGGAGGATTGCTTGCGTTCGATCGGCAGAATACAAAAACAGAAAATTTCGTGAGCACAAAGGCTCAGTCAGGGCATCAACAAGATCCTAGACTTACATTAGTTAAACAGTAATATGGTTGCCAACAGCTTGCTCACTACAACTTGATTATTTCGTGGACGCAATAGTACGATGTGTGCCACTCAGACGCACACAAATTGTACAGAACACCTATAGTGATAAGGGCAGATGTGCAGTTGTCAGAAAGTATTAGAAGATAGACAGAGAGGAAGATTAGGCCGTCGAACTAATCAGCTTAACGAAGACGTCTCATAGTGTCCAGGGAATAACACGTTTTTCATAACCTCTTGGTTCATCCTAAGATGTTTTTCAAAAGCCCTCATCAGGATTACATGAAGATCAATCATTTTTTCGAAAATGATCCTCTCTCCGTTCCTATGATACAAATTTGGTCAACAGCGTAATTAGTGATAAAACAGTGGGCTCTCTTAATCCGAATCATAGGAACTTAAAACAGATATCTGTCGAAATGTTGTTTTTCTGTACTGATCTCCATTACTCAAGCATTCCATTTGACTTAGCGTCTCAGTAGTAAAACATGGAAATGCCACATAAGTTCGCACCACTAGACAAAATTTGCAATTTCTGAATCATCCAGATTTTTGACTCTCATTCAGACTACCCTGATCGCTCATCGTTAACAATTATAAGAGGTTAGTGATGATCGACGAAGAATATTTTGCTGAAGTGTCGAATAAAATTGATCCAAAAGTGGATCGCTGCTTGATTTGCAATCAGATCTTGTCGGAAAAGCTCGTCCCTTATAGTTTTCTTTCCAGTAGAGTACAATAGAAAAATTAAAGTGCCGTCCGTCTGTGGGATCATCAGTTGATGCTATTCTCGGAAATCTGATTCACTGACTTTGCTCCCGTTTTGATAATAGGGGCCCGAATTTCACTGGGAGATTTGGATCCAGAGCAAACCACACTTTTTCATTTTTCAGTGCATGGGCTTAGAAACAGTGCAAAGGCCACGCCGGTTGGTCTCGAATGATCAGTGCGTTGCAAAGGCTGATGAATCGAGAGCTTAGAGTAAAGGATTACAAACGGCGAAGAGTGGTAGTAATTCCAGTGCAAAGTGGGGTGGGGAGAGGAAAGCTTACTGTCTAGACGACTAATGAGATAGCGAACCGGAGTCAGTCAAGGCAGGTCAGTATTAACGTTGTCCACCACATCCGATGAGCCATGCGCCTAAACACAGGTTCTTCGGATAGAAGGAATGTTTCCTTAAAATCAGTGATTTCACGTCACAAGTTTGAGTAGAGAAACCAGAACTAGGTTTGTACATTGTATCCTTGGTCGCTCTGCTGTATCTCTGAATGCGGCTGTTCACGCAGAGCCTTTTTGTGCCAGATCAAACAACTTCCATCAGTACATGAGGATGCTCGGGCGTCTACATATGCATAACAGATAAAAGGTTATATCGCCAAATATCTGAACACATTCCCGTGTGGATTTTCTAAATGAGTAGTGTAATGTAGTATCTGGATGACTAGACAAAACTTCCCCGGAAATTTTGCCCTGTCATACAGATACAATACTACACTGATCATTTGGAAAATCCACACTTGGGGCCATGTGTCCTAATTCTGAAGGTCAGCCATGTTAGACAATGAAATAACTTTGGAAGAATCACCTTGTGGTTCTATAATGAACCCGTTGTCCATTTACGCTCTATACGATTCGAATGAGATCACAGCGGTATTCCTGTCCAGCTTCAAAAGATGAAAATAAGCAGTCTACAATACTGACGTGGTCCTTCAAACTCAAAACAATCAGCTCATTAATTATTCAACCTCTGATTGAGCAAGACCAATGCCTAACTGCGAGTAACTCATTTAGGTCCGTATATAAAACAACAAGATGATGTCACTCAGATACGCCTAGCATTAAGCCATTCCTAAACATGAGCCCAAACGTGTTGTGTTCAGAAGTCTGTAGATTGGTAGTAGAATAACAGTTGTATTCTACGCAATGAACACTACCTGTGCAGGCGCAAGCCACAGCGGAAATTCAAAAAAGAGAGACCGATCGATTATCCACTGTCTATGAAAGCCCCATTTGAGACTACTTGACTGTGCACGTGACTTCTTGAGCCGAACAATACACTGTAGAAACAGTGCGAACGGCCTCTCTTTGCTAAATAGATATTCATTGTCACCTCTTTAGATTTGTTTCCTCTTATCGCATGAGTTGTCATTTACTTCACTCTTGAATCATTTTACCATGGTCAGTTTGCTGATCAAAAAAGGATGACCACAGAGTTTACGTATAAAGACGTGGCAGAACGGTGCATGATTCATTATATAAATCTGCCCTTGATTTTAGTAGTCATCTTAATAATTCAACAAGTATTTTCTCCAAGCAGCTTTGTATGTGAATACGTATTTCAGGGATCTTAGCAACAGTGTATAGCTGTTTTCACCGGTATGGTAAATATAGTCAAGAACCAATGAACGGACCTTTATCACCGTTCTGCTGTGATTAGTTCACTAAACGCCAGCAATTTGTACCCCACTGTGGCAGAGCTTACTCCTTCACACCTTCAGATTTGGATGTTTGACGAAGTGCCCTTTCATCGCCATTTTTTTATGTTAATGGGAAGGAGATTTTCCGACCTACTTCAGTGAAGTATCTTAGCGTAATCCTAACACGAAATTTGATGGGGTCTGAACATACTTCCGCCTTTTTCGAACAAGTTAGGCACATAGTCTTCTATGTGTTACATCATAAAACTTTTTCTGAACAAATGTTTTCGTAGTTGGACAATTTGTGTACTCTTGTATCCTGACACCCTGGGTTCGTGGATCCCGTGTACTTCCTCGCGGGCTGCTTGCAAAGAACTTCAAACTTGTGTTCAGTTCACAACGGCATATTTCCACATCCAGCGGCATACCTAGAGTGTATCTTTCTTGGTATTTTGGTGTCACAACATTTGCAACTTGTGCCATAGATTGTCTCTGAATGTATTTGCCCACATCGCACCTCCACTTCACTGCGACGTTGTTGAAAGTTTTTCTAATTCTTCTTTTCAGGTAAGTTACAATCAGTTAGTTAGTGGTAATAAAGCTTAGTTAATCTTTCAAGATTCTTTAATAAGCCCGATCAAACTGTTTATGAGTTGAGGGTCTTGCTTCTCTGATTTCCCTGTTTTTATTTTTCACTACCTTTCCTCATAAACAGTTATGGGAATATGTGAAAGCTGAACATTTACATCTCGGGGTGCATACAGAATTTACTTGATTGACTTAAATCACAGTCGGTAAAATATTTACATAGTAGTCAAAAGCATTAGATTGCACGATGTATTCCGGACCATTTCGCTTCATCTTTACTAGTGCATACTGCAGTCAAGGTGATCATTTATAAATGGTAAATTGAACGATCTCATGAGATCAAAGGCAAAAGTGCACATCGTACAACCTAATGCTATTGACTTCTATGTTCAAATTTGTGTCGGGAAAGTTATGTTTTCAAAATATTCACAATCAAAAATCAAGAAGAGGGGTTTTGGACCGTGAGACAAAGGTGATTTTATGACTGCACAATTTAAGTTGAACGTGAACGATTACGAAGTAGTAAGAATTCAAGTTATTTAACTGTTCGTGAAAGCGTGTTTTGACAGCCTGAGATGTGACAAAGAAGCCTACCTCTGGGTTCTCGGAAGATTCTCCCAAAACTGATGAGAGCGATGTTTACGGAATGATTCACAAGAAACGGTTAAGTTCAATACATTTCATTCAGTCATGAATCTTGCACTTGTTTGTTCTAGTTTCGAATGCTACGTGAAAGCATCCTCCAGTTGAAAGCAGAATGAACAGAAACATAAAGCAGAAAAATAGCCCAAAAAACCTTAATACTTAGAAAGAGCCTGAATGCAACTACACCACTGTCGGCGACACGTAGCCATTTAACCTAACGCTCCAAACCATCTGAGATGCGGGTCTCGTGGAGTCCAACCCGGAAGTCAAATACGTCCTATTTGGCCGCGTCCACTGGTCAAGGTTTTCATACCTTTCTGCCTAACTCAAATTTCTTATCAGTTTCTTGCTTCATGATGAGACTGCAACTTGCCGCGTTGTGATGGCCTGCGTGCCAGCGCCATCCAATGATCTATGCAGAATAGCTTTCTTAAGTCTAATTTGCAATCAAACCTGAAGGGTCAGTGACAGCTGTACACTCAAAAACCTTCTTGGCCTATCTAGATTCCATGAACGTAGATACATTAGTTTTTTGATGTATGATGGAAATTAGACTGGAAACTTGCAAGCTAACAAGTGACAGAGGAAAATTTCGCGATCTGAGAGAGACAAAGCGATTAAAATCAACAAAATACACCCTAATCAGATCGTGGATATCGATTGGGAATTGAACCAACCCTCTCAGTAGTGGTCAACATTATTGCCATCGAAAAAGTGCTTTGTTTGTTTTCTATTTCATTAGTTTCTGAGACGTGCATTTACCATCTTACTGACTGTTGTGTTTTAATGGGTTTTAAATTTTCCTGTCCCACAACATGAAAAGTGCACTTAGTAAAATCAAAATCAACCCAGATCATTTTGATTTCAGACTTGTGATTGGAAATAGGAGGCTAGTTTCTTAAGAATTACGAAATCATGAATTTGCCCATTTCCAGTTTTATGAACAACTTTTTGGGTCAACTTTTGAAATCCCTTGCCTACTGGGACTTCAGAAGATATCCAAATCGGTGGTTTGCACCGGGCTATTCCGTTATTCTTTTCACCTCCGTGCTGCTTGTATAAATAGTACACCCGAAGTAGGTTTTCAGCAACATTTGTTCTGATGAATACATTGATTTACCTCCCTAAGACAAATGGTAGCAATTCTGAATTCCTCCTGTTTACACTTTTGATCTCGTGTATCCCCATTTGGGAATGAAGACACATAACTCGAACAGGGCAAAAAGCAGATGCATCGCTGACCAGATATCATGAATAATCATTTCCTTGTAAAAATACAGTGGGACATTTCGTATAAATTATCATGGTTCACGAATCTGAGAAGAGTCTAAATTTAGATTAGTCTTCAGTGATTTGCATTTTATCCTGAGGGTCTAATTAAAATAGAAATGGAATTATCAATTCAGGCCTCGAGGGCGATTGTGTTGAATTCGCAGTTAATTAGGTCCGTTCAGTCGTCCACCAGAAACCAGAACACTGTGTTCAGTGTCCTCCAGTAACAAAATCTCCAAAATGAATAACTAGAGACTTTCAAGTGTTCGCTAATTTGTGTATAAAGACATTTCGTACGCAAATATATTCTTCACGTGAAAACCATCCTGAAAAAGGCGGAAAATAACAATGACCCGCGCTACTCTTATTGATATTTTTGAAATGAGTGATACAGGAACCTACAGGAACCATGGAGTGTTCACAATCCAGGAACTGATGAATCCAATGTGTTTGATGTTTAACGGCCTCCGTTCTCCGCTGAAACGTTATCACAGGTGAAGCAAATGTCGAGTCGATCATTCAAAGCACGGAGCATATTGGACCCATAAATTGCGATGGGTTGTGCTAGACTAGGTAACAAGTCGTTCAAAATGGTGCTGTTTCACAGGTGACAGAAACCAGCCGTTGCCGATAGCAGAAATCTATTGTCATAATCAACAAGTTCATTGTAGTAATGAGGTAGAACGGTTGTTTTAATAACTAGCCGCTTATATACAGACCAGAAATCTCCGAAAAATATTTGGAAGGTAAATAGTTCGCAACCTATAAATTAAAATTTCCCTTTCTTGTGTAAAGTTGTTTCAGACCTCGTACTCTATAGTATGCCGAATAAAGATCAACTGAAGCCGAAATATGATGTGATCAAACACAATTATTTGGCCTTCAGATGTGCCAGTGGTCTTTCCGGCTCAGAAGATGCCGCGACCGGTGATGCTTTTATGTTCATTCATTTCTTTTTCCGTGCGTGATACTCTTCGCTAAAGTTCTCTTCTTATTTCATGTTCACGACCTGTTTGGTTCCCGTGGTGGGTTCTGCAAAGAAGGCCAAAATGCACATGTATTCACTGATCAAACCAATACGGCCGAGAAAAAACGGGTTACTATGACGCTACGTCTTGTGATCACGTGTACAACCGAATTGGCCAAAATCTGACATGTGTACTAAGCAGCTAAATTGTAGGCCCCGCAAGCCAACACAGGATTAAACTTCCGAGCTTATTGAAATAGTTTTTCGGACCCTTAGGCCTCTCATGTCCTTTATCAGTCCACCTGTAGCTGCGGTAGATCGATGCCTTGGTTAGATAATGTGGGAGAATGTACCAAAGTGTTTAGCGAAACTGATTAGTCATCCCTCGCAAGGATAGAAAACAGGTATGAGAGAACCTGTATCATGGATCGTAAAACCTTTTTCGTCATCAGATTCAGACTCCACCCTTCACTCACAAGCCTCGTGCCATCCGTTCAAACCTGTACTCAGAATCACGAGAGTCGGGTTTCGCCCATATTAGAGCTCATCGGTGGTGTACAACCTCAGCTGCTCTCAGGGCTTGAACCCCTACCTTTTCACCCCGGAGACGTGTGCGTTAACCCCGTGCCACCCGGTTCCCATCCGAGATGCTCTGAATCATCGTCATACATCGTCATTATATGATAGTTAGCAATGCCCAATAGCTTCGATCCTAGCTGTTCCTATTGTGTTGCTTCATTTTAGCACGAATGAGCACGTCTCACGCACGTAACTGAGAGAAAATATAACAAATACTTGCATCTTGCAAGATTGGAAATCCACCCTTTTTGGTGCATAAAGCAGTAATGATCGGATTTAACTTGACTGGGCTGATATTTAACGGGTGATGGTAGTGAATTGAGAGAGAAATCACCGAGAAAATCTGTTTGCCTACAACTCGTGTTCTGATCAGTGCGATGGGATTCTTTCTTCATACTGACAATGTACAGAACATTTTTATTCCCGTTTCTGCTCTGTCAAAGAAAATTGGATAAAAGCTTTCTTCTGACAACCCTTGGTTTTTAGTACTCACCGAGGAGTTTATTTTGTTATCTACAACAATAGTGCCTCTCAAATGTAAGCGAAATGCGGGTATTGTCGAAATTACTCAGGCATTATTACTCTGTATCCCACTCGGATGCATGTAACCTAGCACAATTTCTGTTAACTGGGAAATGTGTGATAATTGCTTCCTTGAATTCTGGGAATAAATTCTCAGTCTTATTCAAATAGAAGCTGTGGGCGAGACGTCATAAATATGGACTTCTAGAAATTTCCACTGGCTTAACTGCTTTAAAATCTTATGAAGTGAACTAATATGTCCGTGGACTTCACAGGTTCGGTTTCATTTGAGGGATAACACGGCGCGCTATTTCACGGTGAGACAGTTTTCATTGAACATATTCTAGTCCAATAAACAGAACTCAATAAAATGAGTTTCTTTTTGTTGAGACTGACTTATTTGTGGGCTGCCTAAAGACTGCCATTTTGCGTGTACAGTAATCAGATGGTCAGAGCGACTTAGGATAGGACCGGAATATTTCCGAGGTTTATCCTGGTGCAGCTAATTTCATTGTCCGAATCGGATATCTTTGTTTTTGCACACAGCGTATTGTTGTGACACCGATTGTTACGTGAACAATAAGAAAAAGGGTACTCTTATTCAAAAGAAGACTAGAAAATACGTTCTCCACGGACTTGTACAATGTCGTCTCTGTTCTCTCTATTAAAATAGACGATTTAGCCTGTTTTCAGTAAATCTTTAGCGTAGTGAAAACATAATGGATGTTCAACGGACCACTAAGTTCAAAGCAATCCGGATTATTTTCCCTCCAAAGATAAATCTGTTAGGCTCTTCATATCAAACCACCGGCTTGATAAGATATAGCGGCATTAGTTTACGCGATGGCAATATACACCATAATTTGCTAGGTACAGAATCTTTTGTGGTCACTGGTATGTTGGTTCGCGTTGTTCCCAGTGGTTCATTTTAGCCTTTTAGACACAGGTATAACTAACAGTAGTTATTCCATGTTCTATGAATCGTACTACTTTCACCTACAAAGTAGTTTTGACTAATTTACTGGTAAACCTCGCTGAAACGGTACTCTGTTAATAACAATGCACCTAACACATACATGTCGAATGAGTTGGCATTTTTCTCACGATGTCCAGTTGTGACACTGTGTTCAATATTAATGACGAGGAGAAGTATGTTTTATATTGACGGAATCTCCCCTGTTAAAAGCTGTCACGAAAAAGTGCTTCCTCTGCAAACTTATAATGTTATTGTAGCAACTGCCTCGATTACATGGGCTATCTATCCAGCAGTCCCACTGGCTTTGGCGCATCATGTGGACTGTACACGGTTAAGGGCAGGAGAACAAATTCCAGTTGAATAACGGTATTTATCGAATTTCCGTGGTTCTATATAATAAAATACATATAAATATCTAAAGGAGAAAGACATACAGCCAGGTAAGCAACTAAGAACAACAGTACAGAAAGTTATCCGCTAAATGAGGACTGTACAGTCATAAACCGTTTTGCTCTGCATACGGTCTAACGAAACTGTAGCGCAGCGTGGTCGCGTTACACAAAGTAAATCAAGAAGCTTTCTAACTTACATGGAACGATAACTTCTATCACAGAATAAGTTAGTAATCCATAGTTAGAATATACAAAGGAGTTACCAAAGTCAAAATATAAATAGTAGCAGTAGGGAAAGAGCAGAAAAGACATCGGTTAACGTGAATTATTAAACTTGTCAATCGGTTTTTTGTACCGCGGATGTTTTCTGTGGTAGTGGCACCGGGTCTGCGGTCAGGGGACAGAGCCTCCGAAAAACAGTTTTTACGTCTGTGTGAAAAGGTCAGCAAATTTTCTCATAGTGAAAATGTGCAGTCCTAGGACACCAGAGTCAGGAATATAAACGTAGCATGTTCATGCAATGTACATCATAAAAAGCGAACGTGAGCTGTATCAGTGCATTAGAAACGAAGAAATTAGTTCATAAATGCTCAACAATACACGTGCACCCTACTCATGAGTAGGACAAATGAGAATGTCATCAAGAAACAAATAACAAAAAATTAATTTAAATTTGTCACTTTCCTACTTACTGAATTAGTGGAGTTTTGTGGGCTTTAGTGCACCTTTCTCCTACATCGCGAAAAAGGGGTGCTTAGCGGGTTACATTCACAAGATTCTGAGGCGAAAGTTATGATTTGAGAACAAACCAGAATGCTTTTTCCTATTCTCCCACCATAAACCTCAAAATCCAAAGTGAGTCACGAACAAAAGTGGAATGTGCTTGCACGATTTTCGCTTGTTTGCAAAGCAAACCTATGACTGATTCTTCAACAGAAGTGGCTGTTTCTGGTTGCTTAAGTTTCCATCAATGATGAAAGCCGTCTGTGGTGTGTTTGACCTTCAGTTTCTTTAAGTTAATCGTATTTAACAATTAAATACCATTTGTTTGCCACCCATGAGGAACTTAATCATCGCGAGCAGAGCTAACGTGATCAACCTTAATTACGACTTTAATCCAACTCAATGGTGTACCGGTGATGGTGTAGTGGGTATCAACTTG
Organism: Fasciola hepatica; assembly: GCA_948099385.1. NCBI lineage: Eukaryota > Metazoa > Platyhelminthes > Trematoda > Plagiorchiida > Fasciolidae > Fasciola > Fasciola hepatica. The sequence continues at coordinate 2,492,340 of CANUEZ040000151.1, forward strand.
GACTTTGTGCTCTTACCAGGTCATTCCGCCAATTGGTAGCCCTTCACTGGCCATGAACTCCTTCCAGTACGGTTCCACTTTGTCGAGCGGAAATAGAAAGAATATTTATATTTAGTAAGTACTCACTTAGTTCTTGAAAGAAGAATTTGTCCGAATAATCTCAAAGTCGACAACTTACCAACGATTTAAACTACACTGTTATTAAACAATCAAATTTTACCATAACATTCCACATAGGGCATCGATTTTGCGATACACACCGTACCAATCTCGGTTCTGACACATTATTCCCCTCCGAGCACTACTGGGAAAACATGTTGGCGGACATGCACGTTCTCGGTGACTCATAATTACTGCCTATTCAACACAATATGTATGACAAAACACATAAAGGATACACGCAGTCTAAGAAGAGAGTGTTAGAGATCTGTGTTCACACCTACTGTGACACAGGTTTATCTGGTGACCGGATCTGAACAGATTACCACATACTCAGTGTGCAAGCCATCGGACGGCCACCGGTGGCTAAGCATGTAAAAATCCTGTGCTATAACTGTTGTGAACATGGATCCCTCACACTCCCTTCTTTGACTAAGTGTACCTTTTAAGTGTCTTGTCATGTACAGTTTTGTTGTACTGGCATGATTAAGAATCATTGAAAACGGGCTTTTTCGCCCAAATGTGTCTTCCAGATGTGATCTGTGGAATTTTTCAGACGAACATTTATCTATTTATAATTTTGGCAACAAAAACAAATTGCGGGGGAAAAAAATTATCATTTCATTTTCTACTATACTTTCAATTCACCGGATCGATTCGTGGTAAGTACACTCTCAGCACAAACTTCTATAAAGATCATGCAGAGATTTATTTATGGACAAAATCAATTCACAATACGGGTACCGAATAGCAAGGCAAAATGCGGATCAGCGAGGCACTTTGATTGGGAAATAAATCTGTTTCGACGGCCAACAACAAACAGTGCGACAACAAGTAACCTCGGTCAAAATGGCAGCTTACCGAAGATTGAACAATTCAGTTGAACGATCTTTGCAAAGGACCACTTTGCTTGCAGCCGACGTTTTATTTGGTAAACTATTAACTATGGGAGCACGAGTTCTGAGGTGAAGAATTTGTTTTCAACAACCTATTCTGTGGCATGCACAGATCTTGCGGTAAATGGGTGCTTTGGAATGAGTCAAAGAGAAGAAGCTGATAGTGGGCAATGGGTTTATGATGACATGCTGAACTACATCACAAGGTTTTGGAAGTCACATTATCCGTATTTGGGTCATTACGTCATGGCTCTGATCTGTCTGAGGTCGGGGTATTGGTATGAATTTTTCTATGAGTACAGTACAGCTGCAAAAATGTGGTTGCTTGAGCAGGCAAACTGGCATGTACGTAGGGTTTAGGGAGCACTTGATATACCATTCAGAAAGCCGACTCATGTTTCCGTTATGGCCTGTACTCGCCAAATTCTCAAACTATCTGTTCATTTTGCACATGGTGTTCCCATGCCGCAATGGGCATTCTATGGAAACCAGATGCCATTCTTTTCAACTTACTGCAGGTAATTGGTTTTTGAGATCTGATCCACTTTCTTCTCTTGAAGATTTATCGTACTCATTTACCCATCCTTCCGTCTATCTCAGGTGTATATTTTCGTTGTCTTGTTACAATTCTGATAAGCTTTCTCACAACGTGATTATGAGTAGGAAGTTTGCCATATTATGCAGTGTGTAAATTAAATAAATCATTGAAAGTCATCCAGAATAGTCTGGTGGTCAACGTGTTCGATTCTGAATTGTTCACCCCGGATTCAAATCCCATTCGAGGGTCGGATGATGAGGATGAGACGGTTTTACGGAGCTTCAGTGGTCTTTCAAGGGTTGGAACAACCATACTGCGCAATGAATCGTGTTACGTTCTTCACAATGGTTGAAAAGCGACACTGAAAAAATCGAAATGGTCGAGCGGAAGTTGACCCACAGTAGAATATAAGTAGCGGAGAAAAGATCTGAATCGTGAAAAGCTCAGTCTCTTGTCCGATATGTTAGACTTATGGCGTCAAACGGTGTCTACTGAAGAATCGATGACGTCTAACCTGATTTTCCCCCTTTTTCCACGGGATCATCTCTAGACATTTCACCTAACTTTGTGTCACGATTTTGTCTGGTTTCCACCGCTGGTGGTAAATTAAGCGGGTCATTAATCGATTATTTCCTGGCTTTCTTTATCTAGGATCCGATATATGAGCGTCAGTTGAGTCACTCGCCCTTAAAAAGCTTTCCATCGGCTCCCCTGAGTTTACCATCATCTCTCTTCGGGCGAATTATACTCCATCGCACACATCCGTCATTCATCTCCACTTTTGCCGATTTGATTCTCATTCTCTCTATTTTTATTGTCAAATGGTAAAAGTTATCTGAGTATTTTCTTTTGTTTTCCATGGTTTCGTATATTTCGATTTTCTGTTTCAGTTTTTGCGTCGGTCTCCATTCCCTTCAGGTCCAGTGATTTCCCCCGAGGATGCCAAAGTTCTGAGAGTCCACAATGCCCGATCACCGTAATTGACACCAATCGTGCTTGTTGGATTTTTCTTCTCACTTCTGGCGAGTAACCGTGCATCCAGCTGAATACTGGGTTTATGCTTAGTTTGTTATAGTTTACAACGAAAACCGCCCTCGGGATACGACATTTTTTCGAGAATACCGGTATTTTTGAAATTCCAATGAAAAAATATCCTATCTCGATGGGATCCCATTTAATGAATAAAACACCGAACAAAGGTTGAAAACAAAACTCTGTGTTATTTAATTTTGCTTACTTCAATCTTGTAGTGTGTTTTACAAATAGTTGAAGTGGCCTGGTCTTGGCTAACGTGATATATTGACTTGAAGCTGAGAAAACCTAATTTTGGAAATCTTCAAACATGAGGAACTTTTAAATTTACGGAGAAAGGATTCAAAAGAAATGGTTAAGACCAACAATGACTAGAAGCATATCCCCCGGGGAGCAGTTTATTCTTTTGATATTTTGATCATATATGAGCCTAAAAAAATGAAGTAGGACCAACGAAAGCTCTTTGAAGGATATTATATCAGCTCGCTGTTCAGTGACCGTTTTGCTGTTGACGGTGAGCTGTTGCGGAAATCACCGCTGGCTCGCGTGGGGTGCGTGATCTTGATCTCAAGGTCATCTGATCTCTTTCCGTTTTAGTATGCAAGGGTCAGTGATATTCGAGGTGGGCCGGGGTCCGTACGTGTTCAATCTTTGACCAAAAGCACTCAAGGTATCATGATCTTAGAGTTCAGTAACTGTTCTCAAACTTTCTTTGGTCAAACATCAGTATGGTGCACGACCTCCTGACCAGTACACTGCTCCCCAAAAAGAAGGGACACTGACCATAGTGTTACGTATTACATTGTAGCATATCAAGAAATATTGGTTTTGTGAGACCAGATCGGGCAGCCCCTTTTTCATGCTGCCACTACTAGACTGCACAAAAACCCGAAACTGCCTAAGTAACAGGTCCTCCGGTTTTACTCGGTCCCAATTATATTGACGCCAGTTATTTAGTTTGCGAGGGCTAGTAATTATCAACGGGACAGTGTTCTTTTGTTCGGGCTCAGAAGGTAGTCCACCGTATTGGTGTTTGACCAATGTGTGCAGACCCAATAACACTCTTGCTGAGCTCTGTGCTCTTGATGTTTTTTGTTTTTTTGATTTCAGGTCGAACGCGTGAAGTCTCTAACAGAAGATAACTGTTCCAGCCGATTGAACAGCTAAATGACCCGTTTGTTTTCACGATGACGGAGAAACTTCAACTCAGACCATACAATGTCATTGATGTAGTAAATAAGAGAAATGAAGTTCGAAGAAGGTAGCAAGCTTTTTCAACAGCTTACAATCGCCGAAATCTCCATCAACCCAAAGCTCAGTAAGTGTCTCATCGGGAACTCACACTTCAAGTAGTCGAACACCAATATGTCTGGCTACAGCCTTACCACTGTAGCAACCTTCTAAGTTGAACATCTCCTGAGAGAAAGTGCAACGACCACATGAATACGAATGAGGATAAGGATTACCTCTTCCACACTGACAATGTCACTTTGACCAGTGGTGAAACTTTTGCGACCTAAAAGCCAGACACAGCTATCAAAAGCCGTTGAAATCCACTAACCTGAACTAAAACCAACATCATCATTTATTTCTGCGAAACAGGTTGCCAAGACGCTATATTCAATTGAATAAATTTGTTCTCGAATTGTTTATATGAGAAGTTATGTCTGAAGAAGATGCGTTGGGAAAGAGGTGCTCCAAAGCGCTATTCGTCGAAAAGAGTTAATTCAAGCAGAAAATGAGGTTTTTTATTTTGACCGATTGATTTCACATTTTTTTATTCTGTGATTCCCTCGGAAAATCAACCACAAATGTTACTTGGAGTGTGCTACCTATCTGTGTCGACCACCCATTCTGTTTGCTGTGCGACTTACGGGATAAATTATATCAATTTCGGTTGACCACTTTGTATCAGTTTTGACACATGGATTTCATTGTGAAAGTCGGCAAAGCAATGTGAACAGCCTAAGTGGTAGTGCGAATGCTTATCGGGATAAATTTCGTATTGTCATCCTTACATACTGAATCGGTGTCATCATTTTGTGCCAGTTAGCAGTGGTAACAAAACGAGTGACAGAATTAGAAGGTTTTGACTAATTGGCAAATTTAAAGACAACCATTGATTAATTCACTTAGAACTAGAAAATTCGAAGTTCAAGGTAAAATGAATCGAATACTCCACACTGTAAATGAAATTATTTACGTGAATGAATGCATAAGGGTAATTAAAGTGACTTCGTCTTCTACGATTTGAAACTCAATTTACTAATGAATGGTATAATTCATTAGGCTTGTCAAATGATAAAGTTAAAGTCCCTTTTCGTCCCAAAGGAACAGTTAGTATAATATGTTGGAGTAAGTGAAACGTATTTACCTGATGGTGAGTACCTTTCATCTTTTATTAATTTTTGTACTTCACACGAAATCCTATTTTGAATTCTAAATCTGAGCAGGCGCTAAAGCGAAAAAAATAACCAGTCACTAAATGTACTTGGAAATGGCCTAAATGATCGGGGTATGAACTTCATCATCAATGAAACATTGAAAATATTATTGAAATTTACTTGTAGATGCTGAGCAATCTATGGGAGTCACAAAGGACGGCTTTTACGTTACCGGGTGGTTGAATATATTCCTAAATGGGTTCATTGTTTCGTGATACTGTTAGAGTCAGAGCAAGCTCGTGATGACTAGGTTGAAAATCAAAATGTCTCGCCGTCTACTTTCGCCCCTCATCTCGTGATGAAGAGATATCAACTTGGGAGAAACACCGCATTTCACTTCATATGCACCAAAGAGTAAGTCAAACCGTCGAGGTTTGTGGAAGTTATTGGAATACATTCATGAAAACATGCGGTCTGTCAACGGAAAAATTGTTCATTGAGCGATATTTCCTGCGGTTAGCTATTTATGCTCCTCCCATTTTTTACGGTGAATACTAAAAACAAGCACTTTACATAAACATAATTAAACACTATCGTTGAGCTGTGCGAAACACGATAGAATATATCCAAACCCACTGGGACAACTGCAGTGAAGCGTGGCAGAATCAAATTCTTCATTCGGATTAGCACATCGAGAGGACGCGAACAGATGTGATTGTCATCATCAATACAATAGTCATAGAAAATAACCATAATCATACGAATCACCATCTTGTACACCACCATCCAAATAAACGTAAAAACCATTACCATTATGATAATTATTATTATGAATATCACCATTGTCATTATAACTATCATCAACATCCCAATCATCATCGAACTCATCGTCATCGTTAACATCATCTTCATTATCATCATCATCATCATCATCATCATCATCATCATCATCATCATCATCATCATCATCATCATCAACATCATCATCATAATCATCATCATCATCATTATCATCATCATCATCATCATCATCGTCATCATCACGATTAACACCATCACCACCATTGTATCCACATTCATCATCACTATCATCATGATCATGATCATGATCATGATCATGATCATCACCATCATCAGCAACATTATAGTTATCAATATCATCAACATCATCACCATCATCATCATCATCACCAACATCGTCAACATCATCATCATCATCACCAGAAAATACATCGTCATACCCATCATAACAATCAACTACCGAATAACGTCCCTCATCATCAACATAGACAACACCACCTCCACCATCATCATGGTCATCAACAGCAGCAGCAGCATCATTATCAAAATAATAAACATCATTGTCATCATCAACATCATCATCATCGTCATCGACATCATCCGCATCACCAAGATCATATTCACCATCATCGTCATAGTCACCACCATTATCATCATCATCATCACCATTAACATCAACAAAATCATCAGCATCAGCAGCCCAATAAGCGTCCTTATCATCATCATCGTAATCAACATATTCGTCCTGATCATATCCAGCATGGTCATCATCATCAGTACCAACATCACATTCATCATCATCATCATCCTCATCATCATCATCATCATCATCATCATCATCATCATCATCATCATCACCATCACCATCATTATCATCATCATCGTCATAACATTCATCATCACATTCGTCATCACCACCAAAATCAATTTCAGGCCCACCATTATCAACAACATCATCACCAACATCATCAAGATCATCATCACCACCATCATCATCATCATAATGATCATTGTCATCATCATCATCATCATCATCATCATCAAAACCAACATCAACATTATCACCTTCGTGATCACCATCATAACCAACACCCCCACCATCAACATCATCATCATTATCAGCATGACCATCATCATCATAATCATCTTCATCTTGTCCATCATCACAATAACCATTATCATCAAAATCATTTTCAGCCGAATGATCATCATCATGATCCTCATCATCAACAACATCAACATCAGCTACATCATCATCCTCCTCCTACTCCTCATCTTCATCATCATCATCACATTTATCAGCAACACAATCACCATCTACATCGTCATCATCATCATCTTCATCATCATCACTGTCATGTTAAAAATCATCATCATCAACATCATCATCCCCATCAACACCATCATCATCATCATCATGATCATCGCCATGGTTATTATCCCCAGCACCATGATTGTATCCATCATCATCGTCCTCATCACCACAAATATCATCATCGTCAATACAGTTATCATCAACAAATTCATTATCATCATCATCATCATCGCCATCACATTCATCATAATATTGAACATCACCATGATAATCATCATCAGCCGAACTATCGTCATCATCATCAACATCATCATCTTATTCATCATCATCGTCGTGATCATATCCAGCTTGATCATCAATATCACCATGAACATCATCATAATCATCTTCATCATCATTACCATCACCATCACCACCATCGTCGTCATAATCATCGTCATCTGATTCATCATCACATTAAGCATGACCATCAAAATTATCATCATTCGATTCATCACAATCTCCATCATCACTATCACCATCAACAACATAATCATCATGATCATATCCAACATCCTTAGTAGAGATTGTCCTTGCTCGATCTGCATAGACACAGACAAGAAACTCGATGTGTCCCAACTCAGTAAGTGAATAGGTGTAACGGCCAGACTGGAGGCCGCCATCTGGTTGTTCGTTCAATATAAGTGTTGTTGCCTGTTGATACACTTACTGGGTCTCGGCTCATGGAGATTTTCCTTCTCTTGTAGTTTCGCAGATCACATTGTGCTACCCTCGTCGGAAGAGCATTGCCCTTGTGTGTTACATAAGCGTACGTCAACACTTACACCGATAAAGGTGGACATAGTGGTCTTTTGATGTGCGTGCTACAAAGGTGCTGGATCTTTAAGTATTGACTCCCACATTGAAATGCTGTACTCTCCAACAGTTATACTCTTCCCGGAACGAATAATTGGAAACCATGCAAACCGGATTAGACCTTTTAGGCTGGATTCATACATTCCACTTTCGATTTCACTTGTATTGTACCATTGTTTTCAAATACACAAGTCTAATGCCAAAGAAGATTGCTTAGGGTTCTTTCCTATTTCATCTTAGCGGTAGTTGCTTTTTTGTTCATGATTGCAAAATCTGTAAGAAATCGTCATCTGCCACAACTTGGAGTAGTTTGTCGACCAGTTAGGACCAACATGTTGAGAGAAACCAGATGGGTTTTCAGTTTCCTTTACGTTAAAAAGGGCAACAGCACGTTGGAGCCTTCAGTGCGCGTTCAGACAGACTGAATACCAGGGAGTTGGTGGAACTCGCTGAAGTGTGACATAGTCAAAACCTCAACCCCCTGATGTGGATAAATTAATGGAATTGTGATGATAAAGTATGAGCTCAAATAAGTAATGGAAATAGATAGTACTTACCAACTGGACTACTGCCAAATCTAGTTAGTCATACATTCCCTCTGTGATTCACTTTCATAGATTCTTAGGATGCCACTTAGGATCCGCATGCCAGTGGACAGATATTCCATCCGGGGGTCATGAAATGATCTGTCGTGCATAATAAAAATGAAATGGTGCTCACACAAAAGGCAAATGATCTTCCGCTGATATAACACAATTCCATTGAAAACGGAACGGCTATTCCATGATAGAATACAATAGCTCTCCTGTGTTACTATCTTTTAGGAAAGTGAGAATAATTTCTGTGACTTTCAATACATTCACGTGGGGTTATCTCCTTTCGTACTAGCGGAAAGAAATGTAATTTTATATGTCCTGCAATAGGGCATAATTTTGACTAATAGGCTAAAATGCTCTCTTTTATTCCTCGTCATTCGTGATTCATTCAGGGCAGATGATAAAACTGTCATTCTTCAAAAGTGTGATAGTTCACTTATTTTTGTGGTCATATAGATAATCTCGCATGAGTTGACTTCTACTTCTGAACTTTTGGGTGCACTTTGTTGAGCTAGAGTAGACGAGCATGTCTCGCTGTCATCTGCCAGCAATGACATGTGGAACAATAAGAGCTTTTTAATGGGCAAATCCGATAACTACCAATAACTTGCACACTGCTGCTTTATAAAGACAGTCTACTTTCCGTTACCGGCGTACCTCAATAAAACCAGATGAAAAACTGCCTTTGTATTCGTAGAAGTACAGAAAGTGTCAGCAATGAAACTACAGTTGTCTTCCAAACATTTTCGTTCATAAAGATTTGTGACAATTATGAGAGATGTGAACCACTATCATGTGCATTCAACTCTTTGATTTTGCAGAATGCAACTGTAAACGAGTCTCTCTGACCGTAATACTTTCTGTTCTGTGTACGCCGCATTGTTACCACCTCATCGTCGAGTGTTTTTCTTTTCACCGCCAAACATACTTCATTTATGAAAATTGAGGTAACAATGTTGCTATGAAAGTAGTGGAGATGCAAACGCCAGTAAAACTAACTACTTTATGCCGGCTTGACTCTTCTAGTTGGCAATCATCAACAGTGCTTGACAGTGCGGTGGATTAATCTCTTCGTTCGTGCTAGCGACATATGAAGAAACACTGGGTCCATTGACTGGATCAGGCACGGATTTTCTGTAGAGGGGGGGGGGTATCAGCAGGGAATAGAAATGCACAGGAGCAAAATGTGAATAGCTGATCAGTTTGACACCCCCCCCCCTCCACCTTTTTGTGTTCACTCATGAGGACTCAATACCTACTGAATATTGATACTCGTAAACAAATAATTATATGCGAAATCAGGTTGTCAGTGAACCGAGACGGATTGAACCAGTCATGCCAGCAGTGATTCACGGGATAGCACTGATTGGATTGATTCAGCCGCAATAAAAAGTGCAAAATGATGCATATTCTATTGTTCAAAAACATTCTATGAATACTGCATTGTACGCAGAAAACTGTAAAAATATTTATTCAAAAGGCTGATTTACAAGTCAGAGTTCCGTAAACATTGAAATGTCATTTTAGTTAATTTGTTTTCACGACAAATAAAATTGCACTTTAACAGCCATTCTGATTTTTATAAGGTTGTCATGGTTGCCGTCAAAACAGTGTTGGGTACACATTGGAGGCATAAATAACCACTAGTCAATGAATGAATGCTAGAGGAAAAAGTAAATGAAAATGCCATTCATTTTATTATTATCAACTATGGTTCCAACTCCGGTTTGGGCTATAGATTTAGATCAGAACGTCTGATAACGTACAAGACTTGTTGGCACAAAAATGCCTGTCACAACAATTTCTAGACTGTAATTTATTGGCAGTGCTTATCAGTATGATGGAGAATAGAACTCATGTCAGCTAGCTGCCTGATATTCCCACAATGCTTGGCTGACTGTTGACTGCACGCCCAGAATACGTGTTCACCTGGGCCGAGCTTTTAACGTTTATTCCTAGCCATAGTCCCAATTTCTTTCTGAAAAAAGACAAAATATATTTAAAGGTATCCGGCTATGCCTCTAAACCAACAGCTTTATGCTTCACAAAGAGAAATTCTATATCTGAAAAGATTGTCAAGCATAGTTAGACGTATTACTCAGAATATCAATTCTCATTCATTGCTTTATTCTGTGGGCAAACTCGAAGGGGTTGCCATGGTTAAACGGCAATCGGATACTGTGAGAATCCACGCCAAATTCAGTGATGATCGGTAAGCGGCTGACTGCTCAGTTTAAAGGGTTCAAGAGGAAATGTGATTCAGGAATCTAACATTTCCACCTTAGAGCAGCAACTATGCGTTGAACAAGTAAAAATCTTTGGTCTACAGAAAACGAGAAACAATTGTAAAGTCAACGAATTGGAATTATCACTTACAGATTACCAATCCATTTCTCGTTTTACTTTCAGTTATAAATAAGCGAAGTTAAAAAAAGAATGAATTCATTGAAATCCGAAACTCCTACGAAAGAAATCAAAAGGCGGTTGATGCCCCAGTTTAAAAGAGACTTTCGTATCAACTTTGCTAACTGCTGACTTTGTTGGTTTCTTTTCTCAGATTGATTGGTTTTTTCAGAAAAAAGGTCGAAATTCCATTCTGTCACAGTGATAGGCAAAGCCCTTCAGAGAGAACTTCAAAACCCGGCACGACGTATAATGTTGACAAACGAACAATTCTTTTTGCACATTTAGTTCCTAAGAAACAGAACATGCATTCTTGCTTTTAGGTAGTACTTTTCACGCCCGACTGATGAGCACTGGTGGTCAAACGGTTCTCACGGCAAGCTTCCGACCCGTCTAGCATGGGTTCGAGTCCTTGCACTCCCAAAGGTCGTCTCTCCAACTGTCAGCTTTTCAAAGGCCGCGACCCCCTTCAGTGGAATATTGCATTGCCATTATACACAAAAAAGGAGGTGAATGGAAAAGTTGATGATACCGGAAAGATATTTTTCCTACTGTCTGGAACATTTGAAACAATTCTTTCCAGAAAAAGTAATCTAGTAACACAGAGTAGTTTGTCAGCTTTTGTAAAAAATGGAACATCAGAAACTTATGTAGTTTTTCTTCGGTGAAACAAGCTTTTTGCCTGCTAATAAGTGAGTCAAACTGGCAAGAAATATTGGGCAAAGAGTGGCTAGTCAGTAAACCAAAGCACTGTGGCGTTGATTTTGTTCTCCTGTCATATAGTCCCAAAGCATTGCCCATTTACTGACATGGCAGTCGTGGCACAATGAAAACTGTTTGCCGGATCCCACCTCTTCACTTCTTTAAAACCTGCAAAAATGTATCAGGAATATTATAGTTATGCTACCGGTGGTTATGATATTGGTTACGATACGCGAAGCAGTTTCACTGCAAATGTCATGTACGTGCTTAGAATATGTACCATTACAAGCGGGATCATTCAAGCATCGAAGTGTTGTATTCAAAGTATATTTATGAAATAAAATTAGTCTGATTCTTTTACATTTTTGTTCTATGATGGAAAAACTGTCGTAGATCTTTTATAACACTGTGTCCACTTTCTATCAAATCATGAAATCCGCCATTTCATTGATTAGCTAATGATGACTTCTTGTTCGAGTGTGCATCAATTCAAAATACAGTTGGAAATGTGTTTAGCCGTTTGATCTCAAAACGGTGTTTTAAGTCGAATAAAATGAAAGAGAAGTTAATAAGTGAGGAGCTGTGAAAGGCCAAATAAACAAAATTTGCCGAGCAAGCAGAAAGGGATAAATTATTTGCTCATCAACATGCGACGCATGAAGCGAACGATTTTCTTAAACCACGACTTTTTTTGTTGATCCAAGATGAAATGAAAACTCAACAAGCCCACGGAGAAAACATGCAAATGAAGAACGGGGAGGTGTCGAGGGGACAGTAGATGCCCAACTAAGTGATCCATCGAAAAAACGAGGCAACTTGCAGTGCCCTTTCTTCTTCTTCTTCATGATATTGTTACTTAACAGTGTTTTCGCATTGTACTTGATCTCCAAGGATCAGATAAGGTTTGGTCAGTCGGTAATCGGAATCCTCCTAATCCTAGTCGGTTCACACCTACCGTGACTGTCGTGATTGTAATTGGTAGCGGTAGAACACGTAGTTGTTGGAATTTATTTATTTGTAAGAATTTAAATGCAACTGGGCCGCAGTAAGCATCAAAGAAAGCATGTAAGTCAGTGAGCAAGCAAGTAAAAGAGCAGAGCTACATGTGCCAATTGATACACGTCATGTTCAATCAGTCAGTACTGCCCGAGCTGGAGAGTGACAAAAAATCAATACCCAGCAAGTCTACGTCAAATCACGAGAGACTTGTTGATTGGCTGTAGGCGTGGTATAGATGACTTTATTCAAACACTGCAGTGGCGAACACAGAACTTATCACTCTCGATGAATAGTTCCGTCGCTTGGTGGGATATATGACTCGCTGACAACTGCTTATCTTGTAGTATAGGTTAAATGCTGAATCCATAGTCACATCAGAGAAAATTGTAGGATTTGACAGTACGGTGAGGCTCTATTGTTCTATCCACTTTTCTTCTCAGAATTTAAGCTCTCAGGTATGCACACAGAAAGATATATGAAATGATTCTGATGCAACATGACTACCAGAGTGCCGAATTAGAAACGGATTACTGCGTTATATGCTGACGAGGGGCCGACTCCCCGGATACTCCTATAAACATATCCGAGTGTTAGTACTCCGTATAGGGTTCATGATACCCAATAATTTGATGCCCAGTTAAAATGGATTTCCTTTTTTTTCAAAATATTTAATTTTTTTCAGGTGTTCATAACTGGGGATCCTAGATCCCGTAGATTTTGGATGTCGCGCTTACAATTTTATCGATACCCTACCTCTTGCCTCTTTTCAAGAAAATCGATCGCTCATGCACTGTATGTATACCAACCTTGTTTATTATCGACTGCTTCCTTCCTAGATGTTCGACAAATTTGCCCCGCATTGAATATTATGCATTTGTACTCATCGTAGTTAGTCCTTGCCTGGAGGCAGTTTCCTACTTGCAGTACGGCCGGTCTTCCTGTTGTCCCTATGTGCTCGCGTCCCACGAAAAAAATGGATCGAATCCCATCTATGATTCATAAAATGTGTGATATTTGATGAAAAATATGTTTTCTATGAGACAGTGCCTTCAAAAACCTTTATTTTCCATCCAAGCTACGATCACGTAATGGTCTCCAGTCAAATTATGGATGGAATCAAACCAATAGGGATAGTGCCTGTTCTCCTAAAGCCCGAGGCCACTAGAGGAGCAAATGGTTTTGATTAGACCGTTGATGTCAGGTGAGACCTATCATGGATTAAGGAAATTGTCTGACCAAATAAAATTGCTTCAGATATGGTAGATTTTAGAAAGATCACAAAATTGATTTTTAGCAATAACAGCACACGACTTTGGCACCCAGAACTGCAACTTTAGCCACGTTTGGTGCTGTGAGAATTATGATAGCTTCAGGCTGTCAGATGCAGTATCGTGCAGAGGAAAATAGGCGTCCTGGAAGAAAGTTTTTCAAAACGTTTCTCATTTTCATAGGTTGATTATGATTTTAAGTACACTGGCCTTATCATCTCATTGTATTTCAAAATGATCAATATTACATGGATAGAAAATATTTATCAATGTGTCATTTGATTTCAAAATATGGAAATTATAGTCCGTTCATTCGCAAAAATCTGCGTGCCTCTCTAACGGCTCTGCACTGCCAGTGATCGATACTCACCAGTTTCGTCTTTTGACGAAAGCAAATTATCTGTGTCAACGAACCTAGTAGTACAAGTTTGACTAACATTATGCAACTTGGGGTAGAGAAAGCCCAATAGGAAGAACCGTGTCGATCGCAGTTTTATATTATTACCCAACTGGCAACTTCACAAATGTCTCTTGTTCAACATTTCCGATGAAATTTTCAGTATTTTTTAAATTGAGTTCTGATACATCTAAAAAATCGCTTTCCGTTTTCTTATTCCCAACGTCTCCCCTATCTGTTGTCAAGAGGTGAGTCGCATAGAAAACTCTCACAAAATCATACTTTTTCTGAGTGTGCATCAAGGAGAGGCAGTTTCAAAGCTTAAACCCCTTAAGATGAAGGATTTTGTCTTAATTTTGGCAAGTAAACTGTCATTAGTCAAGAGGTATATTTCCAAACTCAAGCAGAATAAATTGTTTCTTATTGGAAGAGGTATGTCACACTAGCATGTCACACTCAGACGCCGTCTAAAATCCCAATGAAGTTTTCAGTAACAAGCTGGTCGGCTGAACTGATGACTGACTTCCTCAGTCACTCTTCGGTGTTCCCGTGTTTGTTATTTGTAACCATAACACCAATTTGTCGTTAAATTATTAGGACAACTTTCATTCTTGGTGAATATGGCTTTTTGAAGTTTCCAATAACTGTTTCATGATATACTGTCACAGTTTGAGGACGGAAACAAATAGAAATCAGTTTGCTTGGCATTCTTGTGGAAAATTTCTTTGGCGTAATAATAAGTTCGAAATTTACTCGGTTAAAATGTATCAGACTTTTCAGTTAAATAGAATAACAATCATTCAGCTATATGTATGAACTCACTGCAACAGGTAAAATTCACTTTGTTGTTCTAAATAATCTCACCGAAATGCATTTTTATTCAATTTTTATGAGCTTAAAAAGTACATCCTAAATGGCAGGTCATGTTGGAACTACAGCATGATCTTATTCGAAGAGCATCTATATTTAGTGTAATAATTTAATCACTCAATGTCTCCATGTGCGAGTGTTGGAAATATTTACCTGTTGGGTAAAAAAGATGCACCGATCAATGAGTTTGTTTTCGTTGCTTTTAAAATCGCCATAAATGCCGAAGTTTAGATGAAAGTAGGGACATGAAAAGCCGATAAACATTGGGATGATAATTGGTGATGACATGCTGACACCGTTAAGATTTCATCAGTGTCTTAACAATTCTAATGCACTGAAAATAGTTCTTTTGGTTTTGTGTGGTTCACGATTGCATCCTTTGGCCTGGCATTGGTGACAAGGGTATAATTAGAGAACTTACACTCGGTTTAAGCGTAGATCATAATTATTCAATGGTGGCCATCATCCGACTTCAAAATGAAAATGCGGATTTATTCATTACAAGGGGTGGATTTTCAGCATTGAGCCTTTCCATACGTTATTTGTTGGGTACGGTAGCTGTTGCTCGAATAAGTACTTACAAGCCCAGGAACTTTTTATTGTGACTTCCCTTGAGGTTCAGATAGGGTAAATGCGTAGTATCACTGATTATACTATTTGGCTTTATCAAACGAGTAAAGAGTGTGGTTTTCTCGAACTTAGGGTCCTCTGATTTAGCCTATTGGATGGTGTTTCCTTTGGATTTTTTACCTGCCTAGGTAACTGACCATGCCGGTTTAGCTGAATTGGTCCTAAGTTGCACATATTAAACGGAGTGAGCAGTAAGTAATCTGATTAACAGAGATGTATTGCAGTGTCTTTTTTTAAATAAGTCCACCTGGTGTAACGGACTCCTAGCAGTCTTTGAGATACCCGTAACACAATCCAAAAAAGCCAAGCGTCCAATTGTGGTTTTCAATACAGTTCTTTATAAAAGGATCATAAATATGACACAAAAACTGTACAAACCTCAACGGTAACACCTCCGTGAATCAGAATCAGCCAAATGCGAGCAAATTCAGGATCGCTTGAGGTTCAAGCGGTCGAGTCAAAGAAATGTCTATGGGGACTGTGGGTCAAGGGCCATAGAACGAATCAACGCACGCACCAGTCAGCGGTCACTTAAGGTCAGTGTCCGGTGTGTGGCTCAGTGAATGAGCAAAAGTGGCGCAAAAAGTTATTGGAAAACACAAATTTGGAGTGAGGGTAGGGGTGTCAGATCGATCCTGAATTAGAGCCTCGAGTTTGGTTGTTCTGTCGATTAAAACCTGGTAATCCGATTGCTTGCGTGCACTGCTCTTCTTTCCCATGCTTGATCTATATGAGAGTGACCATCATATTTTGACAATGCTCACGGACGAATATTGAGATACCGGAGTCTTTTACACTTCTCATCTGTTTTTATCTGGTTAACATAAAATGGACTGACAGGCAAGTAGCACAGATGAAAAATTATTTGGAAAACCATGGATTTTTTCGATTTAGAACTATTGTAACTGGGAATGGTTGAGCAGCAGGGCGACGCGAATATCAAACCGATCAGGCCAACCGAACGAGAGCCACAGACCAAAGAAAAGACGGCGAATATGTCGGAGACATCCCAAAGCAGACAAAAGAACGCATACGAACTAGCAGATGGGAAGAAGAAGGATCTCAGGTAACCGGTAAGATAGGCCATGTGAGGGGCTATTGACGAAGCCGTCAACCGAAACAATCAGACCAGCCGAACAGAAGTGGAGCCGAAGAGAATCGATCTAATGGCCAAAGGTAACTGGCCAGGAAACAGCCGAAACATTCAAACAGCTGGAGAGTCAGTGTTGCCGCAGCTCGATCTGGAAAAGGAGCTTTGTAAACGACAGTACTTGTTTTACGAACTTAACTTGTTTGGGCTTCCAGATACAAGTGTCTTCGCCCATCTTGTCGTCTTCGGTACAATACAAAAAAGAAACGGCCATGATACTCGGTAATTAAATAGGATTCTCTGTAGCTCCGTTTACTGGCATTGTTATCTGTCTTCTTGATAGTATGTAAAAGCATTTTTAAGAAAGGTCACTCTTCCGACTATGTGCAAGTCGTGGACACATGTGTGGATCAGATGTGTCACGGAAAAAATTAGAGTTCGTTGTATGATTACGTATCATTGAATACGCGGCTGCTTCCAATTTGATGAGCTTTTCAGTAAACGCTTTTTGAAAAAAGGGCCAGGTAATATGCACCAGTTAATGAAATTTAGAAATTAACTGGCTTTGTTGGGCAGACAATCGTGATTGAAGCATAGTAAGATGTGCTACAGACAGGCCTCGATCAGGACTCAGTAAAATCGGTCATGTAATGAACAAGTAACACAGAACCGCTGTGAGAGTATGGATTTCATTTCCTAATAACTTTCGACTGAAATCAAGGATAACCTTCAAACTTCTCATAATTTCCTTTATAAAAGTTATCTACTGAAATCAAAAGATCATCTGTGCATTGACGACTACTCATTGCCCTCAGTGCGAATATATGAGAAAGGTTGAAATGAAGTATGTGTACCGTTTGAAACACGAGAGATTGAAGTCTCATGAGAGTCCCCTTTTTGTTCCAGAGCCGCTATATTTCAAAGTAGACATGAACATAAAAACAGAAAACGGTCGCTAATCAGCCAAACATCGATTGGCCAATTGACTGGTCTGCTAATCGATCGATAAAAAGTTAGGATATTGGGGTGTTTTAGATTCAGCAGCGAATTACGTTACCTGATTAGACGTCGCGGTTGAAAGTGACTCAGTGAATTTCAGTTGACACCAGTCATCTTCCACATTCGAGCTTTGGTTCAAGGAGACATTTCACTTATGTAAAAGAAATTCCGCTGAAAGATGCCGCTTGTGCAGATATTCCTGCCGACCAGAGACGAAGTGCGCTAAGCTACGTAGCACTTAACTTTCAAGCATCTGAACGGATCCCTGTCGCTGCATCTACATACAGCAACAAAGGATAATTTTCTATCTCTCTCTCTGCTACTAACCAAAAGCGTCACCCTCGACCGTGATACTAATCTGATTTGCTAACTGTACTGCAGAAACTCCACCCAACCCTTACAATCTCAATTATTTAATCCACCACACCACTAACTGAACTCTGCCCATGCAACCAACTTCACGCATTTGATTTTTTGACTTCAAAAAGGAAATACCTCCAATTTGCTACCACTTTTTATCGCCCCAAGGCCAAAAGCTAGGTGGTGCGCACGAGAACAGATGTTTGGGTTCTTAAATTTACTATCTTTTTTGAAATCAGAAACAAACAGATGGTATTCGCAATAAGTGTGGTGTTTTCTATCAAAGATGTATTAGTTAAGCACTGTGCCTTGTGCACAGTTTCAAGTGATTTGTTACGGCGGAAAATTAGAAAAACTTCATTCAGCAATTCGTAACCAATTTAACTGACAAATACCATAAACGAGATGAACGGGGCTTGTTCACTATGATTATTAGGATGATCTGAAGATCGGGGTTCCACTGAGGGGTTTCTAGCACTGTATCAGATGTAAAACAAGTTGTTAGTACGCAGTCTAATGAATATTAACCTAAACATGAAATACTAAATAATGATAATGAACGAATGCTTTGTAACATTGGTTACAGAAAAATTAATTCGATGTTTGCATCCTCAGGGGAACGAATTCCCGAGGGGAGATAAATAAGCGATTTTTCTAATTGCCATTTTTACGCGTTGCATGTTGCTCGCAACCGCTCACGAATAGAACCAATTTGGAAATACGTTTTTACCTTTCACCGATTACCATCAATTACAACCAGCTGCGAACATTTGGGATATTTCAGGCACTCAGTTTGCACGAATTACTTACCCAAGCACCAAACCAATTCTCTCCCACTCCAACTCTCTCTCTCTCTCTCTCTCACAACCATTCATTACCCGGTGCATTACGGTTCCAGCTTCATCTTCGTTTCTGAAATCTATTTGTCCAGAAGAAGCATTAGATTTTATCCTCAGGAATGTGGAGATTTGTGCCACGGGGTAATTGTGTGAACCACATATATGGATGATATACGATTTCAGAACAGCAAACACGAGTATAACACCCCCCCCCCCCGCTCTCCCCTCGTGATATCAAGCAAGGCAACGTACCCTAAAATATGGTAACAGCCAGTTTCAAGAGCAAAATATGTAGAACATTTACTTGGCACTTATCTACTTGTGAAAGACCACTTCGAACAAAGACTGTTTTGAAACTAGCTATGGAATTACTAATACCAACTGATGGACACTGATTGATCCATCGGAAAGTTCTGCTCTAGACAGTCGAACTGCGGATCAATTCAATGTGGCTGTGCTGTATGCTCTGTGGCTTGGCCGGATAAAGTGCGCGACCTGTTTCCAAAAAGCCCGAGGTCCGTGACATGGCCTGATAGCCCAACTAGCAAGGCACAGGTGGTTCTAAACAGTTGGTGAGTCCGAGCTTAATTTCGAAAACCACCTAATGTTTGTCAAATCTGCAAGAGTACATTTCGTAAAACTTTAATCATTCTGCTGCATCGAAAACATTTATGCAGGGTGAGTAATCCAAATTTGCTCCGTTCAGAGTTCGATCTTCGTGGAACACACTTTCATAGAGATAAAGTTTGAGAGAATTTAGAAACTGAACCATTTAGGATACTGACCGGAATCGAACCATCCTAATCTTGATATGGTTGATTTGTGCTGCACTACTTCTACAATCGTCAATTTTTCACAGGAGAACAGGTCAGGGCAGCCTAAAAGCAATCAGAAATTGTCTTTGAGCAAAACAGAGGACAGTTATGTAGGCGGATACCGAGAACCTCAGATGTGGCTAGTATGCGACATTTTACCGGTCTTAATAGCCTACCCCGAACTTTATACAGTGCACGGAAAGTCTCAGTCACGTTTACTGTGTATGTGGTCTGACCGTGGTGTGAAACGACAGCGCTAGTGGATGACTGTCGGTGTAATCAATTCACCAGACAACATAACCCAACTCCTAGACAGGTTTAACTCGGCTTACGCAAACTTACGATTCAGAATAGAAACAGAGTCAGACAATATAATCGCATTGATTGGCGTTCGGATGAGTCGTCATGAAGAAAAGCAACATGGAATGGCCGAAAGGTTCAATTTCACAGCATTATGCCTCTTAAAATTAAAAAGAACCCACTTTGGTGCCTCACAAGTAGAGCACGAAAAATACGTTCCGAAGACACCGTCGAAGAAGAACTGCAAAAGGTGCGAGGAAAGTTTATCCAAAACGGCTACTTGGATCGGTTAAAAGAGATGATGCGAATGAAAGTGGAAATCCCAAAGCACTTTGCGGAGGAAAGAAAACCGGTATACGTCTCTGCCATCCAAAGGTGTTGCGTTGCCAGAGATTGTGCACAGAAGATTGTCAGAGGTAAGCAGCAAAAATGTTCTACGCGGCTAAGCTGCGGGTTTTGTTCAAATCCTGGTCAGTAGTGCATTTGTGGCTGTAAGATAAAGTTCTCGATTCGGCAACTTAATTTTGTTTATCCGATCACTTCTTCCTATGGAAAAGGTACATCGTCCACACTACCAGGCGTTTGCCCGAGCGTATCCGTGAACGCGACTCTGCATAGTTAAACACTGGAGCAGTAATTTCATTCACTAGCACTGCCTTTTCACACCGTGCTCAGACCAATCACTGAGTAGACGTGGCGGAGACTTTCCGTGCACTGTATAAAGTTCGGGGCCAGCAATCAAGACTGACAAAATGTCGCATACTAACCACATCTGAGGTCGTCGGTATCCACCTCCGCTTCCCCCTCTGAGTGCTTAAAGGCAATCCGTATGTGCTTTTAAGCTGTCCTGGCCCACTCTCTACCCTAAAACAGACCGCGAACTAGGTGAAAACTGATATTTCAAGTTAATGGTAGACTCCTCAATGTGACACTTGCAAACGGTTTTAGAACTTTTGCTTTTGGACAAATTTTATCATCTCCACCCACCCCTGTTCAAACAGCGAGAATGACTAATTACATTAGCCTCGCCTTGGTTACGTGTTTCTCATTCCTTTCAGTTGTTGCGTGACTCAGGTTGTTTGTTTGTTTGTTTGTGTGTGTGTGCATGCTTGCTTTTGGTCTAACGAGAACTTTCAACTCACCATCTATAGATGATCACCCTCACTGTAGCGAAGTGCTCTGAACTACATCATGCAGCCTCATGCCTTTGACTTCCCCGTTCATGTTCATTTCCGTTTCATGATACTTTGACTTGGATCAGTTTTACTTATAATTGAACCCGATCCGTGGTCAAACTTGTTTTCGGTGATTTCATTCTGAAGCCGTTAAAGTCACACCACGAGCTTATCCAGTCCTCTTCCAAGTGAAAATGAAACCATTTGACCAGAAAAACAGTATTATTTGGCCTCAAACCTTTAAACGTACACCGTGGTCTAACGGGTCAGTTTGCCTCGCAGTCCCGAACTGAGTTTTCACTTCCAACAGAATTCCCTCATCGTATGCAAATTTTCATTCTCTACTGTAATAATTTGAGGGAATCGTCGACTCAGAAATATTGCCCAAAAGACCGCCAACATTGACGTAACCAGCTTTTATCGGGTAAAAGATCGCGGGAGTTTACCACTGTAAATATATAATCATTCGTCTTCTGATAGATACCACGGTAAAATATTTGCTCATTTACAAACAATTCACGATGCAGTAACAAAAGCTTTAACCCGGCTTTGACAATCACCGATGCATGGTACAGTTGTTCCAACCCTGTTCTAAATCATCAACGGTGAACATCCACCGAGCCTCCATCGTGACCTGAACCTATGGGTGAACGATTGTTGCTATCTGATGAATCATTTGTTAGTCAAGACCAATCACGTACCACTTGGAGTTTTCTGGTTCTTTTTAAGCTGTCTTCAAATTAGGCAACACTATATTCATGTGTTACGTTGAAAACACTTGCACTTAGACTGAGAGTACATTTGAGTTGGCATTTGGATGATAAAATCGAATCCTACCTAATGAAAAAAGCTCAACATTTAATTTGGGA
The DNA here is from genome assembly GCA_948099385.1 of Fasciola hepatica. NCBI lineage: Eukaryota > Metazoa > Platyhelminthes > Trematoda > Plagiorchiida > Fasciolidae > Fasciola > Fasciola hepatica. The sequence goes on from CANUEZ040000151.1 coordinate 2,514,632, forward strand.
ACTATGTTCGGTTCTAATAATGGGAAATATCGTGAATTTAATATGTCCCGGTACCAATACTTTCAGAAAATAAATAAAACCATTCCGGTTCGATCCATAAATTACTAACAATAAAGCTTCCCAAAATGACGAAGAGACTGCATTTTGGCCTGCTGTGTTGCCTTGAGCATCACCATAATCAAATGAGAGTCGCAGGATGTTCGAAAGTTTGATGGGAAGAGGCCAGACAACTTCGGTTTGTCCAAACCAGTTGGTAAGCTACACATGGCCTCAATCACTTTTACCCTGGAGCCGACCCTGATGTGAAAAAACACGGTGAGAATCAACTCACCTCCACTAGAGAGTCGCGGAATTCATCGCACCTCATTGGGAATCAGCCACTTGCCAAGAGCTAGGTAGCTCATAGCCCAAAAGATGCTTTTCCCTACACATTCCACGTGCTTCCCTGGCTGCGTGCGGCTGAAGACTGAGCCTAGAAGCAAAATGATATTTAAGCGGTAGAGCAATAACAATCAGGTCCCTCGTGATACTCCAGAAGAAGGTACTTCAAGAGTGCTTCGGTCAAACTCCCATGATGGGTGTATGTCTCATTGACTTATGGACTAAAGGCTCCTTTCTAGGTTCCCATGGAAAAACCATTTCGAAGTGCAGCCGCAAGTTCAGATTCAACCAGAAATCTATACCAGCTTCTCAAAGAGCAGTTTTTTTTACTCTGGTCTCCCCCAGCTTCAATTTTAATCATGACTAGAAGAGAAAAGCCTCGGAGTACATAGTTATTCCAACTAGACTGATTTATGCAAGTGATAAGATCATTCCCTCCCCCCCCCCGCCTTATGTTCTGCAGGTTCATTCTAATCGTCATGTTGTTCACAATCAATCAAGACGGATATCATCTTCACATTCTGATTTATACGAGATTAAAGTTTGTTGAGCCCTTGATGCACATACGAACAGTATAACCATCCTGATTTATTTTCATGTTCCCAGAACTCAATCGTGCATGTAAAAGTTTGGCAATAATAGAACTCAGCTTGATTTTATATTCCAAAAACGGGTCCGAATTCTTTGGGCAAGCCCTATTTGTTGGTACAACTTTGGAAGAAAAAATAGTTTGAATGGACAATCAAGCATATAAAAACGTTTCCAAAAATTCACGTGACAAGGTTGAAAAGCTGATAAAGTCACACTTAACGTTGTCGTATGGGCCAAATGTTGTATCATCCGACAAAACCATCAGGCAAAAGCAGATGAATAAACAAGCTCACAGAAAAACATTAATTTGCGCCACTTAATCAAAACTATTAAACCATAAAATATTTTTTTCCTTTCTTTACCAGTTAAATATATTAGCAATTTTTGTTATGTAAAAGTTTTTTCCCCAAATACAAATGAAATACAAATCATGCATCAGTGTTTCGGAACTTATCCAGAACGATTTACTCGGTAAGGAACTGAACAGGGCCGGGAGCAAGCACCACTTCACTGAGAAAGACCACTTTGAGAACAATTTGTTTATCCCAAGGGCAGTGAAGTGTTCTCGAAAAAACATCGTTTTTGGTGACTTCTGTGTCCGAACGCGATGGTACTTTAGGCCTTTTCTCAGAATGAGGCAAAAAAAATTTGTTATTTGTGACATCCAGATTCCATTTCATCCATTCTTCAAAGAATACACATCCTCTTTGGATGAACCTTATTAGTCAAGTTCGATGCATGTGATTAGACGTTTTTACCTGAGGCGGGCAGTAAATAATCTAATAACATCGACAATTGTAATTTACTGAAGACTAGAAAAAAAGCGAATGTCCTCAAAAGCGATTGCAGTAAGATGCAGAAAACCTATGGTTCATTTGAAGCAGGATACCAAAAACAGACTGATCTATTTTGAAAATGACCAATCCACATCGGTTAGCTATCTCATATTGCTTCGGAACCATGAAACCGTGTTTGCGTAGACCGCATATATCCACAGTGAGCATCTGGCCAACTGTAGACAATTAATTTCAGATATAACAGGTACAAAGCCCCCTAAAACTAACGCTAATAGGGACGTATCCCATTGCTTATTTGATAAAGCTCTCTTGGCTGGGAAGAATGATTGCTGAAATCAGTTTGAACAAAACAGACTTGTTCCTCCTCTTGCGTTTAACTTGTTCAGTGCACTTGCCGAACTAAGAGACAGTTTCCCATTGGGATCTCTGAACACGTCCCGAAGAACTTAGCGTCCAGTGGTTCAGTTCAGTCCAGTTTGAAAGTCCGTTATTTACTTTACTGTAAGTTTCGTGGCATAACAAAACAGGTGTTCAGGGTGATATGCTACTGGAATACTGGAAGACAGGCTGTGGCTATTCGACTTCGTTAGATGGACCTGAGTAAACAAGTAGACTTCGTAGCCACTCTGGCAACTGATCTGATTCCGACCAGCAACTGTTATTCCCCTCCATCTCCAATCCAATCTGGTCCATTACTTTTTGGCGATCGAGTGTTTCACGTATCTCCCAATTTATCACTGTTCTGAACAGTTATTCACGTAATTGTATCCACTCGGTTGGTTACAAAACACAAAACAGTTGAGTGCAATCTATCCTCCGACACAGACTGTTCTTGCTTTCATGAAACTTCCGAAGGGAACTGGAAGTACGAATTTCCATACACATCTACTGTCATCCCGGGGTTCAAGTTAATCGTCGGAGAGTCAAGTCACAGATTTAAATTCGTCTTGAAAATATGTATTCATTTATTCAGATTTACAAATGAAACAGCATGATTTTCAAAGATAAGTAGAACAACTTGAAAGAAAAAACATTCTCAGTGGACATACAAGGAATTGATGTGAAATCATCTAGAGATTGCAAGCCGTACTTGAGGGCACGGAGTTTTTTACGTAATTGAGCCATCTACGTCAAGGTTTGTTGGCATTTTGCTTCTCGAAATCGGGGAACTTCGCAACGATGTTCAGCGCAATTGCCTTACGATTGGGCTAGCTGGCAAAAATCGTCACCACATATTTAGCTTCGATAAATTTATTAAGTTGGGCGCGCCCATGGCCTAACTAAGCAATATGCGTTCAGAATACCAATGTACATAGGCACATGCGATTCGCATTCACTTGAACAGTTGCCTACTCTGTTCATTGACGCATGAGCCGAACGATCTACCGCTCGGATTTGTGGGCATGCTCAGAGACCTGATTGTCAGATGAACGCGGGATAGGCCCCACTAAATGCACTGCTTACATTCCAACGGAAAGAGTCAGGCATATGCAAGGGCAACAAGAGAGAAGGGAAATCAAGGCATAACACTCAAAGGTTGTAAATATTTTTTTGGAAAAAATTGTAGGGAAAATTCCTTTCTTCTGTCCACCGCCATAGATAATATGCACTTTTACGATGCTCTAACTATGATTAGGAAAAATCAAAACTTTTAATACATGATAGACAGCAACTATATCGATCGACAGTGTTGAAGATTTTCTTTAATGGAGGACATTTGTTTTCCATAAACACCTATCTCCACATGTCTGTCACTTCTCTTAAAAGTGGAAAAATATTTGTTTACGATAAATCTTCCAGCACGTCTCTGTCGGTCACAGTTGTTTTTGAAGGAAATGCATTGCGTGACGGAAGGGTACAAATTTTGTTTTTCTCAGTAATGTGTTTACCGTAAAGCAATACAATCAAAATGGTAGTGCTTGCTCCGTATTATTCTTATCCTTGATCTATAATGAGTATAGTTTTCAGGAAACGAGCTATTGTTTCGTAAACTTACAGTCCTTCGTAAAAAACAACTCACACACGGCATCCGGACAGCATAAATATCACAGAATTTCAACAGTTTGACTGGCCATGAAAGTGAGTACTGACTTTGGTGTGATTTACGCTGCAGCCCTTACTATAATTGACAAACCTATGAGCAATAATGAGTGCTCAGTGTAGTCAGATGTTGTGTGATCAAAGTGTTCACTGGATGTTCAACACAATCAACAATTATTGGACAAATTCAGTTAGCATTTTAACGTACAAATTTGTAACTGCTTCTGGTTCATTGGGCTCTACCGGGAGGTTTGAACATGCTGTTATGTCCATGTTTACCTTAGAGTTTCTGAAGCTCTCAACGATAGAAACGCGACAGAGCTATATCTAAAATAAATAAAAAAATTTACAACATAGAACAGTTGGAACAACCGCGTATTATAATTGATAGTTGAGTGATTTAGAGTGCTTTATTACCAATTTGGAGGTCAGAATTTTGAATCTCTGCGCCATTGGTCACTTTACTGACGGGCAGTAATCACCTGTTTTCAAGGTGACCAATTGGTACCTGGTTTGGTTCTCCATTCCAAGTGTCAAAGTCTGCTTACCGGCTAACTCTGGCGAGGGGAATTTGCAACTATTTTGTCCGGTTAGCGCTACCCATACTAAGCGGACAGCTGATCATTATCCCCTGCACGAATGGGCGTACGCATACTTCGTCTTGATCTTTAATCATGCTTCAGCGCGATCAACACTGACTGATCCATTCCGCTATGTATTGATTAGCTTTACTCTTTTGCGCACAATAGCACGTTTGGCTAAGCTCTTTTGCTGACTCGCCCGCTTGCTTGCAGTTTACTTGCCTGTTGCGATCTAGGCACTTTTATGCTCCTACCGATGAATGGAGTACACCAAATACGTGTTCTACTGACGCTAATTATCAGCACGACAGTGGCTATGGGGAAAACCCCTTCTAAGGCACTCAGGCACAGGTGTGTAAGAAATAACACTTAGAGGTGCTGACATTTACGTTACTTTATTTTCCTGAACTTCATTCATACTCCGGGTCATTACAATGAAGAAAGCGTTATGAATTTTGAGAAAGAGCATTTAGTTGCAGTAAACTTGGTGATTTAAGAAAGAAACATTCCACGCAGAGAGATTTGACTGAGATCATTGAATATATGAGAGCTGTTGAACCCAGTGGAATTTTTACGAATGGAAATTTTTCTAGGTTTAACTAATGCAAAACGTGCTGCCCCTTTGAAACAGCTCATTATTACTTCAGTGATATCACAACATTTCCCCAACAAGAGTACTTCTTTGGCAATAAGGCTGTCAAAACTAGCTCGGCGTGTTTGATTACCTTATTGTAAATTCAAAGCGATTGTCCAGTGAAAGATATGGATCACTGTAACGTCACTCCACCTCACACTGTTCCAACCCAAGTAGAAACTGGTTATATTTACTGTGATGAAATAGGATATTAAGGCTTCCTTATAAAGCTTTTTATCTCTGTCCAGGCAACTGCAGCAAGATAAATGTTAGCTTATAGCATGACATGCAGTACCAGATAATTACAATCATGATGGATGTACAGAAGTTTTCACCTTTATGATACAATGGATTACCTTAGGAATGTAAGACAAAGTCTTTCTTTCTTACTGTTTTGTTCTTGCCATTGAACAAGATATGTACAATAATACATTCTCACTTACTTATCTATGAATAATTTATCAGGCATCCATCTTTCTGATAGGTGACTGTGTGTACTGGATTTTCCATCTCTCACAGTGTTTTGAAACCTACTTTGCTATCCATGCAGGGCAAATTTCGTAAATTGCTTGGACATCGTCACTCACAGTGACCTTATAGATCGATTGATCTGATACCAATATGTTTGCGCAGGCTATAAACAGAACTCTCAGGTCAGATGAATCCCCTTTTCCACTCCAGTCCTGAATATCGTTTCCGCTTTTCTCTCCAGTACTGTCCGAGCAACATATAAGGAAGTAAATTGTTTAACCGTATCAAAAAAGCACTGTCCAGTCTACCTAAAACACACTCATTTGACTTCTGGACCTCTGTGTTTTCTTGTTCAAGCAGCTTGTTGATGCTTTAGCGGCAGATTTTGGAACTTGCCCATCCTCAAAGGTTTTAGTAAAACAATTGCAAACTACTGAACTAGTTGAGTTTATCCACTGAAATCAAAGCTGTGATCAAATGTTTTAGAGCCCCATCCTCGTTTTGCTTCTTGTTACGTAATAAGTCCACGTGTTGCCCATCTTCTGTCACTGTGAAGCGAATATTTTCACATTAAAACGGTTGTAATAACATGACTAGCAGTCGAACAATTATTCTCGGACTTTAGGGCCATTTGCGCGTAAAGTTCTGACTGTTCCATAGTTCTTGTCTTATTATCCCACACATCCAGCTACTTGATAGAATAACGCAAACTTGTCCTCTTTACGGTAACTGCCATCCTGACTGGCCTCGTTCATCCGGGTTGTTGTTTTCTTCAAAATCTGTTGTTGCATTATGCGATTTCGTCACTAGCAAGTTCACGTTTCATTAGAGTTCAACTCACATCTGCGCAAGAGTTAGTGGTATCCTGAATTCTCATGGAAAAAGATAGTTGGCCACCGCGAGACCACACTGATAGATATCGATTAAGCAATCGGGAGTGAATAGAGTGTCTTCCAGTGACGGATGGACTAACGGAAGTGTTGTGTGTGTGTGGAAATAAAATGGAGCCTGTAAGGGAACGAGCTGGCGCCTTTTCCATAGACAGTCTGGTGAGTTTAGCAGACAGCACATCTTCGCGTATCCTGAAGCAAGGAAAAGTTTGGAGCAAACGAAGTGGACAGAAAGATCAGTCGAGTGCCAAATGCCATCTGAACCGGATGAGTCATTTGGGTTTGTAAGCGGACTAACCACTCAGGGGGACCAATAAGATTTCGGGTTATGATTTAGCTGTGAACACCACGCATCATATATAAACTGGCGCTGTTGTGTTCGTAATTCCAGATGGTTCATAAGCAGCGTAATCTTGTTCCTAGAACCGGTGGGTGGCCACAGGTCAAAACTGATAGGTGATATCCTCCTGGACTTCCAAAAATTGCGTGGCTTAAGTTATTCAAATTACTTTAAAAACGGTCTGCTACTTGTTTGCCAATTTAAAATAACTGTAACTCATACTGGAATAAATTACTTCTACCACGTCTTGAATGTGGTTAAGATCACAGTGTAGAGGGGAATGCTGGGGCAAGGGAACGAAATGAACATCGAGGCGAACGGACTAACCAAACGATGGCCACAAACAAAAGAACAGAAGGCGAATGTGTCGGAAGCTTCCCGAAGCAGGCAAAAGGAGGCATAAAGACGACCAGAGAGGAGGCAGCGGAGTCTACGGCAACCAACTGAATAGCCTAGGTGAGGGGCTGCCGATCAAGCCGTCAACTGAGACAATCGGACTAAAGGAACAGAAATGATGCCCAAGAGAAACAAGCTATCGGCCACAGGCAACTGGCCAGGACGTAGCCGGAGCACTCAAGCAGCTGCAAGAGCAATGTTGGTGCCGCAAGGTCTATAAAAGGGCCTATATAAACGATTACATGTGTTTCATGAACTTGACTTGTTCTACCTCGTCTTATCGTTCTTGTTTCAGTAGGTCGTTTTCTTATTTTGCTTAGACTGTATTTTTTTTTGACAAGTTTCATTTTCGTAACTGGTAAAACAATAATAAGTGAAAACCAGACGGAAATCGGAACAAACTCCAGTCATCTGTGCAGTCAACGAGAAACGACCGGCATATGGTTATAGCAAGCAATGGGTAGTTTTGTAATCTAGTGTTGTTGTTGTCGATGATTCTTCAGTTAGGGACAAGGTGAAGGATACGAATGTTTTAGTTTTTGCCTTTGACGATATTATGTCACAAATTTAACTGGGAAAGCCCAAACCTGTTCCGAGTTTGCGGATGAAAAAGGGCTCGGTAAACTTGGAAGAATGGTCAGATTTTTCATTCGTGCCTGTGCTATACAGGCAGTTCTCAGTCAAGTGGGGTGGGTGATTCTTGGAAGTAAGTCTAAGACATTGTGGCCAGTATTTGTGAATCGCCTAATAAGTACCCGACGACGGAACCAACGTCGTTTGTTCATAGCCTATTATGGATTTCTGTCCTTCAAAGAGACGTGTTCAAAGAGATTTTCGCCTCTTTCATTAACTCACGGGTAAAATTTTCGATTGGTATGTATGTGCGGGGAGTAGCAAGATAGAGTAAAATCTATGTTTAAACAAAAAAGGCCCGTGAAAGTTGCTCCGGGTAATGTTGTGTTCACCTCACCAAAACAACCCGGAGTGAGACGTAATACATATATTTCTTCGCTAAATTTACAGGTATTGTCGAAAATGGTGCATACGGTCGACTGATGAGAGCGCTTTTTTGTCACGCACGAGAGCAGCAGCGCAGAACTACATGTTTCTAAACCTCCGATAACTACCAAGTAAGGTAGAGGCTTCAAGACGATAACCCATGCGGTCTTCTTGTACTCTTTGAGAAAATAAGCTGAAATTTTAGACGAAACCCTCCTTTGGTCAACGGCCATCGGCCACATCCATGAGGGAATATCAACCCTTCAGGGAAAACGAAATAAGGTTTAATCACGTTGAAATGAACCAAACAATAACAGGAACACAACATTCATACAAACGAATAATCAGTGGGTTTGCCTTTACTCTTCAGAACTGTTCACAGTCTTTTCAGCATAGAGTTCACCGTGATAGTTATGAGATAAAGTTTTGGCGTATGTCCCACCATATTTGCCACTTTTGACTCCGATGACCATTGTGGAGGTAGTCCAATAAATTATCTCCTCGGAATCGAGATGTTTGAGATTAAATTTGGGTATGTGCCAAAACTGAGCTTTGAAGTTGCCTATGTTTTCAAAAATATAAAAGTGAATGCTGAACAGATGAATTATTCTGCATGAAAATGTTTACAAGCCTCCAAAGAAACAACATGAAGAAATTTTCTGAAAATCTATTTCAGTCAGGATGACATATTTTCGATTATTTCGGGGAATATCTCAGTCGTAACGACAAGACTTTCCAACCAATCAAGGTTAGTCATGTTTCATTTAAATCAAAATCTATATTATTTGTCAGTGTGATATCTTGGCTATCAGTGCAAAACATTTTCGGATAAATTTCTTACTACGAATGACTTTTTTCTAACTCTTCCCGTGCCCATAAAATGCTAAGCACCAAACTGTGAAATGAATCCATCTTGATATAAATCTCCTAATAAAATCACTTCTCGCTCTTTTTTGCTGGGCCTCTAACACAGTCTTCATGATACCTGACATTATCCACACAGGAAGTTGTTGCACTCTTATCTGCAACGGAAATTAAGAGTGACTGGGAATATTCTCATGTTGGATTAGGGACAAGGAGTTGAAGCTTTGATTTTGAGAGCAACGTGTAAAAACCATCTTTCCGCTTGGAATGCTGGAAGTTTTATCCCTGAAAAGTGTTTTTTTGGGAGTTTCTTGTGCATTGTCCAGTAATTGGGGCTACCGTTCAGGTTAAGACGCTGGACAAGTTCCGTTTCCCACAAAATCCACACGTATAAGCCTTTGCAATTGTACTTTGGTGCCTTCACGGAAGTGTAGAAAAAATTCAGTTGTGGTGGAACATTTCATCACCATCGCGAAACAACTTGGAGGAAACTTCTTGAAGGTCGTATGATTGGCCATGGTAACCTTGCGCAAGCAGGTGACGAACCAGACAAAGCTGGAACAACTGCATTTTGGAAGACAGTTTGAGGATCGAAAAAGACTGGATCTGTGCGACATTTTCAGATGAGACTTTGCATTGTTGAGTTCTGTTTTTTCTCTGCTTGGCCGAATGTCACAAAAACAAGTGATTACCTAAGCGTGTCCAAATGACCTTGATGCCAGCGCTCACTTTATTGCGAACTGGAATTTTCTTTTATCAGGAAGTGTGACGGTCATCGTCAAAAAACATTTTTTTAACACATAACGGGAAATCTCTCAATTAGGAAAGAAATTTCCGTCACTTTGACATGTAGGATTAGTCATGGAAATTATGTTGGTGGGAAAGTGGCTCCTACCAAATTGCTTGGATAGAAAACCCATATAATTAATAACTAGGTTTATCTGTGTGGCCCTTGTTCATTCTTGACTTACCTTTTCCAGGACTTTTTACTTTCAGAATGAAATTCACACCCACTGAGATGTCCATAAAGCAGTAAATGACCAAAGCAAGTAGGAAGAAACTTTGGACAAATAAATGTCAATATCCGTCTCAATAATCTATCGTAGTTTAGTCATGAGGCTCCAGTTATGTACCTCGTAGATTTTTGAGTGCACCAAAATCTGCGTCACCGTTATGCAAACGCAGTACGAAATGAAAGCCTTTGCAATCATCATAACTAACTAATTGGAAAACAAGTTAGGAGCTGCAGTTTTGTTTGGGATATTAGGCGTCAGGATTTACCTTAGAGCTAATCGCTAGTAGCCTACCATCTTATATTACACTGTAACTGTCAAGTAAACTTGTTTAAATCCATCCGCACGGAGGATAGTTCGAATGATATTTGACGATTTATTGTTTCGTTTGTGAACAAAGCTAATTTTAAAGTTAGAAACGGTAAAGAGGTCATTTGACAATGGAAGGGGGGGGGGAGTAGAATAGCATGTTGCGTGCATGTTCACCGATACACAGCGATACTTCGTCCGTATCTGTTCCTAACACTTCCCCTTCAGATATTGGAATCAAGTTTGACACCTTTAAAAGAGAAATGATGCAAATAACCAAGCTTAACGACAATAGAGAGGCTAATAAGCAGCTTTTACTAACCACGATAGTAGACACTATTGCTACAGACACAAGCGCACACATCAGAAATCTTTCCAATTGGTAGTTAACCGTAAAGCAAATTGATCTTTTTTCATTGGAGCTACATTTCAAGTACCACCAAAGCTAGTGAATCAGCTGTAAACAGCTTCAGTTAGAGAATCTTTGTGATCAGGTTGAATATCTCTATTTACTTGTTGTTGCTGACTGCCATATTACCTTCATATTCGTTTTGGTTTCAATAAAAAGTCTATAAACGAGATTGACGGAGTGGCTATAGCGAGTCCACTAGGTTCATTTGGGGCAGACTTTCTTAGGAGGATCGGAAAGCAACTATGTGACGACATTTACCGACTCCCTATTTGCAGACTATATGTGGATGACACTTCACTTCATTTTTTCAAAAGAATAATATTTAGATATAAGTAGTACGGCATTGTATCTGGATGACAGGACTAAATTCCCCCAGAAATACTCGACCGGTTTCGTGATTGTTACAGTGCATGAGATATGCTTACCGGTACTCCTTCGCCCAATCATCACACGTGAGCACCCCACAGTAGGTTTATAGCTGTGATCTCATTTGAACCGAATGCGGCGTGCATGGGCGGGGAGTCCATTTTTCCAGTTACTCTCGTATCGAAAATCCATAACTAGGACCATTTGTCTCAGTTCTGAAGGTTAGCAGTATTAACCGACGAAATAACTTTGAAAGAATCATCTTTAGACTGTAAAAATGGACTCCCCGTTCGTGCAAGCTTCAGCCAATTCTAGAGAGAATACAGCTGTGAGTAACCTTCCATTATTTCCTTTGAAAACTTCAAATTTACTCACTCTAACTTCTCGGCTTTTCCCGAAGACAAGCCTGACAGCAGTTTACCTTTGTTAATTATTTCAGTAGTTACGCGTCCTGATGGAAGTTCGCAGCATAAAATCCACCGCAAATCAACTTTGGGCAGATGCCATTGGCAATTCTCTATTTTCACACCAGCGGCTAGCAGGCGTGGATTGGTCAGACCTTTCTTCTATGTAGTACAGACAACCAGCACGGAAGATCCAGTGCCTGATGGGAAAGAGTTCGGATGACGATCGGAAAGAAGCAAGCAGTTTTAATTTCGATTTTCAAAGGTGACTGTTATTTGATAAACAGCGCCTCAGTTCTGTTTTCGGTGGATGACCAGAGAGTCGTGTTTTGGAAATCACTTGCACAGTTTTTCTCATCCGATATCTCACACTTCATCTATCAGCTCATGTGCAGCCACGATGAGGCGCACATTGGCAGAGCGGAGGGCTGCTTCGCCTACCGAGCATCAATGAGGCAACCCGCTGGGGCGATTGTAGTACATGAGATACAGTGTTCTTCCGTGAGGGTTGCAATCGGGCCGTCCGCAAAGACAAATGAAAATTCGGTGAGCTTGAGTTAAGTAAGAGTTAGAGGTGGGAATAGAGGCCTATGCTTTAGCGTGTTATACTGCTTCTCAGTGAACTAATACTGTCCACAGTGTCTCGTACTAGTGCATCCGATAGTGAGTACGAAAGTGATGGGGACCGCAATTGGGCTGCCAGAACAGCTGGCAGGGTCCGTTGGTTGGGTTTGTGGGGACAAACAGTTGGCAGTGTTTGGTGATACGATGGCCAGAAATGTAGTATAAGATGAAATGTGCTTCTGTTGAGGTAGCCCGTGCGTGATCTACGAAAACAGAGAGAAATCTCGCTGAGTCGGAGCTCAGTAAATGCGTAAATACGCATCAACACTTGCACCCATTAAGATGGAAATGGTGATCTATGCCTGAGCGAGTTACACGGTACATAATGATAAAATTGCCAGTTTCTTCGATAGCAAGATACCTAATGGCATCAGTTTACAAAGTTTGCTTTATCCAATCTATCCAGATAGCACTACGCAATTCAACAATGAACCTAAAAACATTCAGCAAAGTGAAGCCCATCACGATGCACCAGCTGGCGACCTGAGCATAAACTGTTTCAAAAAGCGGCCTTGCGTAATCTTGTATTGACCTAGCGTTACTCATTCTCCTCATCAAAAGCAATTCATAAACCTCAAATTTTCTGTTATCCCCGTAATATTACCCCATACAGATTGAAATGTTCAACGTTCGAGATCGACAAAAGTAAACAAAGTGCTAGCATCTGGCTTCCGCTGTTTTTGCTCTTACGAAAACAAATCACCATTATCCTCCAGAGAAAAATGCTCAAGTTCAACGATATTTTCTATCTTTCGCATCATTAGGCCGCAAAAGTTTCATTTAGGGAAACCTTAATGACCCATCAAAAATTTGTTTGAACTAGTAATTAGAACTAAATTTTGTGTGGCCTTGAATATGCTGTTTGCAGCTGAGGTTAGGGGTATTTGTAATCCTCGGCCCAATGAGTTTGAACTGCAGATCGTCGACGCTTTGTTATCTTTTGAGTTGATGTAGTCAGAGCCCGATTATATTTCTGAATTCCCCACATGTGTATAAACTAAACCACAAAATGACTTCAGTTTTGTTCTACGTTATGATTGCGATCGGATAGTCTTGTTCTGAGAAGGGTTATTGTCTGTATTTTCATAGTTTTTTTGGGGTGTTGCAGTTTGACGATAAAACATTATGATATTCCGGGGTTAATAAACACAACGACGAACTGACTCATTGGTGATTTCTGTGGGCAAATCACTTCTCTTGATTTAAACAGCAATATTCAGACTGAAGGTTCAATATTTGACGGAACTCGAATTAGACTCCAGTAGGGCCTTGATGTATGTGAACTGCTGATAATTCCAAGCAAGGATGGAATAGCTGCACAGGGCCCCCGTGGTTTTCAATGGGAAATTTAGCGTTCACACTAAGTGATGAGTCATATTTTCCAAATAACGACTATGCTAATACAAGCACTCACATAGTGGCCAATATCTGTTAGTCGTCTTTTGTCGGAATGACTTCTTTATACTCTGGCCGCTAAAGAGAAGACGTCAATCATAGGAGTGGATAGCCGTGCAGAAAATGCTCCGCTAACATTCAGACCCAGTTACGGAAGGGCGCTCAGTTGTCTGGTGGATCAGTTCAGTAAACCACTGAGGACCAGCCGGCGTAGCCCGGTGGTAGAGTAGTCGAATCACTCACCCCTGGATAGAGTCCCAAAGGAGCTTGGTGCATATGTGCTGACGATGATTCCCAGCTGTCATGGAGTCGGAAATCTCCCTGAAAACACGTAGTCTGCAAGACTGCAGTCCGAATTCTTCCAATCTACGGACAGGGAGCTTCGTGAACACTTTCCAATGACAAGACCAGCATATCCCACGCAGCAGAGTAGCCGTGATGTGTGTGCCCGTGAAACAATTAGTCTTTCACACGTCACTGATCACACCGACCACTGACTGACAACCTACTACCTACCTTTCACACCAACCCGCCAACCAATCAGGCTTCTGGCATGATGTGCGCCAAGCTGAGGAGTCAATGACGAAGCCGTATGTGCCTATGCGTCCTTTGCCTCGCCCTATATAAAGTGTTCAACTTTGTTACAGTCGAATACAGTTTCCGCACTTGTTCGTGGTTACTTTTCCGTTGGGAATGGACGACAGAGGAATCACAGACGGGGGATAATCCAGAGGTTTGCACACCGACACAACACTGGCAAGGATCAATCTGTTGTACCGTGCTTCATTGATTTTTGATGGTGATTTGAAGGTTCAGAGAGCATGATGAATCGTGATATAAAAGTCTAATCTAGTACTAACTAACATCCCACTAGAAAACCTGTAAAACTGCATTTCCATTCATGTATCTTTATATGTACCACGTTTATTGGAACTCTTTGGACGTACACAACTCTAGCCTCTCAGAAATCGGAAGGAAAATTTACCCATTTAGTCGGTTTGCATTTCGAACCCAACAAACTATACGATCATTTTGCTACGGATGAGTATGTTTTGTTCGGCATTTTGAAAGTAATTACCGAAGTTTTCTACAATACAACCTTGATCAGTTATTTTCTTGTTCTGACTATCAGTATTCGGTGTAGATGATAATATTAAACTACCTGTTTAACTTCTCTTTCGGCTCAGCCAGTTAGTTGTGGCAATATGACCCATTATTCGCTCCACTTCACACTGCAAGCAATGAAAGCTGGGTGCAGCCCCTCTCCCCTACCTCGCTTCTCCCCGACGCACGTAAAATGTCCAGTATCTGTGCACCAATTTATGCTCGTTCTTTAATATATGTTTATTTATTGGGCCATGCAGATGCCAGCATCGGGACAGCCATGCGCGCACGTGTGTCCCCTATTCGGTTCGTTCCGCTCCTAGTACAGGGGAAATCCTACAGGGTGGCCAATGACATATTCAACCGTAATTCAAGCATCGTAATCAAACATGAACCACTTCGTTCACATTTTAGTGTAATGGATTTAGGTGAAGTATAGTCTGGGCACGAGGAAAAGTATGAAAAACGGTTTCTGTTTGGTCGCCAATTCCTGCTTCGTGCATCTCTAACTGAGATGCCAAGAATTCGTGTGAAGACTTGGAATTTTCAAGAAGAACTGTTAAATAACAAATAATCAGTGAATAAAAACAACTGTTTATCGCTGTTGAGGTAAAAAATACATTTTCACGTGCACACCTGTGGCGCTACACGTACACATAACTATCACAATTTCGGCACCCTTCGGAGTTCAATAAAGCATTTTTCCGAGTGGGAATTTTGAGTTTGTCAGAAGTGAAGCATTTACCCTATTCCTATCAGCAGGACTGACCATATGGAACTTTAGAAAAATGTTAAGACTAGTAATTTCTTCTGAAAGTCTCGTTTCATTTTGATCCACAGCCTTAATCATAAATAAAGGCAAAACACCGGCAGCTGAAGATGATAAACCCTAAAATACTTCAGAGGGACACTTATTGTCAGCCTTTGAAAATTGGCTCTCTTAAGCACCTTTCAAAAACGTATATAGGATAAAGTCATCCTTCCTTCATCAAACCATCTAACATCTTTTTACACGCTTTTAGTACTTCACACCATATACGTCAAATGACAAGGAGCCTGTGCAAGAGGAATGCAAACCAATAATATGAAATCCCTTTTGCAAGAGCACGGTCAAGGACATCTCAGGCTCTAACCAACAATAAATTGTTCACATTGGACATATAACTGGCCCCCAAAGGGTCATGCAAAAAACACTTCACTACCGCCATACAGATGAAATCCCCAGAACGCAATGTATCAAAATGGCACAATCTAGTGCATTCCATATAATTCACTTGACCATTTGGTGCGAGATCTCCCATTTCAGTCCCTTAAACACAACTACCCTCATATTCTCACGTAATTTTCCGGTTTTTACTTATTTCAACAACACTCTCCAAGGAAGTTGCTCCTGCCGGCCTAATGAATTCGTTTTTAATTTGTCTTACTCTCACATCAGTTGGTACAACGCATCGACAGTTGTGCAGTAATAGGTGAGTTGTCCAGGTTTCTCTAAGCTTATCGAACCCCATTCGTGAAAATACCTGAAGCTAAAAAACTGATAATGAAATCTGTGCGATGCCACACTTTGTCATGATTTATCCACACTGAGATTCTATAAGAGCTTTTGAAATTTCTTTAACACTTAGCTGCATGGAGTTGTGCCTCGATGTTCACGATAAACTGTATGATAAAAATCTACCCAATCAGAAGGTCTACTTGGAATTGTGTGTTGTAGTTAGCTAGTGACGGATTTATTCCAGGCTGGTCTTTACTAAGAGAACATCAAAGACTTTGATTGGTCTTCGAACATGGATTGTTGTCAGTGTCCTCTCAAAATAACTATCGGACAAAGCGAATCAATTAATTTGGTGCAGAGTAGCCAGATAAATAACCCGCATAACTCACTGAGCTTCAAACGAATTTGGAATGAAGTGGAAATGTATCGCTGAAGAGTTTCAAATAGGGCATTTGAACCAGTTGGAGTTATTCTATGGGTACATCATGACCTTTCCAAAGCCAAACTAGTGTTCCTGGTATTCACGACTGAAAATCTAAAAGGGTGTATAGAAGGCTTTTGAGCTAGGCTAGTGAACGTGTCTTCTATTCGGTCTCACAGCGCAATACCAACGTAATCCCCTTTATCGGACGAATAGATAAGACGTAAGTAGGTTGACAGATGCGAAATTGTATTCTATATATCGTGACACCGGAACAGTACCGATACGAGAAATACACCGAACGGAAATGAACCCGACGGCTTGGCAGAAAGCGAACCGCGAGCGTGTACAAGTGGAGAAGGACCGAAAGTGAAGGTGATTCAAAACGAGGTCGACGGAAACCTGGGAAAAGTCAGTCCAACAAAACGTATGCAACCGAACAAAACAGTGAGGTCGATATCAAACGTCAGAAAGGATCATAGAGAACAGATCTAAAATGATGTCCGGGAAAGGTTATTTTCTCAGAACGATTAAGGTCTCTGCAGGTGAATCAAACTTTATTTTGGTCATATCATGAAAGTGGCAGTTTAATTCCCCCTTCCAGTCTATAGGAGTGCCTGCAATAAAATTTCGTATATAACATTACTCTGGTTATTCTCCGTCGGTGAACTATACAACGATTTATTGTTCAACGGCTTTGGATCGCTGAGCTTGATGTTTAGGTCACGAAGGTTTCATCACCAGTCAAAGTGACATCTTCATTGAGCAGGTGGCATCTTGATTGTGGATGAAACGTCTGCGAACTAAGCGAAAATCTCAGAGATCAGGAGCTGTTGAGCAACACCAACCTGGGCTATAATCAACACAAATCTTTAGGAGTGGTCTATCACGCGATACAGTCTTACCGGCTTATGTTCGACTTCATAGCTTTTAAACTCAGTGACCTCTCTGTCAAACTGAGTTCATGTGAACATTTTGGTAATCCTTTCATTGCATCTCGTTGGTGACTGGAATCGAGGTTGACTCTGACAAAGCATGACCTGCTACTATTGTTCAGAAGCACACATAACCTTTAACTCCTTTTCTTATCTAGCTTTGTTCACATGTCGTCAGGTATTTCGGGTTTTGATAAAAAGTGTCAAGGCATTACTCTTTCCAAGACTTTCAGGGCAGTTACCATAGTGTTTAGGGCTTAATTCCATGTTGACCGACATCTGCTGTTTTATGTCTTTGGATATTGTCGAGACCTCAAAGTTGTTTCAAATCACACAGTTTTGTGGGTTCGATCATATGAATAAAATTATGTCATTGAAGGCAAGCTAGGTGTTGATTTCGGTGTGAAGATCTATCGACCTCCTTCAAGTACTGTAAAATTTTCATCTACACATTCCGACCAGGATTTTAGCTGCCCATATGTAGATTTGATAATTCTGTGCATTTGCTTGGCCGATTTCATGGTTAAGTAGGATACTTCGGATCATGTTGGCTTCCATTTCACTCGATTACATCTTGATTAGGATTTTTAAGGTGGTGTTGAGCTTAGGGTTTGTAAGTTTATTATTTTTTTCATAATATGATTCAGCTGGCAGTCTAAACGTTCAGCTCACCGTTGGAAGTCGTAAAATCATTGCCCAGCTATTGACCTTGCTAAGAATCATCAGCAGAACACAACCACTGAGCCACTACTGGGCCTCGAACCCGGAGTGAAAGATTGTAAGTCGAACACCATAACAACGCAGGGTTACCTGGGGTGGTTCTCAGTGGTTTGGTGGTCTTATACGCTACATGATATGGTACCCTTCAATGGTTTAAGGTCTGCTCTGCAAGATGTAAAAACCCGATCTGCTTCTACTCACGCTTGTCTAACAAATGCTTACCCTCCCGAGCCCTATCCAGGGACTGGCACATTGATCCATCTGGAGGGCAGAATCACGACAAACGTTATAGATCAGACTCGTTCTCTTTGCTATATGTCACCAATAAATATGTAAATAAAGAGCAATTCGTTATCAAAATTGTTTCTCAAGATGATTATTGTTAGGATCATCATGGTCCTCTTGGGGCAAATCGACTTCATATTGGGTATCCCAATATTACTGGTATCGGTCTGGATGTTTCATCCGCTGAATGCATTATTGCACCTTCAGTCTGATCCGTACGCACACAAATCTGACAATGACCACGATGCATGTGAAAGCGTTTGCCATAAATTGTGATCACGTGGGGCGTTACCATCAAACCGTGGGGGCCTGCTTGAACAAGCAACATAAAAAATTGTACATACTTTTAAACGAAAAATTAAAAACCCGAACAAGTATTTAATAGACTCGATTCAGATCAAAACACGTTTTCATTGTTTTATTTCTGTGTCAGTACAATCCCATCTTTTCACCGGAAATAGAGTGTGATGCGAGCGCAGATCCTACTTAAAGCAATCGGTCGTTATTCGATTGATTGTTCGGTCAATCGGCCTCCCTGGACAAGGAAACGATGGGGAAATTGTGTACCTAGTGGCATCGTAAGAACAACAAAGTCACAATGAATTAAATCATCCTTCGCTGGCCAGGGAAGCTAGAGAGTGTGCATCAGTTTCCTTTGAAAGCATAGCTCAGACCTGAATGTCCGCAAACTGATAGCTTATTCCGCTGCTAATACTCAGTACCTGATTCCTTTAGATTCATTACGTGATATCCTGCACACAGGGCGAACTGTGTTCTCCACTGTAGTCGAATAAGTTGATTCTAGTAAATGAACAGTACTGGAGTTCGTACCATTCGGAGCTCACTGAAACCAGCGTTTTGACAATTGCTTTCTTGTTCTGCCAACACCAAGGACACCACAGATACACCTGAACTGATAAGTGCTCAATAAAGAGGTCAGCAAAAGCAATTCGTCACATCTGATCAGTTAAGAACTAACATCTCAGAGTAGCCTCGTTCAAAGTGGATGTAACTGCAACTCGCAGAAGTTTTTTTGGTTTTCTTGGCTGTGGCATTGCTTTTAAAGCAAAGTCTAACAAATATTTATTTTTATTCAACCCTGGTAGCTATTTCGTTTTGCATTCAAACTCAGCCGTGTAAGTTCTAGACTTGTCTGAGCAGCCGATCGTGCATAAGGTATTAGAGATTGTGTTTGTGACTCTGCGTACAGTTTATCATCCGATTATACACAGTTAGTACTCGTTGTCAAATAATTTATCAGGTTTATGTCAACTTCGTACTGGTTTCCTCTAAACCTTTCGTTGGATTAACAAAACCGGATGCCTTGTTTGATCAGTATCTAAAAATAGAGGATAATGGTGTGTTTCTGGCTCAGCGGAGAACTCCGCTTCTTGATTCTTCTGCGTTAAACGTTTCTACTTCCGCGGAAATATTATAAATGTTATCAATGTTTCAGAAAATATCATTCCCATAATAATGGTAATGGCTGAAACTTATTTTGTTGATTTCAGTTTTGTTTACTCCAACTTGGCTACAGGCACACTAGCTGAGAGTGCACCTCGAACGGATCTTAGTGGGACTGTTATTTGTCGGTAATACATTACTTCGAATAGTAATCCCGCTTTAAATTTACTTTTTAACTAAAGTAATTCTAGGTTCGTCATCGGAATTTCCATTGGTATTTGTTTTATTTCAACACGTTAACTAAGTTATTGCATCTTTTCTACAAGTGATACTTTTTCGGAAAGATTAGTAGTGTCCTCCAGCCCTCGACAAACTGGAAGCCGTCGTGAAGTGCGTGTTTGGCAGTTCTTTTGTGCACAAGTTCCAGAACTTCTACAAGTTGTCGTGCTGTTGTATGATAGGTTGGGTAAGTCACGGAATAAATGGAACTCAGACGCAAGCTTGATTCTTGAGCATTAGCAAACTCACAAAGTTGTGGAGCGGCTGTATCGACCGGTTAAAACGTTTGAAGCTGGATGATATACTTCCACTGAACTTTGAGGATTATCAAAGTATTTATCATTTCGTTCTCAGTGTTAGGCGTTTTTATAAATATTTTCCATGAATTTTGGTCCCTCGCTGAGAAACTGTTATAATTGCGTGTAAAAATCGCACCAACTCGTTTTTCAGTAGCATTTGCAAAACAAATCACTGGTGCGATCTTCACCTCATTGAATGATTTGAGATATTTTAACATAATACTTTTGTGAAAGTTTTCAATCATGTGATCGCATAAACTGCGGAGTTTACATTCCTATCACGTGATGGATTCACACAATCCCGTGTTCGAACTCGACTTCCCCAATTTTCAAGCTTGACCAAGGAGAAATTAATTTCTTTGCTTAAGACAATACACCAATCCAACGTTTTCAGTTGATACAACTAAGAGAGCAATATAATTGTGACATCAGAACACGTTTTCAGAGACAAACAATTGTTTTCAATGATTCATTCTCAAGTCTTTACAAATCATATAGGAGATGGTTGTGCTGAAATGGTCAAAGGTCATTCGGATTGGACGTAGTTTGTGGGGGAGACGGGTTGGGTTTAGATCGACGTGTCGATCTGCACGACTAGGTCGTGACGGTCACATGGTTCGGAGCTGAGTGACTGGGGTGGGGGTGGTCCACTTGCGGCCAGGGTAATTGGAGGGCTTGGACGAACTTCTTTTGTGTACACAGAGCAGGTGCGAAAAGACGGATGCTAATCGCCTCTGCGGTGGCCAGTGTGTGTAAGCGGATGTGTTTGTGGGGATTGGGGGGCACTCGATAGACGATTTTAAATGCGGAATCCGTGCTTATTTTGTGACCTGAGTCTACCAGATGTCCGAGAATGGCACTCCCTATGGTTCCTGTTCCTCCATGTTGTAGCCATCGTGGACAGTGTTCCTTAATTCTTTGGGATAGTTGCCTTGCCGTTCGGCCAATGTAGGTTGCATTACATTTGCACCTGAACAAATAGATTACCATTGAGTTGGCCAGCATTGGCAACACATCCTTATTGGAATTTCGGATAATGGGAGAGCTTGCAAATACACAGGCAACACGAGCTGAGTTGAATGTCCCACTCACCGCACGCGTTAAGCGTCTGTTGACATGGTCCGATATGGCGTCTCCTTTGAATGGCATACGGATAAACAGTTTCTTCTTGGGGACGTCATAACTTGGAGCACATTTGGGTCTATCTTTCAGATTTTGTTCTATAAAGCGCTCTGGGTAACCGTTTTCCTTGAGAGTGTTTCTAACTAAATGCAGTTCTTCTTCTACGGTCTCCTGTGAGCATAACTTTCTTACTCTCGAGGCTAAGCATTGGACTAGGTTTCTTTTCTGTCGTATGGGTACAAAACTGAGAAAGTTGGTGTACTGTCCGGTCCATGTTTGCTTTCTATGTATCCTTCTCTCGACTGTTCCATTGGTGTTCCTGTGTATAGAGACATCCAGAAAGGCCAACGTGTCATTCTTTTCGGCCAACTCAATGGTAATCTATTTGTTCAGGTGCAAATGTAATGCAACCTACATTGGCCGAACGGCAAGGCAACTATCCCAAAGAATTAAGGAACACTGTCCACGATGGCTACAACATGGAGGAACAGGAACCATAGGGAGTGCCATTCTCGGACATCTGGTAGACTCAGGTCACAAAATAAGCACGGATTCCGCATTTAAAATCGTCTATCGAGTGCCCCCCAATCCCCACAAACACATCCGCTTACACACACTGGCCACCGCAGAGGCGATTAGCATCCGTCTTTTCGCACCTGCTCTGTGTACACAAAAGAAGTTCGTCCAAGCCCTCCAATTACCCTGGCCGCAAGTGGACCACCCCCACCCCAGTCACTCAGCTCCGAACCATGTGACCGTCACGACCTAGTCGTGCAGATCGACACGTCGATCTAAACCCAACCCGTCTCCCCCACAAACTACGTCCAATCCGAATGACCTTTGACCATTTCAGCACAACCATCTCCTATATGATTTGTAAAGACTTGAGAATGAATCATTGAAAACAATTGTTTGTCTCTGAAAACGTGTTCTGATGTCACAATGTGCATATTCCGGAATCTAAAGCAATATAATTGTTCAAAGTTAGATTTTATTTGATGTGACCCCACAAATCATATGAGTGAATGTAAAAATAGTGAACCGAAAAGGCTGTACATAGATTAAACTAAAGGTTTTCCGCGAGAAAAAACTCCTGTGCCCAAGAACATTTTGAAATAACTTAATTGAGAAGAAATCCTGAATGTGATATTCTGAAATTGTTGAAGAATAAATCCACATGGCTTTTTTGTATTTGACAGGATAATGTTAAAAACCTACCAATGAACGTATAAATCCGAGAAAAGTCAATCAAGCTCAAACTGAAAGTATTTTAACGTAAGAAAACATCAGTTTTCCCAGTGTGCTACCGTGGAAAATCAAGGCGTTGCAGAAATGTAAATCCAAATCCTCTCGTTAGGTTTAAAAACACTTTAGGGCTTCAGCTGCTGGTAATCGATATAAACCACGACCACTCTAAAAAGTATTTTTCTATATGGTCATATACGATGTTATTTCTGTTTCTGTGATTAAATCTACAATGAAAGATGTTGCCAGAATGAATTGATGATAAAAGCTCAAACAATTGAGTTCTTTGTTTACGTATATCCTCATGAAGGAACCCATTGCGACATTCCGAGCGATGTGTTTGAAGTCAGTCCCTCTATCAGCTCCGATATCAATCAGAACATGCACTTATTCAGCATCCCGGCCCTGCGCTTCTCATGATAACCCGAGTGCCCATCCTGTTTAGTCTCGGTGATAGACATTCTGCGGGTTTATTTTTGACGAATTTTTGTTCATCCTCCTAGAATGAGGTTATTTTGTATGCTTCTACCATTGGATGATAATTTAGTTGCAGTGGTAATCTTGTCCCATTGGTCTGACAAAAAAGAAATCCTTTTGGTCAACTCATGTTCACTAGCGACGTATACGGAAATGATGCACTTTGACAATGTCTGTCGTGAAGTTTTTCCTTCAGGAGAAAGCCAATCTGAATAGTTATTTTTGATTCGAGACCAGGATAGCGGGTACGAGAAAAAAGGTGAAACGTCTTGTTTACTCATTCCAACAAAATTATTTTCCGAACACTTATTGGAAGTTACTGGGACATTCCCAAGTTAGAACTGATTTATTATCTCCAAAGCTTTACACAAAAAATCAAATGGATACTATACGAATAAACGCATGAAGAAGACATATCATTGATAATGTAGACGAAAACTAACGCACCCACTGCGAGCTTTTCGTTGCTGATATGGTAGCAAAATGGATCGATAAGAAAATAGTCAAGCCGTAAGACACTGTAAACGAGTCAAAACTGCGAATCAATCTCCCAACAAATACAAAGCCCTATGTACGCAACTTTTCTCGTTTATTTATGCATGTACCACTTCTGGAACCGTTATCCCTAGGTTTGAGCCTCAGGTATTCAACTTTGAAGAATGATCAATTGGATATGGAAGTGCAGTTTGCTCAAACTCTTTCCCTAACAGCAACACCACAGGAGGCAATCGAAGATTTCGAAACTTCCCTTGTAGATTATTCCTACCAGTATCATCGAGTGGGGGAAAAAATTAGCTACGTAGTCAGTAACTGACAAAGAGAAGCATTAGGAATTCCAAGTGGAAATGAAAACATCATTGTTGCCAGACTTGACAAAGGCTCCATAGTTGTGCAGCTGAATCACCCAGACTCAACTGAAAAACTGGATAACAATCTAAGTGACCCAACGAAATTCACAGCACCCAAATGATAGAAGGATCAAGCGAGAACGGTGGAACAACAACTGGCTGTAGCCCTGAGAATATTGAAACATCATAACTATATTCCGGATGGCACCTAGGAACCACGGAAACCAGTATTCCTCGTCTATATCGCTCACCGAAGATACAGACGTCAGTGGTAGCATTGAGACCGATACTTGACTTGAGCACTTCTTCGTTCGACTCGTTTGCTCGTTCGCTTGTCGATGTACTGGAACCAGTAAGAAAAGCCTTGTCCAATACAGGGCGAAGGGGACATTTCAGTAAGTAGAACTAATGAAAAAACAAAGTACGACAGGACTTAAAATGGCCTCTGAATGTGACATCGTCATTCAAGCACGTCCTACTGTTGGAAACTATTGGATACTTGTGCTCTCATTTGGGCGGAAGCAAATTGGCCGTCGTTATTCTGGTAACCATTCTAAAATATTTACTACTATCACGATGGTTCGTTTAGATACGTAGCTCCACACATAAACTGATGAAGTTGGGATGGGCTCGCCTCTAGAAACTCTCCTAGCCGAAATTTCCGTTTCCAAACTCGAAAATGGGCTACTCAAAAGACACCATTTATGGACGGCCCATTTACTTCCGATGCATGGAGGGCATTTTCATTTTGACTAAGTGATCACAAATAGTGACCATAAAGAATAACTGAATACGTAACTTCCGTTCAAAGATGTTAAAAGAGAACCTCTAGTTCGGTGCCTAAGAAGTGCAATCGCTCGTACTTTACCCGCCTCCACTCTAGGTCCCCATTTCACCACCCTGTCAAAGATTTCTGTAAATCTCAAAGAAGAAATACCTGTCCCTTTCTTCCCTGTGTCAACTCATTGATTTGCTTGCTCAAGTTCAGCAAGTGATGTAGGGAAAACCTTACTGTAGCTGTCTGAAAGAATCACGGAACAAAACCTGGCTTGGCTGAGAGTAGGGACAAGAAGAACCGTGACCAGCGCAACCGCCGTGTACTTTGTCGACACAGAGCACCAGGTGAACAACGAAGCCTCCAAGATGGTTTGCATGGTAAGCTTGAATACTTTGACTACCTGTTTGTCAAACCCATTGGGGAACAGAGGAAATAGTGGCGATTAGACTGCTGAATCCTTTGCTTTGTTCACACAAGAGATTTTTGAAATCACTTCAGCTATCTTGGTCACGATCGGAAAATGAGGGACAAAATCAAGGTGACTTCTACCGTGATCTTTCATTCGTGACAGGAAACTACGAACCCACCTCAGACGTACATTCTACACCGGATTTTCTCAGCCACAAACAATCAACTTCGTACTCTTTTTTGAACCGCACAACACCTACGACATTGAACAATCAACTTTGATTTGATACGGTAAACATTATTTCGAAAATATGCTCCCCTATCTGTTATGTTCACAAAAGCAACACCGCAGCGGGAAAGGAATGCACTCGGTCCCCCGAACCGGATAGCGACAAACTGAAATCTACAGACGTAGATTTAAACACAACGTCGAACATACATTGATCAACAAATAAACGTCAAGATCAATCAGAGTCAATCGACTTGAGGCACGCAAATGGGCCGGCTAAGCTTAAATCGACACGCACGAATATGCACACAACGAGCGAACAGCTTTCTCCGTCGGTACGTGGCCCATGTTAGGCCCGGTCAGGACGCAGCCCTGTCATGTATGTGTAACTGTATCTGCATGATAAGGAAATAGCTGAAAACAAGCTTGTTCACTATTGTGCCCTTTTGTGCCTAATGTAGCGGGATTATTTAATGGATTGTGAATAGTCCGTCTTTGTTTATCCTTTTCGGGAAGCCCAGGTGCCATTAGATGCATTTTGAAATCACACGTTATATTTCAGACAACATATGTGCAACTCTAACTGACTGCTGTGTATTACACAGGCTTTTGAGTGAAGAACAGAATGCATTCACTATTCCAAAAAGACATTCAACAATTGATTTTATCAGAATACACCATATGATCTGTTATCGGGTGTGTGACTCAATCTGGTTTGCCGAGTTTCTCTGGTGCTTATCTCCTTCAGTTGGGATGCAATTTAAGGAATAATTATGAAAGTTGAGAGCAACTGGTCATTGATTCTGAGCTGGACCAATGAATGCAACCTAGTAGAGATGGGAGCAATGATTTTCCGTCACAAATTTGATCGACAAATTCAGAAACAAACGTTTGTACAACGAATCCCAGAACGTTTCGCTGCTTTTGTACACTCGGATATAGCTGTCATTGTGATTTGTACAGTGACCAAAAGTTATCCGTTTCACTGAAATAAGCATGTACCGAATGATATCTGATCGAATCGAACAAGATGCGAACAGGTTTGTGTACCGACGTAGCGAAATTGTCTAGGATAGACTGTGAAAACTCGTTTCTGACTTCCCCATCCCAAGTATGATTGGTCATATGATTTCTGTCGATCAGATAACGATCTGATCTATCAAATGTGTGCATTTTTTTATTTACACAATTTTTGACTTCTAAGACAGAGAAAACTTTGAACAGTTTCTCTCTCAAAGCAATGGGCATTTTTCCTGTCGCCATTCGAAAGGACATGCGCAGATTGTAACCCCCAAAGAAAGAGAAGCTCGTCATGTTCGAAATGCGAAGCCTGAAAAGAATTCTTCGTTTACTTAACTCGTGTTTGAAATCTTAGACTTTTTCCCAGTCACTGATTTGCTGAGCGTGATTCAGTGAGGAAAAAAATACTTTTTATATTCAAGTAGCGGGTAACTGCTAACCGTTAGCCCTAATTTTGTGTTACTGGGAGTACATATCAAATTGCGGGGTGTTAAAGATTTCAACAAAATAGACCGTTAGGCGAGTGGAGTTGATTGCACGTATCTGAGTTGATAAAAGAATATACCAAATCAAACTGCTTCCCTGATATACTTTTTGTCACTGAAGTTTTGATCATCAAATAGCTTTTCCATCAAGAATATTGGTAAGTGGTGGGTACCGGTATATATATGTATATATATATATATATATATATATATATATATATCCTGCCCTGAAAGGAAGGTGAAGTAACCCCTACCTAAAATATTAGTGCTTGCTCTCACTTTTTGGCCAATTAGGAAGGAAGCGCTTGACAGTTCTAAACATCTAAAAAAACAGGCATGAATCTCTAAAGGAAGGAAGCAACGGAACTTTAATTTATGCTTAGTAATGTTCCCGTATGGGCTAGAGATGAGATCTGTTCAACCTCAAAGTCATGCTCAGCAATGAAGAGATCATAAAAAGCGATTCACGACAACGAGAATTTCATAATCTATGGATACAATGACTGAACAGTAGATGTTTATGCAGCAAGGAAGTCCGCAACATTCTCAACAACGGAAACAACCAGCCGCTAGTAGTTCTGCTCATGCATACGATTTTGAGTAATATGATCCTTCATGCAGTAGAAACGACGAACTCGCGGATAAAAATCATGGAAGCACGTTTGCGACTGCTTCACCCTTGGTAACGATCGTCTTACATTGTCGCAGGCTCGCGTTGCTAATAATTCGTGATCGGGACGGGACGGGACGATCAAATAGGTGGGGAGAAGGTCAGTTCCAGTTCAGTCTCGAAACAAATCACAATGGAAACCGTCGAGTAATAAAGTTATTTATTTATCATGTCACCACTGCTGGGGAAAGTACGCAGTGAGATTCCAACTGTTTGCATCAAACAAAATTCAGTTGTCAAACAACAGAATATTGTTGGCAAACACGCAAGTGACGGAAAACAATTTTCATCAAGCCGTCAGCATGTGCAGAAATTACGTAAATTTCTGATTCCTTTTACCGTACTTGAGGGTAAGAGTGCGGAATAGTGATTCAGTCCGTTTGTCTCGCCTCTGTCAAATGAGTCTTGTCGACCGTAGGGGTTGTGACAGCCAGATGAACGCTGAACATCAGTTGCTCTGACCATATCGTTTTTTATCAAGCGAAAAGAAAATTGCTTAGGACTGCGTTTCAATATTCGGAAAAAGTGTGTGTTATATGTTGAAGTGAAATCGAGATACATTTCCTTCGACGGACGTATTCATATAAAGAAAGGGGACAACATTCAAACCCACGTTTCTGATTTTCCAAAAAAGGAAGAAGGACAAATTTTCGTTATTGACGAAAGCGTCGTTTTTTATGACGATTTACGTAACAAAATATTGTGAACTAAGCTATGGCTCAACTCATCATTACCTTGCTAAGAATCATTGGCAGTGCTCATCCAATAAGCCCGCTTTTTCCCATGGGACTCGAATTCGAGGTGAAAGACGGAGTTGAACAACTAACCACCAGACTATCCGGACTGAACAGGGACACTGGGTGGTAAATCATAATAACAAAAGTTGAGCCCATTTGTACTCCTCTAAACCACAGCTAGTTGCCTAATGTTTTGGAAGGCAACCATAGATTTTACCAATCCTTTGCATCCCTCCTCAGCATTATCGTCTCCGTGTTTGCCCTTCGCAACAGTCTGGACGGATGTGTTCCTTTTGAGACCGGACTTCCGCTAGATGACTTACGGCTGATGGTGTCTGAGTGTAAAGCTGCTTGAAGATGTACACGCTACTAAGTTCGATATTGAGTAGTTTAGATTCGCTTCCACATTGATCTCTTTAAAACTTGAAAATCTGGCCACTCTTAGCTAAACTCGTCTTCTGGTGAATGTAATAACTGGAAGAAAAGAAATCAGAAAAAACATTTACACAAGAAAGTTTTTCAGTTATCAGCTGTCTAATGTTTTAACACAGTGGTTTACTTATCAGCTAGGAAACGCATCTGTTAGTATCGTGGATGCGTAGGACGGTCAAATAAATGTAATCATTCGCCTTCCGGCTTTTGTTTTGGTGTTTCAAGTTAGAGTAATGAAACGGAAGTGAATAACCTATCCTGACTAGCTTTCACGCTTTAAAAAAGAAAAACCTGTGATTCAGTGTTTTATTATGTGCTCTCTGCAATTTGCCTGGACATCAGCGATCCCAATTCCTTCCTAAATCTCAATGCAAATACAGTAGTTTATCGTGAACAGTGCCACTTTCTGGATTCTTCTACTTGCTGGCACTTTTCCTTCCGTTGATTAGTAGAGCGAAACTGTAAATTTGTCCGTGTTTGCTTGCCGACATATGGCCATATGTAAGACTTCTGTCAACAATGATCACATGATTGAATGCGTCTGATTCCCACGGAGGTGCTTTACCGACCCACAACTTTTCATTTTTAGAAACAAGCGAATATTCACAACAGTCTGCGCCGGAACAGGTGGGTTGCAAAGCCCAGGCTTATCACAACTACAGCTCTCGCTTTAATGATATGACCTTTCTAACAAAACATCCCTTTCGATAACTGAATATGCTGATAACGTTTTGGTTGCATCAGTGCTCACATACATGACAAGCGCTTTAATTTGCTCCCTATACCAGTCACATACACGCTGTCTGAGATAATTTGACTCTTTAATTAGCTTACTTGGCATACTTTTTGACTTTTTAGCTATTATTCAGGCCTGTGGATAACCATTCGATGACCTATGGTCTACAGATGAAGACGAAATAACCCACCCTCATGGATATTTGGTTTGACTCTGTTACCTCCGCTCTCAGTAAAATGAAATGTGGCAAAAGGTTTTTTCTTGGTTAGTAACACAGGCACACTCTAAGAGCATTTGGATAGTTACGCGAAGGTCCTATTTGACGGCTCAGTTGTAGATGACGCACAACAACAAACACATTGGAGTAGCTGTCTTCTATGACTTTACGTGAACCTACTTTTCCAAATTAAACGATAGAATAAATTTTGAGTGTGAGCAGTAGGAGATTAGACTTTTACGTAATATCATTCATCATCCAGTGTGGACGTCCGAGCCATTGAAAACCATAGAAGCACTGTATAGCTGTTTTATCCTTGTTAGGAACCATCAGCCGTGTACATCTGACGAGTCCCCCGACTGGGACTCGAACCACGGGGTAAGGGACTGTGAGTCAAACATCCTAACAACCATGCTATCCGGGTTGGCTCTCAATGGCTTGAACTTTCAAATTGCATAATGAATAATAGTACATAAGTAAGTTTGGTAATTGTTTATGTTTGTTCCAATTTCTAACCGACATTATTTCCTAACCTATTCATCAGTTCATATCAGAAAAGTCGCTGGCTTTGAGTCCAGAATTGTATGAAACTGTCGTTTTATAGTCGAGACCTTCCTTGCTTGTGTTTAGATTAGAAGTACCATCGTGTGCTCAGGCACTGATTTTGTTAGTAAACACACAATGAACCTCACTGGAAAGATGGCATGACGACCCATACCCTCAGTGTACCTTTATCTTTTGAGATATTTGGCGACTTTCAAAGCACAGTAACTACTTAGTAGAGTGAACTCAGTGGTGTCTTCTACGTAACCAATATTGTTTCAGTTTCCAAATGAACGTGTTCCTTTGATAACCTTGGTTGAAATCTCGTAGCCATTTCCTTTTTTAAAGTAGTGTGCATTTATCAAAGAGTAGGATACAAATGAAGCAACTCAAGAAAGATGATCCTTTTTCCCAGTGAAACACAAAGAAATTATTTTATAATTGCTTGCATTTCATCAAATAGGAAAGAAAACGGTAGGCCGTCCTATGTGACTTACTCATAACTACTACGTCGTTATTGATATAAAAAGATGAAGAAGTCAAGTAGACTATAATTGTCTCAGTCGATTTCAATAAAAAATCCCAAAAGAATTCCTAAGATTAATTTTCATGCCCTAGTCACTGAAGCAAAAAAATCACCCATCATGCCATGGGATGAGGATGGACAATTGAGTTGTTAGCAAAAGTATCTGGCAGGAACTGTGCACATAAATTATTCAGTAGGAAAGGGCATTTGAGAGATGTCCCAGACAAGTTATGTACAAAAATCTCAGTGTCATCAAGCAAAACAGATTTAACGTGCAATTCAATTCCTTGTTATAAATCATTTATCATTCTAAGTGACTTGTGAGACAAATGTTTTGGGAGAACACGATTAAGTCTGATACCCGAATCACGAGCGGGAACCTTCAGTAATGAAGGCGTAAAATAACCGAAGTACGTAGCACGGATTTTCCTTTTCAGGAAAAATCATCAGATTTCCAAATAAGTCAAAGATTTCTATTGTAAATAATAATGGGATTATTTTCCCTGGGCACACCTAGATATTTTCATGCTTTATTTGGGAGCTCATCAATTTTACCCTAAATTGTCACAATAAGGCTTTCTCCAGTTAATTATATTCCTTGAAATGTGCGTAAAACCTCTTTAGTCTTACCAAGTGAATCTCTGTAAAACGATTGTTCATGAAGGATTGACGCCCAGCTGGTCATCAAACTTCCAAGGAGACATATCATATATCTGAGTTGTCCGCAGCAAAGGGGAATGATCGAGCAAAATGGCCCCTGTTAGCTTTCCATTGGTAAAACCTACATAACCGTTTTATCAGACAAGGTCTATCACGGGATAAAAATAATTCACCTCACGAGATAATCTCACTAAACAGTATTTTATAATTTGCCAAAGATGATAATATCTGGTAATTAGCGAAAGCAAGCCACTACTTCCGGCTTGATATTCAAGAGCACAAAATTGAAA
Organism: Fasciola hepatica; assembly: GCA_948099385.1. Taxonomy (NCBI): domain Eukaryota; kingdom Metazoa; phylum Platyhelminthes; class Trematoda; order Plagiorchiida; family Fasciolidae; genus Fasciola; species Fasciola hepatica. Next base: position 2,546,507 of record CANUEZ040000151.1, read on the forward strand.
CGCATTGATTTAAAGTAACCATGCAACACTTTTTCATAGCATACCATGACAGAAAACAATAAAATACTTGACAAACAAGATATTGAAGGTCGACGGCAACATGGTAAGCTCAGAAAAAAGCAGTATTCTTGAGATTGGAAAACAACACTAAATTCATGAAGGTGGAAGAGCATTTTAACACTTGGGACTAACAAAGTTATGATGAAATGGATCATTTTAGTCACTTCATATAAAAGATAATGAAAGTTTGAACCGCGTTCCTTTGACTGATCGCTGTGGACTTGTTTCTGAAAAGAATACATCTCAAAACTTCAGACTTTTCCATTTGGCAACATTTTTCGGGGCTACATATTTTGGGTCCAGTTTGTTTTTTAGACAAATTACTTTTTCACCTGAATACAAGAAAGCTCTTCTCTTGTAGTCTAGATGAACAGCAGGTTATCTCCGCTCAGACTGAAGTAGCTCTCAGAAAAAAGACGTTTTTGTACCCGCCGGTGAGTTTCGTTAGTCACTATCAGGTTAGACAAAGATGGACTCTTCAGTTAATCCTCTGTCAACATTGACGTTTCGCAGCTCCTCTACTGATATCACTCGTTTGGAAATAAAATTCACCCAAGGACCTATCCGCTCAAAACTACACAGTAGCAGTTTTCCCTGCTAGCGTTTGTGCTTCCGAATATTGAGAGAATATTTCGCTAACTGGCAAAAGCCAAGATTTTACACCCAGAAATGGCACGTACTACTTATGTTTTATTCACTTTTGTTTCCTTAAAAAAGATCGTAGGCTTCTTGTCGGTACATTTATTGGGTAAACAAAGCCCCAGCCACAAAGAGAGCTGATTGCACGCCTTCGGCTAAAATGATGCCTTTGAACCACAAATTATTCATACGTTTTATAACCAACGAATGGCATCTCGTATTACATAAATGGTTTCAACTGTTTCGCACCCTTGTGCTTTTAAGTAGATAAGCTACGGTAAACACTTTGTGTATTTGGTGTATGAATTTGGTGATAATTGCTAGCATGCTAAAGGAAAAAGGACAAATTGGATCCTAACTTAAATGATAAATTCCCGTTTTCATCTCTTCCGAGAGCGTATCATTTCATTCCGTTGACGAGCGAAATTGTTCAGCTTCGATTCCACTGTGTGCCGCTTTTGAAGATTACACTGATGGTTCTTGTAAGTTCCCATAGGCTATCAGATGGTTTTATATCACAAAGGCCTTATTAACAATTTGTTGTGAGAAAACAGACTTTTCACTGTGTGTTGATACGTAGGTGGTTTTTCTGCACAAGCAAATAATGAAGTGAACTAACAGAGGCCGTTACTTTTTTCAGTGAACCTCTGATATGGTTATTTTCAAAGGTAGTGAATGCCCTGCGGGATTGAGGACTTAGCTGAAATATGGCTGTTTTTATTTTAAAATATGTTGGCTAATAAAAAAGACGTCGGCTTCAATTTTTATGATTGATTTGCAAAGTGTTACAATCAATTAATTTAACGGTTCGCCTATTGCGGTTAATTTTTTTCTGTGTTAATATCTTCGCAAAGAAGGCTGAAGTGGATTAAAATAAATCTATTTTACCCTGAATAACTATTCACAAAATCAAATTTTGTAGAAGTTCTATCACTTGAATTTTGCTATAAGTAGTATGACATTTCCTCTGGAAGACGGGAACGAATTCCCCCGAAAGAACATGACCGTGTTCGTGGTTCTCCCCTTCCATCTGGCATGCTTTCCCGGCATTTTTCTGCTCAATTATCCTATTAATTGAGGACTCCAAAGTTGGTTAATGACCTGGTGATTCTAAAAATGAACTCAGCTTACACATATTATTTACCATTCAAAGGGGATTACTTTTACCATAACAATTTCGAAGATCCACGACTAATTTAGTCTTTTTTAAACCTGGAATTATACTAAATATGACCTCAAATGTTGAAACTCAATACCTCTTCAAGCCTCAACATATTTCAAAGGCAATTGTAACGATACTTATCGCAGGACTCCGAGGGTAACAGTTCTGAGGAAAGCTCTGGACAAGCAAAAAAAAGTTGTTCTATGATTAAGAGAAAGGAAAAAGTGAAGGCCAGTAAATCATCTATAAGAAGATCTCTAAAGTTATTCAAATGAGCACATAAGTGAATAGAAACCAATTGCAAACTTGCCCTAGATCAACAAAAATAGAATAGTTTTCATGTGGTTTTCATTTGGTCTGGCAATTACGTAATAACATATGTGATCATTCTAGATATGATATGCGCTTATAATCTTCAGCCTGTTCGGATGAGTCAATCCGTTCCTTGTATGTCGGAAATCAGTAATATATCTAAATAATGGCCCTCACTATTCATTTTTTGATATCATGTTTAATCCAGCTGGCAGTTGGCACGCGCAATATGGTCACCCTGTAGTCGAACTACATTCCCGGTGAAACAAGAGTGACATTAATTGGGGGTAATTGGTTATGGCTTTAAAGAAAAGTCCCCACTTAATGTGATCGTAAGCTGGTTAAGTTTACCTCGACAACGATCTCACACAGATTGACTACCAGATCACCCCTGGCCAAACCAGCCATTCCACAGTCATGAAATTTACGTTGCTTTTAGTAACTAGTGTGTTGAAAAAAATGTTCCAGTTATCCTTATTCAACTACTGTTGCCGAAGGAGAACAGCATCTGTCTGAACGATCTTTACCTGCAAGTGGTGGCCCGAGTGGGGTGGTCACCGGCAAACTTGATCCAATGTCATGATACGTAAGTCGGAGTAAATCATGGAGAGACATTTCATTCGCCGGATATCAGATGAAGAAAGTTACAAACTAGACACTTTTTAAATCTCACTTTCAGTTACAGTTATAATTCTTTGAGTACTAGAGCACAAATTACCAAACTTGTTGGAAAACTGTTATCATTTGAAGTAGCGAATCCGGGCTGGTAAAAACGAAAGAGAGAGATACTTCCCCTTCAATATTGCCTATCATGAAAGAGCTCAATAACCTTGCACTTTTCTGCACTGTTTTCCCCCGTGATGCACAGTTGCAACTGAAAGCTCACCAATGAAAGCTGACTGCTGCAGTGGGATGAGTTCGATCTGAATCAGCGGCGGGATAGTCACTCGGGGACAATATTGAAAACCGACTCGTATTAAACAGAACCAGCATCAGCAGCGGCAGTATTTTCAGTGTTCTGTCTTACTTAAAAGTGATAGCATCGTTGCAAAAAGTAGTGTGGGTATTATTAATTAAAGCTGATGGATATAATTGGTTTAAACCTTCCGATACATTGATTGCTTGGTTGTCTTCTCAACCCAACAGTACATTCTTATCTTTTATTTATCTTGTCATCTTATTCAGCTTATCCGTCACGTATGCTGATATCGTTCCTGAGCATGTACTCATAACATACGCGACTTCATTAGCCAAAAGATCAAACTGCCGAGAAGGATTTTGCAGTATCCCAACATCACAGTGCGCATGTTCGAAGCTCAGAGCGAACTCAAGTTAACTGGATGGGGCTTTTATTTTATGAAGCTCACCTGACTATCTAGTTTGAAAGTTAGCCTTCTGTGTCACTGGGAAACTTTTTAATGTTCTGGAAAGAACGGTGCAGATGTTTTCATCAGTGAACATTCAGAAGGGGGAGGGGTGAGGAATAGTTATTCAGAAGCGAAATTCACTGCGCACGACTGCATCATATATTTGGTCTGTGTGATGAAATGGACTTGAATAGCTGAAAAAGCCCCGGTAAACATAAACATCTCGCAGATTTCATGTCTTTGGAATTCCGTAAACTGTTATATTTTTGACAAGTTGTGCTCAGTCAGTGTTACTATCGATTGGGTTTATAATCATATTATTTGATCTATTTTATTTTATGGTTTCACTAAACTTCATGAATGAACTTGGAACTTGGGGGGGAGCTTTCAGCTGTGTTGATACTTCATACACACAAAAGTTTACCAAGAAAACATTTTTGCTAAGTGACACCGAACGGGCAGGAATTCGTTGTACTTTTTTTCGAAGAATTTCCGGTTTCTGTTAGGAATTACTTTTGGTCATTTTCTTCTAGTTTCCCTAATAAGTAGACCGTGATAAAACAAGAATCGTGCCAGAATCGAAAGGAAAACAGCAAGCAAACCATAAAACCAGTGGGCACAGTTAGCCGAGTGGAATGTGCTTGTTATCCGGAAAAATGATTGTATCTAAATTTAAAACTCCTGTGTTAACTGTTCCGTCCATCCGGATTGGGTGGTAGGAGTACGGTGCTTACCGTGATAAGGGATGAGTACGTACGCGAATCTAGTGGTTCAAACGAGAGAGTCAGCGGAACTGCAAAGTATTCGAAGCCATCAACAAGTGTTGACTGTTGAGGTAGAATGCACAAACTGATTAAAGTGCACCAAACTGTATAACATTCGGATCTGGACGTGTACACTGTTACAATAATTCAACTCCTGGTTGTCCACAGCTGTACAGTGCCTTCGAATTGGCACGTTCGATATTCACGCTCGGACGCTAAATACATTAACTGATACGAGAAGACCGAATAATTGTTTACGAAAAAGCGTACGCTGGACACAAAAGCACGAATGTATCGGTTAAATTTGGTATCACACACTATGGGGAAATGTTGCTTTTTCACCAAAACAACAGACGTACAATGTCCGTAGAGTTCATTGATGGCACGAGCAGGTGGATTGGGTTGGATAATGACAATTTCACTTGTATTTTCACACACAAACGTTCACTCTGCGAGCCGGAAATAAACCAGTAATCTTCTGCTAACATCCGTTTGAAAATAAAATCTACCCGGTTATTTGTTTTTAAAGGGATCACATTACTGGTAGCGATAATTATGATCAAGAAGATTTTTGCTAACGTTTTAGATATTACCACGAAATCCACGTGCCTTAAACTGTTTTCTAGTCCAAGTTCATTAAAATGAAATTATCTCCAGCGCGATGTGTCCACGTATTTTATCGTAATTTGTTGAAAACTTCAGCAAGTTAACAAATTTGCATTTCAGCCAAATTGAGGGAAACTGATCACTGACAATTTCAAAGAAGCATAAAAATGACCGTTGCAGAAATAAGATCTGTTCAGCCACCTAGGTTCGTTCGAAGTTCCTCTGTGGCTTTCATCTTGTCGATCAGAACACGTGCTAAGTAAGGCACCTAGGAGTTGTGATGGATATTTAAGCTGGAGGGGATGGATCTTAATTCGGAAAGTGTGGAGGGATGTGAAATGCATGCAGATAACTCATGGTACAGGGAATGGGTGGAGTCCGCAAGAATCTTCTTCGCGGAAGTTTCACAGGCCATAATGGGCGGAACCCAAACTATGGAGATAAGAGAGCTCATGGAAATCAACGAAACACGACTGATAAAGACCGGTTAGGTGTACAGTGTGATAAAATATCTTTTCTAGGTAAACCAGGTAAGATTATGAGATAGCAGTAGAAAAAGATTTGCAGAATACCTTGGTGAGCAAAAGAAAAGTGACAGGATGTGTGGCGCCAAACTGCATTGGCCGAAGTATTAGAAATAACAGTCTACGTAGTTTTCCACTGCAATCAAGAATATGAGAAGACCACTGCAAATTAGGGTTGACTGAAACACGTAAGTATTTGAGAGAGTCAGTTCTGGAAATGAGAACATTGTTGATGATCGATTGTTCATTCGGGCAAGAGGAAGAAAAAGGGGAGAAAGTGTACTGAAAACAATTGGAAGTGTTAAGATGTAGTCCAGAGTGGGACGAAAAATTCTGAAAATTTTGTAAGTTGTCGGAAAATGAGCTGACTTCTTGTTGGTTGGACAGAAAATGACAGAGCACCACATCATCGGTGTATTTCGGAATTTGTGTAGGTGACTCATTGGTCAAGCCGCCGATATATTCGGTGAAGGGAAGTGGGAAGAGTACTTCACCCTGAAGAACACCTGAGTTGTTAGTTAAAGGGCCCGATAAACGTGTAGCATATTTGATACTCTGAGTTCTGTTGGATAAGTAGTCTTTCAACCACCACAATAAAGAAGTGGGATAGTCAAGAGACTCTAGCTTCCAGAGAGTAAGAAAACCGGGGACTGAATCGAATACGGAGGATTAATCAGAAAAAATACATTGAACGGATTTCAGGGATTAATTTATCTGATGAAAATGAAGTGGCAACCGGAAGCAACTTCATCCAGAGTGCATCTGTTAGGTTTGCACACAAACTGATGTGGTTCATTTGAAACTGCAAGGAGTAACGCAATCGGTCAACCTGGTTGCAAAAGACGTCATGGTGATGGGAACGAAACTGTTTGACAAAATATTGAACTTGGAGTGTATGGGACAAGGTGTTACTGTCACGGGTTTCCAGGACGCAGGAATAGAACCAACACAAAAAGATTGAGTTACGATGGAAGTCACAATCCTGGATAGTTAGATTGTTGCAAATTTGAGAAAACTGGAGAATAAACAGTCTGGAAGCACAGCCGAAACAGATTTTGAGGTGTGGAGAAACTTGAAGAATTCGTCCAAGGAGATTGGCTGTATATCTGAAGGGACAGAAAGAATAAAAAATGAAAGAGAATACGATGAAAGAAGAAAAGACGTGACAAACATTTCAATTGATGATTCGAAGAAGTTCTGTTGAAACTCAATTTTCCTATCACTACCTTGTCACTGTTGCACGAATCAGACATTTTTGTCACTCTTTTGTACTTACTCATATGGCCAAAATGTATAAGCAGCAAACAATGCATCGATATTCATACGAGTAAAGTCACATTTTGGCTCGACTGACCATCTCATAAGAGATACAATATCAGCCATAGATTGTCCGTGACTTAAGGTGGGCAAGTCTTACGCACTTTCGATTGAATGCCATATTTCAGCAATTTCCTTGTTCTTGATTAGGACGGAAATCGCCCTGTTGTTGACCATTTGGCAAGGCCCTCTCTGCTGAACGGTTCTTCTAGGGTGAATCACCCTGAAGGAAGAAACGTTTGGAAGTAATGAGTTAACTCATATTATCAATATCGTTTCTAAACGTTATGGGAACAAATGTTTCAAAAATGGATCATTTGAGAGCATTTGTGATAAGAAAGTGTAATCTACCGGACGGATGAATCTGGGATCACATTGATTTGGTTTCACAACAGTTGTGAAATCATCGGCATCGGTTATCCGATTGAACCACAGTATATAAGAAACTTACGGGATGCAGACAGAGGAACACTAACCGCTCCAGTTCACACCACCAACTTCCTCCTAGCGGGAATGGAGTACAAAATGCCGACAATGCAACAGACACAGAACTACTAGTCACTGACAAATGTACCTTTCGCGAGAAAACCCCTAGCTTAGAATCCACATCGGATGATAACTGAACAGAAAATGAGTTATTCCAAAATTTCGTTGTTTTATTTTGATAAGTTCAGTCTCATGAATTGCATCCAATTCTAGTATTGGCTGAGAATTAGTCTTTACCATAAAGAAACTCTCTCTTCGTTCGACATTTTTCTCGAGGGTTTTGGCTTTTGAACCATTTCATCTCAGGACTTTTGTGGCAGCTCTTTACCACATTCTAAACCTGGTGACACATCGCTTGATAGAAGTTTCATCAACGCGAGACACAAAAATGATATTGACCAAGGCGTGAAGACTATCGGTATCGTCATCGTAGTTTTTCGACCAGGTCTGTTGTCCTTAAAGAAGCCGGAATCTGTGCCAGAGAAGCTAGCTACTGGTGGTTCAGTGTGTACAGTGTACATTGAATCTGGATGGTTGGATAACTTGAGGAATACGTGTGGTCACTATTCAAGGATTATTTGGATTCATTCGACATGTCATCCGAATTTGTATTTGACTCGAGCGATGTGGTCGACAGACTGAATGCCTTCATGATATCGAGTTTCATCTTAGGAATTGCAAAGTTTATTCTAGTTTACGAAAAAATACTGCCGATGGAAATTAAGTCTTTACGAGTGCTTGAAAATCCAAGGTCCATAAACCAATGGTAAATTATGTAGTGGTGTCATTGAAGCTAACTGTTACTTCAACCACCGGAATCCAATAATGAATAATTCACTGCCCAAATGTTGCAATAGGCTGACCTCTCCTTTTGGCACTGGGAAATGGGATGACACCACATTCAGTCGCTGCTTGTCCGACAAGTAGAAATTGATTTGCCTAAGACCAGCACCGTGTTGCTGATAGTAGAGCACATTTATTAGGATCTGAATATATTATGACACTTTCAGTTTATTCGAGAAAATCATCTACAAGTTGATCTTCAGCTTGCCTCAGGGCATTTACTCGCTCACATCAGCTCCTTCCAATCAACTCAGTGAGCTTGGGACTCAAAGACGATTACTTTGATTAGTGAGAATTTACACGTGACGTGCATTTCATTCATATCTGGAAATACTGAGATAATCATGCTTTATGCTTTTGTCATCCGCGGACCATTGATACCAAAACAAGACGAAGTAAGTGAAGCCAATTTCGTTCGTTCAACAAGCCTTCCTTATTATTCATTTATACTGTCTACAATTATTCATTCTGCAATAGAATTTAAAACACTGAAGCTAAGTGTTACATTTGGAGAAATTGCTTCATGCAACTTTAGACCAATCTATTCTCACTTTGTACATCGAACGGAATTTAGTTAAGCGAGAGTAAATTGATAGGTCCACCAGCCTTGGGTATACATGGGTCATATCACAATCAGTTCATAGATGATCAATCTGAGATGATAAAATAATTAATTTATTGAGGACTCGCCGTTAAGGACGAGCTTTGTCATCACATTAGTCATGATTCGCCCACACAAACGAATCAGAATCTCACATGCCACGTAGCGGTGGCTGGCCTTAGTTGACCGGAGATACTAATCGAATTTGTGTCACCAAATCTCACCAGTACCATCTTTAGCCTGCGTTTTGCTTTGGTTCAAACTATATACGTTGTTAGCATTTCTTCGAGTGATCTTATCCTTGTAATAAGCCTTAAAAACAATTAAGAGAATGATCCGAATTTACTTCATGGACTTCTCACGCATACGAGATCTTAATTTGCATACAAGTGAATCGATAATCTTAACAACAGTGTTTACTCCACCCAGTCCTTTGGTAAAAGGGACTGAAGTGGCAAAGTTATTGATTTGTTAACGGACGCCCTAGTGATATTTTGTGTTCGAGTAGTAGAGCTATAAGTTAATCATGTTACAAGTAAGATACTTCCCAACGGAATGACTTTCTGAGCTGTTGTTTCACTTTGTCCATGTCCTCTCTTACCCGGGATATTTTTTCAGGGGACTCAAACATTTGCTTAGCTTATATTATGACCGGTTAACTCACGACAGAGCTTTATTTTGATTGCAGCTAATTTGAAACACGGGGTGTAGCGATCACTTAGCAGACAAATATCGAGGCGTGCGTAAAACCATTTGAGAACGTTAAACTTCCGATTGTGGATGTTATTGAAGCTCTTTATGAAACGATCTCATATATTACATATAAAAAGCACAAACCATGGTGTTATTCTTTCTGTATGTTAGAGAGAACCATTTGTAGTTCAAACGATCACGGGTCACTGATAAATGTCAACAGTGCATCAGTCAGCATCCAAGTGAGATCAACTTTAGGGGTAAAAAATTTATGCACAATGACAATGAAACAAAAGACACGAGATTGCCTCACTGATTCCACAGTTTTCCCTTTGGACTGTTGAATACCAAAGTCCAGAAGTAGACAAAGGCCTTAGTCAGTATGTTACGATAATATTACGATGTTACGATAATATACGTTGGTCTCAGAGGTGGAAACCTGGAAAAGATGTATTTGTCACTGTCAGTTCTTGGGTAGAAAGAATTCCGGGACACACTACATCAAAAAGGCAAGATTGCTCTTAAACAAGTGATTTATTCTCAGTTCTCGATGTTTGCTTGTTGCTTTGTACCATATGAGTGCGTGTGTCGAGGCTGTTTAATGATTGTATACACGTAAACACAGGTACAAGAGCAAAAGATACTTGTACTTAGGAAAATCGTGAGCAAAGAAAAATTAGAAAACAAATAAACACATACTTTCGGATTCACCAAGATTAGGAGTGTAGCATGGAACATTTTCCTGAGGTATAAATGAGATTAAGGTGATAGACTAGGTCCAGTCGTGGATTAAAGTGTCTCTAGTCCAGTAATAAATTCGATTACATGTGTGAAGAGTTACAAATGATACATCTAACATATATAAATCAAAGAATATCACACGGTTGGTCTTTTGGCTTCTAATGCTCTTTCTGAAACGCTGGTTAGGAAACTAATGGTCTCGGTTTTATCCTCGAGGAACAAATGTCGAACTCGCTGAACTACTACCAGTGAGACCTCAAGCGAAGCCTTCATCTTGAACGGTTTCAAACTAAATGTGGTTTATTGTCTACTTTCAATTTTAAGCCTAAAGACTAATGATACCTGCTAGGAATTCCCGTTTAAATAAACCTAGAATTTTACGAAAATCACGATGCAAAACTTCGCATCAAGGAGACAAATCACGTACTAGCAACAGTTGACGTAATTTCCATCACATCCATCATATGCTTTCTTGGTTGAAAACTGGAACTGCAACTCCAGCATTCGCAACCGGTGATCTATACTCCGTATCAAAACTTCAACCCATGAACCCTGACGTTTTGGCTTTGCAAAGTCCTGTGCTTTTCTGGAATCGATATTTCTCGGATTCCGATCCATCACCAAATTCTACCACTGAGGTCCAAACGTACAATTCCGTATATGTTCGGGCATGTCAGACCCGATTACTATGAGACTAGTTAAAGAAGTAAGATAGTCTAGATTCTCCTGGGAAGAGCGCACTCGGTTTACGTTCTCTAATCATCAGTAAGGTCTTTCAACGGTCACGTTATAGGAACTGTTGGAACTAAATTTGATGTTCGTAATTCGATTAATTTTCTAGAGGTGAGACGCCATCAGTCCGGTAAAAAATATCAACTAATTCCTCGAGCTGATCGGAATCACAGATAACCTATCAGTTGTGGTTCATCTTGGAAATATCAATATCATTTTGTGGTACGGATCACTAATCACTACGCATCGGTCGATTTTAAAACTACTCTTGTAAATGTTTACCCGTGGTGACCGAAACTTCGACAACCTATCAACGATATCGACTACGCTGTAAATGAACAATAAAATACAATCATAACATTTCACAAAGCGCATCGATTTTTCGATGTACTCCGAAGTAACCTCGGTTCTGACACGTAAATAGACCTAAATGGTTTACACGTTCATCCCATGAACAGTTCCCGGTTGTTCATGTTGGCCGAAATCCCGGAAAAAGCACGTGCCTACCTGTCCTGTAGAGGCGATCAAACTGCATGCTTTAGGAAACTTCGAAGTACTCTTGCATACTATTCATGAATTATGGGTCCCTCAAGAGCTTGTGTTCAAAGAAGCACCTGCATATTATGTGAACCTGTCGGATACCGCTAGCAATTTCACAGGCTTTGGTGCTTCGATCACCATCAGGTCAATTTAGTTTGAGTTCACGCCCAAGTGCGAAATGCAATTTACCATAGTTTTTACCAGCGAGTCTTCAAGAGAGATATATCCAACGGAAGTACACGATTACTCGGCGTGATATATCTTTAAAAGAGAAGAGTGTACAACAAGACATATCCTCGACCAATGTTAAACCAAGTTATTTTGAACCGTTTCAAGAAAGTTTTTGAACTCTTTACGCAGATCTACTTTAAAAGGTCATCACAACTCGTAACACAGCAAATCATTCGTGGGCCCGTGAAAGTACGTAGGTATCCAATGAAACCTTACCTCTTGATCAGATTTAGGGTAAAGTAATCAATTATCTCACGTGCAACTCCACCATCTGCAATGCATTTAGATCTTGTCGGTCTGAGACCATGACTAATTCGAAAGCTTCGAAAACAAAGAGACTTCTTACTACAGAACATTTTGTGGCTTACATTAGCAGTTGACAGTGAATCCTCGGTGTAACGAGCTAAAAGTCAGTTCTCGATTTGCAAACGATACAGAACCAATCAACCGTATCACACCTTCCTTACTTGTGCAGTCAGTGACTAATTTTCACCACTGAAACATCTCGGTGTTACCCTTTTTCGGCAAGCCATCTGATCCCAGCACGTCCCTGGTACACTCACAAGATATGGTGGCTGACATTTCGTGTTTCCTAATGAGATCTTAGCACGTTTCTTCAGGTTCAATTACGCATTTGGTGTATTTGTGCATGATGCCCCGTTGAATTAATTCTTCTAATATTATCTAAGCCAGACTTCAGATGAAGAACTGTTGGTTTGAATATGTCTACGAAAGTTATATCAGGATCCCATGACATACCTTTCCTCAATTTATTCCGTTCCCCTACTAAGAAGCACTTTTCCTTGTGCGTGAAAAGCTGTACCACTGTTTAAATAGACCAGAATTATCTACTGCACACGCATCAAACCGGATGTCTCCCTCATCCACAGGGTGTAAAACTGGTTGTTCTATCGTCGAATAACAACTAATCAGCCATTTATCCCAGTCATTGTCAACTGATGATTCGAAGAAGTTCTGTTGTAACTCAATTTTCCTATCACTACCTTGTCACTGTTGCACGAATCAGACATTTTTGTCACTCTTTTGTACTTACTCATATGGCCAAAATGTATAAGCAGCAAACAATGCATCGATATTCATATGAGTAAAGTCACATTTTGGCTCGACTGACCATCTCATAAGAGATACAATATCAGCCATAGATTGTCCGTGACTTAAGGTGGGCAAGTCTTACGCACTTTCGATTGAATGCCATATTTCAGCAATTTCCTTGTTCTTGATTAGGACGGAAATCGCCCTGTTGTTGACCATTTGGCAAGGCCCTCTCTGCTGAACGGTTCTTCTAGGGTGAATCGCCCTGAAGGAAGAAACGTTTGGAAGTAATGAGTTAACTCATATTATCAATATCGTTTCTAAACGTTATGGGAACCAATGTTTCAAAAATGGATCATTTGAGAGCATTTGTGATAAGAAAGTGTAATCTACCGGACGGATGAATCTGGGATTACACTGATCTGGTTTCACAACAGTTGTGAAATCATCGGCATCGGTTATTCGATTGAATCACAGTATATAAGACACTTACGGGATGCAGACCGGGTGATTCATTTGTCCTCAAAATCCATAAATTTTGCTGATTGTTGTTGCACAAGTACGCATTGGCTTTCCAGTGAAGCTAATCCGTGGTGATGCAACTTTTACATGGGACATATTTTTTCGGGCCTTTTATTTTTCGATTCTGTAGTGTGAACTACGAACACGCGGTAAATGCTGACCACGGAACGCAGGGATTGAAAAACTGCCGTTTAAGAAAACGATTGCTGAACATTTCAGCAATTGTCCCTCGACCTGTGAATGACGAGAAACAGTCAGATACGAGGCTTCTTAGAATCGCACCTCAGAGCAATTACGAAAGTCGGACTCGAATGGAAAGCAATGTGATCGCCTTCCTCCTAGAACGAAAAAAAAACGGGCTCTAAAAGTGTGGATTTAACATATCGGAAGCCACCCAATTGTAACTTGCTGATCACGTTATTGCTTTGTCACTGCGATTTTCTTGTGCGGGGGTGAACGCACAGCCATTCCTTTCACGCCTGTAGTTACCTATAACGACCACTGCCCAGAAATCTTTCAGTTTTCTGCTAGATAAGTGATATAAAACAACTTCTACGTTCGTGGTCATCTGGCAAAGCAGGATCCTGCAGTCTTATTTATTCTTTCCGCACTCATTCGGAGAGATGGATGTGGTTCCTGTTTGTGGTCTCGCGACCTATATGTTGACATTGCTTTGGCTTCGAGGCAGCTAATAATCTGAACTCGTTTTCTGAATGCATGACACTCTTTCAAATACTATTGGTTGGTTTCGGTTGCTTTGATCAGAAGTCGTTTCATTCACTATTAAGTAACCGACAAAAAGCGTTCATTTTTTACTTTGAACGATCACGGACAATGTTCCGACATGAAAGAAAACCCTAAATAAGGTCATGAACTGACGGTAAATGAGTTGTGTGATGTAGCTCTCGTTCATCACTAGTTCTATTATGCCTGTTTGTCCACGGACAATTTAACTTTTGCAGGACGTGGGATAATTTAAGGGAAATCAGTCAATCAGTCGGAAACATTTCGAATTCATTATTCATTATGAGAACAACGTTTGTGTATCCACTGGATAGTGAAGAACACTTTTCGAATGAGCTTCAGACTCGTTCGCGTTTAAAAGAAAGCTTGAACATCAATTAACACAGCAAAACAGCAAAACATAAAAGTAACTATGGACGTGCTATTGTTTTTATTTTCACTCTGCCGTGAAATTGCTACTTCAAAGCCGATAAATTAGTGGGAAATTCTGTGATCCATAATAATTAGCCGTGTTCTATTAAAACGTTACTTTTCTGCATTCCCACCGTCTTCATTTATGGATACAAAATAGATCATTTTCATAAAATATGCAGTTACTATAATTAGTCCATGCCTGCAAGATCGTTGGCTCAATTTGTATTGACAAGCTACTTTCCAGTCTGGCTGGTCTGGATGCAACTCTACTGGCTGATTAGACTTCTGCCTTCTCAGTCAATTGTTGTTCTCTGATAGTTCCACCACTGGGCTTTGCTTGCCGGCCTCCAAAATCATTCATTTGCTTCGCTGAGTCAACCCTTGTGCTACTGAGCTCCGAACCTCAGCCTCTTTGTTTGCACCTGCTACTATCCTCACATCCTCCCTTCTCTGATAAAGGCGATTACCTCTCGTTTTCTCCGGTCCCTGCATGCTCCTTATTTTGCGAAAAGCTGGCCTTTCAAATGCGTGTGCCTCCTATTTCATCGTTTGGTTGCCTTAGACGTTTCGACCTAGCACGACCGGTTTCCAAATCACCTTACGCTTTTTCCTTCTCCCCATTGGTGAGGCCTTTCTGGCACACACTTAGCCCAAATTCCCTACCGTTCAATTATGGAAGGGCCTGTGATCCACGATCGTGACAAAACTTGCGGATTTTTTTTTCTGTTTTGTGAACTGCCATGCACTTCACTGTGGCACTGAGTTTTGGGCTCCGGAATATCACTCAAAGCTGGGAGTAACGTCCAACTTTTTCTTCCGTAAAGTCTCTGCCCCGCGACAGTGTTCCAGAATAGCGCTCGGGATGGTTCCCTGTGTCGGAAGCAACTAATAAGTGTCAGTACCGGAGTTCTTAGCTAACGTTCAATATTCTCTTCGCTCCTTTCGCCAATAACTTGTTTTCTTTTCACTGAATTGACTGTGGTATGGACTGTTGGTTCGATATTCGGACTTCTTTTTCCGTCTGAAATGCCGGAATTCGGCACTCATGAACTGGGGTTCCTTTGTCATCAAATAGACTGCTGTATTTCGTGCCTGGAGAAATGAGGGCGTGATCGGTTGTCACTGGTCAAATTGGAGAAAACAAATGTAGTAATCAACCAGAAAGTGTTTCCTCTCGTGCTGGAAAATGTCTGTGGCCGAAATCTTACGGGGATAAATGGGTAGTTCCCGAAGAAATATTGTTTCTCCCTTCTGCCTCTTCTCGTGGTTTGATATTACTGATACTGTGGTGCGTAGTCTTTGATCTAATTGTTCACACCAGGTCATTAGAAAACTTCATTTATCCTGCGGATGGTACTTCTTCTGATAAATAAAGTCTCTTCATTAATTCATCTCTAAATCTTTCCGGGACAAAAAGTCGGTCACCTTTGAATACGAGCCTGTTATCGACAGAGAGCAATTCTCTCTCTTGCTCTGAACAATAAGGCTGACTGCATCGGCAAGTCTCTTGGTCCGGGGAAATTTGTAAGAAACGAAATTTGGGAGTTGTTAGAGGATAGTGGCGCTACAATGACTTTTCTTATTTCGGTGAGAGTTTCACTATCTATTGAGATTCCATGGATCATCGAGATGGACTCAAACTCCGGAGGTATACTGTTGTTCTTTGTGGAGCAAGCCCGGGTTAATATATCCGTGATAACCATTTGAGTTCACGGAATATGTACTAGGTTATCATCTTACTTCTGGAGTCTGATTACCATCTCTTGTAGACGCTTTGGTACATCACCTAGAAGTTTTGTAGCGATAGTTATGAGCTGCTTGTAGTCAGTATGAACTACCTTCTTCCTGTCGTACTTAGAGGCATTGAAACGCTCTAAAGAAAATAGCAAGGCCAGCAATCTCTTCTCTGCTTCAACATAGTTCCTTTAGGTTAGGAAAAGACTGGCTTAGGAAATCAGTCGGCCTTCAGCTCTGTAGAAGCACTGACCCCAGACCTGACTGACTGTTGTCATACTAAATAATTAAAAGAAGCTGTGATCGATAGAAGGCCAATATCCGTGCCGTGCTCACGGTTTTCTTTATCTTTTTAAATGTGAATTGTTTTTCCGCACCCCAGTACCATTCTGTCCGCTTGTGGTTGAGTTTTCGTATGGGTTTCAATAAATCGGCAAGATATGGCGAAAATCTGCTCAAGTAGTTGACCATTTCATTCCGGCTTGCAACCTCTTTCGGGTCTTCGAGGACGGGCCTACTTGAAATTGCCCTGACCTTTTTGGGATCGGCCTTCCGCTTCTTGTTGATCGGTAGATACCCGTGGAATGTGACCGACTGCAATCAGTGTTCAAATTTATCCTTGCTTAGTCCGATACCTTTCTAAAATCCGCAGCTCAAGAAACCCTCCATACGCGAATCGCCTCTTTGTGATGTTTTACCGTAAATCAGTGCATTCTTTGCAAATACAAATGACCTACTTTAGGTTATCTGGGGTTTGAATCAGGGGTTTCTGAAAATTTTGCTAGATACTTTCTCTCTAGAAGACAGCCTAAGTGTAAAAAGCGACCAAATGGGGTACCAGATATGATTAGAAAACTTAACTTATCGTCCATTTCAAGCTACCAGGCCGCAGAAGATAAGTTAATCTTCGTAATGAAACATTCTTGGCTCACATTGTTAAATATCGGTGGTCGGTATTGCTCTTTTTCCGAGTGCCGCGTTCAGATATCATGGATCAGTGCACAGGTGAATCAATCCCAGTTTCTCTACCAAGACAACGATTTGACTTACCAAATCTGTTAGCGCGTTAGCTGCAGTAACAACCCTGAGGCACACTAACCGTTCCAGCTCACACTACAAAGCTTTCCTTAGCGAGAGTGGAACAAAAAATGGCCGGCAATGCAACAGGCACGAAACTACCAACCATCTTTCCAGAAAAAAAACCCGTAGCTTAGAGTCCAAAAACGATGATAACTGAGTAAAAATGTTTTTTCCCCTAAAATTTCGTGACAAGTTTTGGGTCATGAATTCACATTCAATCCTAGTATTGGCAGAAAATCAGTCTTCGACACAGTGAAATTGACTCCGTCCGACATTGTTCATAAGAGTTTTGGCTTTCGATCCAGTTCACCTTAGGACTTGTGTTTCATTTCCTTTCCACATTTCTAAACTGATGTCGCATCGTTTGTTTGCTGCTTCATGGGCGTAGGACACAGAAATAACATTGACTGAAGCTTGAAAACTGAAGTCCAAGACACGAAATACACAGTACACATTCTGGATCACTTTGCTGCATCCTCAATAGAATGCAAACTGCAGTCAGAGCAATTATTTTTGAAGCAAAACCGACGAGCGGAATGCTAAGAATCAAAGGGGAAATCACTCGACGCTCACACACATACATGTCTGTCAGATAAACATACAACCATTGTCATACTTCGTTACCACAGGGAGTTTTGGATATAGTTTTATCTTAGGTACCATGGTTGAAATATCCTTTTTAACTTCGTGTGGTAAAACTTTGGCAGGAATGATGTCGTATATCTATTTGCCATAAGAGCCTAGTTATTCGACTTATGGTCTCTGTCAGAGAATCCGCTGTGGAAATCTTCCGTGCTCTGTGAAATAGTGTTTGCGCCTTGTTTATCTTTCACTTTATTTGAACAAAGTTGGGGAATTCGAGATATTGCCACCATCAAGTGTCTTTTCGGCAGACGGATCTTCTGACTGAACCATTTTGTCAGCCAACAATCTCAGTGTCTAAAAAGCCTACGGCTTCACTATCCTCATAGTGGATTTCCAGCCTTACATTTCCATGCAGATTATTGAACTGGGCTTGTAGCTCGTTACCTTCTTGTTTGTTCTTTTTGATAAAGAAAACATCCAAATAATGGCGATGGAGTATCGTGTCGGATATCGTATTCCTAATCTTGTTTTATAAGTGATCAACAAAAGTATCTGAAACAATAGGGTCCAGTGGACTGCCCATTGCAACTGCGTCGACTCACCAATATGCTTTATTAAGAAATGGGAGGGTCATATTAAAAGTACATAAAAACAATAGACGTCTCAATTCGGTATTCGCTAGCTCGATATGAATACGATGCTTGCGATTATTCGACAGTTTCTTGCAATGAGGCACTTGTAAACAATTAGGTAGTATCCATAGTAACCAAACGTCGTTTCTGGATATTCTCTTCTTTCAATAGGTTACACATTTCGAAACTACCCTTCACTGTATGAATCGCGGCAGCGTCCCTGACAGGCTCCGGCAGCTGGGTTAACCGATTCGACCGTTTGTGTTGTGCAGAGTTGACCTCCGATAAGTTATATCCGTTTTCTGTACTTTTGTTCGACAATGAGGTCATGGTGTGTTTGACTCCCGCTGGGTCTCAGTGACGTGACTGTTGACTCGCGAATAACTCTCTCTTGGACTGGAGTTCACATATGGTTGTTTAATTTTCTTTTCCGGTACGCTTCGATCGTCTGGCACTGGGTCCTTCTTGGACTGTGTGATCTTCTAGAACGGTAAACACTTTCTGCACGTATGTTGATTTGTCCATAATACCAACTCCCTACCCCCTGTTTGGACTCTAGATTACTTCGTTAGGGTCCTTCATCAGTCGATCGAGAGCTTCAATGAGTCTGTTCGTTAACAGTGATGGTTGTTGCGTTGTTATCGTTCTACAATTATATTTCAAATCAACCAACGTAGACAACACTGGAAAGGAAAGAATCATTTGCGATTTTTTCAAAAAATATACCACAACCAAGAGTGAAGACCTTAGTGTGGAATTTTGGTTGACAAGTTTTCCTAAACACATCACCTTTGCACGAAACCCTATTCCCTCTTTCAGTGTTCATTGGTCCAGGTTCATTTGTGAAACTGACTCCCAAGCGAGCTATTCAGAATAGCCATTTTATACGAATAGTTAGCCGGTTTTGTACGCAGAGCATATGAGACAAGCTGAACTATACCTAATGCGCTTGCAGCTCTGTAAATGTCCTGAGCAATACAACCAGTACGTGCCTCTCATAACTACAGCTCATTTGTATTCAAAAAAATGTTTTTTCATGAACCAAATGCTTAATTGAATTCTGTGGCCAGAAAACTGGGAAAGTTTATTGAGATAAACTTGTATTTTAGAATTATCACCAAGTTATCGATCAGCGAACAGAGTAGCAAAAATAATGGTAGTTACAATGCTTGTACTCCAGAAACATATCTGATTTGAAATTTATGCTGATAGAGGCCAGTGAAGAAGCGAGCAATTTTCCTACTGGAAGGTCTATTTACTTTACTAAATCATTCTTGACGGTTTTGAAAAGCATCGCAATAGTTCATCTGGAGAGAGCAGACTTTCCGGTAAACAGATAAGGATCAAATCTCCATTCTCAAGGAATATAATCTCATGTCATTTTATGAAGCTGGTCCAGTAACTTGGGTTGTTTGTGCAAACACTAGACCCATGATATTCTTGAACAGATGGGTCGGACAGAAAATATCACTCCAGTTATTCACTCCACTTGTGCCCCTATTTTGCAAGTACGATGAGGCAATCCAAGGTGAAACGAGTGAAGTAATTTAAATTGCTTACTCACAATTGCACGTTGAGTGTGCATGTTTTTGTCTGATTGGTGAATTCTATTTCGCGTTGGGGTTCAGAGTCATACACCATTGGTCGGAGATTCGACTTGCCGTAGACGATCGGAAGTAGTTAGTCACGACAATGGAACAAAATGAGTGCGAGCATTCACTTTGTGACAGAGTTGTGGCACGTGATGTAGCTAAATCTGTGTGAGTTATCGCCGCGCGTATGTACTTCTGGGTGTGTCCTAGTTCACAACACTTGATCGTTCTCTCAGGCTTTAATTGTGTTTACGATCGAAAGAGAAAACCGTACTAGCAAAGCGGCGTGATGTCGTTAGAGTTGTGGGCTATGAATGGAGGCGTTGGAAAGTTTTGCATGCTCTAGCGAGTGCAACACTATATTTTCCCACGAATTGTTCAACTAATCTTATTGTTCAACGTTACCAACACGCGAATGGTGAGAGTTCACCAGTGAAATTCCTTACCAAATGTTCACCCTTGGTTTGGCCTATTGGAGCCTCAGGTACGTTGTTAATATTTATTGGTTCGTTTGAAATACCAAGCTGTAAAAATATATATAATCGCATAGCATTATGGGGATGAATGGTTACGGAAGCGAGTAATGGAGCATTGTTTCTGCTGCCTAACCCGAGCAACTATTGTCTTTGACCAACAGCGGAAATTGTGCTTTAATCTTAAAGTAGTGGTCCTATTGGATGGCTTTTTCAGATAATTATCACATCAACGTTGGTTGATAAGTGTTGGCTTTTAATATCGTATGTAATGATTTATTTCTCGCACCTAATTTTTTTTTTAATTTCGACAACGAAATTCAATAGATATACCAGCAGCTCGATGATCCAGTTGCACTAGCTGCTAGACTATTTCTGGCCACGAAGGGAAAACTTGTATGAAACTCCACTGGCTAACGCACCCCCGTAGTAGAGTGAAATCTGAAGTAAGCATATGTTACGTGCATTTGAGTATTGTTGCTTTGGAATTTCACTGTCCAGGAAGAAGACCTCGTGGACAACAGCACTCCCTTCGGTTCTCACATTGAGAAGTTTGTGTCAGCCCATTTGTACATGAAGGATATCAACAAAGAAGTGGGCGATTTAAAGGTCCTACAAAACAGGTAAATTGTGATATGACTGTGAAACTTAGCAATCGATGGTATAGCTCCCATAAGTGACGTGTCAAACCAATTTGATAACATTCACTAACGTAATTACAGTCCTCGTTTACATGGGTAAGTACTATAGCCTCATAACGGTCTGATCTCACTCGGATAATTTACTTACCTCTTGTTTTACTTTTAGAAGCTAGCAGAATGGTGGTAACATTGGCAATATACACAGAAAGCATTGACTAATTAGGCTCTAGCCAGGGAAAGATTGGAACGGGGTCTCGATCGATTGTCTGCAGGGTGCGAATGTGCTTGCGGGACTATCTGATTCCGCACGAGATTGCCAGAGCTTAACACAACATCGCCCCTCTACTCCTGAGAATGCGACAGCACAGTGTACAACGGAATGTCGTATCCGACTCGATGGGCGCAATTCCATGCTCAAGGAAAGATATACACTTCGCTGAGAAGGTGCACAAACTGGTGGTTGTTGTACAGTAGTGTTAGACAGAGAAGTGCACAACCTACTGGCATTCATGTTTGAGCCGTCTTGCAACTAATACTTTCCGGAAGTTGAAGTCTTGTCACAGATACCAGTGGTGAAAGGACACCTTTGCTCTCGTAAGCGTATGGTTCACTGAAACGGAAACACTTGGATCCGTGATGAACTTGAATAAACAATTCAAAAGACAAACATTGTGGGAGGAAGTCCTTTCGTATACTCTGATCGGAGGCGTACGTACAAAATCCAGGAAGAAAAAATAACTTCGATATAAAATGAAGTGATTAATAACAGCAATTTTTCGCTTCATGTATCCCTAGTCGGTGTTTGTAGCGATTATCGATCGCTCACACTGAACTGGCTCTGTGTCAAAAAACGTGTGACTATCACCCTCAACCTGCCATGACTTTAGCCAACCACATGCAGTCTCAAACACACACGCACACAAACATGACTTCGAGCCCCATGAAACTGCTGTCATTAATCATTTCATTTCAAATCGTAGTTATTTTTCTTGCTGGATTTTATGCGTACGCAACCGATGAGAGTATGCGAAAAGAATTCCTCTCGCAATGTTTATCTTCTGAGTTGTTTATTCAAATATAGTTTCCTAATGCGAATTCAGCTACCGCCTTTGACTGTCTGACCTGTTCTTCGATTATCAGCCTGGCCCATTTCCCTGGGCCCTAGTTCCTCCACATTGCCACGCGTGTTCCACACCCATAATGAGCTCAAACGAGTGCCGATGGGTGTTCCTATCATTGGTTTAGTCGGTGTTTTTCCTGCAGCTGTACTCGATGTAGTTCTGTAGGAGTGCGCCTTCCCGTGGTTCTTCATCGTGCTCAGTTCTCGTTGTGCAATCGCTTCACTGCCAGTCATTTTACTGGCATTGATATTGTAGTTCATGAATGTGCGCTCTTATCCCATTATTTATCTGCGTTAGCCAGTGGATGAAGCTTGGGCACAAAAACTTGCTCAATTTTTCTGCTCCCATTGATGTAACAACACCCAGCACGTATAGCTCCTAACCAACGTGCTAACCACACTACAGCATTGTGTTCGTGAAGCGTCCAATTCCAGTGACTCTTTTTCGTCCCAGACCTGTCTGACACAAATTCTCTTGAGAAAAATCATGTACATCATGACACTCAGAAGGTGAGAATTTGTGTACGTAATTCCTTTGCTTTGTTTAAGCTAGTATTCTTTGCCGGGGACAAGTTGCAGGCATTGGAAGTCGATTCTGGTAAAGACCGCAATCGTCTGAAGCACCCCGGTTAACCTAATGCGATGTGTTTGTGTCCCAATTGGTACAGATGCCAATATATTAGTGACGATTGCTAGCGATGATGAATAAAAGTTGTGCCGTTTTTCCTTGGTTTATCTT
The DNA here is from genome assembly GCA_948099385.1 of Fasciola hepatica. Taxonomy (NCBI): domain Eukaryota; kingdom Metazoa; phylum Platyhelminthes; class Trematoda; order Plagiorchiida; family Fasciolidae; genus Fasciola; species Fasciola hepatica. Next base: position 2,569,454 of record CANUEZ040000151.1, read on the forward strand.
GACCAGTTAAGCGTTGATACGGCACAACAAATCCCTCCATAAATTCCACAAACGCATGATAACACATAAACAATTAAAATGTGCATGATTTGCTTATCTGTGTGTTTGCGTGTTCTAATCGGACAAAATCGGAAGAACCGATTAAAATCAGGAAATTGAATGAGTTCATCCTTTGAGTATATATAAAACTTGGCTTTACTTTCAAATGGCTCAATTTACGTCTTACTGACCTCTACTCCAATGTTCTGTGTATTCCTTTGAGTTAATAGCATCGTTTTTTGTGGGATAAGATAGTATGTTTACCAATGCTCTATGGTACGATTTTTGCAAATAAAATCGATTCGAAATTTGTTTATTTCTTAGAAATATTAGGTTACGCGTTTTATTTTCAAATTCATGCATCGTAACAGAACCACAACGGACTGGCTAATTTCCCTATTCATCCCAATTGATTTCAGAAATGACTCTCCAACACGAATAACTAACAGGATCTAATTTTGCGATGCCAACCAATAAGATAACAAACCTTCACGTGGTCACGGATCGGGGAAGCATCGTCCTTTTGATGGTTGTTGCTAACGGATGCATTGATTATCGGTTAACAAAATGAGCATCCTCCTGAACGAATCTGCTATGGTGACTGCTATAGCCTTGGGCGTACGTGTGTACACGGCGTTAGCTGCCGAACTTAAAAAAATTGAGAAAGGTATATTTGTTTGGGTATAACCAGTCAGATGAAAGCCACACAGCAACTGTAAGTGTGTACTCTTCTAAACTTTTTTATTGGGACGACCTATGCTAGTAGTATGCCATCATCACAGTCATTATTTGAAGAGATGAAGTAAGGGAATTTGGCGAGATTTCGTACTTGCAAAATATTTGGGTAGGTAAATTATACCTGGAATTTTTCGAAATGTGAGGGTAGAGGAAAATTGGGTTAGTCTTACAGTTTCGTAAGTAAATCTGCTTTTATCTTTTCCGATTTGTCAGAAACGAAGCCCAACAGAGTATGGAGAAGATTTCGGACAACTTTGTTTTAGGAAAAATTTCCCAGAATGCAGCACAGGTGATTAAATATTAACAACGATAGCCCAAGTCTCCGTGCCGCGGGTGGGATCCTGGGTTTAGATGGAACTCAGTATGCTGATCAGCGATATCATTCAAGAAGGTGCCTACCAGGATTATGAATAACAAGGGACGGCACAGAGCCTTAAGACCCTGTTTTAGAAGGTAGGGGAAAATCGAACGGGAACAGTAAGTTAGGACTGGAAGAACGCATGGAAAGACGAGATTCGAACTAACTGACTGCGATGTTCGAAGCCGTTTGAGTTTCTGCATCGGAAGAGAAAAGTCTTGCGACTTTTCAACAAAGTTTTGAACGTGAGTTCTCCATCGTAAACTGTTATCATATTTAACTCCTTTTTACTAAACACAGTTCAGCTGAGATGGAATTTTGAGATTAATGGAGACAAAACCCTTTTGGTCAGAAGAACGAGAACTGTTGCGAACACTTTCAAGTCAATTTGACGGATTCTGTTTCGAGCCAAATCGGATTGAAAATGTTATACTCGAGAGGCTTTATCGGTGAACTACTCCATACCTAAAAGGTTGAAAATGACGTGACAGGGAGCAACATAACCAGCGTATTTCAGCACCTCAGGTGAAAAACAACCCGGCAAGTCATTGATACAAGCAGATGATATGAAAGGGGACAACAATGTAAGCTGAAATATTACAGAATTACTGAGACAGTAATTGGAAATTTATTTTTTAATTTTGTTTTCTGCTTTATACTATATAACTGGTTAGGTAGCCAGGAACGAATTTTGGATCACTGTTGAACCCTCCGAGCTTTTGAAGAAGAATAGAAAAGATTACTAAATCAAAAATTAGGGACTAATCAAGAAATACGCTGTGGACTGATCGGACGGATCTGTCTATGGATTCAGTAGCGAAGTGAGCTAAAGAAGCTACGTCGTCAATGGTGGATCTTTTGGCAAAGTGCAAGGTCTCGGATGTACCCTCAGGTCCATTTGAAGATGACTAAACATAACATTATCAATAATTTTATTACTATCGATGTGAAAGCTGCTGACAGAACTTGTTTTTCTTCTCCAGTTGTGTTGAAGCCTTTGAGAAATTTTATATCAGTCACTGGTCGCTAAAAATCAGAGGTTGGACAGTTTAGCTGAAATTCATTTCACAAATACGGACAGCCTCAATCCTGAGAATTGCTGGTGAGAAGAAATCTCGATCTTCAGAAGATGAAGTTTTAGATCTGAAAAGTTTTAAGTATTTCGGAATTTGGGGGAAATTCGAGGTTTCCCCTAACGTGGGGGAGATATGAAGGACATTCACACGGAGCAGTTAGAAAACTAACGTTGAGTTGATTCACCCGAACATCATCGTTGATAAGTTGGGTTTTCTGACCACAGAGAGGCCCATTTCCTGAAATAGAAAATTGGTTTTCTCAGTTCCTACAGATTGTGCGGCAAAAGACACATCCAAGAGACTCATATCTGTCCTGGTTATGTGCAAGAATTGTCTGACTTGCAAAACCGCGGGGGAATTGTATACGCGTTCTTTTATCTTCTGAGAGACTTTAGTTTTGGGGAGGCCAACCTACCACTGGACAAACAGAGTTTTAGTTTTACGACCGAAGTGGGGTATGACACCAAGATTGCGACTAAACTGCTCCAAGCACAGAACAGCGATCAGGAGGGAAATCGTGCAAACATAGCGCTGATGATCGCGTTGAATGGAGACTTGTTTTTACGCGAAAAGTTCCGAAAGTGAAGTTCTGACTGATACTTTCTGTGATGAAACAGCTGGCCTTGCGTGAAAGGATTTTCGGCCTATGGAGATGTCAGCTATGATCCTTTGTGGCCATTATTTGCTCTCAATTCAAGGGAAAAACTTTTAGAATGATTGGTGATTACTTTGTTCGTCACAGAATATACTCCCGTGGGATAGTATTCGATATCTGTTATTTCCGAAAGAACGTAGTGTGTGTAGTAGCACGATTAAGATCACCTACAGTGACATGTACATTTCTATCCAAAAGAGAAACTAGAAATAACACACGTTGATCGTAATAGGAATTGATGTCCGATGTGTGTGCTAGAATTGCATTTTTTAATCCAAGCAAAATCCGGCTTAAGTCGGGACAGCCAAACAGTCATCACCCTTCGAAAAGTACGTTTCACACAAAGTATACTCGCCGAGGTTACTTTACAAGTTCATAAGCACATGTAGTTCGTCAGTCCTCATGGGTTATATGTATGTTTGTGTCCGGTTCTGGATGGATGGGATGAAATTAGGCTACCGGGTACACCATAATAAATAGTATGCAGTCATTTTGCCAGGCCCGAACGACTTTCGGAGTGTATCGAAAAAACGAAGCACCACGTGGTGTGTTAAACGAGAAGATATAATGTCAGTAACAAGGCAATATCGGTGGAAAATGATAAGCCGACTTTTTGGTTACCGTGGGTAACCTTTCTCAAAAAGGGTTTCCACCGACAAGGCCATGTTACTGACATTGTGTCTTCTGGTTTAAATAATACGTATATTTACTTAATTTAAAAATAATACATTCCTTAACATGAATTATTCTATTTATCGCAAAGTGATTTCTCAGGATTCGTAAGGTCCCACAGCGGTATTTAACTGAAAAATTGAACTCATCCAAATATGTTCTGTTCTTAATTGAAAAATGGTTTTTCCTTTGCCCTGTGCTTTGGGAATAATTATGGATTATGTATAACAAGGAGAGGCCACTTGTGAAACGAATTTATTTCAGGTCAAATGAACATTACTGGCTGCATTCCAAAAAAACAAAGTAGATCTTTTCCCTTACCTAAACTTTTGAATGGACTTTGTTTAGGATGCTAGAGTTTAACATATTTCAGTAGAAAAAAGTAAGTCAACTGCGAGGCTTTTTATTGAATCATGAATGTATTGTTCATTGGCTGGGCTATTTTATGGAAAGTTATTTCCGACTTTGCTTAGTCTAACTCCCATTCGTTTTGAGGATATACTAAGCAGCGGTCGAAATGCTGAGCTAGTTGCAGCAGTTGCGACACCAGTTATTTGTGATTTGAGAATAGCATTGGTTTGTTCAAACAATGCGTGTTGTGCCATGTATACACATCAGTGTTTTGGTGTTTGAGAAGACTTTCAAAAGAGTCTCATTGGTAATTCCTGCAAATATATCAAAACGTCCTTTACATCTCTCTCACTGGTGTGCTGTTCATTCCATTGAGAAGTAGTGGGTGAGAATACTTCGGCGACAAAACCCAGGTTACTTGTGGTGTCTCATTGGGTAGTAGTTACGCATCACTGTTCATTCACCTACATTATTCGCGTCTGGTTGGCAGTACTGCGCTAGTTCAGCTCTTGAAGCAACTCCCCAGCAATCTGATGGTAACCACTCAATCCCGGCTCCAAAATGAACTTTAGGATGCAATGGATTTAAGCAGACTTCTTATCATCCATATTCGACAAGAGAAAGATCAGTTTGTTTAAATTGAGCTTTCACTGAAAACTACACGTTCTTTAAATACTTTCCAGTTGGCCACATTTGTTCTGTCTATGTTTTGTTACCTCGTGAGTGAAAATTTCAGGATCTGCTAGAAACTTTGTTTACATTTAATTACAGATGTGCATCGAATTTCAGGTCACTCCGAATAAAGCCACTACGAATTTTGAGGGGAAACTCTGAACTTCATGTTTGTTCAAATGCAGCACGATTCCATCATGGCAATTATCCCATCATTTGTGAATAAAAGCAAACCATTCGCATAGCCTAATTATTGTCGTTCTCAATCAATCATCAATTGCCTGAGTGGTCCAGTCGCGTACACGCATAGACGAACGTGACCTGACCGATATTCCGCCTATGCTTTAGCTCTCCGTGGGCGACTGAGTGGATTAATGCCCGTGGGATCCAATCAAGAACAGATTAGGGACGAGGCAAGGCTGACACCGGCCTGGAAGGTAAAAGAAATCTCGTAAATGGAAAGGACACTAAGCGGAGGATTACAGCAACACCGCGATAGTTTAGAGTACACTTCAAAAGTGGTCTGTTGTTGACCCGCTCTTTTTGCCTTTGTACCGTCTTTTTCCTTTGGTAAGGACTTGACCAATTACGCAAAGGACATAGTCCTTGCGAAGCTTTCACGTTTCCTTCTGCTACTCAGGAAGGAATCTTAACTTCATATCAGGACACTTTCAAATCTCAGGCTATTTTCTGTTGCTTAGGTAAAGTTTAAAAATTCTTCTGGTATTAACTGAAAGACAACATCCATTTTCCTCTTTCGAAGTGTACAGGTCAAACTGTATAAAGTCTAGGGTCTGAAAAATTTGATTTACATGATCTCTAAACTTTCGCAGATATTTAAAACAATTTCGAAAACGAAAGGTTTTGATGCACGTCAAAAGGGTAATAATCATGTGAGCGTAACTTATATGGGCATCTCACAACACCAGTGAGTGTCAGTGCCACCTCATTCACTAAGTATTCACTGGAAATGAGCGTACCTGCACAACTGGATTGAGTTAAAAACATGCCGAATATCTGAACCCAGTGCTGACATTTAAGTAGCTACTCACGAAGAACGGCATTTTTTATTACATGCTTGCTCATGAATGCAGTGGTAGGGTCATTCACCCGATAACCACGAAGGTCTACTGCACTATTGCGGATAACCGGTAACCAGACGCTGAGACTTGGACCGGTGGAGAACCATATAAGGTTCCAATGGGTCAAATGTGGTAACTATCCGGATGTCAGTGGATTACTGTCTGTCACTGGGCCACATTGCTCGAACAAAAAGGAAGTAATACATAGGTACAACACACAACGGTTTATAAATGCTACTAAATAGCCTCACTGACAAACCTGCTTGAAGGTATTAGATTTTATGGAGTGGGTGAGTTACTCGGTCCCTTAGGGAGCCCATCAGAGTATACATGAACGAACCATTTTGAGTAGAAGAGATACGATTAGTTACCACCACTGGCTAGGGCAGTCTGTCCCTAACAGAAAGGAAGAACCAATCAGTTTTGAAAAAGTTATCCGGTTAAGTCTGGTATTTTCTCAACTGCTCATGACTAATTTATACTCTCACCTTTACCAAGAAGTGGTTCAGAGTGTGATACCGAAGGTCACATTGATGACTGGCAATGGTCCGCTATCACCCGGATCGTTACCACGTCTGATACAGGGTTATCGGTTACTCCAAATGGTGTAGTACTACAACTCGGAGACCGTGTACGATACATATCTCGCAAATTGTTGGTGCTTAGACATAGAAAAAAAAGAAACGAATTCAGCTATTGACCTATAGGTCTGGTGGTCAGGTTCATACTGCGTAAAACAAACTAAATCAGTGCTGGGCTCAGTTGTGATACTGTAGTAGGGATGGGGATTTTTTTAGTCACTAGCAACTGATAAAATTATAAATTGGTGTTTTTCTCATTATTCATATCTCTTTGAACAAATATATTCAGAAATTTTTGCCCGAAATTCGTGGCGAATTCCTGAGTAAGGTGTCAACTGAAATTCGCTTCACCGTTCTTATCAGAGCAATTTTTCATGGAAACATTCAAAACCGCTTTGGTCCATTGCTTTTCGTTTCACACAAACAAAACTTATGAAAACAATTTTGCCCACTCTTGATTATAATGCATAGTACAAAAGTGTCTCTATTGATAAAGTCGGAACAATCTGAAGTACCATGATTAACTTGGCAGCGGTCTCAAGTTCACTTTTGGGAGCAATCAGTCACTTCCTTTTCGACATTCTAATGCTGGCCACGATTAACTAGCTGCTGCAGAATGAATTACGGAAATGTAGAATTACAAAATACTGGTCGTTTTAATAAAATTCTCCTCATTAAGATGCTGGGGGTTTGAATGGCTTAGAACAGCGATTGCTAGTTTAGAAAAACAAGTCCACACTAGTTTACTTTCTTTCGTTAATTTGCTGCAATTGGAAAAAATCATTTTGCAGGCTGAAGCATCGAAGCCTAAGGTTATACGAAATTCCAAAACTGAATAATGATGACATTTTTGTGAACTAACTATTTTTCAAGTGAAATATTCTTTTCATGTTACGACGAACATTTAATTAACTTCAAAATGAAACAAGGCGCTGCTCTCGGTTCGCTCAATGTCACTTCAAGTTTGCAGTTTGACTTATCATCCAGTCAGTCCAAATTAGTCATAGTGAGTTCGATGTTTGAAATAAAGAAACATCAGACAAGCAAAAAGCACACGTGTAAGGAGGAAAATGTATTCAACTATCAGATAGGTTTTAATAATTCAAGCAAAACTTGGACAGATTCCGAGGGATAAATTGATCTGATGTGTATATACTATTTTTATTCGTAGCCACAGTAGCAGGTACTGCAATTTATTGGCAATTTATTGAAGGCTTCAGAAAGTTAACACACTCACATTTCAGCCAAACTGAATGAAAGTTACACTTCCAAAGAAGCATAAAAATAAATCCTGCGGAAATAATACTGGTCCAGCGACTGAGGCCCGTGTGAAGTCCCTCTGTGACTTTCATTTTGTCAAAAAGAACACATGTTAATCAAGACACTGAAGAGATGCGAAAAATATTTATTCGGGAAGGGATAAGTTTAAAAGCGGAACGCAAGAAGGGATGTGAAGGGTGTGCAGAAAGTCATGGTACAGAGGACGGCTGAGGTCCACAAGAATTTTCTTCGCGAATGTTTCACAGACTATAATATGTAGCTCGCAAACTACGGAGATAAGAGCGCTCATGGAAATCAACGGAACACGATTGATAATGACCGAACAGCGGTATAGTGCTATAAAGTCTTTCCTAACTAGACCAGGAAAGATTACTGGAGGGCAGTAGAGAAAGATTGGCAAAATACATTGATGAGCAAAAGAAAAATTACGGCTTGTGTAGAACCAGACTGCCTTAGCGTACGAGTCTGAATTAACCGTCTACGCAGTTTCCAACACAATCAAGAATATGAGAAGACCATTGAAAACTGTTGGTGGCTGTAACGCATAAGTATTCGGCCGGGTCGGCTCTGGGGATGGGGATGTTGTTGATGAGTGATTGATCATTAGGGGTAAGATGAAAGAGCAGGAATGAGGGTTACCTACAAACATTCGGAAGTGTTGAGATGTAATCCAGAATGGGATAAAGTGTTCTGAATAATGAAAAAGTTCCCGGAAAAAGAGTTCAAGGCTTCTTGGTTGGATACAGAATTTATAGAGCACCACATCATCGGCGTATTGCAAAATGTTTTTAGGTGGTGCAGTGGCCAAGTCGATAATACATGTAGTGGAGAGAGTGGGAAAGAGTGCTTCACCCTGAAGAACACCTCTATTGTTATTTAAAGGGCTCGATGAACTTGTAGTTTATTTGATACTTTGAACTGTGTTAGAAAAGTGGTCTTTCAACCACGAGAGTAAAGAAGTAGGACAGCCAAAAGACTCAGGATTTTGGAGATTCAAAGAACCCAGGAAAGGAAAAGAATGCGGAGGAATGGTCGAAAAAAGTACGACGAACGAATTTGATGGAACCAATAAAATTCTTTACAGATCAATGCCAAATTGAAATATTTGCACCCTGATTGCATGTTTTGGGTTTGCACACAAACTGATCGGGGTCAATAGGAACAAAAAGGGGAAGGCAGTCGACTCGGGATAGCTCGCTCGGTCAACTTGAATGAAGAAGTAGTCATGGTGATGGGAAGAAAAATTTTGACAAAATATTGGACTTGGAGCTTTTGGGAAAAGATGCTACTGTTGCGGATTTGCAGGAGGCAGATATAACACCAATACAAAGAGATTTATTGATGAGGGAAGATATAATTCCGGATAGATGACTTGTTTCGAATTTGATAGCAGTGAGGGACAAGCCATCTGGATGCACAGCCGAAGCCGATTTTGAGGTTTGAAGAAAAATTGCATTTTATGGGGAAAACTGCCCCATATCTGAAGAAACGGACGAAACATAAGATCATATGGTGTCCGATGAGCAATTCATTATTATGAAAACAATTCTTTTTTCGTGTACTGACTCATCAGGGAGTTACAATACCTGGCTGATTACACCGTGACAGCTCAATGTATAGCCCATCTGCCCGGTAGGCGGATAGTTGCCGGTTTTATCTACGCTTGCGGTTTTTAACTCTCGGATGCAAACTACATGCACGTTATCTAATAAATGGATTATTGAGAACCTCGGATATACACGCTGCGTAGACGTTTCAGCTGACTCTCTGGACTCAACGGCTCCAGTGCAGATCCACTGAGAACCACATCGAAACTGAACACAAGAGACGTATGCCTGGGAGTCCCATGCACTACCTTTGAGCTATTCGAAGGGGATCTGGACGGTTTGTTTCACGCTAAATCATATTGTGCTCTAACTATGAATCCTATGAAGGATAAACCAATTGTGCATAGCTTTCTGGTTTTGGCTGATGAGTTTATTGTTTATACTCCTTCATGATTACACTGCTTTTTCTTTCAACGATAAGATTCCCTATTCGACGTTACGGTTTAACTAAATCATTAGTGAAACTCCTTGGGAGCATTCGGTTTTATCTTGCTCATCTGGAAGGATCAGCTCATCGATATAAAACAGCAGTCACTACAAGGATCTCTAGTAACCTAGTCAGCGTAAAATGTTTTAATTTCTTCAAATCAATAGCGTTTCACCAACCACACGAGGTACAATTACCGTGAAGAATGTTCTCTGGACAACAATGATACCTCTTACGCAATGCAACTTATTTTTACTGCAGTTGTCTAGCCCTCATTTGAATTTCACCACGTTTTTTCCATGCCTAACACATAATGAATAGCTCATGGGAGAATTCACTTTATTATTTACTACTTATGGTCTCATCCAGACTATTCACTTAACAAAACCGGAATTCAGTATAACCAAAGAGATTATTTCTGCTCTACAAAAAGTGGTTCCATTCTGTTGCATATAACTGAACCTTCATGACTAAAGCCAATTATGCTTTGACGGTAAACTCTGTTAGACATTTGGATGTTCTTTTTCAGCTGCAGAATCCACCGGAAGTCTTGACGAGAAAATCAATCCGATGGTTACTGTGTACTTTGTGGGCCTGTCGAAAATTTTTGCCTCCGCAAAACACACTGCTCGTGGTTCACTTCCATTTTGTAACCAGCTAGTCAGTGTTGCACTATCCATACTATGATGAAACTATTTCTGAATTTGGTACGTTCATGCCGGTTAGAAAAGGGCAAACATCGGCCGACGAACAAGAATCAACTTGTAAGATGATAGCTCAGCTAGGCACAAAGCTGTTTCTCTAGAGAATAAACAGGACTCCTCTAAGAGGAAAAGCTGTTCGCAATCTTGTGACCTCAACTACCACACCTGTGATGTGTGTTCACCGATAGATATGTCATAAAAGCTGATATTCGTCAACGATCATTTGTACTGTAAATGCTTTTTCGCTCGGGTACGTTAGAGGCTTCATCTCTGGAAGGCAGTTTGTGCACTGTGGTAGTGTTACAACTGTCTCTGTGAGTTATTTTATTTAACCGTCCTAGAGTAGTTAAGGGTACCGTCGCAGACTGGAAGGCTTTTGTGTTCCGTGAGGGATGGTTAAAGATTTTCAGCTGCAAGCCGACTTAAAATATCCCGACCGTGGCAAAAAGGGGAAATTACAACCAGTAACTGTCCAAAGGAAGCAGCTCTGCTTTTTGTTGTTTCATAAATGCAAAGAAAGCTCGTTTTTTGAACGCGCGTGGCCGTTTTGATGACTGTCCCCTCCAGCAGCAGCCGCCTATTCACCCAACTTAAAAATTCTGTCAGTCATCTGTTTCTTATTTTAGCCAAGCTACATAACTTGCCATGTTATCTCCAACTCAAGCCGCGAACAACAATTAAAATGACTTCACTCATATAAAATTCTGGTGAAAATTGTGCATATTCCAGCAGTGGTTGCAGTTTATTGATGAAACTTATTCCTCTTTATTTCGGGAGCTAACAGCGGGAACACGAATTATAACTTGCGTATCATCATCATCATCATCGTACAGCGTTAAACAGTTGGGCAAGCCCCACTGACCACTGCCTTTCTCACCATGTTGCACGTTGAATTAGAAAGTATGAATATACAAGATGGACAGGGAGTGGACCTACATGGGTGGGAGAGGGAAAGAACGCCCTAGTAGCCAACACACGGAAAACACAGTCTAACTGTATAAACGCACATCGATCAGTCATTCTGATTCGACAGAAAGTGACAACACGATCGCCACTGTTCAAGGTTGGCAGCTATATCCTTCAAGGTCTCCAGCCAACTGGTAGACGGATCTTTTGGACCCCAACCACGAAGACGTGAGACACCTACTTTTCATAAGTTCGCTGTAAGTTTGCTCATTCCTTGATGCCACATAATCTGTTGACCTCCATGTGGTTTATTCCACTCCTGAGGAGGAACGGAGAATAGGACACGATATGGTAGACGTGTGTTTGACATACATAACACGTGTCCCAACCAACGAAGTCTACTAAGTTGGATACGCTGTGACAGAGAGTTCTCCGAATTAGTACCCAATACTCGATTTCTGACCTCATCATCGCTCCCTAGGCTATCTCACCCAATCCCAGCTATACTACGTAAACATCGATGGTCGAAAACCCCAAGACGACGAATATCTTCCACACGCAGACTCCAAGTCTTGCAACCATAAAACAAGACTGAACGCACTGCGGCACAGTATACACGACCTTCCAACTTCAGTGAAATATCAGGTCGGCCCCACAGGTGCTTCAGTCCAGCGTACGCCGCTCGAGCCTTGGATATACGCGTGCTCACCTCCACTACTGTGCTCCTATCTGTCGTCACGCAGCTACCGAGGTAGGTGAAGTGGTCGACAACTGACAGCACCTGCCCATCGAGCATCAAGCTCGAAATCGTTGACCTCCAGTCTTGTAACATCACTTTAGACTTTGAAGGTGCAAAGCGCATGCCGGATGGAACTACAGCTCTTGAGAATCTATCTAGTGCACGCTGACCATGTTCCTATAGCATCCTTCCGCTCGTCGCTGACAGCCAGTCCGGATGGCCTTGTGGTTATCGGGTTACATTCACCATCGTTGAACCCGTGGTCCGAGTCCTCGTGGGGGCTCGTTGGATGCTCACCGAGCTGATGATTCCTAACAAAGATGAAATAGCTGTACAGTGCTTCCATGGTTCTCGATAGTTTGAATGTTCACACCACGTGATAAATCTCACATCATTAAACAGGAATTGTTGTGTTGCACACAAGACAACGAGTAGTCTACAGCAGAAAAACATAGTTCTTTTGAAGTAAGTAAAACTAAGCTATTATTCAAACTGTATGGCTGAAAACTTGGACCTTAACTTGGTTGCTCACGTTAATTCAAAATTTAATTTGGAGTAACAATTGAATCTAGTTGAGCGCCAACTTGTTATTATATTTAATCGTTAGTAACTTAAACGGAGTTAGAATCATCTACTTACTTGGACATTAGTTTTTATGAATAAACTTACCTGTTCGTTGAGAGAGGAATAACGGTGGGAGAATACTACGCAGCCCCTCCCATGCCAATAGTATATTCCTATTTTGTGATCTCTCTAACTCGATGAGTTAACAAGAGATTAGTTAATCATAGTCATAATCGTATTCATTCTTTCACAGGTTCGAATTTAATCACTTCCCTCTCTCTCTCCTACTCACGTAAATTACAAACCATTCTAAATAATAATTCGGGATTATTTAGAACTAACCCACTGCTATTCAGCATCAAACATATGTGGCCACTGTGAATGGTGGTGTGTCATGATTTAAAAGACAACAGCAGAACCTGGAGGGAAGACTAGCTGAGTAACAAAGGATTTACCAAGAGTGTCATATATTATTTAAATCGTATGTGGATGCACTGGAAATCATTTTGGCGTGATAATGGAGCAACTATTGACATTTCATGCTATATCACCGGTTTAAAATATTGTAAAAACTTGATATCCTAGCGTCAAAATGATGCACATTTATATTCACGAATAACTCAGTGTTTAGTACCGATTCCATAAGCTATGCAGTGAGGACTAAAAAACAAAAATTGTATCAAATGAAAAATGTTCACTCCATATTAGGGGAACATCTCTCCAGCTTACCCTTCAATACCTGCGACTCTGTGCCCAGTTCAACATGATCGCCAGCCAATCATTTTGTAGATCTGAATGCGTCCTGCTAGGTGCGTTGGAATACTTTTAAGGTGTAATGCCCTGGCTTGGCTTTGCTACTGCTCTTGACAGCCAACTTCACCTTCAGAAGACAAAGCTATATGCCAGAATCAAAAAGATTGCCGGATACAAAAAGCACTTCCCAGTCAATGTACTTGATGGAATAATAAGAGTATTGTCTAAACGAGCGGCAAGTGTGGGTTCCGATGGTCGATTTTTGTCCTGAAACAATAATTGATTGAAAGCTCCATCATCACTGATGAAAACCACACTTTTTGACAAACACTCATCACCTCCACTCAGCTAATTACTGAAGGTATCATGACTTCATTTGACTAGTTCCCAATTATTTATTCAGCTGGCTGCATAGAAAATTGCACCTTTGCATTAGAAATCCGAGTTGATCAAGGGAAATGTTTCATCCCTTTCTCATCGGCACGCAGTCTACACAAATGATGACTACGCCAGGGGTTGTTCACTAGGTCTGAAGCCGCAATAGTCCGTACGTTGAAACAACCGTAGTAAAAGCAGCTCTACTTCGCGCAACCTTTGTTGTAGTTGAGACTATCACACGTGAACTGACAGCTGTTTCACTTCTTATTTTGTGTTGTCACGCCAGTACCTCCTTTGATTTACTCATTTTATTTTACTTAAACAGTGGGTCATATCTACATCTTACTTATCAGAACACCTCTGTTCAGTCTTAAGCTACCAAATTAGCTGGATCCAGAGTATCTCGAAACTTACTTTGGATACATATCTATGTCTTAGTTACGTGGTGCGATAAACGTGTGTGCTTCCACGGTTTTCACTGGTGAGCAATGAAAAACGACACCATATGATGAACTATTATAAGTAATGAGACTAATAATTAATACATTTAACTTTGAAAACGGAAGTCAAAAACACGGATGGTACGATGTAACCTGGATCATTTCGCTACATCTTTACAAAGTGCATACTGCAGTCGAAGTGATTATCTTCATAGCAAAATAAATGAACGAAATGTTTACAAACAAAGGCAAATTCACATGACGCACACATTCATACATGTCCATCGGATAGCCACACAACAGTTATCACATTCCGTTACCACGGCAATGATAAATTGATTACAAGTTCGCGTTGTTTGCACGGTTCAGGTTTTTGCGCACGGACCGACAGGGCCTCCATATATCTTAATAGTTTGGTACTGGTGGTCCAGTAGATCACTTTGAACGCTTGACTTGCGTTGACGCAAAAGATGTCGAGCAATTGATGATTTGATTGACCCTTGCCCGGTTGATGATGCAAGTGTGGTAAAATCACCACTCATTGTCTTCTGAAGCCACACTGGAATGTGTTCAGCCATTCGATGACGTAACTGCCTTTCCGTTCTGCCTATGTAGGTGGCTGAGCACTCACATTTGAATTGGTATATGTAGTTTGATATCACGTGGATAGGCAAAGGTTCTTTCATCGATGGCCTAGTTAACCGACTAGTTGTAAATACAATCACCGGACTGGCAGCATAGTACGTGCGGCTGACAGCTGATTGCAAGCATTTTTTGATCAACTCACTTACATTATCACCTTTGTAGGGGAGTTTCAGATATACTTTCATCTTAGACACTGTGTTTGAAATATCCTTTCTTGGCTTCAGGTGACGATACTTTGCTAAGAATGATGTTGGGTATCCATTTTCCGTCATAATTTTAGTGATATTTATTTTCTCATCCAAAGTGTCCGCCGTGCAAAACCTCTGTGTTCTGTAGAACAGTATTTGCACTGTGTTTATCTTGTACTTTATCGGGACGAAGCTGCTGAAGTAGAGATATTGCCCCGACCAGGTGTCTTTTCGACAAAAGGACCTCCCAATTGAACCATCTTTTCTGCGGAAAATTTCAATGTCTAAGAAGCTTACGGCGCCATTGTCCCCATTGTGGATTGTCAACCTTATATTTGGGTGTAGATTATTAGGAAAGGCATGCAACTCTTCACCTTCTTGTTGGCTCTTTGTGATGACAAAAACATCATCCACGTAAAGGCGGTAGAGTATAATGCCGGCCCACAAAATTGAGGTATGTTGTTTGCAATTGTAATGATTGTTCCCTAAAGTACACGTAGATTACCGACTGGCCTTCTACGATTTAGGGTTTGGAGTTCGTGCTCTACGAGTCACTCGTTCACCGAACAGCCATTACACATTGTATTGTTGAACTCTCTTGCTTCACCTTGGTAAATCCAACGAAAAGTCTCACTGCGTAACATTAACTGACCCATTAGTTCCGACTAAACTATGGGTTAGAGAATATCACTCGGGAATTTTCTCGGAACCAAACAAAACCAAAAACGATAAGGCCAACCAACTGACTTCGTAGGCTGTCAACTGGACAGTCTTTTGGAAAAATTATCGGCTGGGAGAGCATAACTGGTATTTTGAAACGTTAGCAGGAAACACTTGAAGTGTTGTTGGTAATTCTATCTTCCATCCAGCGGTCAAGGACAAAGGCTGGAAATGTCATATGGGAAAAAACAAAGCAGATAGTCGAAATAAACAAGAATCTGTGCTTTGTAGCCGTTGTAATTCATAGATCGACAGAGCCGGTAATTTGCCCCAGTGAATTGACTTGAAATTACTAGGTATCAGATTGGGTGGTAAATAACCAAGTCACACATACTCAGTGCCTACTGAAGCAGAACCTTCGTATAAAATAAATGTTTTCATCATCATCCAAAAGTTTATTATGAAGTCTTTTGTTGTAATATTTACGGCTACCAAGGTTTTGAATCGCCACAATGTACTGCGACATGCTGACCGCTTTTAACCGCCAAAACGAAATTACAGACAACGGAGCGGGAGGCGATGCCATGGAGTCGCTTGTGATCGCGCCAGACAGGCCCGAACTACTACGTGGTTTATTGATGACTGTCGATTTTCATTTCCATCTAAGCGGAAATTCACTACTGGCTGCTTCAGTTCAAACCTCCTTTTTTGGGAACCAATTAAACGAGATCAGATAAGACACATTCGAATTCCAGCAACTGCTTCACATCCAGTAGCGTGTGCACATCTTACTATCTTGAGTGTTTTTGCACTTTCCATCGTACACGGTACTTCTGATTTTTGTTCTCTATCCTCATTGTCATCAGTGATTAGTTTGAAATCACCTTCATTCATAACGGGCCGTTTTGTATCACACGTGTTATACTCACATTTGGACGTGAAGTGCTTCGTTCGGTATTTGACTGAAAAACAACAAACTTGACCGAACAGTGAGGGGGCGAGCGGTTAGAACGAAACAAACGTGTCTAGAAAAGTCCGATATACACGGTGATAAGCAGTGACTCCGAAACCTGAGGAATGAAGCGCCCTATTTCTGTGCGTAGCGTACTTTTCCTAAATTTAAATTGTAAAGCGCACTGCAGTGCATGAATTTTAGTACGCATTCGTGTTTATTCTGCCGTGAAGTATAATAACAAGATAGATTTGCTTCGTTACGAGGGGTAATCTTCCAACCTGCACCAGTTAACGAACATTATAAGTGTTCAGCGAATGTATTGTTGGCACGAGGAGCCTGAATCGCATGTTATGGAAAAGCTACTTACATTTTTCATGTCGAAAAGTCGGAGGCCGCGAGCCGGACCGGCGACCCTCCTCACACCGGGCGGATGCTCTACCAGCCGAGTTATCGCTGTCCGAGCTGTCCGATGTGAATAACTCCAGTGACTATTCGATAAGGTGCGAACCACTATTCCAGTGATACACAGTATTTTAAGTGTGTAAGAAAAGTTAATAAGAACGTACTGGTTATTTGAAATAGGTGGTTAGAGGCGGCATAAAGTTCTGCGGTTATACCGCATCATGGTTAGGCATGCATATTCGGTGGACCCCATTTCAAAAGCCGAATACACCCTGTAACGTTCAAGGAACTGACAAACATACCTTATAAATCAACCATCGTTTCCTATCTACGTGTCAAATGGCATATGCCTAAGTAACCTGTGCAGTCCAAGGAATTTCACGTGGAAATACGATGAACTAAATCATGAAGTGATATATTATCACTCCCACTTTATTATCGTGAACTTGAAGCACATTAGCTAGCCCTCCTTTAGGACTGTAAATATACCATCTTTGGAATAGCAAAGGCACATCACCTATTTGTTGGTAAATAGTCTGTCACCCTCTTTTGTCTTTGTAGTCGGGGCAATTTGGAAAATCATCTAATTCCTTTAGCCTTATTTGATCGAACAGTTGTTTTCAATGAATCCTAAGCTTGCTCTTACGCATCATGTACATGACAGTGGTGCATCTGATTGGCTGTTGGCTGGGTTGAAGGTTATTTTTCACAATAGGTACGTGGTGTGGGGGAGATGGTGTGGTGTTTGTCAGTTAGTGTGGTGATGCTGAATCTACCTCTGATCCTGGGTTTTTAGGGGTCATTTCTCGTTTCGGATACTCTCTCTGTGGCTAAGGCAACTGAAGTGCCTGAACTAGTCTTTTTTGCGCTCACAGATCTGGGCTTAGTAGACGTATGACTATCGTTTTAGCCGTGGCTGGGGTCCGCATTCAGACTGCTTTTGTTCGGTTGGGGGGGACCACCATACGCGACCTTGAAAGAGTCATTCGTGTCGATCTTATGACCACTATTGATTAGATGAGTGGAAATAGAACTGTTGATTGTGCCAGTCTCTCCGGGTGATGCCCTTTGATGAGTTGAGACAGAAGCCTGGCCGTGCGACCTATGTAAGATGCGCCACATGCGCACCTGAACGGACAGGCTATCATAAATGAGGTCAGTCACTTGCATTCGGACCAACGGCGAAGTGGAAAACACACTCTTTCGGTTTTGCAGCTGGGAATGTTGAGTTTACAACTGCTATAAGTGATCCCGTTAGTCGTTCTGTATGGGTATCTCGTTTGAATGGTACTCTCAAAAAAACGTTCCTTCTTTAGGACGCAAGCAGATCGCTCTGCGGGTGTAGTTGATTCAGTATTCTTATAGATAAACTTCTCTGGATACCCGTTATCCTGGAACACTTGTTCTGTGAGTTTCAATTCTTCTTCCGGAGTATATGCTACGGGCCCTGAAGGCTAGACATCCGACTAGGTTCCTCTTACAGCGCAATGGCAGAAAACTATCAAAGTTTGTGTATTGGCTGTTCCAGGTCTTCTTTCTGTAGACTCGTCGTTCGATGGATTCACATTCCCCGTCTGGCGATCAACACATCGAGGAAACCTAGTTTGATTTCGGCTTCTGTTTCCATTGTGAATTCTAGAGAGCTGTGAGCACTCTTGAAGTCTTCTAGAATAGCTGAAACATTACGATCTTTGTCCACTATACCGAAAATATCCATATATGGAATGCGAATTTTTTATTGACTTCTCAAGTTTTCCGCTTTATAATTTCGCCACAAATATGTCCGCTAGCAGGGAGCCTAGTGGGGAACCCATGGCAATGCCGTCTTGCTGGCGGTAGGAGCAGTCATTAAACAGAAATTTAACATTGAGATTGCAACACGGTAGTAGTTGCTCTCAACTTTCTACTGGAATGCCTTTTTGTGTTGGATGTTCGAATGTATTCACACAGGAAGTCTACGATTCCTAGTAATGACGCACTTGTAAATAACGACACCACACCAAGCGACATCACGGTTTTCCTGTGTAGGCTTAAATTTTGTATGATGGATACACACTGAAAACTATCTCACAGACTACTTCTAGCGAGTCTTATGCGAACGGGTTCCGAGAGTTCTATTTTTCATTGTGCTATTACTTGGTACGGAGAATACCTCATCTCTACATACAGTCAAAAGGCTCAGTAAAAGATGTCATAGGTCCTCTGTCCACTAAAACCACGGCATTGTCACTGATGATCGGAACAAAGCAGACGCTCTGGGGGAACACTTTGGTAGCGTACATAGGATAGACGACTGGGTACGAATCAACCTGGATCTGGTGAATCCTCCTCCGCAGTTAAACGAGCTGAATCTCTCAGAGGAAATCGAGCTTTACCGCTCAACGCTGGGAAAAGCCATTTGTTGTCGAGGTCAACAGAAAGCCTTACTGTAGCTCATGACCAAGAGCTGTTCACCGTAGAAGCAGTCAGTAAAGTTAAAGACCTCGAGGTCATCATGAGCAGTGACTTCAAATGTTTGGATCAGCGCAACGCTGTTGAACAAAAAGCTCGTGGTGAGCTCTTTAGACGGCGATCAGCATCGTCTTATCGGCAACCGGAAATATTCATACCTGTTTACATGGCCATAGTACGACCTCACTTAGCAGATAGTGTTCAGTCTTGGTCACCCTTCTACAAAAGCATTTCGCCTGCTTAGAGAAAGTTCAGCTTCTCGTTACGCGAATGGTTGAAGGGCAGAAAGGTAAGGCGCAAGAGCAGAGATTCTGCGATCTGAATCTTTTCTCGTTGGAAAGGGGGAGATGTCGAGGGGAGCTCACAGAAACGTTCAAGGTAATGAAAGGCTTTTCTGGACTTAGGAGGGGTAGTCTACTCCAGGTGGCTTTAGATTCCAGAACAGGGGGACTCGAAGAGAGGCTGATAAAAGTTCGAGCTAGGTGGATGGCTAGATAGCACTTCTTCAGCAACAGGGTAGTGAACAACTGGAACGGTCTGCCTGGTGGAATGATAGATCTGCGGACAATCCAGTCCTTCAAAGGTGTCCTAGATGGCAGGATTACGAGATATTTCTTTGTGTGACCTCTGAGTATGCTTACTAGATGGATGACGGGTGGCACCGTTTTCCCTCCGGAGTGTGTTTTAATCGATGTTTTAGCTATTGCGTACTGTCTCAGTGAACGCTCACGATGCATAAAGTCTCTCGCAGTTGATGTGCCATGAGGTTTCCCGTTGTCTCCCCACTTTTAGTGGAGATTCGACGAAATACTCTGTGCAGTGGTGAGTGCATAACTGGTGGGCATACTATCGAAAGAATTCTGGACGCTCGATTGGCCGTGGCCATTACCTATCCTGTGCAAACTGTACTGAACTGAATCAGTCGGATTGAAGTATCATCTTTGTGTGGTTTTCGGAAGTCCACAGAGGCGTGGAATGGTCATTCCACTTGGTTCTAGTTTTTCTTATGTAGCACTGTTTCTACAGCCCCGGTCTCTTGGTCTTCTCGGGCACCCGGCCAGTTCTTTCTCTCTATCTTTTCGGTTTCGTCTTTTTCTTTATGACAGACAGAAAACTTTGTCTGGTCTTCCATCAATCTGGAACGTTTTTCAATGTATTCTCGTTTGTCCATGTGAACAACATCGAAACCTTTATCTGGTCTCAATAATACTACGTGCTTGTTCTTACGCAGCTCCTTCAGCGTGTCCAGGTCTTGTCTGGTGATCATTCCACAACTTTTCATCTGGATTTTCCGATAGCTGTAGCAGCTGGCCAGACTTCTGAATAGCTCTGAATAGACGTCCCTTCTGGGTGTCAGGTCCTCAGTTTGACTCAGTAAATTTGCAAATAGTATCTCCAAAGCAAGTCTGTCGTCTCTTCTAACGGGACCCCGGAAACCCATAATCAGCGGTCGATTCAGTATCACCACACTAACTGACAAACAGCACACCATCTCCCCCACACTACACACCTACCGTAAAAAATGACCTTCAATCCAGCCAGCGACCAATCAAATGCATAACTATCACCTATATGATGTGGTGTTGTAAGATTAGGAATCATTGAAATCAATTGTTCACTCTCGAATGTTGTTTTTTATGTCACCTTGGTACTTTTCAAGCCATATTTGATCATTTGCCGGAGTTTTCCCATAATCTGTGAGGTAAATAACCGATCGTTGTCTTCCTTTATTCTCGAGCATATATTTCTCCCTATCATCTGATTATCAGCTCCGGGAATCCTAATTCTTCAGATTACTTTGCTGACCTTTGGTGAGTGACGAGGTGTCATCGGCTAAAACCTCATCCACCGTCTGCTCTATTCCGGTAACCTCAATTGCAATTTTTGGCATGAACTTATATGAATCACTGTCGGAATTGTGGCTAGAAAAACAGGTTACCATTTAGCAGTCACTTTTTCAGAGCAACTTGCTTCTCTTGAAAATCGAACTCGACTCATCAAAGCTTTGTGAAAGTGTAAACGGAAAGTACTTCAGCTAACTGAGACGGATTTCACTGGAATTTTGCAAGTATTCTTTGAATCCAGGGCAGGTAAAAAATATGTAGGTCAGCGGGAATCTGCAGCAGATGACGTGCCTCAGAATAAAAATTGTATGGTAGAACAGTATTGTGGCTCTTTGGCCTGCGGTCTGGATTTTTCGAACGATATGATACTCAGCATGACAACATCTCACAGTATTACGCCTGCGATGTTTTACGACGTAATAGGCAAATGTGATATTTTACTTTCAACATACTATGAATATAAACCCGGACGGTTTCTCTACAGTATTAACCAAATCATTTTTCTAATCTACAGAATAGCATCATTTGATTAAAATGGAATTAAGCATACCCTCTATTGGTAGAGTATTATTGTTGAATAACACAGCGTAGTCAAATTGCTGGTAGGTTGTCGACTTTTCAGTCACCACGAATAACCTTTTTGAAAACTGGTTTTACAACTGTTTCAGAATAATGCAATTATCACTGTGCCTAGGAATGAATTAAAGAACCTGTGAAAATCTAGCAATGAATAGACCAACAGAGTTAAAGAAACTTAAATTTTTCTTTAAGCCTTATTGCATACCTTCCTCAGGAACAAATGTTTCTTCAGTTACTTTTCACACTTTCTTCTTCTGTACCCGAGAGATCCTTATTCTGTGACACTCAAAGGTTACTCTACTTCGAATCCAGTGGTAAAACAGCCTTTAGGATTACGGGATTGTGGTCTGAAATAACAAATTAATCGAATGCACATTAAAAGGAAACAAGTTACCTGAGTTTTGTGTGGTGCAGCACTTCTCGATATTGTATATTCTTTACAAGGCTGCACCAGATTTCCATTTAATCCGCGTAAAATTCTCAAAGGGTGAGAAGCAGAGGTTTGTCACATGGCAATTGACAAATTGTTTGTTATTCAAAACATGTACCAATTTAATTAACATCTTACGCGTAGGGCAACACAACCAGCTGTGGATACTTGATGTTTAAACTCGGAGTTCACGTACAGCCTTTTCTATCCGTTAATTCAGTAAGCTTATTCGATCAGAGCAAAAGTACAAGCCTAGAATTACTAAGCACAGTTCGAATAAACCTATTTTATTTGTTGGAAAAATGGGTTCTATGTTTTGGGAAACACTCAGTCAATCTAATCAGGGTTAATGCGTGCCCCGATGTAGCACGTATGGTAATTGCTGATTACCAATGCCTCGAGGCCACGAATGCATCAACGGATTGGGAGCAATAAAGATAGTGAACAGTTCCTTTTGTTCACCAAAGTAACGGGTCACCACATGATGACGATAAGAGAAATACTACTTGTATTGGTGTGTATTTAGTGAATATATTTTAGGCGTAGCAATTAACCTCGATTCGTTTATGCATTCACAAGGTAAAAGAGGAACTTATCCCAATTTCGTAATGGCTGCTTTCGTCGGATACCAAGAGAAATTTGGTGTAAAGCATCAACTATTGGAAAAAAGTGATAATTTTCGGATGAGATCAAGGAGAACCCTGAGATAAGATTCTATAAAAACTACCACCGATACTCCCACACCGCAACTTTTGTCAGATTCTACATTTAACTATTTTTTGTAACATTTCAGTAGAGAAGTGCGAATAAAATCCGTAATAGTTGGTAAAAATGAATTCCCCAGCTCCTCTAAAAGACAAAAAATTTCCCCAAACAATCCCTTCCATTCATATATGCTCTATTTCTCTCTCTCTCTCTTTAAGCGAATGTCTTCACTAATAAATGCATTGATTGGTCATTTGTGGTGGAATCCTGTGATATTATCCGGTTCCCAGAAATTGACTATACACAAAATCGTCAGCAGTACTTTTCCGTCGGATTCTCTACACCTCTACGGAAACACAGGAGGGATGTTATTTGAACGACAAAAATGATATTATATGTTAATCTTTACAAATCAAACCAAGTTGGAATTAAAGTGTGAATTTTTAAAAGGGAAATTTTATCCGCTATTTCACTTTTCATTGTTTTTGATGTCATTGCCTTTGGCACTCAGATGTCCCAAGGCATAGAGACGAAGTTAAAGAAAGATTTGATCACTGGAACCTTGCCTTTACTGAAGAGTTATACTTATGTGGAAACTTTTCATTGTTACAGACCAAAATTTTTCTTTTTAAGCTGTCTGACGGGAGAGTACCCCTGAATTGTTAGACCATCGTTCCCTTGGAGTATCTTCCACCCCTTTGTACTCCATTAGGTATACAGTTCTTGCCGCTGACTTCAAAAAAGTAGGGCGTGCTTCAACGACCATATCCTGGAAGACCGCTCGGCAGATGGGTAAAGGTCCTCGGTGAGACCGTGTCCGGCTAGAGAAATCTGGTACCCCTAAACGGGCAGACGAGACTTACGGCTGTGAAGAAAATCTATCTAAATAATAGGGCTGCATGGACCCCTGGAGTGGAGTACATTCCATAAAATGGCGCACGTACTCCTGGGGAGCCAGTAGCAACCTTGAATCAACAAGATGCAGCCTCGCAACCAGAACCTGGTTCTTCAAAAGATATAGGTGCTCCCAATTATCCCTGTAGTTGAGTACTCCACAGTTGGTTTACAGCTGTGATTTCATTTGAATCGAATGAAGTGTGTATGAATGGGAATTCCACTTTCAGAGTCACACGGTGATTTTTCTGTGATTACAGCCGTGAACCAACCCTGCAGTACTCAAGCATAGGGATCATTGGACAGAAGAGTACCGGGTACTCATACCAGATAAGTGGCACGAACCGCGAAACTAGTCATGTGCTTTGGGAGGAATTTTGTCCTGTTATCCACATACTATGCCGTACTCCTCATATCGAAAATCAGAACATGCGATCATGTGATGTCGGTCTGAAGATCAGCCTTGCTAACTGACCAATTAACTTTGGAGGAATGGCAGTCGGATTCGAAGAATGGATTCCCCATCCATGTCTATTCCATTTGATTCAAATGAGCATACAGTTGTATAGATACGCCCTAGATAAAAAACTGAGTGACGCTGGGGAAGTTTCTTGTACCAAGCACACGGAAAACTTCGTGATCATGGCCTCTACATGACCTGTTATCTATTCTACCGCGTCAACCAGCATGGACAGCCGTAATCAAAGACATTCAAGAAGCCGACCGCAATAAACTGAAGTCAAAGTTAAAAGTGTCTTTTGGTCATGCAATCCAAAATAAATAATTTTCTTTCCACGAGGTAATTTGAAGACTGACGTTTTACGGGTTCACTTGCACGCTCAACAAAAGTAAAAATAGGCATCCAGGCTCGACAATTCTCCTGTAAGAAAAATACAACCTGAAGGAAAGTGAACGTAAATTTTTCTTTTGATCAGAAAACTCAAAAACTGATGATACTCAGGAAAAAGTCGATAAAAAATAACTAACTCAGGCTGTTGAAACCATCGACATCAGGACTGTCAACTTCTCATCAACAGGATACCTCTCAGCCTAAAGGGCTTGCGGAATAAATTACTTGATGTAGAGGATAGCCGTTATTGAATATCCATTACGGGATGGTTCCTGTCCCCGTGACAGTCGTTTGAAAAATGACATTAGGGTAAACTTTTAGTTTTTTCTCAACTACTCACGGTTTTGACCCGTATCTCGTGTAATATTCCAGTGTGTATTTTCGAGCTGAGAAATTAGTGACTTTCTGGTAAATAACCCTAATACGGATAATAAAAAAGTGGATGATGCCAAAACATACCATATATTTCAAAACGGAAATTCTTCGCTGGGGCTGTAACATTTAGCCGGTTGGATCCCATTATTCGGCACGGAATAAACATCTCAGAAATCTCCCATCCAAGTACGTGCTTCAGTAGGGATCATATTTCCCATAGATTAAGGATGATGACTGAATTCGCCACAGTCACGGAAGAAAGATGGCAGAGAACAGGTTTTAGCCAAAATCACTCTTCTGGTTATTTCAGTAACATCCCAAGGTCACTATCTACACCATCATGCTTATTTGTTTGTGATCATGCATTATTTTTACGTAGGTGTGCATGTTAACTAAAGAAAACATGCTTGCATCGATATTTATTTATGATCCTTGTACATTTCATAATATGGTGAACTATACCATTGAATAAGATTATCCCCATTAGGCCAGCTTGCTTGCATCTGTGAGTAGATCTGTGTTGTTCGAAACACAAGCCGAAGTGGCCACGTAATGGAACATCGTCCGAGTTGGCTGTAGTGTGGAGCAGAAAATCGGTGAGCACCGTCGACTTCATAGGACCGAATCACTTGAGCAATGCTAATGAGGCTTTCGTTCTACCTAAACTGTCATACTAGGGCCAATAATCAGTGTCAAATATTGCGTCCTGAGTATCACCAAGGTGATAGCAATCAAACTGAAAAGTCCTCTCCACAAATAGAGAAACAATGTATGAAATCTCTGAACCCACTATGCCATCAGCGCAAGATACCGTGACGAAATCACTAACCCCATGTTACCTGAAGGACAATCATTAACGTATAACTGCTCACGGCACCGATAGCGAAGTCCACATATGGAGATGTAAAAGTCAAATGTTTTCACTGTGAGTATCAATCTCATTGTTTATCTTTTACTATTCCAACTCAAAACCTACTAACCAAGCAGCATTTAGTCAACTACAAAGATCCGAAAACAAGTTTGTTCGCTTTTGATTATTTGGTTGTTAGAATAATGAGATGGTTCGAAGTGATATCATCGTCAAATGTTGGATAAACATTCGAGTGTTTTGGCTTCAGTCTCATTCCATCCTTGCTTAGGACATTAGAGTCCTAAGATATCACCAAGAATGAACACAGTCCGTTAGTTAGGAATCACATAAGATCTCAACTGGTTTCACGTGAGAAAGATCCGTTAAGTTGCTTATCAATAATTTAGTTGTTGTACTATGCTTGGTGTTATTTCATTTCTGTTTTAGCGATACATAACTGTATTGGAATAGTTTTCAAATATGAACAAAAAGGGCCATTACAGTTAGACAAAAGACTAACACAAGCACATTGTGTTCAACGTAATATTTCAAGTAAAATGATAGAATTAATGGCGAATTTTCAACCTATATGTACACTGAGATCCAGCCATATGCTAGTGAGTCTCCTCAACATAGCATCATTCCTCATTATTTACTGGGGTTATATTAGGCTATGCAGATCATTTATCAATCATTCTCAAACATCATCGATACAGATAAATCACTCATCTTGAACTCTTAACCTCTTGATAATTTAATGCTGTCATGTGGAGTAAATCCCTTGCTCAACGTTCTCGCGGGATTGCATGCTGTTTGGGGTACCCCTTAGAAAGACAATTCCCTGGATGTATATTGATGACCCGAAAGACACGGGAGTCAATCAGACCTTGTGACCTGGTTTATTCTAATAGGGGCATTAAGAAGCAGGTCGGCCGTCAGTCATTGTTCGAATAAGCTGGGGTAAGCAAGATCTTACCGAATTCGTCATACAGCCAGAAAAGTAACCCAGTCTGAGATGTATTTACGTGTTTCGTTAAATTTGTCTATGCGGACAACTCAGGCCCGATTAGGCTTCATCGTGTCAAGCTCGTTCAAGAGTTCAAACAATTCCTAGGACTTCGGCAGAACAGAGGGCAAAAACAGGCTTCCCTGGATGAGTCCTTGGTTACGAATGCATTAAATCATCGAGAAGTTTTTTTCAGTGAAAAGAAGTTTTAGAGAAATTTTACAGTTCTTAACTGGAAAAGCACTCGGCACACAAGGACCGGCGACAGAGTAAATGTTTGGAATAATAAACCTCCTTGTATTTCCTTTTTAATCGCAAAATACTTCCACGTGAAAAGCATCCAATTTGTCTGGGTTCTGATTGCTATCATTTAGTACAGAGAACGAGCGAGGGTAGTCCTGAATAACCGTTTATGCAACCCGATTTTAAAAGGCAAACGTTATGTGTCTAGGTATGAAGATACTGTAACGGTGACTTGCTTTCCACAATTATCACAAATGAACATCGCGTAAAATCAACATCCAGACACAGCAGGAAAAGGATATACTTATTTCCCATAAATGGCAGTAATTGTACCCCAGAATGTTCAATAACTGAACGAAACACTTGAATCCGCATGATCGGTAAAATATATCTGAATTTGCGAAGAGGAAACATCCTTAAGAAAATGTTTGAAAGTTGATAAAAAATGAGTGGACTGCAGTGAGAAAAGCATTGGAACATTATTGGTTAATGAACTACTGGAAGAGATAGGTGATTGGTTGAATCTGAGAGGAACATTAGCTATCTGACGAACATATTTTCAAGAAATCCGAGGGTTTTTTCCGCGCTTCCGTTCATAGCCACGGGACACGCACAGCATTTCAGAAATACTTATCGATTAAAAAATTGGGAGAACCGTTCTCTTGCAGAGTTCTACCGGTTGCCATCAAAATAGAGGAGAAACTGTCCTTAGGATGAGTGCTACGGACGTGCATTTCGTCCGGGTGCGGTAAGCACCAGCCTCACGCAAAGCAATATTTTATTCAGACGCCTGAGAAAGTTGAATGCACAAGCGTGTGGTAAAAATAAGAGGTATTTGAGCAACCCTCAAAACTTTCCCGGTCATTCGATAAATCATTCAAAGGATGTTGACGAAGCACTGTAACAAAGAAAAGGAACACATCCCAAGAGTGTTTGCTGCACAAACATGGGATTCTCTCCGGATTTACGGATCGACTTGTAGCAACGATACTTCGGTGGGAAGTGTTTTAATGAACATCTGGCTGAGTACACCTGGTATGGCGTTTTTCAGAACCATTAGCTAATGTACTAAAAAATCGGATTACAGCTTTATCGTGGTTAAAACAGGAAGTGTGCAGCAGTATTTGAATGCGGCCGCACTGCAGAGATGGAGGACAATTTGTCTAATGGCATTTTACGATACTTGAAAAATAGAAACTAAGGTAAATTAAGAGATGCTCACACGTTTATCAGCTTAGACACAATATAAGGTATGTAAATACAGGGCGGAGGACATCATGGTTGGGAGGTATAGTTAACCTTGACGTCGGAAGTAAACACTAGAGAAAGAGATCACAAAGTGAATGGAACAAGAATTTCACAGGCTCACAGCTGATCTGTTGTAAACCAGGGCCATCGGTAAACAACGCATCTTATGAATATATTATACACATGATGTAAAGATCAGACTGCAATTGCCCTGCGGTTGCACATAGTTATCAAGTTGATTAAGAGAGGAACAAGAGGACTTACAAACACAGATGGTTAACGAACACTCTGCAATGGTCGCACTGGACTTGAGACTATTTCAAGCCTAAAAGAAATGTTCGTGAAAACTATTTGCACTGCTTTCTCTCCGACGGTTCAATGCCAGTACCTGAGCACAAGTAATCCATCTAATGCCGCATCTCCGCACTGAATTGTCCTCTTAAAGCATGGAGTATCTGAACAATTTGTTTTGTGTGTTATAAGCGACGCGCTCCGCAATCACAGTCGTTCATCCATAGCTCGGAGTAAATCCCATCTGTATTGGTCCAGATAGTATCGCATTCTGCTAATGGGTCACTGAACTATGTTATCTTTCTTTTCTCCAGGTTAATTGTCAAAACTAATCATTATACTCAAATAATTTTGTCTCGAAGAGATTATGATTCTCTCACCGGAGCAAATTTATTGCTTCTAATTGTAAACAGATTGAGTCCTTTGGCTAATTATCAATTATCGAATAGCAATCTGATTTCTAAATGAATGGAGCAAACACAATATAATTCTTCTGATAAAGTGCTAGTCTTTTCTACTCAGCAGCAGACAGTATTCGCTTGATTCTTCGACATTCTGGCCCTGATTTTATTCTACAACTGAAGGTAATCATAATTAGGGTGCGTCAAAGAAAAGAAGATCAGAGCAAAAATTAACATTATAAATTCTGTGAAAGACACCACCAGACAAGTCATCTAATGCCAGCGACTATCTGGACAAAACAGTCAAAACAGTCAACCTAGATTTACTGTGTAACTTGAGCGCACAAACACCTTGTATAACATCGCACCAATATTCGCATAGCCCACGCAACCATGAACTTTAGTTAGATAGTCAGACAGGGGTAAAATGTTACCCGGGTATTCGGGTTTGAACCATTTTCTGTAGGAATACATTTTAATAGATTTCTGATGTACCCAGTATTGTGTATGGATGGCGGGACAAAATTCTTCCAGAAGCACGCAACCGGTTTCGCAGTTGTTGCCGCTTATCAGGTGTACGTACCCGGTACTCTCTTGCTCAATTATCCCCATACTTGAGCACTTCATGTTGCGATTTTTCACTGCAATCGCTTCTGAATCATTAGGAATGTGCATGGACAAAGAGCTTATCTTACGAATCACAGTGTGACTTTGAAAGTTATTTCTTTCGGGATAGTTTGCCTGTCATCCATATACAGTATTACTTATATCTAAAATCCGAACTTGGGAACGTGTTCTCACTTTAATAATTGGCCTTGACTAACCAACGGAATAACATTCAGATATTCTCCTTGTGATTCTCAGAATAGACTGTTCATCCACGCGCACTCCTAATGATTGAAACGAGATTGCAGTATGAAAAAGTTCTATTACCCTTTTGAAACAAGAATAGGTGAATCTTTACAAGCCAGGCTAAAGCTTTTTTGATGATGATATGTAAAAAATAGTACTATAAACTTACACGAGCCACCTCTTGCTTGTGTTCAGGAAATGATCACCATAGGTAATTCAGCACGATCAAACCATTGGCAGTATTTGGCGCCACGGAACTGTGTAGTTGGACTAATTAAAGATTACTTCTTGATCATTATCAAACAAGGATACTATGAATAGCAACGGTGTGTACGTGTTCAAAGAAATCTGTGAACCTGGCTTGATTCTCACGCGTACATTGCTTGTAAGCTGAGCATAATCTGTGGGACCTGAAGCTAGAAAAGTGTTCACATCTGGTTGTTACTGATATAGGTGTTTTCTGAAGTTCACAAAATATTATTTCGTATTTCACATAAATCAGAACAATCCTTCATTTCCTTTCTCAGATTAGTCAAGATAGAATAAAGATTTATTCTAGGTCCCGATGCGTCCGAAATTGTTTTTCTCCATACGAAAGCAACTAAAGTGCAAATCTAATCGTATTTACTTTCCATAAGTAGCAAGCATAATGAAGGTCGGAAATTGCCTCACAGTGGATTTGAAGTAGCTGTTTACTAATCGCCCGTATGATGCCATTCACACAAAGTTCATGTAGCTAAACAATTAATATGACCTATTCATTTCATCACCCCTAACGAGACCTTGGAAGCGGTTTATTGCAGAACGTCCCTGTTCATGATGGTTGATTTCAAAGCTGTAAAGGAGTATCGTTTCTGTTGTTTTTCTGAGTGTAAGTGGCCAGTCTTCTCTGAAAAAAGCACGTTTTCTACCACATCATTATTTAAAAAGCCAGTACATGTAGTGCCTCGGTATGAATGCTGGACTATTTTTCAGAAATGAAAAAATGGGCCACTTGAAGAATCCTGATGGGCAAATCGGACACGGGAAAACATCCACAGCCTAGATAAACTGACTCGACTTCGATCAGTGCAGAGAGGTGTAAACTTTCAGTTGGGTAAGGCTATTCTTAGATTACTGTTCATTCTGGAGCCTCTTTTTCGAGCTGTTCGTCTTTTTTGAAAGCGTTGGGAGAGCAATAACGAACAATACGAATTAATGAAAATTAAACAGCTGCAAATGAGAAGAAATGTTACCCCGTCCGCGCAAAAAGACATGCTTTCACGGTTTATTCACTCATGAAATATGACCTCTGCTCAGTTTAGCTTTTGAATTCAGTCTTGGATATAAATAAATGAAATAATAAATAGCCTCTCTCCACTTATTAAATATGCAGAAATACACCGTAGGATTTAATGTAGGATGTGGCCAGCGGTAACAAGATTCGTACGCAACACCTCTGGATCTGAAGTTCGCCCGGGTGACCATTTGCCCACGTAAACTAACTGGATCCCTCCGAGGCATATCAACGGTTTTGGCTTAGCATTGGCGTATCTTTTGATCTAATGGGCATTCTGATGGGAACTGCTGATCAGTAAGTAGCAGAAAGAGAAGTTCAAGACTATGTTATATATTGTTTGGTCAAATGTCCAACCTGTCACCAGTGCATTTGGTCTAACTTCAGACCCAAATAAACGCACTTGGTGTGCTTTTCCATTTTTCAACCCAGATCATCCTCTTGTCGGTGATTAGCACTGCTTTTGTATCCAGCGTGCTCTCCAAGACGTACATCGGGATCTTTATCGACACCAGCACTCATTGGTCATTCCACGTGCTACCTTGTTTAAGTTAACAGAGGTAGCTGACTTTTCAAACTGCAAAGTTTAGACATTAGGCATTTTCAAGGATGTTCCTAGAAAGACGAACAAATTTCCAGGGCAGTTCCGTTTTGCCTCTGGTAATGCTTATCCTCGAATTCGGTTTGATCAGAACACTACCTCACAAATCCAGCGTTACTGATCAACAAGAGGACCCTTTATTCTAGTAAATATCCGTAAAATGTCACCAGACACTACACAAAAACTAAGACGCAAAAAGTAATCCGATACGGCAGACAGTTGAAAGCGCATCGTTGTACTTTTTGCTTACCAAGACGATCATATTTTTAATGACGTATGTCCTTATCTGAGCTCCGGCTTAAGTCGAGCAACAAATGTCAGCCAGACAAGCATAGCACAAACGATAATCACTCCGATAGCCCCGTTGATCCTTCTAAGTCGTAAGTTCTATACTACTTCAGTTACAGTTGAGCTGACAAGTAAACGGACAAAACGGAACAATATTGTCCAAACATTCACCTAAATGTCTTTTGTACCCAATGATCCAGAGTGATCCCAAGAGAAGAAAAGCGTTTACTTTTAAAAGTTAACGATCAGAAAACCACTGAAAACTATGCATATTATCTGGATGCAGGGCCCTGACGTAAATCAAAAGTGCAATAAACAATATACCACACTGCGAAACTTGAATTCATTCGGATATGGTACGCCATTTTCACGACAGTTTCGAACTCCGTAACAATGCCTCCAGAATTTAGGTCATAGATCACCTTGTGCTCTGGCTGTCGGGTAAATAGTTATACTGGTGAGAAAATAGGTTTGCTTAGATGAAAGCCTGTGATTCGTATTTCACTGTCAAATGTTGACCAATGAGTTTAAATGGGGCTCGACTTTCAAAGCAGTTTGTGGAACTCAACTTTTGTGACCAACCGGGTTCTGCCGTATCACAAGTTCACGCGAAGAATGAATGAGTTCAACATACGCACAGGACCATTCGCGCATAAACTATTCCTTTTGATGATCACCGTTCAATATCCAAACCAGTGAAATAGTTGCGTTAGTTTTGTAATGTTCCCCCTCTATCTAACTAGTTTACCATCATGCTTTATTTCTACCGCACAAAGGTACTTCGGGATTTTTAAATTTTGCACCACTTGGTTAAAGTGTGTGCTGAGAGAACTTGACTACTACTTATTATTTAATTTAGTCGAAACCCTACCTATAACTGCACAGATGTTGTTTTTTGCGAGGAAGTGATTCCTTTCCGACTCGTTCTGTAAAAATCGAAGGGGGCCATTACTTTCTATCTCGCTGCCGAAAATACATAAGTCACTGAATGTATGTGCTAGTCGGCTAAATACAGAAATTCCCTTGACTGATTGGAATTTTTAACAAAATCAGTTAATCAGTTGTGATTTGAAGTTCGTCAATTAGCCATGTAATTTACTATCAAATGGTACCTTTTGCAACCACTTTCATGCTGCTAATATTCCCTTAGATTGCTGTTTGGAGATCAAACCTCAGTATTGTCACTTTTCAGTAATCGCATCAAAATGTGAACATTTATGAATAACTTACCTGAACTATGGAAACATGTGTACTGAAAACATGCTTGAAACGTGAAGAATAGTTGAATTCTGGCAGACTTTACGTTTTCTGTGTTAATAATGTGAACATCAACTTACGGGCTTATTACTCAATACATTTCAGTATCAGGGGTTTCGATTTTGGTGTTGAACGGTTGTCCGTGAAGTAGTACAGCAAAACTCACCAATGAGAACCAAGGAAGCACTGTACAGCTATTTCACTTTCTTTTGGGAATCATCAGACATGCCCATCGATCTAGTCCGCCTTGAGACTCGAATCTGGGATAAAAGACGGTAAGTCGAAAACCTGACCACCTGGCTATACGGTTGTTTCCAAACGGTTTGTCTAACACCAAAACTCCATGGAATGGAATCCTTCTGCCACTGATCTTCCTCAATAACAAACCGCTGATCGCACAGTGATCGAATTCTGAGATGGACGGCTTATTCAAGAGTCATGATTTGTCACTACAGGATGATTCATTGCGATGTACGGTATACCTTATGGTTGATCACTTGCAAAAGCACGTTGTCAGAAGAAGAACTACCGGCCACGGCAGGATTTGAGCGCGTAGCCACATAGTTTAAGTCTTGGTATGACTGACTATTCCACAAGATCTATGGTTTGTATTTTTCCTCCAGTAAATCCTTCTCACAAGGTTTACGGTATTCACCGGACAGTCAATACAATGTTCGTGTTAGCACTGCGGCTTTTGTACCCTTTGTTTCCTAATAGTCACTATCAAAGGCAATATAGATTGATTCGATGAAAACACTAGTCAGCAGATATCTTTGTTACAAACGCTAAATAAAGCACTTTTAAATGCCTAATTCAAAGGAATCTTACTTGTGCCTCAGTAGTGGGAATGGATGCGCCTCTTTGAAAAGCCTACTGAGAAGTCATAAACGTGTGGGTCAGTCACACCTTACCTGGAGAACGACGATACTGTGGTCACCGGCTGGACCTTTTTTGATTTAATTAGTATCTCTGGATGGTGGGACAAAGGTTCTTGTTAATCCAAATGCCTTTGTTGTCTCAAAGAAGTGTCAGAGCAAATTACCCCATTACTGCATTATATCCACGGGACTAAAAACCACTCTAAACTATACATTTTTTCAACACTGAGCATAAATATGACACTGAAACCTCACAAATTAATTCCCAGATAGAACTGATGGGTTTATTAGAAATAGTTGCGGCTTTCATGTCCATTATCATCTGTACTGAGCATACCGAACGACCGCAGTGATTGGTTATTCACGGTGACATAAGTCAAACGATTATTTTGATTTTTTCAACTCCACGTAACGCACCAGGTCTGGGCTACGCATTCAACAATGTGACAATATTTCTGAGCACACTGTCAATTATTTTCAGTTAGGGAAGTTGTGAAAACATCCGTGATTGATACCTGAGCCGTGTTGAATAAATGACGCTTGCAACAACAATAGTAGTAGTAGTATTAGCAGTAGTAGTAGTAGTAATAGTAGTATTAGTGGTATTAGCAGTATTATGGGTGGCAAAACAGTTTTCCTAATTTCGTGACGCACGGAATATAGGAGAAATATAGGAGTCGATCGCTGTGTGGGAAGCGGGTTGTTACCGTTCAACAGCCAGTGACGGAAGGGTGCTATATCATGTAGTGTAGATGTTCAACAAACCGTTGAGAGCCAGCTCGGACAGCTTTGTGGTTAAGGTGTTCGATTCACAATTATTCACTCCGGGTTCGAGTCCCCGTGGGTGCTCGGTGGATGTGCACTGCTGATGATTCCCAACAAGGATGAAGCAGCTGCACAGTGCTTCCATGGTTTTCAATGGTGAGTTGAGCGTTCAAGCTGCATGATGAATTATATTATATACAAATCTAATCTCCTACTACTCAATTGCGAATATATAACTGTTACAGTAGGCAATGCTCTTGCTTGCTTCCTGGTATTTTCTTTTCATTTTCATGTACGTCATTTCGTGTTTTTGTTACATCTGGCCAGTGTCGGTCATACAGACCATCTACATAATCCGAGTTGACTTGTCGTTACCACCGGTCAGTTCCCTCTTTCAGTGAAGAGGTTCTAAAACAATGTGCGGCTCTAGTAAGGTACATAATCCAGTGAATGAGTGATAATGAATGGAATGTCGTCTTCAAAATGAATGAATTTGTCCGAATATTGTCTACTGCATCAACCTCACAGGCATTTAGTACTGCATGGAACTCAACTGTCACTCTAGTGTGTTATTCTCTCTATCAACTTGGCGCACTGTTTGGGCCTAGGGTGAATAATGACCCGGATCCATTTTCCAAATTGTCGATGCTCTCTGGTTGTCATCAGAGTGTGCACCTTGGAACACGTGCGAACTCAGGAAATGGGATGGAATCCATACTACCGTGAATAAATTCTGCCACTTCTATCAGTTCAAATACTGTCATAATGTGATAAACCGTGAACCTCTTGAAATGAAATTAGTCAGTCAGCCTGCCGGTACTCAAGATAATGCGCCAGCAGTTTACACTTGTTCTTACAGCATGCACGTTCTTCGTTCAGTCAAATAGTACCGATTTAACTGGTTCCTTACAGATACCACTCGAGCGGCAGCCGATAAACTACAAGGTTTGAACTGCACAAGACAATCCAAATGGTTATTAGCCATCATTTCTCATGATCGCTACTGCTTCAGTGAGAACACACTTTTCCGATATTACCTATCATAAACTTGATCTTATATTTCAACAGTATATGACCTATTTCCATGCACAAGTGAGTCAGATTATGTTTCCTGAAAACATTTTTTTTCCAGGTCAAGAGATCTCCCGTAATTTCATTGACAAGACTTTTGAGTTTTCATCCAGAAGCCGTTCACTGAACCGTTGAGTTCTATATCTGTTGAGAATCATCAGTTCACTCTGCTCCCGTACAGTGTGTTAATTGGTGTGAACATTTCCGCATAGATTTTTGGGCAAAATGAATGGGACTGAACTGAACCGCAAAGTCGACTTCCGTAGGTGTGACCCTGAGACAATTAGGGATTTTATTGTGGCTTTTGTTTGCAGTCGTTCGTTCCACAATTGCGTCGGCGTGTTAGGTCCTATACTAAAAGAAAAATTGTGCCTATATTGAGAATCTCCTTAGACGTCATAGTTTCAGGTGAACAGTTAAAGTGAATCTCAATGAACTGCCACAAACTTACTGAAGTTGAATTTTGTGTGAAACACTCGGGTCAGAAAGGCAAACGTCGTCAGTCAGTGACAAAAAACATCAGCAAATGTATACCTGAAGACTTATCACCTGTAGTGCTGTAGTATGCAAGGATCAGCGTCTTCCGTGGGGGTTGCTCATGTTCAATCTGTAAAATACAAGAACGCAGAAAAATCCATGAGCACAAAGTCTCAGTAAGTGCATCCAGAGGATCCAACATTTACGTACAGTGAAAGCTAACATGGATGCCAACAGTCTGTTAACAACAGTGCTCGGCGGATTTTCTTTTCGACACACCATCAAAATCCCCGTGGTGACGTTTCAGTTTGCTCATTCAATTCACCTCCTCGATCTTTTTACACTTTTAGTGTACGTTCTACAAACGCATTAAACATAGCTTTTATTCGCGGTGTGTCTGAAAATCCTCGTTTTCTTTTTGGTGATTTTCACTTATCCTTTTAGTAACGTCGTTTGTAACTGGCAGAATGTGACTGACCCATTCGGTCTGTTCAAAAGGCATTTGGATCATCTGTACAAACTTTGACTGTTCACAAGTTTTCACCAATACACCTCTTCATATCCGCTACATTTGGCCCTAGTGAACTTTCGGTTTTAACCGTCTCATGCTGCTTTCAACAACCGATTGACAGCTGCAGTTGGATAAGCGAGAAAACCCAAAGGACTCCTGAGTCATTCGGTACAAACCAACCCATAGCAATAAAATATAACGACAACCTAGGTGAGTCTCTGAAATGCCTGTCAGACGTCAACACTCATCAGTTCTCGATTTCTGGAGCATGCTATGGCAGTTTTGATGGGCTGAGATCATCTGTTTTGTGTTGGTGAAAAGATTTTCCCGTCAGACCGAGTACATCTTCGGGAGTTAGCTCGAACTCTGTATTACGTATGTTTTAGGTACCATCAAATGATTAACTAAACCCGTCAGTTTGCCGTATACACTGGATCAGATGAACGGAAGCAATTTCCAAAGCATAGTATATTCGCTTTCGTTTATGTGACATCACTTTACATTCATCTCGGCAAAAGAAAATTTCTGATGGATGTCAGGTACATTTTAAAGCGCATACTGATCGGCCTCTTTTCCCGTTTTGATCAATTTTCCTATGCTTGACATTCTACAGTTGGATTTTCAATATCCTTGAGTGTTTGCATTCCCACAGGAAAGTTTTTTTTTTCTAGCACACAACCTCAGAAGGGAAGCATCAGTCTCAACTTTGACAATGAATAACAATCACAGCTCGAATATGAACTACCACGGCTACGCTCAAGGAGTCACGAAAACCTCGCTGAGACCAAACTGCTAATTAGTTTGGGCTTACCAAGTCAGACCAGTCAAGCCTCCACGCCATTTTGGGCTGCAATTCACAGCATGTCAAACATCTGTGAGGAGTCTGACAGAAATGGACTCAGGGAATCAACCAATCAGGCTAGCCGGTTTCTTGGCAAACTAATCGGTCCGACAAGCTACGAATCTGATCGGAAGCTAGAGGTTGAGATCGTTCTATTTTGGCTTACAACATTGTGTTATTCATTCATGCGAATAAGATAATCATTTCGTCCTCTGTGCCTTTGACCATTTGGTTTACACTCGCGGAATGATGCGAAAGGCATTGGAAGTGGAGGTTAAGTGCTCACACCGTCCACAGAAATTGCATAACGTAACTCAAGGGACATAGCAATTTGGCGATGGGGTTAACATTTGTTGACGCCAAGGTCTTTTTGGAACTGATGTCAATTTCAGCAGATAAATTGTTGCCAACCCTCCAATGGCAGCAGACTTAGTTTGAAACCACTCGTCTCAAAACGAAGGGGTCTACGACGCAATGGTTCAGTTTGCGGTGAACCGTTCCAAGTGACAAGAACGGTTTCTGTCTCATTTTTGCACACTTCGGTTGTCTCATCGGGCAAAACTCAGAACATATTTACTCAGTATGATTGAACGAGACCTAGTGCCACTCAACGGACACTGAACGCCGAGTAACAGCTGTTGAAAATTCTGAAGCGTGATTCAACAGATGAGAGAAACCCAAACAACGTTATGTCTCCAGTAATGTCCAGGCCTTATCAAAGCCGATTTCGGAAAACAAGCCTCGAAGATCGGTTCCGAGAAAGCCATCGGCCGCCAGTTGGTAATGCAGCCGTTGGCATTTCGTACGATTCTGTCCTTCCAAGAAACACCCCCGGCCAAAAATGTCACAACCAACGATCCAAGGAAAGATCAGTACCGAGGCAAACCATTTTCTGGTCACAAGGTTTGAGGAATAAAGGAAGACAGTTTGAGCACCCGTAAACATTTTGGTCTAAAGTTTCCCAGCACCACGTCTTCATTCAGCTCAGATATCAAGGCTCGGAAACAGCACCCTGAGATCAGTACCAATGGCACATTTGTGCGCCTACAGATTGAAAGTGTTTCACTGTCTTATCAAATTGTACCTGGAACATGATTGGAAAGCTCAACATTGTCAGACCAACGTAAATAGCACGAAGCGTCTCTGGTGAGTCATTTCTGCTCACTGATGAAATCGAGTGTATTGTTGACACCAATGACGTACCTTTTCATTTGACCGACCACCAAAATCTCAGTCTACTAAGCTTTAAGTGGACCGAGAAAGTGAGCCTGTTCGATCTGGAACTGGACGGTAAACTTTCACTGTCATAAAGATAAAATTCACGTTCAGAGAAACAATAACTTATTGACTCCTAGATTGAATAGTGAAAGA
Source organism: Fasciola hepatica (assembly GCA_948099385.1). Taxonomy (NCBI): domain Eukaryota; kingdom Metazoa; phylum Platyhelminthes; class Trematoda; order Plagiorchiida; family Fasciolidae; genus Fasciola; species Fasciola hepatica. Next base: position 2,608,682 of record CANUEZ040000151.1, read on the forward strand.
TTGTTGAAAGACGGGAATACTGAAATTGGCAAGCTGCCTAAAGCCACTACATTTGTCGAAAAGATAGCAGAAATGAGAACATTAGTTCGATTATCAACGCTGATTTATTACAGTATATGTATGCCTTTGTCTTGCTGCTTATGAGATATAATATCCTATTTATCTGTGACTTCCCGTGCGAGGTGTCGAAATGCACATTCAAATTGCCACTGTCACCGAAGCTTTCTCCTATTGATGCAAATGGTCAACAATACCAAAATGGAACTGCTTCCTTCGAGATCAATATTTATCCATCTATAGTGAATTCGCCTCGATAATTTTAAAAATAATTTATACTCACCGTTTACTCATTATAAACTTCTAGGCTTCAGTCAGTTTCATCAGGGTCATCATAGGCGCAAATTGTTAAACTAAACTAGCCGAACCAATATTAAATTATAAAGAATTTTGCACTCTCAAACTTCTGCCTATATTCTATAAAATTTTCCCAGACTAAAATTATTTGCGAACAAAGTACCACGTTCGGAAGAATCTCGACAACCCTTGTGATGGTTTTTCAGAAAATTCGCTTTCGTTTGGTTCCAAATGCAATCTTTCTCATCGAGAAAACTGTATTTATCAATGATGCGCTTGAACAAACAAGCCTGTCAACTGGGTTTGCGCGCTGACGGCCGCATCCCTACCCGATCCGATTCGTCGAAGTCGCCTATCCCGAGCGCCAGTCCGAGAACGGAAATCCCGTTGCCAGCTTCTGCTCGTAAATTTGCTTGTGAACACCAGTCGTCAGAAAGAATCACCTTAATTCGTTCAATGATGTTATGAATAATGTACTACAATTTCGAGCAACAGCGTGGAACGGGATTTTCGGTTAATGTTGAATATTGCCATCTGATCCCGCGCGCGGACATATCTCCTCCCTACTGTCAAATCACAAAGCCCAAAACGGTTATGGGACTGTCTCTCAGTTTGTCCGTCTCTCTATCTATATATCTATCCGTTTTTTTTTTCTGAATTCGATAAAATGATGTTATTTCTGATAACCCCGGTGGACGTAATCTTGATAACACTTCCCGATCTCACAAGAATGCAATCGGCCTACGCACGCGTACACTAAGATTCACCGAGGAAGGGATGAAGTTAGAATGCAACTACCTAGCAAGCAAGAGGTTGTCCTGACTCCGTCAAAGTGTTCATTTGGCTTGGATTAAATCAGGATCAGTGAATTTGGCAATCAAACCTAGAAAATCCCTTTGAATTTAATCCTCGTGATTAAAAAACCGATAGATCGTTGACCATATGCAACCTAAAGGTCATTTGTACGGGTTACTGTCAGAAGGATAGAATGGGGCGGAAATTGGATGTTCCCGTACTCGAGAACAAACATTTGAATCTCACTCATGCCCCATCCATCGGAACCGGGTTTGATTCGTTTATATAGATTGTAACTTGTATTTTGCATGGGCACTTTTGCTTCATTCGAGAAAAGGAATAATAGCGTTAACAAAATCCAATGAACACGTGAACAATTAGTCAGGTTTTGATCAAGAAAATCAGATGATTTGCGGTCTTTCTAATCCACATGGCGACTTTCGCCAGGCACCAAAATTAGATTGTCCTTGTCGAATGCCAATGACTTTTTCGTTTTCATTTCGTCATGTTTGTTCCACAACATGACCATAAAAATGTAAGAATTGGAAAAAAATCCGTCGACAATCCTCGATTAATTATCAGCCTAGTTCTTGTAAAAAATCTGCAAAAGTAATAAGCTTAGCAAATTTCACAGATGATTTTTTGCCAATAAAGCCTTGTCAATTATGGCTGTTGCTTTTTAGAAATCATTTTATAAATTGTCTTTGATAGTATCCAGTTGGTATAATGACCAATTGCGCGTAATTCAGTTTTTTCATCCACTTCATAAGACGGTACATATTGGTTCGGTCGTGTGTGGCTGTGGGCATACGATCATACCAGCCGATTTGTGACCCTTCTCTTTCAGGTTTGAATTCTGCCCTTGCTGTCGCTACCACAGTCAACTCCAGTCACTTTCCCCGATCGGCATCCTCTGACTGGCCGCGAACTCCTTCCTGAAATATTGTCCTATTGTTGTCTAATAAAAACGAAGTTAATAACTAAAAGAGTAAGAAGTCCTCATTGCTATCGCAAGGGATGGAGGTGTGAACAGCGTAAATAAAAGGACCATATCTATCGCACGCACAGCTCATTTTGCAGACACATTGCCTGAGGCAAATCGCACAGCATTCAGAGTGACTTATGAAGTGATCGTGAAGTCATCAATGTTCTGAGTTTATCCATAAGTTAGAAAAACGACGAATTAATCGCGTAACTATATCGGCTTTTTAGAGAGTAAAATATTTTTTCCTAGGATTTTGGATGACTGTAGCTAATTATAGCGCAAACAATAAATAGGTTCAACTGGTTTGACAATCTCTACTAATTGGGTGTTCTTAGAATCCACCGTCGATTGACATGTTTTGCCTCGCAACTTGTCGATTATTGCCATCAATCTAATGCCAACTATTTCGTCGCTCGTGATTCTATTGACTACAAATTTGACACTGATTTAGAACAAGCCATGCTTGCTCATTACATGAATCGGTACTGGTCTGCTAGGAAAAGCAGTCTGCGTGTTGACAATGAATCAGTCACATCATTTCTTCTTTGATATAAGTAGCCAGTATGGGTTCTCCCGAGTACTTATGAGCTTCGTAAACTTTCCGAGGTCTTAGCTTTCGAGTGTGCGTCTTTCTTTCGTCTATATAATTGCATGATCCATTTCAACTTCGTGCGATAAGTTTCCAACATACCTTTCCACTTTTTTCCCTCCGCGGATGAGGTCTTTCTGGGACATTCCGGGTCCATCTTTCTTCCTTGTCACCCAGTTATGACAGTTCTATCATACAGAGGTCGCAATAAAGCTTCTCAGTGTCTCTTTTTTTAAACGGCACCGTACATCATCCGGAATTTTCAGAATTAGTTCCGTAGTATCGCTAGCTATTGGCTGCAGTGTCTGATATCTGCACGCAGCATTTTATGACTGAAGCTGGGACATAATTTGATCTGTCTAACTAGCTTTAGGGAGACAACTTTTCTGGTTTCGAATCATCTCAGTTTGTACATTATACATTGTTTAGTTATAAAGAAACAGTCACTGTCATCAGTCATTTCCACATAGATTATTCGGTTCATAATTGCATTGGATAATCAGTCTTCTGACTGGCTGACTGGTGATATGGCCAGCCAACAGTTGGCAGAAATTCTTTCTCTTTTTATCAACTCACTATCATGACGTTCGCAAATCGTCTAGCTCTAATCTTGACCTGGGTTCTGGACAGTCACTAACGTTCTATCCGCTAGCGAGAATAGGTCGTCTATCAAATGATGCGTTACATCATACACTCAAAAGATGTTACTTTGTCCCGGCGGCATCGAATTGGGATTATCACCGGACTACTCTGCTAATGTTAGTATCCTACTTGCTACCACCATTTTTGATTCGGTTAGCTAGAATGCAGTACGGGGTACTGGTCTCATGTTCGGAGGTGCTTGCTCGAGAGCTTCAGTCCGTCGTTGAAAAACAATGCGTCAACCGTTCGGTGCAGGGAGAAATGCACGCGTAGCCCAATAATGGTCTTCATTTTGGAGGTGACGATCAGAAAGGCAGTTTCGTACACACAATCATGATAATCAAGCCCAACAAGGCAGTATTTATTTTCATGCTCAAAAATATAACCTTAGTTAACGGTTGCCAGTGGCCAGTAGGTATTTCTAGCGGTAACTGTTCAGCAACAGCGCTTTCGTTAGCGGTCAGTCTGTTGAAGCCATCGCTTCATTCAAATCATTTCTCCTAACTAAAGTCGAGGCCAGTTTGGCGTAGATCTTTACGGCATAATCGTAACACGATACAAGTAACCCATCTCGCATGTATTTCGTTTCCTTCCCAAACGGGGACAAAAGCAATATATCATGTAAAACAGAACCAGATCTGTAGGTACTACTCACATCGGAAATAAACCAAACCTAAACATCAGACAGCCAAGAAGAAAGCCGTCCACATATCGACAACTTTTAGAAGAGACAATGTGGCGTCTATGGTAAGCGGGCGGTTTAAAAACACTATCAGAACCATGAATGTTTTGGTTAAACTACGAGTTTTGTTCACTTCTTGATTAATTTTTCTTTTAAAGACTACGAACGAACCCCTCACTGTTTACGCTAACGGAATGGCGCCTATGGAGCAAGTTGGGCCGAAGGGATAGCAAGTACACAACCCGAACGTATGCGGGAGCATCATCCGAGTTGTTTGAACAAAAAATTTGGGAAAAGTGAAGAAATAGTAATAACAGTCTAAATGATAGAATCAGAAAATTCGACCAATGTTAAGAAGGCTTTTCATCCTATATTCACTGTCGTACAAAGATCAGCAAACAATATCAAAGGTTGAACCTTATCCAGCCTCGAGTAGGTCGCGATTGTCCTGAAAAAACTCTTGCTATGTGTCTAGAAATAAAGTGTGACATTTCTTGTTGTGCCCATGCCGTCAACTAAAGATAAGGTGACGAAATCAGAAACCTCATGCAAGCCACATGGAAATTATCGATTCAAACTGTCTTTCATGACATTGGCAGTACCGTAACCAGTCGGACGCGAAAGTATCACTTTTTGCTAATTTGATTATGAGTTTTCTTGTCGTCTTTTATTTCCTTAAAATATACAACATTTATCCTGTTGGGAAGCATTGAAAATAATATTGTTCACTTCTGACCGCTTTGATTTTCTGTTCGTTGTCCGTCAACTTTCGAAACAATTCATCAGAAATCCCATTGATAACCAATAGCACTAATAACAGTAAACTTTTGTAGATTCCGTTTTACCGCTGTTTCAAATGAAAACAAATTTCGCCGACATATTGGTCGACAGCTAGAATCACTTTACTTATGGCTTACTACTATTCGTGATTTCTGAACAACCGACATTCTGCTTCGGAGTAGAGCAAAACCTGCTAACAGGTCCGCAAAATTGATAAGGTCCCATCACAAGCCGCAATTACCCCTTGTACTTCAGGAAGCAGCGTTGGTATATTCTAGAACAGAGCTATTTATATAGTAGTCAAACTTCATACAGACTTAATATTTGGACTGGATTACAATTCTTGTGGAAAGCTGTTTGCCTTTCCCATATATGAGCAACTTGTCTAGCTTAAAACGTCATCAGTTTTAAAAAGCATGGTTTTTTTTAGTCGTCAGTCCTCACGGGAGGTGTCATCTCGACTGATGGAAAAAACTATTCACCTCAAAACAATGGACTTAGGAAATGGCAAGATGGGTGGTCGTTCGAATCTGTGTCAATATATAATCACTAGAAGCATAGGCATTGTGTGCACATCGAGATTTCTACTGTGATTTTCACTTAATTCGGTTCAAAGTATACTTCAAAAACAACCACCACGCCGAGACTGCACCTTGACGTGGTGTGATGGCTTGCCCGCCTCTACGACACAAAGAGCTATACAGGATAGCTTCTTTTAACCGGAGATGCAATCATACCTAACAGGTCAATGGGTAGAGGTCAGACAGAGTTCAGTCTCCTAGTCCTCCAGGTTTGGAGTCGATTTCAGCTGGCAACTCAGTCGGCAAAATCAGTGGAAGAATAATTGATCCAATCAAATGAGCTTCCACTAAGGCATACCGCTGGATGGGTTCTTGTAAGAACTAACGGCTTTGGATGAGAACCCTAATCGTTCTCCCGCTTTGTGGCTGGACACCCTAGCAGTACCTGTCCAACATCTCCCGTGAACTGCACGAATACAAAGAATTCCATACTGCATCAGTCGTCGCGCAGGCTAATCAGGACCGCGCTGCCCATTGTATCGAGCGGGGTGGGTAGTGATAAGTGTGCTACTGCTCAGAGTTCCCTCTCTTTTATTCAACCTTTGTCTTCTGTCCCTAACCATCCCTCTTTGCTCCATCTATCCACCCATAATGCTCCCACTGATAACACGGTCGATACTCGCAACGATTCACTGTCAAATAGTATCGGGAATAATCCTCTGACTGGTAACTCACATTTGCTCAATCCTCGTCAGTCTCTGAATCTCGGCTCCTTCAATGTGCGTACACTCATGCAGCCCGGTCAGCAGGCGTGCCTAGCCCTCACAGTGACCTCTTTGAAGATTGATGTCCGCTGCCTCAGTGAAACGCGTATCTAGGATTTGAGCAGTGTGATTCAAATAACTGCCCCTAGTATCTCGTCGAAGTATTTTCTGCGCACTTCAGGAGACGGAGCAGAAAGAGCTGTGGGTCAGCATGGTGTAGGAATAGTCTTGACTGACAAGGCTGAGGCTGCCCTTTTAGACTGGATTCCTGTTAACAGTCGTTTATGTGCTGTGAGACTCCAAGGGTCAGTTGGTGTTCGAAAGGATGGTTGTGTTAAGCGCAATTTGTTTGTGATCTCGGCGTACGCCCCAACGGACTGCAGCTCAGACTTGCAGAAACATGAGTTCTATGATGAACTCACCACCCTTGTCCGCAGCAGTAAAGATTTTGACATTGTAGTGCCAGCAGGTGACTTCAATGCACAAGTTGGCAAACTCAGTGTGTCAGAAGCCTGTTTAGGTGGGCGCTGTGCCTCACGCGCTGAGAGTACAGATAACGGGGATAGGCTTCTCCAGTTTTGTGCAGACAATCGATTGTTCTTGTCTAGCACCAGCTCATGTCGCACAGCGACATGGCGCTCTAACTCTACAAGTACTTTGAGTCAAATTGATCATATCGCCGTGAGCTACCGGTGGCGCAGTTCTGTTCAGAACTGTACATCTTACTGGTCCATATACGTAGAGTAGGACCATGCATTAGTTTTAATGCGATTATCGCTCCAGCTCCAGGGTCAATGTCGCAAACCGAAATCTCGGTTCGCTATGCAACGTTTGTGTGATCCAGAAGTACGCATCCGGTATGAGCAGAAGTTAGCACATGAGCTAGGATCTACGACGAACAGCAATGTAGATGAGCATTGGGCTTATATCAAACAGGCGATGCACTTTGCAGCAGGTTTTGCCTGTGGTCCTCGATCCGTTGACCATCAAAGACACTGGATCTCGCAAGAGTCGCCGAGTATAATGAAGCAAAAGCGTCAGCTCTCGAACCGTAAGGAGATGAATAAGATGCGGAGAAAGCTACAAAGGCAAATTACGAAAAGCCTTAAGAATGATCGCGAAAATTGGTGGGTCGAGGTAGCCGAAGAAATGGAAATAGCAGCTCCTTCAAGTAACAGTCAAAGACTGTTCAAACTTATTCGCTACAGCGGTGGACGGCGAACTCAGGTCAGTGAAACGATTTGGGATAGAAATGGAGGACCCATCCATAGCAAACAGCGAAGGCTTGACCGATGGGCCGAGTACTTCAGTGAACAGTTTAGCTGGCCACACGCTAGTGTGGTTACTGCCGTGTCAACAACTGTGACTCCTTGGGTGGTATCAATTGAGCCCCCATCGGAAGTAGAAGTAAAGTCATGTATTCGATTACTAAGGCGGGGTAAAGCGGCTGGTCCCGACGAACTTTCCCCACTCATTTTCAAACTGAGTGGAGATGCTTTGATAAAATCACTTACCGTGTTGCTCCGTGACATTTGGAACGAGGAGCGTATTCCGTTAATATGGAGTAAGTCATTGATTGTTCCCATCTTCAAGAAGAGTATACACAATGACTGCAGTAATCATCGTGGGATTAGCTTAATTCCCATAGTCTCCAAAGCACTCGCCTCGATTATGCTGCCACCTCTAACTTCCACTCGCGACAGGAATGTCCGCGAACAGCAGGCTGGGTTCCGCCCAGGTCGAGGATGCATCGACCAGATTTTTACTCGTCGCCGACTACTTGAAACGCGTCACACGCACCGCCGACCGACAATAATGGTTTTCTTAGACCTGAAAGAAGCCTTCGATTCATTTGGCCGAACATCGCTTTTCAGTGTTCTTCATCGAAAAGGTATGCCCCAGAAGTTAGTGAACCTACCGAGATCATTGAATTATCGTACTTCTGGACGCGTATGAGTTTACGGCGAACTATCCGGTCAGTTCGAAACGACCAATGGTGTTTGACAGGGATGTCCTATGTCTCCAATCCTGTTCAACTTCTTCAAGGATGAAATAATGGAGAGTGCGATGCAAAATCTTCAGGATGTAGGCGTCGAACTAGGAAATAGTGGAAAGCCGTGTGACCTAGATTACGCAGACGATGTTGTCTGTTTGTTTGAATCCACGGAACACGCTCAACGTGCACTAGCTAGACTTGGGAGGGCTGTAGCTCCATTCGGCATACGCTTTGCACCTTCATAGTGTAACGTGATGTTACAGGACTGGACGTCAACAATTCCGAGGTTGATGCTCAATGGGGAGTTGCTGGCTATTGTGGACCAGTTCACTTACCTCGGATGTGGCTAGACGACCGATAGGAGCACAGTAGTGGAGGTGAGCACGCGGATGCCCAAAGCTTGAGAGGCGTACCTGATATTTCGCTGAAGTTGGAAGGTCGTGTATACTGTGCCGCAGTGCGTTCAGTTTCATTGTATGGTTGCCAGACTTGTAGTCTGCTTGTGGAAGATATCCGTCATCTTGAGGTTTTCCACCACCGACGTTTACGTAGTATCGCTAGGATTGGGTGAGATAGCCGAGTGAGCAATGATGAGGTCAGAAATCGAGTACTGGTTACTAATTCGGAGAACGTTTCGTTACAGCGCATCCAGATTAGTAGACTTCATTGGTTAGGGTACGTGTTACGTATGGCAAACACACGTCTACCATACCGTGTCCTATTCTCCTTTCCTCCTCAGGAGTGGAAGAGACCACATGGAGGTCAACAGATAACGTGGCAACGAAGAAAGAGAAAATGTAAAGCGAACTTGGGAAAAGTAGGTGCTTCACGTCTTTGTGGTTTGGGTCCAAAAGATCCGTCTACCAGTTGGCTGGAGACACTGAAGGATATGGCAGCGAACCGCGAACAGTGGCGATCGTGTTGTCACTTTCTGTCGAATCAGAATGTCTGATCGGTGTACGTTTGTACAGTGAGACTGTGTATTCCGTGTGTTGGCTACTAGGGCGTTCTTTCCTTTTCCCACCCATGTAGGTCCACTCCCTGTCCTGTCGAAAAAACAATCAAAGCGCCGGGTCACCTTTTTTCGGTTCACGGGGACTTTTATGAAACACTGGTAGGGAGCTGCAAGTCTTTCGTGTGATTTTGACGACCTCGAACGTGGAGCTCTACTTTGTACGTGTTACAATAGAGGGAAGAAATATTTCAGTATAGTAATCTCTACTGGAAGCTTCTTTAGTGCATACAGTCGAGAACAGTGAGGTTTGGTTAGTGAATTCCCAGGTAAATGAACTTTTCGTGCGAAGTGATTTTGGCCACAGAACGCTGGTTTATGCACCATGGCAAGCATCGCTCCACTGAGTGTCGATAGCTTCAGTTGGGTTATACAACACCACTCGGGACGAATCTGTCTGGTCAACTTTTGACCTGAAGCAATTAGGTTTCACACAGTAAGAGAATGTGGTAGTTTTACGTCTTTGCGTCATCCCAGTGGGTCGCGTTGTCGATTTTAATAGCCAAATGGGCGTATGTTCTGTCACTTTTTGAGCCAAGCAGCGATCCCTTCTGCCACTGTGCAAGTCAAAGCAGTGGTAAGTGAACTGGTAGATCACATGTTATTCATCGGGATCAGCAAGACAGTTTGAATAAGTTCGAAAATGTAACCCGGTATTTCGTCTGTAGTAAAAGCGAACGCGCTTCTGAGTATTTGCCTTGGGTCTGATTTACGGTTTAAACGTATCCGATAAATAAATGGCTACCCGTGAAAGCCAAATGGGTAGAAGGTTGATTATTCTCAAACGTAATTCTTCCCTCTCAAGCAAATGTTGACTCCAGGTGTTCTCCTTATAACCATCGACTAAAACTTTCTACTTATGAAAGCTTCTTTATTTACACCTTTTCTTCAGGACAAATCTGCTGTACCTTGTTGAAGAGAATTTTGGCTAATCTGTGTATTTAAGCCACTGATTCGTATTTACATAATTCTAGCCAAGGTTCTTCACTCCAGTTTATCTTACGGCGAATTCTAAGCTGCGAAATTTCATCCGAACGTCCGGTCGGAAGAGTATCTAAAAACGATAAGCTGTTATCACAGTAAGCTTACCGTGAACTGCGCTAAAAATGCTGAAAAATGAAATAAAAGTTCATATCCAGAAATACAATGAAAAAACCGCCCAGATATCGTCTATAAAGGGGGAACTGAGAAGTATCATCACCGAGCTAATTTTTCATCATCCCCGGAAGTATATCTTCCAAGGTCGAATCCAGAGGACTTTCCATGGCTACATCATCAATCTGTTTACAGGCTTTTCTTTAGTAGGATCAGCTGAACGGGAATTATTTCAAGGGGACAAAATCACACACGAAGCTCCTGTCGCAAGGAGAAGTACAGATGGAGACGAGTGACGTGGTATCTACTGATACAAATAACATTTCAAATTCATGCTCCACGGAGAAGAAGCTGAAGGAATTTTTGGTCATAATATATCCCACTTTTAAAAGCGCTTGTCCAGCCGAGCAGCAATTCCATCGAAATCATCCGCTCATCACAATTTTAGGGAATTTGTTAAAATAGTAGTAAACGTTCAAGAAAGACTTGTTCCTAGTGTGCGTTGCAAACTGACGATGGAATTCAGTTGAGTTTTCAGTTTTCTTGTTGAGTTCCTCATGTTCTTTAGCTGAGGTATAACGTTTGTCCTCATATTCTGATAGTGAAAGAGCTTTCTCGAATACGGGACTCATTATGATGCTTCCCATGTGAGATATGGAGTGCCTGTAGCCCAGTATTCTGTGCTAGAATGGCAACCCATCAATAAAATGGTATCACTCCTGAAACCTATAAATACCCCAGACACGGAAACAACAAATAAGATCCAATGGTTCATTTCCAAAACGCAAGAAACTCGATTATTTATGAAAGACCTTATATACTTTATTAAAAGTCAACGTACCCCTATTTTTTCGTGCGACTGTTACAGAATGAACTAATTCACACAACCCTTTTAAACCTGAAAAGTAGACATGTAATCTTGCCATTGTATAGGTGTTAATCACATACTTTTTCCCGTTTTACACTAATTCTTCTCATATAGGTTTCTGTAATCTATCCCCAATTTATAGATACTGTGTTACGAGTTCACAAAGTGATTCATCATTGTGTGTGTTAACAATCAATGGCGGAAGAACAAGTATTGTCACAAATCATTCAGTTTTCAGAATTTGGATCCAACCGAACCGCAGCCGATAACTAAAACGCAAGCAAGCACGTAACCAAGCAAGTAAGTGAATGAGCAAGCAAGTGACATAGCTGAACTGCATGTGGTTTCACAAGCAAACAAGTCAACTGATACATAGAAAGGAAGATCAGCCCATACTGTCCTCACTGAAGCATGACCAAAGATGAATACCAAGCAAGTGTATATCCACGAGTGAAGGGGGTACGGATGGGTTGTCCGCGTCTAGTCGAGGGGCTCTGATGATGTCACCTCAACTGGTGATCAAACATTTGCCACCTAAATACTAAGCTCAGCGATCACCAACCAATACAAATTTTAGAGTTTCCCTCGTGCACATTAAGACACTGTAGCAGTGTATATCCATCGAGCCACAACTTAGACGAACTTGTTGGCAAGTCACTCTCCGTCACCATCAGCCGAGCTACCTGTTCCACGGCCTGTACACGAACGTCCCAGGTACGAAATTTCAAAGAGTCTTCTCGCAACCACAAACGTCTATGATGTTCTGTTAGACTGTTTCAAAAGCAGTCAAGCTTCAGCAGAATAATTTTGAATTTCCGGAGAAACAAGTGTATCACACATGGACGCATTTTCATTTTAGATATCAATGATTTTGGGACTAAACGAACAAATTTGAAACTTGTTTTTGTTAAGGAAATGTATACCGGTGGTTTCTTTTTTTATTTTTCTTTATGACAAACTAATCACGAAAAACGCATGGGTTGGTGTTTACAACAAGTACAGCAGATGACAACACCAAGAACTACAACTACCGCAGTTTTCCACTTCTCTTCAATGTAAAAGCAGATCATTTGGTCCATTCTGCTAACTTTCTAATAATAGAACATTCCCTCAGCTTTTCACAACATCTGCCAACGAGAAGCATTCATTTTAACTTTGTCTATTTCATTGAATCTAGTTTTAAAATCATTATTCTTCTAAGCAAATTGAAACCCAGATAAACTCTCGCAGTGTGTATTATTATTTTGTATCTGAATTACGGGAAAAATTTCACCGGAAGCATACGACCGGTTTCGCCGTTGTTGCCTGTCATCAGGTATGCTTACTCTGTACTCTCCTGTCCAACCATTCCTATACTTGAGCAATCCACTGTCCATTTACAGCTGCAATCTCATTTGAATCGTGTGCAGCATGCATGGACGATGAGTCCATTTATGGAATCACACGTGTGTCCTTGTTCTTAAAGTTAGCCGTGTTAACCGGCGAAATAAATTTAGAAGAATCCCCTTGTGATTCTAAAAATAGACCCACCATCCATCCACGCTCCATCCGATCCACATGAGATTACAGCTGTAGATGACCTCGGTTTATGAGAACGGATATATAACACATTTAGCCAGATGCAAGCATTCTGTCTACCCTTGGTGACTGCAACTGTGAAACATGTCAGTTTATAAATGAAAAGCATCGATAAGTCGTATTTGAATACTTAACGCCAGTTAAGGTGAGTAGTTTGTAGGTTGCGAGATCTTTTGACTTGATCGACATGGCTTCGTTAAATAGCAAACAGCACTACACACCGGTTGCGTAATCTCACTGAATGTAGGGCCGATTCGATGGCCTGCTTAAAAATGAGCTTCAGAATTGCTGGTGCCGGATTTCCAGATGAAGTTCGTCTTGCACAGTGCAACCAAAACATTCAGTACAAACCATTTTGAGATTTGATGAGCCATTCTCTTGGCCAAGTATAGTTCTGCTCTGAGTAGGCATCTGTCACTGTAACTGCAAAACGGCTATCAAACTGAATATGAGACCTGAATCCCCCAGCTGAAAGCAATATGCTCAACTGGACGGTAACTTAATCAGCCCAAAGCAGAGTTTAATTGACGACCAGCATGGTTACCTATCTGATAATCCTTGGAGGGAGGAAATAAAATGGCTTTCTTTCATTCAACTTCCCTGGCTTTAGCCGTCCAGTCCCACACTAATTTCTAATTTTCCGCTGTTTAAGGTATGCACTATAACATGCATAAACAACCTCACTTTAAGGTCGCGATAGACAGAAGTGAGTGAAATTATTACATCTAACAAGACGTATCCTGTTTTGGTCTTGATAAACCGGTTCGAACAGGTTAGGAGCCTGCAGATTTACTGGTACAAAGTGAAGATGAATATCAGCCAGTTGTAGGGTCAAGGGAGGACCACGGCAGCTAAAGAGCACACAAAAATTGTTTTTGGGCACTCAGAGGCGGCGGCGGGGGGGGGGGGGTTGCGTGGGCGGATGCCCAAAAACAATTTGTGTGTTCTCTTAAGCTGTCCTGGCCCTCACTGCACCCTACAACAGGCCATAGACGAGATGAGTACTGACATAATACGTGAAAATTAACCCACATCTGGTTCTGTTCAAAGCCTGGATTAAAACTGTTTTCTCTCCTTTGTTTATGTCAACCTTTAGTTTCTATCGCTCCCTAATTTTCTAACTGATTCGATTCCTTAACTTACCGTAATATATTGCTATGTAATGGCATGAATATCAGTCACTTAAAAGGAGCTTGTTTGCCTATCTGTTTACTCAAAATGTTCTCAGTGGGAAAAATCTGACAAAGGATGAATACTCTCAAATCTTTGATGCAGTTACTGAGCAGTGTCTTCTTCCTTTGACCAATTACATTCCAGCAAAATAAACACCTTTTTCGCATTTCGTGCTTTTCGTTTGTCTTTGCACACCTTCACCTTGGTACAGAATTAGTTATTAAACTCGGCTGTTCTTCCTTGAGTCCTATGTTTAGTCAGCCGTACTATAAATTTTCCGCATTTTTATAATCCTATATATAATCCTAGAACCTAGAACCGCGAAATGCGTGACCAATATCAGTCGGGCCCACATTATATTTCTTGATCTCTTGTGATTACCGTCAACTGACAAGATCATAATTATAGCCAAATAAGTAGGAACATGAATTTTTATGAGTTATGTTGCTATTATGGTAGCAGCTGACCAGCACCGGGCAGATAAGGCCAAAATCAACCCAAACTAATGTTGTTCAACCAATTTTTCGTTCGCTTTTGAAAGGGACCGCGAATTCAAAACAATAAATAAATAAATATTAACTCCTTTTTTATTCAGTCTTTGTTGATAACACACGTCCAGTTGGTTCTACTGAAGGATGTTCATTCTCATGACATTGGATTGGTATGAGTAAAATCAAGCACCACCTTAAGCAAAAGTGCTATTTTTGGTTGTATATTCATTAGCTTTTGAAGAATAACGGGATTTTTCCCGGTGAAACTCTGAAAGGCATCAAGGTTCGAAAACAGTAATCCGGCTGATTTTTTTTTATCATAGAGGACAAACCACGGCATGACTTTCTGCCGACCAATGGTCATCAGCCGACAATTTTGAGTTCATTCATCTGGGTAACGAACTAACAATCCAGATGTACGAGGTTCTAAACTCGCCATGACCGGTCATATTTGGTAGCAGACAGCAATCCGCTGTCCTTCGACTTTTAACTAGACATGGAATATAGCAGTCTTATATGGTTCCCAGATTTGAAGTTTATGGTTGGCCTTCCTTATTTTTGATACGCCTTGTTTCCGGGTCCCTCATGCGCATGCTAGTAGTAATACTACTACTAGTAATATAGCATGGTATTACCATTGGAACTTTTCATACCTCCTGACGAGATTTGAGCCCCATTGCAGGCTAAGTCCCGAAAGCTCCTTTCGGCTGTTCAGAGCTGGAAACTTGTAATAGATCACAGATTATGTATGCAATCAAGCAGCGGAAAAGATAAGCGAGTTATTCTATCCTTTTTGCTAGGTGTGAGCTTAGCAACCAGTCTATGGATCCAAGGCCTATTTTCACTTCGCATTCGAAAAATAGATCGTTTGTGAAAAAAAAGATGAGAGAGAGGTTTCATTTTAATGCTCTTGTAAGAAAGCAGAATCAGAACGCTGCTGAAGTCTTCCAAATGGAAACGCTTTACTAGGGCATAGTGAAGTAAATAGGATTTATGTATACTTTTATCCCCGTTAGTAATGAAATTACTGCTTGTAGCCTCTTATGATGGCGAAATGTCTGTGCAGGTCTACTGCAGATTAACAGACTTTGTACCCCGTCCACCGACCTAACTCACAAGCCTTAAGTAAAACGTTCCGGTTGGACCAGATCGCATTTTGTGAAATCCGGCCACAATATGTCCCTGTGTGTGTGTGTGTGTGTGTGTGTGTGTGTGTGTGTGGCTCTTCGCTGTAATTCGTGGTCGTGACTCCTCCCTATTCCTCCCTCAGGAGTTTGCTTGGTCGGAGGCCAAATGGACTGCTTTAGCGGATCATCTCTCCCTGATGAAAAGTTTTAGCCCTGTTGCGCTCTTAAGAGGACACTAACCGACTTGTTCGCGAGTCCTTACACACATACATATATGAACTCACAAACACAAACACAGGCCCCCAATATGGCTTCATCTCGACTGCGCGAACCAGGATGACCTCAATCAGGGACAGACTGGGTGATTTCTACTCGCGTTCTAAGCCCGGAGGAAAGCAACCCAGAGATTTGAGTACGAGTCGGCATGGGGTAAAATAAACGGGATTGTTATGTAGTTGGGAAGCGGAAATTGGATACCCCAGTAGACTGAAATCTGTGTCGTACAACATACAGACATAGGTCAGTATTCCTGTTATGACTATCAATAATATTTCGTAAAATGTTCAAACAGCTGAAAAATTAGGATAGTTATGATCCGGACTGTCCCAGGAAAAAGCATCCATTTTGACTAAAGCCAGATGATCAGAAGAATTCACTTGTTAATCACTAATTGATGCGTACAGATCAATACTAAGTTTAGGCACAGCGGTTGCTTTTTCAGCGGCTATGATCCGGTGAAGGACTCTGTTTGATCAGTTCATGGAAAACCAATTTTATCCTATAGAAAACGGAGTGGATCGAGAATAGGTCCGAGCTAGAACTAATTACTTCGCTATCATAATGTTTCTCTGCACATGAATTAAAACACCCAGCTGCTTTAACTTGCACGTAAATCCTGATGAGTTACAAACTCCAATTTGGAGTTTTGCAACCCAAAATGCTCATCAATCTTGCTAGCACTTGGTGAGTGAAAATCTCAGATGCGACTCCCTGAGTAATGGCGGTGAATTCCATACTTTTTGAGAGAACATTTTCCTGGAAGCGACTCTGTTGCCGTGCCTAGTGATTGAGTTTCTGTTTGTTTTCCGGAGTCTCTACTGAGCTCCTCGTTAGCATATACTTAGCGGACCCTGAATGTTGGATTATCAGGGCATGGAGAAAAGCTAGGCCATTTAAATTTTCGGTTTTCATCGGACAATTTGGCGATCCACGTTCACAAGTGGACGTAAGTGGAACCTTGCCCAACAATTTCACCCTTCTCGTATCTTCCACCAATAGTTCCTCTAGATGATAACGTAGCTGATAACTCATAGCCAAAGAAGTAGCTGTTAAATGAGGAGCAACATTTCAAAGTTGGAATCGTCAGCATTTTTAGAGACTATTCAGTGTGGGACGGCTTATTTTATGTTCCATATTGATCCAGTTGTATTGACACAAGATAAACAGTTTGGAGAAAAAGACACGTGGCAGATAACGACATCATATCTGGGATAGAGTACTTCGTGTGCGTGTTCCTAAAGAGAGCCAGTCCGTTTTACTCGTTAAAATGGTTCATTCACCTTAGCCAAAATATTTCTAACAGTGATGATATCTGTGCCGTATTTTTGGAAGTCGAGAAATAACTAAATTCTCTTGAATGAAGAAAACGCTATTTTGAAGTTTGGCCTGAAAGATTTAGTCAATACTTTCGCATCACTAATACACCGGTGCCTTTTTTCTAAGGAAAAGGTAGAGCATCTGCCCCAAGTGCGGAGGGTCGCCGGTTTGATTCCGGCTCGCGGCGTCCAACTTTTCGATGTGAAAAATGCAAATGGATTTTCCTTTACATAAGATTCAGGCTTCCCATGCCAAAAATACATTCTGTGAAAAAGCAAAAAGTTTTGTTTAGGCAGAAAAACGAATTAGCTCTGAGAAGAACTTTCTGAGAGGATAGGATAGCTCCATATTTTACAGTTGCAGACTTATTCACCCGAGAAAACCGGCAGGTCAGGCTATTTGACTTTTCATTACTACGGTACATTTTCTACATTTCAACAATCTCAACAACTGTAAGATTTCGGTTTTACATACCAGATCTGCCCAAGGACAGATTACTCAAGATTAACGAATTTATTTATCAAAATCTGATCAAAAGACAAAACTTCTTGAAAAGCATACTTTATTCCAGTTTTTGTAACGCTGTTCAAAGAGACAATGAACAATTAGTATGGGTTGTTGATCTCTGAGCTCAACGTTTAGGTCAAGGTGATATAGTCACTGCGCACGGATTATGTCACTTCAGTTGGTGATTAAATATTGACAGCCTAAACTCCAAGTCTAGTCATCGGCAACCCATACAAGCGATAAATCTCAGATACAAAAGACACCACTATTCAGAAACGTTGAGAGAAAAAACCACTTTGCTTATGGTACTACATGAGTACAAATAGTTCGAACATTCCATGCTCCATACTGTGAAACAATCACCTTTTGAGAGTGAAGAAAAAATAATATCGGACCTTGGTTATTTGTACCTTCACTTTCGGACTTTCCGAATAAAACAATTGGTGTACATTAGGCGGAAAAGACTGTATTTTTTTAATCATTTTTACCGGTGTACTTTTGTTTGTCTAGGACCAAAGCTGCTCGCTCAGTGACATTTCATGATAATTTCTCTGAGCATTACTGTTTGTCAAAAATAAACATTTTAAGCCACGCAAACCATCATGATCATTTGTCTTTTAGTAAATTTACTGACTTCAGACCGAAAGCGGAAATAAAACGCATACTTGTATTGGGCTATGATTGATTTTATAATATAAACTCAAGATTGCACAGGTTTTATTTTCACTGATGCCGGTTAAATTGATGAAGGTGCTCAAAACTTTTTAAAATGTGTTGTTTATAGCTCAGGTTGATGATTTTTGAGGGCTTCTGATCGCTGAGCTTGGTCATCAGATCGCAGACGTTTCATCATCGGTCGGGGTGTCACCTGCTTGCTGATGACATCACCTCGACCGGTGATGAAAAGTTTGCGACCTAAACACTAAGCTTAGAAGCCTTCGAAAAAGATGAACATGTTTTAACTCTTGATAAGTACGTTCTATCCTATAGCAGGATAATTGACAGCACATTCTGGCTATTGCGAACAAACGAACTAAGCAAAATGCAAACGATCTATATAACATCAGTGATAAATTCAGATCAAAGTCAGTATTGTATGGTCCTAAACAAACGCGGCGCTTGAAGTACCTTCCAAATAAGAGATTCAGGTTGTTCTAGAACTATTCCGATTTTCTAATGGTCAGAAACACAGTCACGTGTTATCTTACCCACTAATTTAGATATTGACAACTCAGTACCCAAGAAGCAATTTATACGTATGAGCCAGCTCAAAATGTGACGAAAGCGGCACGATTGGTCTATTCCACTTAGTCCCTTATTGCGGTAAAATTGACATGAAGCAAACAGTTGTAAACCGGCTAGAATGTGCAGACGGCTATGTATCGGACTTGATCGTGCATGAAAGGCGGGTTCGAAAAGTAATTCTGCATCTGGTTGATATAAGCTTCAGTTGATAAATACCAAACAGGCAAAAGAGTAACAACTGAATTGGACGTATTCCGATAACAACTTGGTCATTCCTGCATCCTGACGAAATTATTCGTAGTAATTCAGATCCTGTTTAAATCCAAACAATAAAGAAACCCTTGTTAGAACTGATTCCTTATCGGTTTTCTTTATACAACTGATGGATTACAGAAGACTCATACTTGCGCACCTGCAGTTTGCCCGAATATCAGCTCGCCATGTGCACTCTATCGGGAAAGATAGCTCAATACCGTCTGAAATAGATAGCAGAAGGCAGTAGAAACCACAGTGCATGTATGCCAAGACGCTGAGATGTTTTGTACTCCACACGGTAGAAGGCAAGGCAGGGGTAATGCAGAGTGTATTATGAAATGTTTGGACACAGAGTAGACCGTGGAGTGGGAACCGGCACTTCATTCGTTTTTCTTCCACTCGCCTTCCGTTATTTCCGGCTGAATAGCGTAGCTGCAACTTGAGGGAAAGAAAATGTACCAAGGGTTAGATGGTGCTTGATTCGAATTTCCACAATATAACAGCCGGTGGTAAATCATAATCCCGATTTTTGGTTGAAGTGCGGGAAGTTAGCCGATGTAATTACTGAGCTTTGGCTCAAGGAGTTTTCCCTTCTCTTAGCATTTACCAATTTGACACTTGCTTTCTCTCCTTCGTTTTTGTCAAAAAGTTGCCAACGCGTATTAGATTTTTATATAAAACCGAAGTACAAATGAAACTTTGATTACAGAATTAAGTCGAATCTTGTTCCTATTCAGACAAAAGTGTATATATGTACATGTATACGGTATGGATGTTTGATCCCAACGGTATGTTGAACAAAAACAGAAAAGCAGGGTCCTCAGTTTTACTCCCTGTTACTCAATTTCCCTCGCAGTCCATCCTCACCAAATCATCATCTGGTTGTGATTTAGAGTGAGCCCAAGAGAGCCGCTTAAAGATTTTTGTGGTTCGTATAAACAGCTGAAGTGGATGAAATGAGATGCGAATTTAATTCGAATTTCGTTGTTTAAAATCAGATAAACCTTCTTGTCAACTATGCATTCCCCAAGCACTGAAACGATCGTTAGAAAAACTCTCGGCTTTGAAAAGCCTTTTTTATATTAATTCCGTACTGGCTTCAACAAGTCTCAATAGACCTGAAATTACAATTATGAAAACACCGCACAAGAACAAGCACAAAAGCTGCTGTGATATGAAAACCATAGTAAAAACTACGTTATGACCTGCGATGGTCGAGTGGGTTAGAGCGCTTCCTTACCATCTTGGAGGTCCTGGGTTTCGAATACCCACCACGGCCGGTTACTATGGATGTAGACAGCATTTCACTGTCCTCCAGTTCACTGATCCACCTGACCTATTGGGGCCTTACGTGGTTCTCCACTCCAAGTCTCAGGGTGTGGTTGCCGGTTGTACCTGATAGTGCAGTGGGCCTTCGTGGCTATGGAGTGTGCACCCCTTCCTCTTCACTCACGCACAAACACGTAATTATAAAAGAAAGCCGCATCAGCCCTTAC
Source organism: Fasciola hepatica (assembly GCA_948099385.1). Lineage (NCBI taxonomy): Eukaryota > Metazoa > Platyhelminthes > Trematoda > Plagiorchiida > Fasciolidae > Fasciola > Fasciola hepatica. The sequence continues at coordinate 2,629,233 of CANUEZ040000151.1, forward strand.
CATTCTAAGAATGATTTGGATCTCTTTGGACAACTTTGGGGACACTGTCTAGGCGAAGTGCATTAACGAACTAAGAGACTGTGATCGTCTCAGTACCTGTGATAGACCAGTGGCCAGTTTCACATCCTAGAATGTTTCTGTCTGAATAAGGAAATCTCATTACTATGTATTACGTAGCCATAAACTTCCTAGCAAATTCAAAATTATTCCAAGTGATGAACTGATTGTACATAGGCTTCCTTTACCCACTGACAAACAAAGCTCACATGGAAATACAAAACAACAGCAGGTGTTGTCAATCTTTGTGGTAGCTTTTCCAACCTATTTCCGTATTTGTGAGGCGTTGAACCCACTCTCAGAAGAACAAATGTGAAAAAGTCCATAACATCCTTTATCAGAACCTGAGAATGAATTTTGAACCACTTCCCCGTCGTAAATTTAGAGGGGGGAATCTAGGAAAATTCCAATTTTGAGGAGTTCTTGATTTTGTGGCTATGAAAACGTACAATGAATGCACAAGGCTTAAAGGTGTACAAAGTTCTATAGCACTTGAATCTGGGCATGAACCAGTAGCGACCAAAATGACCCGGAAAATTTGACTTGACAGACTAGAAACATTCATATTTTGAGCTCGAGATATCCTGAGTCACTCAGGGTGCCGTTGAAAACAGTGAACCCATCAAGTGGGATTTGAATCAAAGAAACTCAAATTACCAAAATGATGATTTGTCCATAGTGAAAGCAATTTTAGAGTTTCTCCGGAAATTTCTAATCATATACGTTAAAAGTTATACAGCCGTGTTTACAAAGTAGGCAATAGCCAAAACAATCTAATTCTTCCACGTTCACGAAGGTAATCACCATTAGTCGACATACAACGAGGGCTTTAGATAGAGCAGAAGGTGATGCAACTTGCGTTTTTCCACCCTTATTCTTTGTCCAATGCTTACATTTACTGGATACATTTCTTCTCGAATGCATTCAGTTCTCTCTGAAAAATCACAGCCTAATCAGTCAGGTCAGATGTATTCGTTTGTCGCCCACTGCATCTTATTCTGGCACCACTTTTTGCACAAAAAGTAAAGAATAAAGTGCATTCTTTAAGGAGAGATTTCAAGCCACTTATACCACAGAAAAACATGCTACTTGGACTCATAGGGTGTTATCCGTTTTCTCTCTCCGATAAGTTGGCGACCTTTTTACAGCTGATGAAACTTTTTCCAACATAGACGATACAAAACTGATATTCAACTTACCCCGCTCATGTAGCCTTGAGGTCGAACTCGGATGCAAGCCCCATCAGCCAAGAATTTATTTTAAAACAGTGAGATAGTATACTATTCTTCGAATTCGATTTAACTGCTTTTATTTCTTTCGGCACCGTTTATGTACAGGCGAATCTTCGGCAAAACACATCTACGCTGGGAAATAAGGATTTATTTATTCATGGATAAAATTACTGGTCCCTCTATACATATATATATATATATATATATATAAACTCATATATGATATTTTACGCACTTTGAGCTTCCGAGATCTTATCGACCTACAAACTAGAACCGATGGCTAGTCACTATAGCAATAAAACGAAAAAAACCTTTTATTTCAGCATCATATGAAATGATTGACCCCATAGTTTACCACATTCGGTTTTTGTGAACAAGTTGAGAAAATTCATAGCATTACAACTAGAATATTATGTGGACAAGCATTATATTCATATCAACACAAATTCCTACTTCACGGGGAATATTTTGGGAGTTGCCATAACACTGTTAGCAAGATAATGAGGAATTTCATCAAACAACTGTTTCGCAAAATAAAATTTCGACCAGCTGTTCCTCTCTCAGCAAAGTTTGGCACAGTCACAGTCTGGTAAACATTGCGAAGTGAACCCAGTTCAATGAAACGAGTCAGTGTCGGAAGCAGTTTGGCAATTTGGCAGATCTCACAGGTAGAAAGACAAAAGTAATCTCATTACAAATTCAATTTTTCGGGAGCTTTTCAATCATTAGAGCAATATCTGCTTTATTGTTCAATAATCGATGGTCAACAGTCCTGGAATCTTACTGCGGGAAGGTCAAAAGCCACTATATTTATCACATTAGCAAATGGCTATTTGATGATGTCTTCTAACTTTCGTTTTACAGTGATTAGCAAACATTTGATTAAAATAGAAGAAATGAAACTATCGGCCGAAAAGATATTCTCAGCGAAAAGGAAGAGCGTATGCCTAAACTCTTCATCCACCCAAGACACGAACACTGAACCATTTTTTTATCATCCCATATAGGAAATAACACAAAAGTCCAGACTTAAGTCAACCACGGGCAAGAAGGGACTATTAGATAATTTCACTGATTATATTATTCTCCCTAAATTCGATATTAATAAGGCACAGACGTGCAAATTTTGACTAGCTACTAGACTATTTTGCTCCTTACCATCTGTCCGAGGTGGAATAAATTACCCACCTACTTGTTTTGTATCTGATACAAGTACTCTACTAGTTCGCTGTCTGGACAGCCTCTAAACGTACCCTGTGCTTTATCAATATGCAACTTTGTGCCTTTTTCTTACTGGCTTCCGTAGTTTCTAGTGATGAAATGAGAGTTGATTGTGCACAATCAATCATTTCATAAATAATTTAGTTATCCTAACACCTGCTGTTTTCATGAATCGTTTTTATGCCAAAACCACAAAAATACATGTTCTGGTGACCGTCGACTGGATTCAAGCTAAGGCAATAAAGCCACCTACCCACACTTAGTTGCGATTACAGTTGGCGTGGGCAAAAACGTTACTCACTCCGGAGTTTGAAAAGGAGTCCCTTTATCCAGTAAGTAAGAACCAAAATAAGAAGCAACTTGCGATGCAAAAGTTCCGCTTACTGCTGTCAATTGCATACGTAAAACATGTCAGTTTATACAAAATAGGGTTTTTTAGATATCCAGCAAAAATAATGAGAGAAATATGTATCACAATTAGGTCAGTAATTCTTATGCGGTTATGTGGTTTATGTCAGCAAAGAGAGGACTTTCCAGTAGTTGCTTTTGTGCATAAAGAAGAGGAGGGTTAAGTCTGGGTCAGAACAACTTCACTAAACCCCGTCAGTTTCACGTTTCTGTTTCGGAATCTCACTCTGAATGACAGGGTCATGTCAGCTCGATGACTTGTTGATAACAGATGCTTTGAGATAGCCGACGCTAGATTTCTTGCCAGAATTCGTCTTAGAACACTCCCGCCGATTCATGAAAAGCTTGAAACATGAAGAAATTTCTTTTTGAAAAGAAATTTATTCTTTTTACAAGAATTTGTCTTGTTTAGTTATTCGAGTCTTTGGGCGCAGAACCCCTTCTGGGATGTGTTCAGCAGATCGTTCTGCTCTGCCTGTGTATGTGTCACTGCAATTTCAAATGGACCGGTAGAAAATGTGAGGCATTGAGAAGAGCCTGACTGTCAGAATGATCCTCTGGCGGACGGCAGTAATTGGGCCGTCGTTTACGGTTGGCCTAGAACAGAGTTTAAATTACTAGAAAGGTAAGCTCAATTTCGATTCTTTCTCATAAAAGACAGATAAATTCGGATGTATAGAATTAGAAATCTTGTGGATCTAAATTAAATTGTCCTCATTTGAAATCATAGCCTTTTGTACAAAGGAAACTGGATAATTTGTTCGGTCAACTGATTTTTGATCCTCCCCAAGAAAATACCCGCCAGTTTGGGACCTGAGGGGCTACCCACGGCTACGCCATCAATCTGTCTATGTGTCTTTCACTTAAAATCAAAACGCATATTTTCTGCATATGAATGTATAAAGTCTTTCAAGTAATTAGTAGGGATAGATAGAGCAGTTTTGTTAGATAAAATGACATCACAAAGATACTGAACACTTTCTCGGGAAGGTACTTTGGTGAAAAGAGATTCAACACCTACCGAATACACTCTGTGAGCTTTTACCATAAAACTATCAGGAATTTTTGCTAGTTTAGAAAATGACGTAAACAAGGGGGAGTTAGACGTTCTCAGACGGGATCAATAAGATCAGCTAACCGTCGGGGAAGTTTGTAGTAAGGTGAATTCCGTTTGCACAAAATGAGCCCCAACGGAAATCCACATTTGAGAGTCGTTGGCTATCTTCTCAGGCGACTTTTTTGAGTTTCGATTGGTCTCAGCTTATTTTACACGCTTTTTGATATAAACCCGTGTAATAGTAGGACTTGCAGGCGTCCAGGTATTTGTTTCTCGATGAATATATCATTCCCAACGGACACATTTGGAGAACACAGTTTGGCAAACAAGCTGGTTTTCAGTGATTCATAATCTTGCCATGACATCACAATATATTACGACAAGTCAAACGGTTGAACCAATTAGACAAGTGGGAAGTGATAATAATTAATACTGAAGGAGGGGGGGGGGTGAGGGGTGGGGGGAAGAAAACAGATGTAATCCGGGCTTCCCACTTATCCAATCGGTCCAACCCTTAGACATGTCGTAATATATTGTGATGCAATGGCATGATTATGAATCACTGAAAACGAGCTTGTTCACAAAACTGTGTTCTCCGAATATATTATTCTTCGGCATTTTTAGGTTAAAACTCGGGGAATTGTAGTTTAGGGACCAGAAATTAGAATAAATTTTATGATCTTCATTGTCCACTGATGAAGGGCACATTTTCATGGAGTTAATTTTACCCGATAATATTTGTCCAAATATTACCATTAGTGAAGTCCTTCTCCGTCATATCTGTTGAACGGATGCCAAGCTGATTTTTCTAACCAAATACTAATAGTTGTTTGGAATTAAAAGACTCTGGGGCAGTCTTGATGACGGTATTTACAAAGCAAATATCCTGCTCTATAGCTTACCAGATTTGAGGCCGATAGATCACTTGGTTAGAATAAATAAAAACCATGAATAACGATGCCGAATTTTCTTCAGCATCTTATACTGTCTACTTTCCGGACACCAGGGACTAATTTACGGGCAAACATTCTGGTACGGTCAGCTATATTTGTTGCTTCCGCAGTTTTGCAAACTGCGGCATACGGATCGAGCCGAAAGTAAAAAAGAAGATTTTGTAAAGAAAGCCTTGTTTTTCACGCTGCACCTTAAAGGTAACAGACAGGATGAACTAATACAATACAGCATAATACCAAAAACCAACAAGAAAGGATTATGCTACTGCATTTAGCTTTTGGATACACTTGTGGCAGCAAGTATAACCGAAGAACTGAGAGACGACTGTCTACCAGGATCTCAGGACAAGTCTCGAGGAACTCACCCTTGAGCGCTTCAAGACTTCCGTCTATTTCGATCACCCACCATTCTCTTGACTTTAAAGTTTGCAACAAGTCGAAGCAAGTGTTTCGGGCGATGTGCCAACAGAAGACTAGAAAACCATTGCGCTTCGCTGAGGCCATGGCATTTAGATATAATAAGCCAGACTCCTGTAAACAAACAGACTTTTCTGCCAGTCTGGCCTTACCATGGTGGGGCAGCTAATGTGATTCCGACCAGAGAAGGTGATCCCCATCCCTCGCCGCGTCAAATCCCAGGGTGACTGGTGGCTTTTGACCTTCGCATTTATTTTATTTAGCTGAGTGCTTGTCGGTGTCTACAAACTTGTCTTTGTTCTGAACAAACTTTCACTTGATTTTACTCATAGAGTTGACGGCCTTAAGCAAAGCAGTAGAAAACAAACAATTCTGTGACGGAGGTTGTTCCTAAGGCGAACTGGATGAAAGAAATCTTCAGGTTTTGTTCAGAGTTGTGGTTCATGGTAAATTTATCGCATTGGTCTTTGGATTTCGCACTACTTCGAACTCTGGGCTTCAAAATCGCACTTGACGGCTGTGCTCTAGTTGTTTTGTCCAAGCTTGAAGACAGACTCTCTGTCACCATCAAATCAAAGCTGTGTTGAGGCAACTGTAAAAAAATAACAGTTGGTTTTTCAATATTTTCGCAAATGCAGAAGCTCACAAATGTACAACAAATAAAAAGACATTAACTCGTAGCTAAGTATTCTTCCTTCTGGTTTATTTCAATGAAAATATGTGCAATGAGTTAGAAGTACTAAGCACTGTCAAGAAAGTCTTTTATCGCTCTCCCTCAACAACGATGTCCATGATTCAAAGCAGCCCATATCAACCGGCATTTTGTGGATAGCGGCACAAAATCATGAGAATGACGTCATTTGGGAATGTTTTGTCGAAGGTCACATTTTACAAGTCTTTTGACTATAAATACAGTACGTGTATAATGAGCCTCTGGACAAAACAATTCCCTGACACAACCTGGATTCCTTCCCGAAGGCGACACGCGACTAGAGTTGGTAAACACAATACTGAATTCAGATTTACTGTACTTTGGAACAACTTATTCTGTTTTATTAAGTTACGCAGTGTTGCACAAACATTTGCTGAAAAACCTCTGTATATATACGCATTATTACTTTATTGTTTTTTATACAGCACCGTTCTCATGGTATTTCATACTATTGGTCTCTAGGAATAAAACTGATACTTGCTTGCACCTCGATAAACTTCATATATAGACAATAATACTCCCCTTTGGACATAATCCGATGACTCGTTTCTAACTTCGATTGGTGGATGTAATCAATCGTCTCTCTTTGTCAGAACATCCATCAATAAAACAAGACACACATTTATCTCATCTCAGTGGTATTTGACCAAACAGCGAGACGAATGAAGACACTCGACCCTGACGAGAATGGCATCGTAATGATTGAATTATGCAGGATAATCTTGGCAACCATAAATGCTCTACAAACTGAGCTGTGATTGTACGGCCAGTCGGGTGTGGATACCGTAAGTGAATATTTGATGATGCGCGAACCACTGTCCCAGTGATACACAGCAACCATTCTGATTTATTCATTGGGCTAGCCTCATCGGTCACTTCCCAATGAAACGAACAACACGTGACTGAACTTGATCCAATGGGTGTTGAATTATACCCGTAGAATTTATTGATGGCACGAGGAGTTTGAATCTTGTATTCGATTCCGGCTGGCGGCATTCGACTTTTCCATGTGGAAAATGCAAGTGGATTATCTGAGTTGAATGTGTCAGCGTTTTCGCCTAACGTGTCCTTTTGACATAGTGTTTTACACAAATATTTCAATAAACGTGTTTTCACTCATGGAAATATTTTCAGCAAATTTCATCAAAGAAATACGTAACCAGTTGACTGGAAAAATGTTAACCCTAATATTTACACTAAAGTAGTGGTATTTTCTGGTTTTCCTTAAATCTTTCTCCGGTAAAGAAAGAACTATACATATCTGAAGATCAGCGAACAGAAGATTACCTGGTACGCATACCTGGTGAGCGGCTAAATGCGCGAAACGGGTCGTGTGCTTCCGGGGCAATTTCATTCACACGTTTACATACTATTTGCTATCAGTATATATATATATATATATATATATATATATATATATATATGCGTATTTATTAAACCATGCTCATACAACCTTGATGTCTTGGTCATACTTCTTGATAAACCAATTTCATTTCCCCGGTGAAAGTACCATCAACAGCGAGCAGTGGGATCATTTTGTTTTCTCCAAACTCGTTTTTACTGGTTTTGCATCTCTCTGCCAAGCTTACACATGGTCGATACTTCCGCTTGGAGGACAGCTCCCGGGGGGAAGACTATTAGTTCCACATCAATGAATATCACTTGTGGCAAACTTCACCGCTCTAGTTGTTCGTATTTGGCATTTTCAAAGATTTGACCTTTCTAGCTGCACGCAAGTTTATTGTGGTAACCTGGGATCACCACAGAACTACCACGAACTACATCCAGTGATATAGAATTTTACACTTTAACTATGGTTGACTGTGTACTACAAGGGAATTTAGGCATGGGGAGCTGATAACAGTGCATATAAAATGGAGTTCAAGTCCAAACAATACTCAGTTAATTTTACAATATTAAGAAGCCCCTTAGGTTTGTGCAGCTTAACGGGATCATTCTGTGGGATTTAAATACTGATGCAAGTAGTACGTTATTGTACTTGGATGACAGTACAAAATTTTCACGGAAGCAGGCTACCGGGTTTCGCGGTTGTTATCACTCATCATTTGCACGTGCAAAATATTCTCCTGTGCGATCATCTCTGTAAATTGGATTCATCAACTTAATCTCTTTTGGATCTTGGAGAGGGTGCGGTTCAAATTCTACCATATATTCTCATCCTCTCTTTTAACATATCCATGCCGGGATGAAACTTGCGATTGTTAGATGTCTGAAAAGCAGATTTATTACTGGACTAAAATATTTGCCGCTGGTTCGGAGCAAACAGGAAGTCGACAGGAACCACAAGTTTCACAATCTTATTGCGGGAGGAAACCATTTTGTTTTCGGGTATGCAAATAAGACTCACTCTTTTCTCAGCCGGAGGAGAGTAAAACGACCCAAGTGTAAGCTGAATTCGAGCCATAATAACATTTATCCTAACTACGTGGTCAAAAATGGATAGGCCATGACTAAATCAAGTCGGCGTGCACACATCCGAGGCTTGACGCTCCATGTAATAGAGACATGAATCGAACCCCCGTCACTGAACTAGGGTACCCGGTAGAAAGAATGACTTTTCCAGTTCATATCATGAATTTTAAAATGACAGATGGGTTTTGTTTCAGGCACGCTGGTCATAAGTACATAAGACCTTTTCACTATTCGGGAGAAGGGTTGCAGTTTTGACCCTAATAATTGAGGTAGTGAAGTACAGCACTGGGTTGCATTTGAACCTGCCACACGTTTCTGTTCAGTATCGTCATTCGGCTCGGATTTTACCGGAAGACGTTTTCTTTTTTTTATTTCAAGTGTTTACAGCAATCTTTCCACCCTGGTTGGCAGCTAATATCAACATTCTTTTCTCGTATATTCTACTATCTTCCTTTATTATGCAGTGAGGTACAATACATCCGGAAGAGACTCTAATCTTTCTGAATCGGGGAAGCCAGTAATGATGGTAGTAGTCCAACTACGGAAGTCTAAGTCTAAGTCTAAGTCCCGCAATAAGGCCCCGTTTGATCACACGTTTTAGTCACCGGCAATTCACCACACATGAATATAGCACGGCACGATATCCTATACTACTTCCGTTGGTCTATTCCTGAGTGGACACAAACTCACAAAATCCTCGTGAAAGTGACAGTCAGTGATTCACGAGTCCAAAGCTGATCACTTATCATGTATAAATGTCGAGGCTTTCTCCCTTGAATACAGCATATATATCACTGCACAAAATTATACCCACCTAATTGTATGCCCAATTTGTGGTAATTCTGGATGAACCAGGCAGCAGAATAACGAATTCAAATGTCTGTAGTAGCTGGTGTATTTTTAAGTTGCAAATCTAATATGTAAGAGAGAATTGTGGTAGCATTGTGCACGAGATTATGTTTGTTTATTTGTGTACTGTTGTGCTGACTGGGAAGAGCATGGGCTGTGCATTGAAATGTTTTTTTTCGGTGTTCTTGTACATACAAAAAGCAGTGGTATTTTCATGTGTTTTACTTATAGCAGTAATAATTGTGATTGTGATGATATCAGTAGTAGTAGTGTTAGTACTGTGACAATAGTAATATCATCCTAAAAAACAGAAAACAAAACAGTAAAATAGAACGTGTTAATTTGAGTTGAAGTTTCTCTGGTTAGTAATGAATAGCTTCTTGATCAGTTGGCTCTCGGTGGTATTTTCTAGGTATATATATATAAGTATGTATATATATCCAAGTCTGTTTTTCAGTCTGAACATCTGTTCATTCATTACTCCGAGAAGGAACGAGAATGTTGCCTTTCTTTGAGGCATTAGCTAAAGTACACAAGTTATGGGATTCATTTTTGGTAACAGGGTTGTACGTTCCGTGTGAGCTTTTCAGTCGTCAGGATAACGCCTCCAAGGCCACAAGGGTAAGTCGTTGAAATACAACTTCCGATTATTGACAAATGGGTGTTATCGATACCAGTGGAGCAAATGGGGAACCGTGTACCTTATCCGTGAAAATATACGAGCAAGAAAGTTCTCAACTCTTCGCTGAATCTATGCTCCCGTGAACACTCACAGTTTGTACTTGAAAGCTTACAATCATCGTGGATATTGGCTGGACTGGCATATTTCTATTGTCTCGACATTGCTGGTATGGCATAAGAGCTATACATGTGTGTTTTACAAATGATTCTCTCATGTTTACAAGAGAATCGAATGAGCATTTGAGTTAGACCGAAAATTCATTCAGCCACGGCGTGAATGAATAATGTGTGTGTGTGTGTGACTGTTTGCTTTTTATTGGATCAGTTTGTCGATAGTAAAAAAAAGAGCACCGATTAGAGGTAGATCAGATAAACTCATACTTTGCTATATCCTTACAACACAATCCCTTTTTCCGGTACTTCCTTGTTGTTATTTTGTTCTGAGTAATTTGTTGTGTGCTGCTCTTGCTGCTTGTAAATGGAGTGGAGCGAAGTGGAGTGAAGTGGAGCGTTTGCGAAGAAAAACCTGTGAGGACTAAGAAATACCTTTGTAAGTAACTGATAGCATAAAGTAAATTCCGTTTGTGCGTAGCCATTACAAGTAAGACATGCCAAAGATATGAAGCTTGCCAAGGCCACTGTCGTTTGTCGCATTGCTTGTAGATGCAGATCATGTGGCTGGGATCTTATCGGAAGGGATATGCAAAAGACAGCACGTCATGAAGTTTTCTCATAATCTTGCTGTCTTGACTGAACTTGTGTGTGTGTGTGTGTGTGTGTGTGTGTGTGTGTAAACGTCAGTTTGTATAGTGCACCCAAGTATGCTATTTCACACCTAAACAATGCTATCATCATTGTTATTATTGTTGGAACTGCTAAGGTTATTATTGTTTGCACCTGTCAACGGGGCACTCGGAGCAGGATGCTTGTCCATTAAACGGCCGGCCACATTCAGGGGAATATCACCACCGCCCGGTGCTCCGGGTTCATAGGGCAAAACCAAATCACTGAGCATTCCTGTGGCGTCCAGGTACTTTTGATCTTCGGCCTCGTGTAGCCTTTTGTGTCGATAGATATGCCAAAGTTCACAAGCCAAATCCCCTGCCATCAGATCGCCCACGTTGATCGCAATCAGCCGGATAAGGAACACTCCGTCCGGTCTTAGATAGTTCTCCACAAATTTGTGTGAAGCTGCCTTATCCGTATCTCGAAGAACGGACATAATTTTTAGGTACTTGCGAATGAACTTCACACGCCGATTGGGAAATCCCATCCGATAGAACCACATGACAAAACTACTGAGCGTAACCAGCCCAACCATACAGTGCCAAAACCAGAGAAAAATGTAGATTTTTTCCAAGAACATATTGAGTGGTAGGACGCATTGGAGTGTGTACCTGAAACGGGACAGTACAAGGAAAAACGTGAAAAGAATGTTTGAAACCAAGGTTAACTCAGCTTATTTCATATAAAATGCCAATTAAACAACGAGTAAGAGATAAAACCGAGATAAACATGGTTTCCATAGCAGAAGATTTAAAACAGTTATGATGTGCATTTATCATGGAGTAGCTTGCGAGTAATATGCGGGACTGACGAATCTTTGTTTGGTTGGTGTTCTTTGGACTCCACATTTCACACCCAAACCTCAGATCATCTGACCTACTCTGAACTCGGAAGCACCACACTAGGGTTTCGCTGTTGTTAGAACTCACGAGTGGTGCACCCAAGATCTGAACCCGGGCCCTTTCACCTCCAAGAGGTGTGTTTTACCACTGATTTAGGAGAAGGAATTCACTTGGAATTAACGGGACAGTTACTGTTTCTCCATTCGAAGCTTCCGGGCGTTTATGGCTGTCATAGAGGAGTACATGTGAATAAACTTAACTTGGTGATTTAGATCAATCTGTGTAAGAGCGGAGTGAAGCAGTGGTAACACGCACACCTTCGAGGTGAAAGGGCCCGGGTTCAAACCCTGGGTGTGGCACCATCCATGAGCTCTAACATGAGAGAAACTTGAATCTAATGCTTCCGAGTACAGGATTGCTCCTTTGACCCGAAGTTTGTGTATGAAAAGTGGAGCCCAAAAGATAGCCAGTCAACAAGCTATCATCAGTTCCCCAAGCTGCTTGCTAGTGATTGTGAGTTTAGATGTTCCATCTTCCATAATCAGTGCCAAGTTCACCATCAAAAACCTAGAGTCAACTACTAGGTTTATTATTCTTGTCAGAATTTTATAGAAATAAGCTAATATTATGTAACATGCGCGCGGAAAAATTTTGATAGATATTCTTGGTGACCTACTACTAACGTGAGTAATTCATGATCGTGCAATCCTGGGTCCAAAATGAAGTAACAACAATAACCTTTCGCTTCTTCTGGTTATGATAAGACAACGTGCATTGTCTTCGGAAGGAGCCGCGGCCAACCAAAGGCCGCCAAATGGGGAACTAACCGGATGCAGGAATCCAGCCGGGGATGCAGCGGTCCAAATTCCATGATGACAATCGTTTGACCGGCGTCGGTTCAGGCTCAGTGGATATAAATTGCTGATGACTCCACACAACACAGATAATGCAGCTGTATGGTGATTGCTCATCTGATTGATTTGACTGCAGTTTGAGCATTACCACTACACGATGAAACTTTTATAAAGATCAAATGCTTGCAGACAAATAAATTTTGATACGAAGTACTCTAGTGGTTTTACGAATTAACGGCTAGGTTTGATTTACTCAAAATTTTTTTTTACTTCAGAATACAACCAAACATTCTGAAATTTTTCAAGCAACCTTGATATCATTTAAATCAATTTGATGGTTCGAGGGTATTTTGCCAATCAAATTTCTATTCCACTGTGAACGATAAATACAGTTCCGAAAAAACACCAGGTCCTGTATATCACTACTACTGCTACCTATACTACATATTCCATCAATACTACTACTATCTATTTCCATTTGGGTAGTAGGAGATTAGATTTGTATATAATATGATTCATCATGCAGCTTGAACGCTCAACTCACCATTGAAAACCATGGAAGCACTGTACAGCTGTTTCATTCTTGTTGGGAATCATCAGCAGTGCACATCCACCGAGCACCCACGGGGACTCGAACCCGGAGTGAATAATTGTGAATCGAACACCTTAACCACAAAGCTGTCCGAGCCGGCTCTCAACGGTTTGTTGAACATCTACACTACATGATATAGCACCCTTCCGTCACTGGCTTTTGAACAGTAACAACCCGCTTCCCACACAGCGATCGACTCTTATGATGATTCCCAACAAGGATGAAACAGCTGTACAGTGCTTCCATGGTTTTCAATGGTGAGTTGAGCGTTCAAGCTGCATGATGAATCATATTATAATAATACTAACGCTACCGTTACTTTAAACATGCCTTAGGACTATTATGAAGGCACGCAATTTTTCGTGCCTTTCGGCTGTCATCCGGAAATGACTACTTCACCTTAGTTTCCACTGTACTGTGAACACAACTGAATGAGCTTGCTTCACATGTACACTGTATTGCACCTAGTCACCACCGGATTTAGAAGCTAATAACTCGTCCCTCATGAAGTAGATGAGCTCCCGGAGGGAGGTCTTTCGCAGTAGGAGTCTAAGTGAGACGAAGGCTAACTCCAGGAGCCACCCTGGAAAGCCTGACAATTATTATACGGGAAAAGTAGTCCCACACACTTGCCGTGTTATATGTCCAGATGGAGTTCAGACCATATGCGCTGTCCATGACTTCGAACGCCGTAGATGCCTCTATGACTTATGGTGATGCTTCACGAAGCAGTTCTCAAGTAATTTATTTACTCTGCATCCAAATTGATTACCAATCACCACAACTGCAAAATATCCGCATACTCCTGAGCAGTCTCGTAGCCTGTTTTACTGATTATACAGGTACAGATTACCAAATAAACTGCACCTTTCAAGCATGCATTCATTTGGGCAAACATGGAGCATAAGATTCAGTGTATGATGAGAACAAGTACAAAATGTCTTAGGACAATTTGTCTTGTATTACTTCAAGAAAAGTGAGAGTATTGCGAAGTTAAAAACACTATGTGTATGTTGTAAACTTTTAGGTGTTCTGATCTGAATAGAACATTTGATAGTAGACCTGGGTTATTTGAGGTCTTTTTCTCTCATTTTCTTGGGCACCTGGGTAAAGTTATCGACGGCTGAGTAAGCACTGTAAGCTGCAAGCTCAAGAGCAGTCAATGGCTTACGTCACCTTGATAATCAATGAAAATAAACAAAAACGAATAAATAAATGAGAATTATTGATGCGTCATTAAACTACTGTTTCTGTAAGTTACTCAAATGAAGATTCACGCTACTTTAATGTACCTAAAACAGCAGTTGATCATTTATCACAATCCTTACATCTCAAAATGAATAAAACCTTTCCTCTTTACGCTTCCGGCCGGCCTTTCCGTCTCTAGACCATTTCACCCAACCGTTTCCCACACCCACAGACGCACAAGCACCAGACACGACACAAACAAACAAACAAACACATTCAGTGTAGCAACAGCCCTACCGGCATGATTACCTGCGATACGCTTTGCTCAAATCTACTGCTCTTCCATTCAAAATCAACCTCACTTCGAAGTTTCAAGGTGGAGGGTAGCCATAGAACAGGCGTGGCTCAGATACTTCCACCTTGTACAATAAGTCGGGGGGCGTCAACCCAATCAGCAATAACTTCACAGGAGACCATGCGACTGCAATCCACAGGTTCAACATTCTGGCCCACCCGTGGTCACGAATCTGTCAACCCATTGAACGGAAGTAAGTCGTTTCGATTGCCCATGACGGACATCTGTCTGATTAGATATCAACCACGCTGTCGAAAACAAACACGCAGGCTTACACACAGACCCGATCACAACCAAACGTCAAACGGAAGCGTGAAATTAAGTCTGGGACCAATATTACACAAGTTTACAGTACGAAGTTACTGAATATTTGCTTGAATGAAGGGACGAACGACTGAGTGATTCACTGAGGCTGAGATGAAATGAGTTCTCCTCGTAGGTTAGAAAGAGAGACTAACTGAGTGAGTAAATGACAGACTGACTAATTAAGTGACTGGCTAACCTGATTGACTAAGAGTGAGTGAATTGGTGAGTAAGTGCACGAGTGAGCGAGGGGCCATGCCCGTTATATTTTTCCTCTTTTGTGCTGATAACGTAACTGTTTTACTTTGTAAACGACAGATGAGGCAAATTATTTGTACCGTCGATATCACCATCTTTTTTGACAACGCTACGAACACTCATCCTGTTTTGTTTCCTGTACACTTTCCGGACATCAGAAAGTAAACGAGGGCTTGTCCTCACAACGGCTTCTCTATCCTAGCTTTTACAAAGAAAGTCGCTTGCAAAAGTTACCAAGGTAACTAAATCTCAGATAAACAAGTGATAATCTTTTTATTCATGTTTTGTAGTAGGCAAAAATGAATGCTCACACCCAGTATTTTACCAGACTAATGTTTTCTGGTTATGGCTGAAATGACCAAAATAAACTCATATCAAGGTTAGTGTGTTTACTTGCGGGTCTTTCAGGACCGTCGTGCACTTGCACTTGGCTGTCAATCAGTCGGATGAAACCAGAACATCCAGAGTGACACAGAATGTGGAAAAATTAGGTCACTGGGTCACACCTCATTCAATGCAAATTCAAGTTAAGAATTTTCCCGGATGTTTCACTCCATGGTGTTGACCAAACAATTGTCAGACCACAGATCTGAGCTCAGAAGTTGAAAACACATTTTCATAGAATGTATTATTGGCACGTGGAGCCTGAATTTTACATAAAGGGGAAATCCACTTGCATTTTTAACACATACAAGTGCAAATCTGCGAACCGAAATCGAACCGAGGACATTCCAGTTACCGGGTAGATGGTCTGCCAACTGAGGTATATCGATATTGCCAGTCGGGTGTGAATAACACAAGTGAATATCCGATGGCGCGTGAATCATTGTTCTGTGAATATATTTCAGCACCCATTGGATCAAGTTCAGTCAAGTGTTGTTCGTTTCATTGGGAAGTGGCCGATGAGGCTAGCCCAATGAATAAATCAGAATGGTTGCTGTGTATCACTGGGATAGTGGTTCGCGCATCATCAAATATTCACTTACTTTATCCACACCCGACTGGCCGTACAATCACAGCTCAGTTTGTAGAGCATTTATGGTTGCCAAGATTATCCTGCATAATTCAATCATTACGATGCCATTCTCGTCAGGGTCGAGTGTCTTCATTCGTCTCGCTGTTTGGTCAAATACCACTGAGATGAGATAAATGTGTGTCTTGTTTTATTGATGGATGTTCTGACAAATAGAGACGATTGATTACATCCACCAATCGAAGTTAGAAACGAGTCATCGGATTATGTCCAAAGGGGAGTATTATTGTCTATATATGAAGTTTATCGAGGTGCAAGCAAGTATCAGTTTTAGTCCTAAAGACCGGTGGTATAAAATACCACGAGGACTGATCTTGGTGCAGTTCAGATATGAAAATACAGCAGTTACTTTGATTTGAATAATCTGGAGCAATTAGTCCGGCTCCCTCCTATCATCTACGTTCTCTTTATTACGTAACACGTATTCTTTTTACGACTAGGCTGACACCCACTGCACTGTATTTTTTTACCTATGTAGTTCTCGCTGCTGTGTTTTTACCCTCATCAGATGTAAGAGTTCATAACTAAATTTTATTTATGTTTTCCTTGTTCTGTTTTCTGGTTTAAGTTTTATCTACAGGTGGGTGAACAAAGTTCTTTGGAAGCACACGAACGGTTTCGTGATTATTGCCGCTCATGAGGTATGCGTATTCGGTACTACTCTGTCCATGCAGTTGTTCTGGTAATTGTACGCTCCTTAGGTATTTCCTCACAACAATCTAATTTGTGTATCAGAATAGTGAGTAGAAGCTCATGTTCACAGAATCCACTGTGGAACCACAACTGCGGTTCTCTGAGGAAGAGGTTGGTTCATAGAATTCTTAGAACTGTGATAACCCCTCCCTCCACATGAACGTGGCAGGCAAGCGACAGGATTTCTCCATCCGAAACAGCGGATACTCATTTCGGAACCAGGGAAGTAGTTATTGATGAATTGGTTGGTTTGGTCGATTTTATACGTACCGAAACGAGTCCCGATAAACTCAATTTTACGTTTCGAACAAATCAACTCTGTCTCGGCGAATTTCCTGACCAAAGGTATTCCTGAATCCGACAATGGACACTCGTAGAAACTCAAGGAAATCTTACCAGAGACAGTCATAACACACGCTAATCCTGAGGGACATCACGTGCAAATCCAGTCCCAAGAGGTAAGAGATGCTCTTTGTTCACAAAATGTCTCACACCTCTGATATAGTTCCGTGGCAAAACTGGTAGGGTGTACGTCATACTAGGCTGTTTCTGGCATCCAAGTAAGTTTTCGAAACTTACGGTATTTCACATTTAGATCGAATCAAGAACAGTTGATTACTGAAGCAGTCAAATCTCATAACGAACTAGGGCAAACAAGACAGAAGGCCTTTGTCGTGAAAGGAATTCCTTTCGCACACTCTCATCTGTCTCGAATGTACAGCACTACACAGGAATTACGAAGTAAATTGTCATAAGTAGTATGGCATTGTATCTAGACAGCAGAAAAAAATAAGTAGCTTGAAAATGTGGCTTTAATTGGGTTTGCTCGTGAATGATTGGCTAAATTCATTGTAGGTTCGGAGTGAAACCCAACCTTTTTCAAACGCACAATATAGAGCTAACCTGACTGATGGATAACGCTTTTGGTATTCTTGGGCGATGCGGATCACAATGACGTAGACTGATGGGGAACTCATTGGTTAGAATGATTTTTTGCCCACTATCGATGAAATAGCGAACTATAACTGAAGTGAGCCTAAATGTCGCAATCAACACGTGAAATGGGGTGACTCATCGCTTCTTTTACGTAATTACGTATGAGTTCAATCATTCTAGTTCATATCATCCCGTGGGTTCAGTCGATGGAAGCTTCCGTGTAACTGTAAGAGAAGTCGCGAGTGTAAAGAGGGTCAGAATCATTAGTAAAACTGTCGCTGGATGGAGCTGTGGGAAGGCGACAAGTGACTGATTATAGCCGTCATGCTGCGTTATAGTAGGTTTTCGGCAGTGCGCTTTTAATCCGTTGCTCGCTGAACCACATCAGCCTGTCTTCCGTGTTAGAAAGAGAGATGAAAATGCACTTTTTTTCAATTTCGAACTGCTTGGAGGCTGTTTGCTTCTTCTCACTTGGAAAATAAATGAAGCATTAGCGTGCAAAGTAGACAAAGGTTTTTTTTGGTCCCAGCTGAGAAGGTATCCTCAGCCCATATCCTTCCAGCTCCGAAAAATAATAAGGTTCTGACTGATGCGCTTTCAAGCCCCATTGTTGAGGAATTGCTGAAATGAAGGTATTGTCCGAGCCATGTTTTTTACTGAAGCACCGACAGCTGGATATATCCATCCGGTTTTCGTGTTGCGAGAAGAAGACTAGGATATCAACCAGCTGAGATTTTGGCTACCCCAGGAAATTTTAAGTTCGGATAAGAAGTACTGAATTCCCCCAGTATTGATTGGGCATCATCAGGTTTCCTCAGGATGATGAACGTAATACCTACCTATCTTTTTATAAATAACGGCAACCTTCATTATCGTATTCAACCAAGCTTCCTTCTTTTCGATAGAAATGGCTGTATGAATTATTGCTACATTTTCAAGCAACTCTTTTCAAATTTTCTGTGTAATGTTATATTATTTCCGAAAGGAATTCTTCTAGCAGCTTTTATCTTCTGTCTTATCTGTTCAAGTTGATTATTGGTCCGGAACAGATAGGAAAATTTACGTGTCTGAACTGCCCAAGCAGGAAGTACAGAATTGGCAGTCCATCTCATTCACTTATCCGCAAATCTTGTTTCATTGATTCCAAATGCGTGAGATCCCGACACGGTGAATCTTTTATCTCACTGGCTTGTTTTCAAATAATTCACAGAATATGAGCGTGATCAACAAGCTTTGCCAAGGCGCTAATTCAAATTAGGCGGATAAACCAATGATAAGTTTTGTACTGAAGCGTGTCTCCCGGGTAGACACTTTTCACTCGTATTATGACAGCCGAACCGATTTGTGTTTCTATCTCTGCCTCTCTGGGTATTCTGGCGTGAAGGATAGAGGCGTTGTTGACGTAATCGATTTAACTGAGATAGAAGCAAATATTGCGTTCAAAGCATGACAAGCTTGCCACCTACATTCACCCGCCTGAATCGTGTGTCTCTTGTGTCCGGATCGATAAGTAACAAATCGATCGCGATGGTTGAAGCGAGATGATCGCATAATTGACTCCCTTTTGTCAAAACAGTGGGGGGGGGAGTTTTTCGTTATGTGCATATTTGCTTGTGAGCGCGTGCATAGTTTGTGCGTGTGTATATGCGAATAGCTTGATAAACCGCATAAGAAAATCAGCATGATCATAATCAAGAACCGGTTGGATTTGTGGAAATGAGTTCCAATAATTCGTAGTCACATTTTTAATATGGCTAGTATATATAAGGATTAACCGATAGCTATTTTGGCTGTATCTCTTACTGAATTGTTTTAAGGCATTCTGAAGTGTACAGTTGCAACCTGTAATACTACTATCATAACCGGAGTAATATCAACGGAGAAGGATTAAGTTTAACTTACTGAAGTAGACGAGAAGGTGCAGTCTAAATACTCATGCAGCGAATTCCGAAAAGGTTGTTGTGAACTTATACGGCAACCGAATATCGCAAATAAGAAGAACAAACATTGAACGGGGCCGTGGTCAGACGATCATCGAGATGGGCTTCTGACCCCTCTAGCCCGGTTCAGATCCCCAAACTACCAGTCGATCACTTCCTCGATTCGCCACCTTTTATTGGCTGGGACGCTTTTCCTGGAATAATGCGCTAGTATTATGTAACTAAGAGGAAGTAAACAAAATAATAAATAAAACAATGATTAAAAAAAGTTGATAAAATCAAACGTACTTGTGATTTTTGCCCAATTTCTTAGCTTCGAAATCACAGAATGTGACGCGGGGGAAATTGCCTGAATGGAACCATTCACGTCCTCTGATCAAGTCAATGAGAACTCGCAATCCATAGAATGTGTAATTATTGCCCACGAATTTCTCCATGATGAACAACTGACCAACAATATTAGTCAGGTAGAGGATTTTGATGAAAAAATACAGAACTACCAGGTAGTTCCCATGCCGTTTACCACAACAACCCCACCCGGTTCCGGAACTATCTTGCGTTGCACGGAATGTACTGTGTTCACTCGAACAATACGTTTGCCTTGTCTCATCGTCGATCAGTTTTCGTCTGCGTCCTTCGAGCATTGGATGGCCATCTGTGGCTGTACCACATAGATCAGGAGTAGCACCAATTCCTGTTGCGATTGCACTCCCAACTGTTCCACCTCCATCTTCAGTCGTTTGACTGGATTTCTTATTCTTGGCCACCTCTGAACTGATTGAGAAACGAAAACGTAGACGCTCCAGAAGGGAAGTGGTTGGTCTTCGAGCACGACGTGACCCACCTGTGGTCATATGATGCAATGGTGTTCCACCATTACCGCGTCCACGACTGTCTGGAGAGGCAGATGCAGGCCCCGTGGGGGTTCGGGCGCCAAAGTTCCCTGCTTGTGCACTTGTATACAGGGGAGGTGCTTGGGGAGGTGATGCATAAGGAGGTGATTGTACACGAGGATGATGGTGGTGCAAATGATGATGAAAGCTGGGATGATGGTGATGGTGATGATGTTGCTGTTGTTGTTGTTGTTGCTGCTGCTGTTGTGTCATGGACAAATGGCCTAACCCAGTATAACTGGTCGGTGAATAGCCAGTCATGGCATTTGCAGAACGTCGTCTCCGATAATCCCTCTGACGATAGATACATCCTTCCATGTATCGGGCAATGAATCGCACATTTTTCATCGTGTGTTCTGGGAGTAGCACATTACTGTCACACGCCATCTGTAGTATGCGCCTCACATTAAAGCCGGATTGAGCCATAAAAAGACGCCATATAAGACAGGGCAAGTAAAATGCCATTGCCTGAATGGCCATCACAATGGGAGCCCATTGATAATAACCGATTAGAAGCATTTCTCGATCCGGAGCTGGAGGTAGGCGATTTTGAATTGGGGCAAAGTAGGTATTCGATACCCAGCAGTAATTCTCTGCATATTCTTCCCAACCTCGGGTGAATTCCTGTGGAATCCAGCATTGAATGGGTTTGCCTAAGGAATAATTGAATTGGTAAAAAACCTATTTACAAGTTGCCAGACCAATGTATGAGATTCTTACGGTATGTTAGCTGTTGAAAAGTGCAATACCAGTACATTTTATAGATTATAAAAGAGAAGTTTATTCCTGGTGGTTACCACCACCAATGAACATTTGCAGGTCTTGTCACCCACAATTCTTGTTACTGGTATACTGACCACAAGTGTACCTTCTGGATTAGAAAGGGGGGGGGTTGAAATAATGTAAAAATATAAAACGATAACATGGCACCCAAAAGATAGATCAACGTCGATAAAATTGCCATTTTTCTGGGGTTTCTGCTGGAACTGCTTTTAGTCAGCCCATTTCGGTAGGAGATGACTTGGGTGGAACTTTATTCACCGTGCAATATCAACGAATCAAACAACCTCGTCCGTTTATAGGAGCCCCATACAAACATCACGTCGAAAATACGACGAGTGATTAGATCAGGCATGTATCCAATGAGTGTCCGTTGCGACTATTTCCTAGACGGAATAGAAGATTGAAAGCACCACAATTCAACCATCTTGCTATCCGGGTTGGCTATCACTCTTTCGGAAACGAAATCTCTTGAAGGACATGCTAGCCAGTGGGAACCATCTCAAATTTGTGGTTGCAAAACCAGCCTGAAAATATGGAGCCAAAAGACTCATGCGAAAGCCGATGGTTGTGAAATGATTTTCGGATTTGCGTCCTCTTCGTGATCAAAGAAACCGAATGGAGATCAAGAAAGTCTAGCTACTTTTTATTTATCAGTTGTACCCGGCCAAAATATTTGAACTCCCACCTTAGTTTCGAGTACACCGTTGAAACCGCTTATTATCTTCGGTTTTAACAGGACCATAATGATCTGTTCAAATTACTTTTTTGTTTATGGATCATGAAAGATAACCGGCTTTTTTGATTTGATTCCAGGATATCATATTTCTATATCATTTTGATGCCCATGGGAATTGGAAGGAATAAACACGGTCAAAAGGAGCCCATCTATTAATACCGTGATATCTGGAGTCGAGAACCTTAGCTGACTCCAGTTGTCTGGATTCGGCAAAATGCTACCTGCAACCCTTTGACAATATCATTTCATTTCTCTTCTGAATTCCAACCGGGAGACTTATTTCTCATAAAAGGTTCGATATATTCGTCGAAGTGCTTCATCATTTCTCCTATTACAGTGACTTAAAACAGTTGAACATTTTGACTTGAAAACAGAGGTCAGATAAGTCCCGGAACAAAGAGAAAAAGAACCTTCAAATCTCGAACAAAGGTTGTCCAATTGATATACGATTAAGAATGGTACTATACCCATGAAGCTTTGGAAAGTAAAATATTTGATTTCCACGGCAACGTTTGTGAACTAGTAAAGGAAATTATCCGGATTCCCCGCCAGGGACAAATTTGGAAGGCTATATTAGAATATTTCACCTTTTGCTCAAACCAAAACTGATGTGATAGCTGGAAACATTACGAAACCTCTATGAAAGCACGCTGTTTCAGCGCAGATCAGGTTAAGACAATGAATACCTTCAAGCACCTAACAAACGATATATCTTCATCGCTTAAACAATTGAGAGAGAAGTTAATCGGTGACAAACGAAGAAAAAAATGTTTAGGGTGAGAAATGGTGTGCTAAAATATACGGAAGCTAAAGATGGATGCTAGGTATAGGTACATTCACTACCAGCGTACCAAAATGCCCGAAATTTCTGAATATACTGTCACAACGAGAAGGCCCTTTCACAGTTTTGTAGTTAGGACCAAAATGCTCCACTTGAAAAATAGAAGTAAGTGAAATAATACCAATTGTTGAGAACGTCAAAAGTCGCTACGTTTACTATGTTCGAACAAGAACGACGCTTTGGTGGAATATGGTGCAATCTGTTTCTGTCCATAAAGGAATGTGTGTAAAAACAACTCAAAGATGCTGAACTGAAAACACTGTGAAAACGTCTTGAGTATCTCGGGAAAGATGTGCTATTTATTTTAAGGAAAAATTCGGACTGATTAGCAGAAGGGAAAATATAGGCATATACACCACGCACCCGACAATAAAGTTCACGGTGGGTGCTGAAGAGAAAACTGTCTACCATTTCTCGATTTTGTCTAACTAGAAGTTCGGGCAGTTCGGTTCAGAGGACGGTGTGCCGGAAATAGACTTGGAACGGCCAGCACACAGACTTTCGTAGTTTTGTGCCACATAGCTACAAATGCTATCTGTTGTGCTGCCTCTTGTGCAGAGAGAGGGAGAAAGAGAGACAATTCTGCACCGCAGATAATCTTGAGGAGTTATTACCTAGAAACAATGTTAAACTACGGATATCTGGAGAATGTCATCAATGGAAGCTGGACGGAGCGGTGAAAACCAGTGAGAATACCGCCTTTCAAAGGGGACCTTGCACATAGAATACTCAGTACGATCGTGTGCATCATAGCAAGATCCATATTCAACGCCTCTGGAATTAGGCTTTCACTGCAACAACTGTCATTCGACGTGGGGATGACGACAGGCTAACTTAACTGAGCTTATCTGTAGTTATTTACCTATTCAAATGTACCTCTGGTACCACTTACATGGGTCGAACAACAAGATGCATCAAAGAACAACCACGGCGGATTAGACACGAAGCAAACGGATCCATAGCAAGTGTCTTTGTTGTACACTTAGTTGTAACCGGCCATTCTACAGACGTCCACTCGACCTTCGCAGTAGTCTGCCGCATCCCACAACATGCATCAGGAGCAATCAGACTTCGAACTCTAGCAACTGCCGAAGTAGCTGGCATTCTTCTTTTGAGGCGAGAACTATGAGAGTAACGAATTCTGATTCAAGCATTCCAGCTGACCTGACCGAAGTCGATTACGTCATTCATGAACGTGGCAATGACATAAACGAGTTGCCACCTGTTACGCTATCCAGTCATCTGTTCAAGTGTTACGTGGTCAAAGTTGACTCATCGCCCCCCCCCCCCCCTCCCCAGACTGATGGACCCGACGACTGTCCTCTTACCCTACTCCGTTTACCTCATGACAAATAAAGTCGATTGTAGTGGCATGAAAATGAACCATCGAAAACATAAGTTCGCCTACACTACGTGTTTTGACACTTAGAATCACTCTGAATAACTTTCTACAATTTTTGTGACCATGTAAATGTGATTTCAATGGCTACAGAGTGAAATCACCGAAAAAATGTCCGCTTGCATCCTGTGTTCATACAACAGATGACCATGATGAGGGATTAAGACCAGAAAAGACAAATGAAAAATTGCTAAAAAGCACAACCAAACTTTCCTTACCAGAAAAAAGGCTCCCCAAAAATAACGTCATCAGAGTATTTTCAACAACTCAACAAAGCAAAGACAGAAGAGTGTAAATATAAGCTAAAAAGAAACGTGGGTGATTATAAAATTAATCGCTTTGAGTTTTAAAATAATTCTAATTTTTTTTACTGCCTTTTTTACTATATACTAGTAATGTAGTGGAGTGTGTACACTACTGATTGAATAAGTAAGTAGCTAATTGCTCAAAATACAAGTATGGACAGCTGTGAACTAGGCTATATCACAGGGGTCTAACGCGGTAAGATGAAGGACTTCTTTTTAGTTTGGATGATGAATGTTTTCAAATGGACTGGACAGCTGGTACGCATATAAGCATCGCCGTTACATCTGGTTAATTTTGATGACCCCCGAACTAGGTAAGTGACCGACCGGCTCAAGGACTCAAACCTACGGGAACGGAAGCGTCGGAATCCCGCCTTCATGACCTACTGGTCACCTCCACTGTTCGAATTAATTCGCACTCAGAATAACAGTTATTGAAGTATTGATGTGTCGACATTTGCGATCAGAAGAGGAGCAGTAGAACCGAGACCATAACCGACGACATCAAGGAATGACTTAGAGTTGAAGTAAAATGACTCATACTACAAATAAACTGTCATGTTTTATGCGCACGATTGACACCATAAGCAAACTGCTCGCATTCATTGGTATGTATTCTATGTTCCCATAAACTGCATGAGAAGAACCCAGTGGTTTAAACTTCATTGTATAAGGCGAGTGAGCTTGAATATTCATATTGTTGAGAAGCACATAAACAAATACATTCTGCTGGGCAGAGATGCAGGCTATAGAGCAGTTCTCGTTGGGTTTTTTCTTTATGACATTTCCGACGCTGCCAGGTGTCCAGAAATCAGAAATTATACCAGAAGAGTGACGAAAGTGGTCAAAGGAGACGCGAGATGGGAAGCGAACTGGTGATATTGTTATGCCAGTAAGATTTACTTACTCTCTCTTTAGATTGCTGATATTCATTTAGGTATCGAAGAAGAAAGATGTAGGTTTCCACAAGGCAACAGATTACATAGAAAAACTGAATTGGGCTTTGATAAAATGAGAGAGCAGTAAGAAGACCGGGGACAAAAATATTAGTAGAATCGGTGAGTTTTCTAATCTAAGAATTTCATAGTTAGTCGGATCTTCCATATGGCTGGTTGTTCTTCATTATGAAGGCGAAAATTCAGAATGTTTTTCTCATTAATGAGTATAAGCGTATTAGGCCGGAATTAGTCCCCCTTGATGAAGTGTCGACTACGTATAAGCAAACAAATGTGGTCGTGTGTTTGTAGCTGCGAAAGCATCCAGATCCCCACCCTAAGCCGCACGGAAAATCACGTTGGCTACCGAGTTATCGCATGCTCTTCATAGGCAGACTAAGGGTTTCAAGAACGTGATTTTTTATAGCAACGTTCCCCGAGAAGCTCATTACAAAAGATTGGGGATCAAAATGCTGATTACTCCGATTGTAATGACCTTCGTCAAATCAAGGTCAACTCTGTCGGGGAAGTATTATCAACGACAACCTGAAAGATGCAAAGTTTATTAGACTCGTAAAATCGATAGTTAGAGCCCGTCAAACTAGAGGTTGCTTTGGGAAAACGATCTAACTACATGGTGACGTATCACCTCATGTCTCACTCAGGTTGCAAGTCTTATCACCGTGAATACATCTGTTCAATTTGTGAGTCTTCTGGCTAAAGGATCCGTGGACGCTTCACTTTTACATCTGCTCCTTGACAGACCGTATTTGAGTTTGGCTAAGAACATATTCTGTGATGATAAAATAAGTCCATGCACCTTTTGCGCGTAGAAGTTAAGAGATAAAAATAGGGTATATAATGAAATACGACATAACTAATTTTGAGATTTATGCATCGTAGGGTTCTTCACGGCATTCGAATTTGGGAGCATGTTTTGAACTTTCCCACCATAACAAGGAAAGAAATTCATTGGCTTTCAGTAGATGTCGGTTTATTACACCAACAGATCTATTCAGCGAATTCAAGAAAATTGCCCAGAAACTCGGTTCGCTTCAACATATACAAAATTTGGATAAGTAGAATACTGGATTCTTACATAAGAAGACTCATCCTGTAGTGTGAACTTTCAAATCAATTTTTTTCCCGGGCTCCAGGCTCAGATGGAGATCGGTGGATGTGCACAGCAGATGATTTCCAACAAGGATCAGGAGGCCGTGCACTGTTTTCGTGGTTTTCAGTGGTGAGCTGAGCGTTCACACTTCATAATGAATCAATATATGCATATGTGATTGAGTAAACTGGCCTCTCCTTACATCAGCCTACGATCTGATCTTTATTCTTTGAATTTCCAAATGTCACATTAGGCGTGAGACAGATTAATTGTGGTATAAAGCCACCAGGTGTTTAGACAAAAGTGCACGCACACACACACACACACACACACACACTGACGAGAGAACCCAGTTCATAGACAGAACCGTCTGCGGCAAGCACCAGATCCGGATAATCGAATTCCGTCTTGAAGACCATACGGAGAATAATCGACACGAGGTAAAGAAATTGATGTGCTAATTGTTTCAGATTGTCAGTCTTTGTTAGACAACGCTCATTCCATTCTACCGCTCATTCTTCTTACTTATCAGTCCACATACAGAAGTCTCAGGGTTAGTTTGACTCAAAGAGGAACTCGCGCGGACAGGATAGGAGGGGCAATGAAGTGTAGTCCGAAATTTTGCCGAATGGCACACTTGACCGGAAAAACTGTTTTTGGGATTGTTCGAATATGGGCCTCACCGAAGTTGGCCTAGATCCGACAAACCTAATTGGATTAGTTTTGGTGAAGCGAAGGTCGTGCTTTCCAAGGCGAAGTGACGAACGTCGACTGTCTGAGGACAAGCCAGACAAATACTGTCATTATTCGTCCTTGCCGTTGACCCAGCTATCTCTGATTGCCCAGATGTTTTGTTTCAAGGGGAGACGCTTTCTGTTATGCTGTCACTCGCTTACAGAGAGGGAAACATTTAATGAGCACAGTTATTCTGCTGGACAGTTTCACACAATAACAAGGCTAGTGTGTCAGTGGAAGACAGTTGGATGCCAGAATGTTGCATTTTTAATGCTCAGTAATCCACGTGATCAAAACTGGGGATTATGTGCCATCGGATGATGGTCCATTTGGTCGAAGAAAAAGAAGATATGGAACTCCGAGGGTGGGGTATTCTAAAAGAAAATTGATCATTGAATACCTCAGTTGCGATGACGATGATAATGACAATGATGATCACGAGCCCCTAAACATATTTACCGACGCTCCAGTTATTCGGTGAATTGTACGCACCACCACCAACCAAGTGGCGGGTTTTCTACAAGGTGAAATTGGTTTTCCGATTATCAAAGTTTTGAGGATTGACGGTTTCCCATTTGGTTTGTTTGTCTTTATCTGCTTTCAGTGAATCTCCCAGGGGTCTTCGCAGATCAGAAAGACTTCTAATTGGAACGATTTAGACTGAGAGATAATTTCCAGGTCAATCGGGCATGACCGAATCTGGAGCGAGGCAAAAAGAACAAAACCAAAGGATTTCACCACCCCATCTCCCTCTCTCCCTCTCGACCCCCACACTGAGGCTTGGTAGCTCTGTTCGAACTTCCATGTTCTGTTCATCAAAATCAGAATAAAACATGAGAGGTCTGGCTGAGATCTCACATGATGAACTTTTCGTTACTGGCAAAGAACAACTCTTCGGTATTATTGTTTTCCCAAAATTGTAGTCCGATAAACTAAGTGAACCACTACATGAAATCTAGCTATTCACTTTTGTGTATGAAAAGCAACCTTAGTAATGCAATTTTCAAGCAAAAATGCATAACTTTTGCCTAGCTTCTAACTATGAATTGAGCCTATAGAGTCCACATGGATCCACTGTTATCTGAGGATTAAGAGATAACTAACATGATTAGAATCGTGCACAGTACCAAACCCTGATAAGTCTCGTGTCGCTAAATCTAACTGTTTCTAATTACAATTCATCTCAAAAGTCTTCGTGCTTTTTATCCGCACTTATTCTGAGCGTTTTTAGTTACATTCATTGCACCAATGCTTGCGATTCATGGATAACACTAGCTGTGATCATTGATTTCCGACGGCTGGTGGTCGGATAATCTAGATCATTTGCTCACCACCTCGAAGGTCCGAGGTTCGAATCCTTGCCATCAAAGGTTACTTTGGCGGTGAACAGCAGTCCACTGTCGTCCGGCTCGTTATCACACGTGACCTATGGTTGTTCTTCATTCCACTACTCAGAATCTGATTGCCAGCTATCCTGACTGTTGTAAGGATGTACCTTAAATTTGAATTAATAACTGGGAGTCACTTGTGTAGAGGACATCAGAACTGATCAACTGAAACAACAATAGTTATTTGCCTTCCAACTGTCCTATACTCTTGAACGCAGTCGTTATCTAGTAGGACGATGCAATCTTATGGTTCATGTGCCGTCATTCGCCTTATTGCGTTTGGTGCCTTTGACACAGGCGCGTTCGTTCGCATCAATCCATGAGTGTTCAGAAACGCCTTCTGAGCAGTCGACTACTTGATTACTCAATAAGTAGTACCCACGCCACCCCACTACTGGTACAGTGGGCTTCTGAACCTATGTGGTATACCCCATCAAAGGAACTCATGCACAAGCATGTAATCGAGAAAGCCAGCGTAATGCCTATTATGTGAGAAGGAAATTAAAATTTCAAGCCTATATGATTGTTAATATCGGTTTCTGTGGATAGGTCAGTTCTACTTTTCTGTCATCTGATTAGTAACATCTCTGATCGAAGCACTTTCAAAATTTAAGCGCGTAATAGTTAAATTTCGGGTTTACAACCGCGTTATTGGTGGTTCACTTATTCGTTTTCCGTCCTGTCATTTGTTTTGGGGAAACATCTATGAAAGACACGGTAAAAGTGAGAAATCTGATGCGAAAGATTCTCTACTTGGCTTCAAAGTAGACTTGCATGTCAAAGTAGCGACAAAATTATGGTATCACTAGAATCGTATGGTGCGATTAAATGCCATCTTCGAAAGTATCGAGAAGTAACAGAAACGTGTCAATCAGAAATTAGGGTTTCTCAGAGTTGTAAGGTTCACAACTTTAGTTTTGAGGTTCGCTAAAGAACAATGAGAATGATTTGGGGGCGAACTTCAGGAATAAAAATTATTGTCAGGCAGTTGCTAAGTCATTTTGCGTTCCGCTGGTGTTCGAAACAGAAACCATTTGAGAGGCAATTTTTCCACCATTTAGTCAATTTATGATGTTGGGCCAATTGCTTTTTAACAATAGCTTAATCAGTTTACATTGTAGACAAATGATTTCCATTAGCAGTTGCCTATCACCGATACATATCCTAATACTCTCGGAAAAATGAGGTATGATTTTAGGGCAAACAAAAGTATTTCGGTTTTCTCAAATGACATTGCACCATGGTCGTCGGGTAAATGAGGCCGGAAATGTGCTATCGCACTAAGGAGTCGAATTAATACCTCCGAAATAAACATTTTGTCTGTGAGTCAACCGATAAATTTACACTTTATACGAAATTATTTATGCACTGATGATGACTGTCAATTAGAGAGAAAATTGTGTATAAGATTTACAGAGCTTTTATGGTTTTCAAAGGTGAATAGTGCTTGAGCACATAGGGAACCAGTTTGAAAGGTATCCATTCGTGAATTCTGGTCTCGCCGAGACAGACAACTTTTCCTAGGTTTGAGTCATCTTGTCATTTGCTAGACCCTGAATCATATTCAGAGGAGACCGTTGAGCTATTTTACAAGTAGTCTCCAATTTTTCATATATGGAAGGTAGAAAACTTAGTGAATGTGATATAACATCTCCCTTTTTCGAGACTTCAATTCCCTGTTTTTTGTTTGTGTTTTTTCCGAAGTTAGAGTGGCCAAATAGCCATGACGACAAACCTTAGACCGTCCTTTCCCGGGTTCGAACCCGGACTCCGCTGGTTAATTTCTCCAGTTGGCCTCTACCCCCTTCTGAAATATTGCGAGATTATGAAGTAATGGAAAGAAAGTGAACAAATGCAGTCGTAAGATTTTCGATGCAGTTAACTGATTTCACACTTCGTTTAGGCCCTGTGAAGTCACTCCGGTTTTTGATCTGAACCGAACTGTCAGATCTGTCCACTGTGAATGAAAATGTTCCGAAAATCGAAGGAGGATACGATCAGAATAATCGTTTGTGGGTTGGTTTATTGAGAGTTGTACTTCTTCCCGTAGTCTGATTTGGGATCACAAGAGCTTCGAGCAAACTTACGTACAGCAAACAAACCCGTTGGGAATACCTTATTAGTTTCGAAAACTTATGATTCACTTTTTAGATTATATATATATATATATATATATATATATATATATATATATATAAAATCCCTCTTTCTAGCTAGTCTGCCCTCAACACAGTTCATCTGGGACCATAATAGTGGTAAATGGTCAGTTGGTACAGATACTACTAAATATGTTCCTTACCATCTTTACCGTGGAATCTCTTTCTCAGCATACAATGTACAGTCTTACCGGCATTCATTGTTATATGTAGACAAAAATGTCCGTCCAGAATTTCTCGCTTTTCCTTCAGTCTAAGCACAAATTCTGAATTTGTTCAAAGTAAATAATCAACCCGACGGTCAGAGCACGTAAAAACGAGAACTGACGACAGCTTCTGTGCGGACGGAGGTGTGATAAGTAACATAGGATTTTGTAATATCAGTCATTTTTCCTTGTGCTTGAGGGAAAACCTAGGTCACATTAATTATGAAACTTTCGTGATCTAAAATGCAGCCTCATCGATCAGTGGCTCATGAAAAATTTCGGCATAAGCTACGAACAACAATAGTGCTGATATCTACTGCAGAAAACAGTGAACATTTGCAGTTATTGGCGAACGCTTAGGACAAGACTGAACAGCCTTTTACCAGTTGATAATACGAATATAGATTCCAATCCAGAAAGAAACAATCCCTGTTCTCTCTAATCTCTGCTAAACATGTTTACTAGAGATAAAGGCATGAGTATGTTATTTCAAGCTGCTTCATTATTTGTTGCGATAGGGTGAAGAAGAGATAAGCAAACTTATTTTCCGTGGCTTGCAAACGGGACCACGTGCCAGGATGTCTCGATTATATGAGTTAATAATAATAATAATAATAATAATAATAATAATAATAATAATATTGATTCTATTTTACTTCCTTTACTTATCACATGAAAAAGTACGTCAATTTTTTGAAATTGGCCACGGCCTATCAGAAACCCCCACAAAAGGAGGGGACCGCGGAGATCGTGTTTTTTAGGTTCAGCAATCGAGGTATCCTCAGAAAAACATTCCTGTGTGAACTCAATTAAAAATAAAGATTGACTGCACTTTAATTACTCACAAAGTAGGAGTTGTCAGTTACGAATAAGTTCCCCTAATTTTTTCTCTCAAGTTTCTTAATGTTTCAATCCGTGATTTCGCAAACTGTAATCAGGTAATAATAAGAAAGTCAGTTATTCATTTATTCAGTCAATCAGTCAAATAATCTATGATAAAAACTGAGCTAGTCGCTAACGCCCATTCACCTTCTCTATTCTTTCCGTATCTGACTTTTGTGCATGTACGCAAGCTTACCCATTGTTATAGATACGGTTAATTTTTCACACCGCCCTATACCGGGAGGACCAACTCTCACTTCAAGTTCACGTGCATAATGAAAATACCAGCGTCAATCAGAAGTAAGTTCCGCCTGGGTAAAAAGTTCAGTTGACTAGAACAAAAAGAACACGTCCAGATGTGGTCAGTTACTACGACTGTGAATATGTACGCACCATCAACGATGAAACCATCTTTGAATTGGTCTACGACTATAGATATGAGGTTGTCGTCACCAGTAGCGCTTTCCAATGATGATTTCTAACCAGCTAGCCCCATAGATGACGTTCTTAGATACAGAAGTGATAGAATAAACCTTTTCCATTGAAAAATGGTATTTAGTCCAGCGTGACTTATCTCCCCAACTTTAGGTGTCAAATTGAAACTCAAGATATGCAATCGATATAAATGATTGAATTTGTGGTCAGATTTGCTCTGGCAGAGCAGCAATAGTTCAGAAGGGGGATCACAATTAGGAATGTAACGATGTACTGATGACAGCTTATTATCACTAACCGTCGAAAATTCCTTCCAGATTCTAAAGTTACCATTCACAGTGCTTTCCACGAAAAATGGTTCTCTGTTATGAACACCTAACCGTAAAATTGAGGTCGAGATAGAGATAGAGATGAACCACAACATGCATAAAACTAGCAACCATCCATCGCTATGTCGGTTATGCTTTCTGATACAAGCTTTCCAAGTCCCTGAAGAAGGCAAAAGTCACTACACAGTGTCTTCTACGATTACATTTCACTAGTGACAAATTCTCAGGACAGTGCAGCTGTTCGGCCCAGGTCCGATTTCCTATGCCAAACGAAGCCAGATCATACCAGATCAGATCAGCAAACAGTGTGACGAAGTATCCAAACCTTTTGTGACAGCAAATTCCCGATTTCCCAGCATTCTAGATATTCTTCCCCACACGGTGAATGTCACATTTGATTTATTGAAGTCTGTAAAATTACTTGGACACAATATATGTTATTTCCCTTGGGGACGTTTGAGGTTTTCTTAGACTGATAATGCATTTTGAACTCGTGATATCTGATAGGCCTTCAGGCATCAAAGCAGCGTAATTCGGTATTCTCTGTGCTCCAGCTTACGACTTTTGCAACCGAACGTAAGAAACACTTTGGTGTTGTCATTTGTAAAACCCAATAAGTTACTTCTCGTAAGCACCCTGACAAGTCACCGCAGGACTTCCTGTCAACAGTTATCACCATTTTCTTTTTGACTGATTTTACTAGTTGCCTGATTCATTTGTTTTGGTCAAACAAAGAGAATGCGATAAAAGTTTTACAGTAAACTAATCAGCTTATTCAATTTATCGCCAGGGTTTCAGCATTGTTGGATAATTAGCCGCCGAAGTTCTAACTAATAAAAACTGACAAATGGAATCAGAAGAAAGTTTTCTGTTTTAAAATCGAATGAGATGTAAGAAAAAATGGGTTATCGTGGCAGTGCTATGACAACCAAACCGAACAAATCTACGAATGCCAAAGTAAACAGTTTCTGCCCTCCCCCCACATTTGTCTGCGTATCTGATGTATCTATATCCACAGATGTGTGGGGATAAACGCGTGAGTTTCAAAGCTTCTAGTTGAATGCGGAGTGGGTAATTCTGGAGCAAGTTGACCCTCACTGCCAGACGCAGAAAAAGGCTGATATGAGCCATCCGATTGCGACGGAAAAATGAGACTGGTTAGGGAATATTTTGACTCGGTGATCCATGAAGACCTTGTAACACCACAACCACCTGCACCCCGACCATAGCCAACAGCAATACACCTAGTCCATCCGTTCGAGACTTTTGTGAATCCCTTGAGAATTCTGTGGGGATTACTAAGAGGGAAGAGTTCGTTCTGTACCTTTTATTTGCTAGTATCCGTTCTACAAGACTACTTTATTCTGTTCAGGCTGCAGAACGAAGTTGTATCTGAGAGCTTCTTAGAAGAAAAAAAACTCCAGCGCCTCCGAGTAGACACAAATTTTGTCCGGGCTTATGGTTCAGCCTTATTATGGGTAAAAGATTTCTAATGGGAGCGGAACAGAAATAAATCAGTTGCACTGCACTGGCATTTTTCCTAACCGTTATCCTCTGTTCCTTTAGTTATTAAAACAGTTGAAGCCGAAAAATGCATAAAACGAGAAACCTACTGAACTAGTCTCCCGTGGTGTTTGACTGACACCCCGAATTTCACTTGAGCTAAAACAGGCGATTAAAAATGTAGAAAAAATAAGATAATTAGGGGCATGCAGACGAAAGTTACTAAGTTCCGGGTGGAAGTGTTTCCATTTAAGGTCCTCGACATTGCAGTATTACAAATGACTCTTTTCATATTATTTTAATTTATTGTAGCAATGGTTTTAGTAGTAGTTGGTAGCGGATAACCTTTTGGTTTAAAAACTCTCAAGCAATTCGAATTAGCGTGTTGAAGAGTGCCTGAAAATAGGTACTTTTAACCGACCGCTTGCTAATGTTCCGTAAATAACTACTCCAGTCGGTATACATACAATTAGACATACAAAAACTACCGTATTACACAGGGGTATTACAAAACAAATTGTTTTCTCCTAAACACTGGTAATTTTTTGCAGAACAATTTCCAGATCGAAACCGCTAATTGAAATTGGAGTGCATGTTCGTCATGTGATCAGTCCCCCCACCCCCAGCACTCACAGAGAACCAATGTCAAACAATCCGTATAGTGTGGTACTCTAATACACAAACGTATCCCATATCACGCACGTCCCACAGAACACGAGAAGGTTCTAACGGTAACCATGCCACGTTGTCTATTTTAGACTCGCTAACCACACGTCATCACCCGGATGCACTTCAAACAAACAAATGTGTACCATATGCCATATTGTGTATCGGACATCTGGAATTCCCCGGGCTTTTGATCTAGGTACTAATACAGTGCGTTTTCATTCCCATATAACTGCACTAGGGTGATGAAAAGTCTAAAACTGTTTGGTATTTCCTACACGTGGTTGAAATTTATTTTGAATCGCGAAGGAGCCGTAGAAAGAACACACGTTGCATCAACTTTGGTATACATTCAGCGTGATAAGTTCCTTCTTTTGAAAACTGATCGTTGGTTAAAAAATCCCGAAATCCTGTTACAAATAACTCGAGTTCCCCGTTTTTTCAGCGGAACAACACATCTTGAAGTCTACTGCATGCAATGAACTACGATCACCTTGCAAGTTCCGAACTCACCACCTATAAGTTGAAAAAGAATATCAGTACAGTATAACAATGGATGGGATAATTATTACTTCGGACCTCATTTTTGCCCAACCATGACTTTTTGAGCACACAATCATTTGTGCAGCAGTTCCAACAGACTTAACCGTCCGCTAGATGACTACGGCATACCGAGCTCAATCATCGGCTCTGATTAATCATAGAGAACCTTACAATAACAGCAAACCAATATTCTATCCTATGATCTTATTTAGTTCTCCCAATTTAGTATCCCTTATCCTTTTTGGGTGCTTCCTTTTATCAAAAGGCAATAGTACACAATTTTAGGAAGATGATTGCGGTCAACTTGGGGCTGCCTACAAAAAAGTGGCCGACGGCGGAAGCGGGATTCGAACCAGGGACGAAGAGGTTGAGGGTCCACTATGATGACCCTGTGAACACCGCCGGTCAAAGTTCATAAAAGGCAAATCCTTTCGGGAATATTACTTTCAAACTGGCTACGCAAGTATCCGCGTTCACTATAGGTGCCTCTCAGTGGGGTATACGGGAAGGTCAACAGGTGTTCTGCAATATGTCAACTGGAACAAATTACTACGTACAGGAAATGAAGTGGTAGAAGCGCCAATAACAGTTACAGACTGACAGTAGGCCGAAAATAAATTAGTACTGTATTGATTTTGCCCATCCAGAGCAGTGTCCATATGACTCATCAAGACTGATGGAAAACTGACCGAAAAAACAGAAAGCTTATAAGACCAAGTCGGTACACCACATTAGGAATACGTGCCCTGGAGAATTAGAATGTCTTGTAGTGGTCCTGAGCAAAGACAGACTCAAGGTGCGCATCCGTGTATGTTGAAAGAAATAGTTACGAGGGATCCAGCCTCATTTTTTTCAAAAGCTTTTTTAAACCTATTCTTTTTGATGCCTCATAGTTTCCTTAAAAACATGCTTTTAGTGATGACCATCACGCTGGTCGTAAACTGGAAATCAAATTTGAACGAATGAACCCATCATCAGTACCAATAATGAGTGCCGGCTAAGAGTCTGGATATTGATTCCCGGTGGATTAATTGTCCTTGTGAATTTCTCCAAATGGGTGCGAGCAGATTCCCTGGGAAAAATGTGAATCGGTGCCTGTGTCTTTTTACAAGAAAGCTGATAGGTCTTCGTGGGAAAACCATAGAGGATTTAGCTCTGTAAGTATCGAGTCCAAACTGCTCACTGGGCTTATTCTCCACCGACTATTCGGAGCCAGCCGAATGTGTACATGTGAGAACCAAGCTGGTTTCAGACCCGGTCGTGGTTGTATCGACCACATCTTTACTCTTCGACAAACCATAGAGCACAGACACATGTCCCGTAGATCGACAATCTCTGTCTTTGTTGATCTAAAGTCGACGTTTGACTTAGTAGACCGAACAGTTCTCTGGAATTGCCTCTCATTGAAGGGTATGTCATTTCTCTTTCAGAATGCTTGCATTCGAAAAGCCGAAGTCGAGTTCATGCTTACGGTGATCTTTCACCCGAGTTCACCGCGGAGAGTGGTGTTCGTCAGAGTGGTCCTTTTTCTCCCTTCCTCTTCAATTTTGTGATTGAATTGATTCTTGAGGTAGCCCTATCCTCGTGTGAGAATAGAAGCATCGATCTTTGCTCAGGCAGCCTAAAGTCTGACTTCGAACACGCGGACGATATTATTCTTCCGATTGGAGATCCAATTAAGTTGCGAGCTTTCTTAGATAGCCTAAACTATATTGAAGCAATGTTTGGGATGTATTTTGCACCTTCAAAGTGTAAAATGTTGTGGCAGTTCTGGGTTGGCTCAACAGCAAACCTCTTCTTGGGAGACGAAGCTCTAGCTGAAGTAGATAAGTTCTGTTACCTGGGCAGTCAAATTTCACCGGATGAACAGATATCGGATGAAGTGTCATCGCGTATACAGAGGGCGCGTTTGGTTTTCGCCAACCTTCATAATCTGTGGCGTCGGCGTGATATCCGATTGTCTGTTAAGGGTAGGGTGTACAATGCGGAAGTTAGGTCCGTTCTTTTATATGAATCAGAAAAATGGCCACTAAGAGTAAAAGACAGGCGAAGACTGTCGGTATTGGAACATCGATTTTCCGTAGCATTGCCCGAGAATGGTGGGAACACCGCGTGAGCAATGCTGAGGTTCTGCGCAAGGTGTTGGGAACCAGATATCAGTCTCGGGATCAAGTACTGAATCTAAACAGGTTAAGGTGGCTTGGACATATGCCAGGAATGCCCTCCGATAGGCTTCCTCAGCGTACTCTGTTTTCCGAAAAAGGAGTCTTTGGAAGGCAGGTCGAGGTGGTCATTCCATGATACAGTAAAAAGGTATGAAAATCTTGACCAGTGGACTTGGCCGAGTAGGACATGTTAGACTTCCAGGTTGGGGTCCACGTTATCCACCCACTAAATGGTTGGAAACATTAGGTGATATGATCAGGTGTTGTGGTCAGTGGCGTAGACGCATTCGGACTCTTTCTTTGCCTTCGTGATTTCCGAATATCACTTTGATTTTCTGGATGTTTTCAATTTATTCTTTTATTCATTTTCCCTTACTGGATGATGCTGGAAGGTAGCAACCAAACCAAAGCATAGAACAGTGAGGTTAGAGATTGTATAAACTGAACTGAACTGACCCGTAGGTTAGTAAGCTGGGTAATGATTCCTTCGTATCAGTTAAATTAACCACAGCTGTCAGATATAAAATCGGGAGATCCTAGATTCTGGTAGTAATAGCCGTACACAGTTATTTTCACTGGTCAGTAATTACAGCTGGAATGTATTACTTGATTTAGACTTGGTTTTTCGATATTTCCACTTGTTCACGTAGCAACCAAATTTGGACATTTGCAGCGAGCACTCTATCAATGCAAATAATCACCACTCTGAGTAATTGGATTCAAATACTGCTCTTTGACATTCGCTATTTGCTCCCGCTGCCCTCCCTTGATTAGTGAGACACTGTTATGTGAGAAATATGACCAGCAATTTGATTCATATCATCATTATGATTAATACTACATACACTAATAGTTTTGACCTAAATTACGGTAACAGGAACGTTTTGAACACAAGCGTAAAGTAAACGTGCGATTCAAGTGGCGGTCAACGGTAGAAATTTATACCAAATACACCGATGAACGGAACTTCGGCAAGCCTGACCCCAACCAGTCTCCTAAGCCTTTTAAGAGGACAAAGTGGCTGAGCCCACCAACCAGTCCTGGACGCATAATCCGGGAATGGATATTTCATGTCTTCGAAAATTCGGATTTTCTTAATAAAAGGACAAGATATTCTCCTCTTTGAAATCTGTTTTTTGGTTTATAAAGAGTGAGTTCGTTGAGAGCAATTCATCGGAAAATTGCCCCATTTTTCAGCGCCTATGATCTCTATTGGTCTAAGCGTGTCACCGCAGTCTTCCAGAAAATAATACGACTTATATTTCTGCTTTACGACCAAAATCTCCAACTACTCTACTTTACCTCAACCGACACTGTTAAATTTCACATTCTACCTTAGTGGCCCAAAGCCTCCCATATAGCGTTCTATGGAATACAACTGAAAGACTCCTTAATAAAATTCTGATCAACAGAACACTTGTCTAGAGATAGGAATTCGATTTTTATCCGAACTTTAAAATAAGACACCGGCCGACCAGTCACACTCCACTCACCTTGATCACATCAAGTGTAATTTAACGTCATCTATTTGATCTCTCTTCAATATATCTTTCCTCGTTTCAACGATTATAATTCCTCAGCAGTACCATACCCCACCCATTTACTCACCAACCCCGAACTCAACTCTTTGCTGATTTGAGATCATAATTTATGGATAGTAAATAATTGTATCGTTGCTGAATATCCACATTCGGGTGTATAAAATATATGTGCGACTTGATTTGATAATGCTCCTAAAAGCCCCGAAAAGACACGTCTATAAGTGCTTACACTATTTGAGAACCAAGCTCACATGGATTCAACCTTGGACTCATCTACATTTCCTGTCCGTATTGAATAATACCTTCATTTTGCCATATTTTTTATTCACCAGAAAGGACCCCAGTGACGATAAAGTAGTTCACTCCACCAAAACATCTAATTTACTTTATTCCGGAACTCCGTGCTTCTTCCTCAGCAAGCAGCATCAACCGGAATAAAAACTTATTCTGTAGAATCTATTTTTTAAAATATTACCGAACAACCCTCTTCCAAACATTTCTTTCACACTTTCTGTTATTGGCCTAACTTTTGGTAAACACCAAATAGAGTTACAAAAGTCAACCAAAACAGACCGGCTTTTCTCCAAAACAACGATTTTGGAAGACGTTCTCCAGTATCAACGGATTCCTCGGAGTGAGAGACAGTATTGGGAAATAACTCCTTTCATTTATATCGAATACTTGTTTTCGTACCATTCTTTTTATACATAAACTGTGAAAGTAGAAGTTTTCAATATGTACTTGATAATCTTCGAACTAAATTCGTCAATTAGACCAAACATGGTGAATAAGGACCACAGGCCACAAAGAAAAAACATTCATTCATAAAATGCAGGAATTTATCAAACCCAATGGACCAGTGTCCCGAGACTAAACAAAAGTAGAATATGTCGAATTTATCCCACTAAAATATCCCAGCCACCGCATTTCCAGATGGATTTCCAAAAAGATGACGATTGACAACCTGTCACTCGTGGTCTCCTACTCTATTCAAGCGGAGCAGTCCTTGAGTATTCTATCCGAACACTTCACCTGTTGTCGTTAACCGCCGTTTATCTTCGTGAGAATAGTTTCTCTGGACTATGACCAAGGAGAAGTGGAAATAAGCGTACACTGAAAAACGTACTCAAACCCATGAAGAGTACAGGTGCGATTGGAGGTTTTGCTTACGTTGAAATTACCGTCCCTAAGAGAAAGTTTAAAGAATCATACAATCATTCGAAACTTCTTCAGATTTTCTTTTTACCATATAAATAATTGCAATTGTTGTCGTATGCTTAGGGAGGAATAATGGAATAACGGCAAACCAAGAGCACATGAAACTTCTAGACTGATAAACACTTGACTAAAAACCTCACTAGGAAAGTGTAAAAATAAATAGACACGTCAATCGAAACACTTCGTTCGCTTTTCTGCACTTATTCTGAGGGGAAATTCCGAAGCACATTAGCAGTTTTCCAATCATCCTCTCTGTTTCTATCATCTCCCAGTCAAGGTTTGGTGAGTGTGAGATATTTTGAACTGAGAAACAAAAACACACACTCTCTCTCTCTTTGAAGGGTGTCCACGCAGATGGTTTATTTTTTCCCCCTTCTCATACGAACAAAGGACGGGGATATTAATTCGTCTTGCCCTTTTTACGAGATTCACGCTTCCCAGGTTTAATAATTTCAACTGAGAAGCCAAATATGCCAATTTCAATTCACCAGTAATAGATATGGGACGCTGCCAATCAGTCCCTACCAAATTTTATTGTCTGCTCGAGCATAGGAAAAACAAAGAAAGTTTCGCGCAAACCGAGTCTCTATATGCTTTTCCGTTCACTTGGAATTTTCGCGACACCGGTCATTCTGTATTCTATCGTAACGGTGCAACTCAGATTTCAGAAAGGGTTACCTTGCTGGGAAGCATCACTTTTCCAGTCACTCAAAACTGCCTGTATCCTAAAAGCAAGTGAGCTAACGATATCCTAAAACGAATAAACCATCTGTCGTACTATTCTAACCAAAAATGGAATGCTCGGTCAAATATATTCTAGAACACGATTTTACGAGATCATCAATGATTATTCATATTTCCACCAAAATATTTTTGTTGGTAAAATATTACTGTTGACATCCTCAACAAAACAATAAATAACATTCTTATTTCTTTTCTTATTCATCGGACAACAATATCCAGCAGTTTAGGAAGGGAGCTTTGACCCATAAAAGGCTGCCCAGTGGGGAAGCGGCCGATATTGGTGGGAATCAAACTCGGATGGTTATTTGCCTATGTCCAAGATAACCGTCCGACTACCGCCGGTCACACTGGTTATACCCACCGGACTTTTACTGTGACGGTACTTTTCAGCGAGCAAATCTATTGATTGACCCATTAGCCAGTTAACTAGTCGGTTAAGAAAACAATCAGACGCATGGATATCGATTATTGTGTCACCTAATGACAAATAGAATTTTCTATTTCATTCGACTTTAATGACCATACCTCAGCACAACCTGAGATCAAACGACTAAATGACGGCATTACTGGTAGTCGGAAATACTGTCAAAAGTAGGAACTAAACGATTCCTCCAAATTTGGCTGAGAAAATAGCATTATCTTGTTTCAGGTGCCTATCGGCACATCCTGATGAGAGTAATAAAATTGGGGCCATTTTAAGAAAAACCTAACAACAGAGAAGATTCGCAACGCAACCGTTTTGCTGGTCAAATACAACACTACATTTACTATATGGGTTTTTCCCCTCGAGGTATGAGGAAATCGAATTTTAAAAACGTAAATGGAAGGACATTTAGTTCTTATTAAACAGAATTCATTTAGTTTGACCATCACGGTCATTCTAATGCTCATCTGACGGTATGGACCTCCACGGATTTCTTTCTTATCTTCCAAAGTGTGAATCAGTTAGAGCCAGCCACAGTGGACAATCATTTTGGCATTTTTAATCGATATAATTAGTCCACCATATCGGAATCTTTCGTGTCAAACCACCTAGACCCTTGAAACGAGAAACACAACGGCTACTACAACAAGGATCACGGAATCTACTGTGCTCCAGCTATCACATGCACAAACACACAAGTAAGCCGTAACAAATATAAAGGATCAAGAAGTAGGCAAGCTATGTGTATTGCTGATCATATCTTGGTGAATTAGAACCAGTATTTAGGCCGAGAGATAGTGAATTTCCAATCGATCAGGTTAGAATGAACCCCAAGAAGCCAATAAGTAAAAACCAAGGACAAATTTTTGAGACTGTTTCATGAACGTTGTTGGTTATTAGATAGGAACAAGTGCGTCAACTGAGTTGAGAAGTCACATGTGAATCCGAAGGACCAGTAGTTGGAGGATACAAAGCTTATTCACTAAAACACAATTTGTCTGTATCTAATCATTCACTGACTAAATCTGTCGCTTTTCATCACGGATCTGATTAGTGCTGCAAGCTATCTGAGTTCTGCTTCTCTGAGTGGAATATTTACAAAAATTCCGAGTGGTGGGCATAGTGAGAACTTAAAAAATGGAAAAAAGCCACCCAAGAAACGAAACATTGTCCCGCGGAGACAAATATCTGAAAAAGGCTGTCATTTGAAAGAGTGACAACAAAGGTAGTTCCCAAAGCCATGAAATAATGGTGAATTGCATCAAATGAATAAACGCTAACACACTTGCTTGTAAAGCCATCCTCACTGGTCTCCTATGTGTAAGGGAATTTAGATATTTGAAAGTGATAAATAAGCGAGTATGAAAGTAATCAAACGACATGCATGGAATCAGAAAGCCACTGTAGGAAGTAGATAAATGGATGTTTGCATAATATGATTCATCTTGCAGTACGAACCTTCGGAAGGGCCCAGTATCATGTAGTGCATAAGTTAAATAAACAGCTGAGATCCGGCCAGATAGACTTGAGGTTAAGCTGGCCTGCTCACAATCGTTCACCCTGGGTTCAAGTCCTTGTTGAAGCTCGGTGGATGAGCACTGCCAAAATTTTTAACAAGAATGAAGCAGCTGTACAGTGCTTTCACGGCAATCAATGGCTCGAGCGTTCACAATGCATGATGAACCACATTATGCAAAAATCAGAAAGCATTTCATGGTTCTCTTTGGGTTTTCGTGAACAGTCGGTCAATATGGTGCCGAGTTAGGTTTCATGATTTGAATGACGCTGAATTACTCAATCAACTTAAATCTGATAGCTTTTTGAAATGATAACACAGACAATTTGTCTGTTGTGAAAAATCACCCATAAAGGTCAATTTTTGGCAAGTCACAGACTTACGAATAACGAAGGCAGCTAAATCACCTTCACGAAATTTCCAAGAGAATTGAATCTTTAGAAGGACTCTCACTTATGAGATAAAAATTCAAAAAAGTGTCAGTGCAACAACTTTCTGTCTCCTCAGCTCAATAAAACCGGCTACAAAGGAAAACAATGGTTTTCGCCGAAAATCTTTGTCTAGTATTAACCGTGCTATATTTTGCAAATATAATGGCCAATAATCAATCAGAATGTTGTTCCGTAGAAAAATTGGGCTTTGAAAAGACAGCAACTAACTTTTCAATTTTATTTTCAAAAATAATTTAATCAGTTTTGACTTTGTCCTTCGTAATTCAAAAACTGTGGAGAATTACTCTGGAGATCTTTTAAAACAGTTACTTAGACCCTTCAAAGGAAGTGTTTCTAAGCAAAACATAAGCCACCTTTTTGGTAAGCTTCAACATGTGCACACAATACAGTCTATTTACCGGTAACTGAAATCTAGATGAATTCACAAGCAAATAAACTAGAGACAGGAGAAATAGCAGGTACAGACTAGGTTATTTCTTTAAAGTAATAAGTAGTATCCACAGGTGGGTGACGCAAGTGTTCTCGGCTCTAAAGTAGAATGTGTTATTGTACGGTGTTTTCGTTCCAGAGAGTTGCGGAAATGAAACAAAGTGGTTGTTGCCGATGAAATTTTGTTTATCTTTTATTTACTACAAGTTTAATCACAGCCACCTCGTTTGAGTACCAGCTATGTGAGTAGATGCTCCTCTTAGAAACTTCCATTGAGAAGCCCTATTTGTGAGTTGCTGACAGTTCCATGTGGGTTAGTTGCACTTTACCCAAAGCACGATGACACATGAAAGGTGCTTCATGATTTATCGTTCCTACCAAGTAGTAACTGAAGCAAAAAAACACCGGCAAACTAAAAGTATTTTAAATGACATGGAACGTGTTTTTCCTTGGTTACCTTGATATTTCGGGGCGGTTATGAGTAGTAGCTTGAAAATTTCACTTACCATATTTTCTCCTAAACCCTGATTTATTTCTCACCTAAAGACTTCTTGATGAACTGGGTTATGGGCATAGAAAACTTCACTGTTCAGCTTATCCGGTTAAAGTAAGTTGAGTGTCTTTCCCGCTTTTGTTCTGACTACCACAATCTCCCCCCACCGATAATAAACGCAAGCTGAAATGCCATCTACGTCACACTCATTCCATTGCATACCCTGCCTACAA
This sequence comes from Fasciola hepatica, assembly GCA_948099385.1. Taxonomy (NCBI): domain Eukaryota; kingdom Metazoa; phylum Platyhelminthes; class Trematoda; order Plagiorchiida; family Fasciolidae; genus Fasciola; species Fasciola hepatica. The sequence continues at coordinate 2,674,097 of CANUEZ040000151.1, forward strand.
GGTCTGGCTTCTGTCTTCAGAGAGTTGGTCTTGCCAAGCATTTACCTCTACAGAACGTGAGTTTATATATTGCATGCCTGTTATCAAATCATACTGCAGTGAATTCAACTATCATACATTCTACCACCTAAATGACGTATTCACTTTTGCGAATAATCACTATATTCCTTTGTCAGCCCAGTGCATTCAGATCATATTCTGAGTAGTTAAGATACTGCGGACGAAATATCGCGTAACTAAGGATTTTGAATAGATTATGCGTTTATGTAATGACATTTATTCATCGACCACTTTGGAAGTTTGGATCATGATTTAGGTACGTAGCTAACTGCATGGGTCGAACACTTGTATCACTAGACGGTGAGACAAGCATTGGAATTGGATCCAGTTTATCTTCGCATGCCTAAAGTGCGACTGCAACTTCATCTCCAGATGATGAGATATCCGTTTGAATGGAGCATTGTCTTTCCAGTCGTCTAGGCAACAACAAACGCCAGACTAATGACGTTTGTCTTGTCAATTTCCATACGTCGATGGAAACGTTTATTTATTCCACAGAATTTACTGTTTGGTGAAGCAGCCACACCCCTCGTTTTTGTTTTTATCATCTTCACACTCTGGAATCTTTCGTGGATCTACAAAAACGATGTGTTCTTCCGTGTGGACCATTTTGAAGTGCAACGGAATCGTCTCAGACATATACTTGGCAATTTCAGGATATTAGCTACTGTTTTGAAACCAACCTCAGCAATGGCTCACCTAACTCACACTACTCACACAGCAACTGACTGGTCTGATGAGCCTCCAGCAGATGGGGACCTACGTGTAATGAATACCTGATGGGTTGGGATAATGTCATATTGTCATTTGTGGTCGAGTAGTATAGCAATTTTACTCATTATTTCGGAGGCCACAGGTTCGAATCTCCGCCGTCAACGGTTATTTTGGTGGCTAACAATAACCCACTGTCGTCCGGCTCGTTACTACACCTGACTTATTGGGGCCTTATGTGGTTCTCCACTCCAACTCCCATGATCTGGTTGTGGGTGTCTCTAATAGTGCAGTGAACCTTCGTGTCTGTGGGGTACACCACTTTGTGCGCAAGTATGTAATACGGACTGCATCAAAACGAATTTTACGTCCTGACAAACAGACATGAACAGCTTTTTCTGATCCTGGTCACTTTCTAAGGAGCAGCACCAGGAAAGGCTGAAGAATTTATTAGTACAGTAATTTTTGTCTGTTCACGGGCGGATTTTGTTATTCCGTGGTCATTTCCGTAGCTACCGTGAAACAAAGAAAAGTCATCCCTCTTTGGAGCCACTAAAGAAGAATTTTTCTGAGCAAATACGTTTTAAGCCGCTACAAGAAAAAATGATGATTTTCCTAGCCCGAGATGGCACACTTAATTACCGAAACCTTTACTACAAACTCAATGGAAATAAAACCATAATAATGCTATAGCTGTCTTGCATGTGAATTTTTAAAGCCGAAGATTTCCTTGATGCTTAATTTACCGGAAGAAAAAATAATTACTCGCCATTTCAGCGTTTTATTCGGTAAGGGAGAAAAACGTGAGTGGAAAAGAAGCGGTTTGCAATCCCTCCTTTGTCCTAGAATCTCGAGTTAGCCACTCTCTCATTACGACATCAGGACATATTAACTCACCCACGTATTGTCTGATACCAATGAGTCCGATAAAAAGGAACATAAGTACTCCAGTGTACTGATAGTTCAGACGATCCGCAAAGTCATCGTCGAACCGTAATCGGGACGAGCCGATTCGGCCGAGTTTGCTCAATTTCCACACAAAAGTTGCATCCATTGCGTGTGCTGCGGCGCCTCCTCCGTGTGCGTCGTGTCCACCTCCACCGAATGAGGCCGAGTGTCCGTGACCTCCAACCTCGCCAAACCCTCCACCTCCACCGCCACCTCCGCCAGCACCCGCGCCGCCACCACCGCCTTCGCTTTGTGAACTAAACGAGTCACTGAATGTGTGCGGATGCGATTCAGACGAGTGTCTATGACCTCCCCGATGTCGATGATCGTGACCGCCGGATCGTCGATGCTCGCCTGAGAAAATGAATGAATGAAAAGACTTCTAGGTTAGAGGGTAAAGCCATTGGAATAAATTTCATGGCGGTGAAAATGAGTAACGGTGGTACTAAACAGCATAACTCCTGGTGTGGACTAGAGAGATAAAGTTTTGTAGCCTTTGGTCAAGCTTGGGATTAGGGACCAACAACTAACTAGTAAGTGAAGCTATTTATTTTTTATAAACTTTACTCGTATTTTCAGATTCAAAGAAAGCCGAATCATATTTTTCCTATGGGCTCCTAATCCAATATTATGCGCCTCTCCCGTGTTGAATAATTAAATGCTTTCAAATTTTGTGATCATTTATAACTGCTTAACAGGCAAGTATCTAACCCATTGTTTTTTGCTTCGCCCTTATGACCGCATATGATGGCAAATCCCAAGGCATTTGAAAGAGAGATTCTTGGAATACTGTCTGGTGCCCCGTAAACTACCGGCTTGTTATGATGGTTCGTTTTGCAGTGTGACTCGACCTAACCTCGATCTGCCTTGTCCAACGGGTCTTCTGTCCCACAGTTCTGCAATTATTCTGGTGCCAAACTCGGCTGTGCAGATACTGAGTTGCAATGATCAAACAGTTGTCCATGGAATGTTATCGAAGATAAAATCCGGACGCAATTCAGCAAACCTTCGGCTGACAGTTAAACGACGCGGAGGAATAGAGGAGGAGGAATGGAGCCAACGAAATATAGTGAAATGTCAATTATAAGAAAACATGGGTGTCCACAATGTCCTACGGATACAGGCTAATTGCACCCATTTTCAACCCGAAAACAAATCTGCCAGCCGAATAAGGGTAGAAAATGTTTCTCATGTAAACGAGTTCCTCTAATTTTTATGCCAGATCAACGTTCTGTTTCGAGAGGCGGTAAACAAGGTGCATAAATTAAAAAAACTGAGATACCATTCAAATGATGAATAAAAGGCGGTTAGCATGAAGCCAACCAACTAGAGCCAGCACGGATAATCTGGCGGTCACGTGAGTGCACTTTCGATCATCCCTCTCGTAGTTCGAGGTTGAGTTGACCTTTGGTGAGTAAGCAATGTGACTGGAACAACTGAGCTCAAAATTTTCGTCTTTCAATGGCAGTTAGAGAGTTGATGCTGCATGACAGATCATTTGGTGATGATGTAGTTGAAACCTCATCCGCTGCTTGCTCAAGCTCTAACGTAGTGAACGAGTGAGATCAAACATGGCAGTTAATCCATGATAACAAAAGTAGATGGGTATTTTGAGTCTGCATCGGTGGTTCATCTACGACTGCTCTTAAAACCATCGCTTTTAAAGTTTGCCTTAAGTCTATTTTTTTATTTCTTTTTTTCTGGCTCACAGAGGTTGAACTCTTCATAGAATATCCCCTTCGATTCGTGGAGAAGCGTTCAGCACAGAGGAATTTCTTTTCGATATATCACTTTAGGCGTTTACATATATTGCACTCAGTAAAGGAGAGTATTTGTGCGCCTACAGATAGCGGAAAGTAAGTATGTGTGCAACAAATCTGGTAAAGCCATGTGGCTACACATTTCACACTTACTTTTGTTCACTCAACGGGTAAAGTTCATTACATTGAAGCATGTTTCCAGTTTGCCAGATGTGTTACAGACCAAATTCTGTTGTACAGAAATGTGCTTGTCACATAGCGATTTTTTGCTAAACTCTGAGTCCTAAGACATAAAAAGTTATTTTCAAAAACAATCTCCACAAGTCTTTTGATCTAACGTAGGTACTACCAATCCCCATACAAAGAATAAAACTGTTCCACAGTGCTATTCAGGCGGGCTTAATGAAAGTAGTATTGCTTTGGTTTTTTGATGTGTTAAATATTTTTTTCAGTTAATTTGTCCCCAGCGGACAGTCGGATTTCTTTTGGATAACATTTCGGAAATTTTGGCTTGACAAAACCAGGTCCCCTATGACGTCATTGAGAGAACTACTTTTCTCTTCGTTTATATTCCATCCGGGATAAGGAGACATTACTTATCTTCCTTCGCTTTCCTGTCTCCATAATGGTCTAGCCCTACTCTTGATAAGCTTGTTTCCAGCGTTGATTTCACTTTGATTAAAAATTATTTCCCATTAATTCATAATTAAAGCTTGAAATGCGTTTTGAAATGATTAGAAGAAAAATACCTTTGGAAGATAATTTATTGGAGAAAACTCGATCGCACAATGATCTTGATCATTACTCTGAAAAACTTGGCTGAAACTCATTTTGGCGTTCTTTGCTGAACAGAACTGCTCCTTTTGTTTCAGCAAGTCACCACAGTATAGAGAGATCTCCAAAGAGCCTTCTCTGCAGGCATGGATCATTCGCCTTCAGACATTTTATAGCTCTTTGATTATATCTTCCAAAGTAGAACTTGGTTTAGAATAATAGTTGAAGTTCTAATGTTACTGTTACTGGGTGGGTGAGTCGTGTTTTTTTCGATCACCTTTGAGGTACAAGTACTGAAAGCTATACAAGTAGATAATCTTGGAGTCACACTGCAACCTGCGGCCACCCCGAAACCTGAGGTGGATTTCCTCTACAAGCTTCAGGCTCATGATCACCCCCGTTTACGTCTTGTAGTATTGCCCGTTGTGTTATACCCTCAGGCCAGAACTGGGTTAAAATGAAGAGCCAACGATCAAAATACTTACTTGTTTTTTCACCTGAACCAGCTAATACAACTCATTCACTCAGGCGACATTCGAACCCACGCATGGATGCCACCACTCTTTATTATCGGATGTGCTCTATCAGCTGAGCCACGAGGCCTCGTCAAGGGTTGCACTTTTTTGGGGGGGGTTATCCGGACCCGGCCTCAGGTCAAGCAACTTTTGATATTTGTATCAGTCTTAAAGTTGAATGAACTGCCAAAATGTATTTCCCGATGAAATTACTGTTGACAGTCCGTGGAAGCAGTACGCAATCGTCTTGTCAAAATTGCCTTCCCGTTGTTGTATCTACACAGTCCAGGCTAGGTTCCTGACTAATCAGCGAGCAAGATTCTTAGACTGCCCCTGTTTGACTCTATGCGGCCCACTTGAAGTCAAACGTGTAGCGCTTCGTACTTTGTCGTCTAATTCGAACGGTGATTGACTCCCAGGAGAGTAAAGTGATTTTTTAGCTAATGATGACTTGACAGTTAAAGCAACCTTCCGATTTAGTAGTGATTCCTTTACAGGTCTTTTCGAGCACCACCTGTAGTGAGCAGGCCTTTGTTAACTATCTTGGTGTTCGAGTAATGTAAGTGTGGGTTCCCTGATGAGATACTTACTGGGCTTTGTGCTTCCGGAATTTTCTTCTCCTTGTGTTTTGCAGATGGAACACAAGCTACCCCCGCAAAGGAACACCGGTCTTTGCGTACTATGCACCTTCTTGCTATCGGTCAATCGATAATCGTACTCAGCGGGGAGAGCGCTGCTTTAGCCTAACTAAAGGCTACCTTTATCCTTTTCGCTAATTAATAACACGACGGCACGGACATTCTTGGAAAACAGATGGCCAATGCTTCAATCCATATAGAAAGGTTACGAAAATTGGGGCCATATCGACCTAAAAATAGTTACAGAATTAAATGATCGTTATTCAAGGTATATCATAGACCCAGCTAAACTTGGTATGGCTACATTACCTTTGAAAGAAATCAAGTAACTCACTGCAGTGCGCATGTTAAGATGGATATGAAGAAAAGAAATCACTGGTAACTTGAGGAAAACTTATTTTATAAACAATCAGCTAGCACTCAAGAAAATGTGATTCAAAGATCTTCCACTAAGAGATTTGACCAATCAGTACAGGGACCTGTTTGTTGTCAGCCACCATCGGCTTTGGTGATAAAAGGGGTCTCCGCTGGAGACGGTTGGCTCGCGACGTTCTACGGGCGATTTACTAGCCGTGATCCCACACTCCTGGCCGATCTCACTTGATAACCATGAAGAAACTCACTTGGTCTCCCTGGACATCTCGAAAGTCTTCAGCCGAGCTTGGCATGAAGGTCTACTGTCAAAACTGCCTTCTTTCGAGTTAAATCCTCTTCTCGTCTTATGACGTTTCGTCAGAAATCGAACTATCTCCGTTCATGTCGATAGGGTTTTGTCTCAGCCGTTCTGTATGAATGCTGGTGTTCTCTAGGGTTCCATACGTGAGCCCACCCTTTTGCTTCTGTTCATTTATGATCTTCCACCTCGAAGCTCCAAAGTACTTTAACTTTTTAGGCCATGATGCAACTGTTTATTGCCCCCTTTCTTACCTCACCACTCGCAAGGCCACCATCAACATCGATCGCAATCACCCTGTCCCTAAAGCACCTCTTGATTCTGATCTATAATAAATCTGAGCTTGGGGTTTTACCAAAAATGTCCGCTTCAAAGCTTCAAAAACCGCTTCCAGCACAATTTCACTTCAACATCTCCCTTATCTTCCTCTTCTAAATTTTGGCTAAACTGCCCTTTACTCCACAGGGTCACTTTGAGTACTGGTCTTATCCATGTATCCATCTCTTTGTGGGTCTCCCTTCATGTCTATGCCTGCATCCCATGATGCGCGCAAAGTTAGTCCTCTGTTCGTCACCGGAAGCCTTTCGTCTTTTGGACAAGGTTTAGATCAGCTCGACTCTTGAATACTGCGGTCATGTATGGGACTGAGCTTCATCTGCTAATCTTTCGCTTCTTGATCGGGTTCAAAAAAGGCTGTCCGGTTAATCAAAGTTCCTCCCCCGGCCTGCACTCTACAGCCATTTGTCCGTCGCCGAAAAGCTGCTCCTCTATCTCTTTCCTACCACCATTATCTTGAATTTTGTTCATCAGAACTCGCCCAGGCAATTCCCTCCCCATGATTTTTTTGTTCTTCTCGTGTCCAGACGGCCAGTCACCCGTATCAGGTCTCTGTCACTAGATTTTGGATCTCCATACATCGGTCTTCCTTTTACCCCATACTGCAAAATTTTGGAACACTCTTTCTTTCGATGTTTCCAGCCACCTGCGATCCTTATGTTTTCAAAAGCAGCTAACGGACTGAATCCTACTTGAAGTTTCTCCACTTATCTCCTTTACAGTAGGTCTTTTCTCTACGGAGTTAACCCATTTTACTGTAAATCCCTTAGTGTGCAATAAAAAACTATATCTCTGATATTTTCAATGGCCTAACTCTTGTTGATATTGTTTGGTCCTGTTCCATAGCACACAAAATGGTGTCAGTTCTAATTTAATGGAGGACGAACTGAAAGATAGATATTTTTAATCCCTTTTCAGTAACTTCAAATAACAGAAGTAATCTCGTAAAAAAGTACTAGTAAGATATTTTTGGTTGATGGACTGGAAAACAAAGATTCATACACGATCTCCATCGACAACCCTTCATTTTGCATCTGGTCTGCTAAAGCTGTATACACTCCCCTAAAAAGTGACCCTGAGTCAAGTATAGAGGTTCCTGCATACGACAAAATGACTCTTTGCTAATAGGTTCATTCTTTATATCCCGTTCATGAACAAAATGTCAATCGAAAAACAGCTGACTCGGAAAGGATACAATCAACTGTGAAGATTCACAGATTGCCGGTTGTACCATATTCCGCTTTCTACTTTCGAGTTTGAGTATCGTTTTTAGGCAAATTATCCTCGAATGCTTGTAATAGAAGACAAATAACTGTCAGTTGAGCCGCCGCCGGGGTTTGAACCCGGAGTGAAGGACTGTGAGTTGGATACCCAGCCGCCAGCCCATCAGGATTAGCTCCCAACGGCATGTTGAACGTATACACCACACGATTTAGTCCCCCTGGGAGCTCAATGAAAGTGCCTCTTTGATGATTCTCGAAAAGGGCTGAAACAGCTGTGCAGTGCTTCCATGTTTTCCAATCATGAGTTAAAAGGTAATACTGCGCGATGAAATATATTCTGTAAATCTAATCTCCTAATGATCATACAAATAACTGTACGCATGGTCGTGTGCAGTGAAATGATTAAATCATGTAGTATCAATACCAAATTCACTAGCAAAACAGTGAAAATCCCATACAGCTGTTTAGTTTCTGTTAGAAATTATCAGTAGAGCACATCCCCTGGGTCGGAATTGGGATTTGGACGCCGATTGAGAGTGTTTGCACCCCCAATCTCAAAACAAGATATTCCGGGGGTTGACTTCGAAAATAGCTTGTGTTTGTATCATATATTGACGTGTACTACCCAACATTTAACGACAAGTCTATATTTCAACTTGACAGGCAGCCTAAATCAACCAAACATTAGGCCGTAAGAACTGCCTCTTTAAAGTTTAAACACTATGTAATAAAATGCCCTGGGGGAAATCGACTATCTGGAGAAAAATGTGCTACTGACAATTTAACAAACGTATCCCATGAGTTTGTGGATTTCTATTGGCGCTTGGTAAAAATGTCACACATAACATGCGATACGTAATGGTGTGGTTCACATTCCCCAAAAACGCACATGATCGTCGGAGTAAGCCAAAACAAGCTTGGATGCACATAACAAATTTATCCCATGGGAGCAGAGCTGGCGACCAGCTTTTAGGTTCTGCTGTTGGTTACGTGAGTAGGGTCGGCAGTTCACACACCTAATGATATGCCAACAGCCTGGCTGTAACCGAACGTTAGTCTCAGCATCTCTGGAACGAGCAAAGCTCTCACAATCCATGTTTTTATCCAGTCTATATCTCCCATGGTATGCAGGGTGAATTCGTCGCATCTCACAGTGCCTTCAGCAGGGCAGTTGATGAAAGATGATACCATGATAATCTTCCGAAGTTTATTTAGATAAAAGCTTGAAGCATTTACTTTGAGAGTAGCTACAGACAAATCTCTACTCGCCATACGGTTAAAAATGGGAGAATAGTTGATCTTTGATTCGAACAGAATAACATTTATTTGTTCCACGCAGCTTGTACCTATTCGCAAAGTGGCAAAACAAACCAACTCACTTTCCGTTCACAATGTGATCCTCAGCACATAACCATCAACAGGACTTTTTAAAATTATGATAACAAAAATACTTGGCCCACAACAAAATATCAATCCCTAGGGGACAGCTCCGCTTCCAGGCAGGCATGCTCCTCCCGAAAAATGTACATTCATCGGATGACGTACTTGTACATAAAATTAATTTGGCGGGTTTGTTCGAAATCTTTTTGTTTACGTCGACCAATGGATTGATCAATAGATGGAATGGATAATTTATTGGACGGTTGTTTGAGGGACTCGAAACATATTGGCATTGTCTAACTAGTAACTAGCAATGAGTTTGATTCTCTCGGTTTCATCGCACTTGACCAGAAATCCCCGTCGCATTCAGTGTCCATAACCAGCTACCACCGATTCTAGCAAAGGATTAGAAATGCCCCTCATTCTGTCACACTCATACCTTTCTTTTGATAAATCTAAATATTTTGAAAACTAGGAAGATTCTATGAAAACAGTACACAAATACAACCAATCACCATCTAGCGGGGTCACTGGTAGATGTTGCCACAGATAAAGCTTTCAAATTTTCAAAATTGCGAGTTGTTATTTCTCACAACATTTGAACGCGCTAAGACAAGTCTTATTCAACAAAATGCGCGAAATGAGGTATTGTAGCAAAAAGATCAGAAAATTGTGATTTTCTGTGGCTGCTGCTACTGCCGATAATGATGATGATTATGATTCGGATGATGAAGAAGATGCTGACGACTCGGTTGGTGATGATGATGATGATGATAATGATTCAGATGATAATTTTGGTGATCATAGTGACGGATATGATGAATAAATGATTGTGAAATCAAGGGTCAGTTTGTCACCTTGATTCACTTTATGATCTCTAGTTTACCAGTAATGAAATTTATTTCCATGACCATGGACTTTTGCGTTTGATAAACAACTTTTGTCTCCTGAATGATGATTATTGTTGCGATATTAAAAGTATGATGAATGCTCAGTAAACCCCCTGTATATCCTGATTTTGCACTCAGTTGCATCCTGCGGTGCATCACATTCGTGCATTTTTATTCACTAAAGAACGGTGTTTGTAATTTTCTAACAACTGGTTACCAACAAATCTTCTCCGTTCCCTACCGAGATATCTTCGAATTCCTAAGCAAATATCAAATGTAAAATTTGTAACGTCCTTCGGATTCCCCTGGCCATAAGTACATGACAACGAACCTAGTTGCTTCCACTGAATAAGTCTGAGGATTGTTTGTTTACCGTCCTACTGAATATCGTTCAGTATTGAAAGCAATGACAGAAGTGATTCTACACCACTGTCCAAGCCGCTAATCAGATGCTATTATTTCCATGAGTTATAGGGGTTTAAGCAACATTTTCGTTCCTTATTCTGGTCATTAGGTCGTGAAAAAATGGGTTGCACGAATTAAGAGGTCCATCAATTTCTTCGGGATTGGTGGTGAGAATACGTGCAACTTTTGTGAACAATTTGTGATTAAAGTAAGCAAGTGTGTTCTCAATATTCCATGATTGGTTAAAGACTTACCATTTATTTGAATTTGTTGATGAGTCAGTACCAGTGATTAACTGCGTAATGCCGAAAAATCAATAGGCAGTTAAATTAGGGAAATAATGCCAACAGCTGCCTTGAGGTAAAGTTTTCCATCTCTCCTCAGATATTTCCAGATCGTACTTCGTTAAATCTGAGTGCTTTGAAAGCTGATAAGCAGAAGCGAAACTTTTTGGAACTTATGAAAATTTACAGAGAACTCCGGCTATGGCAAACCCAATTCGTCCTCGTCCTCCTAACCCTGGTAAAGTGCGGCTTTTAAATCCAAATCACCTTCGTGGATTGAGATGAACACCACGGATTTTTAATTGGTAATAATGAATGAATAACTAAGAGCGGTAAATTACATTACCACAATGATCCTGAGGCATGTAGAGGAAAACTTTACTGGGTCCCAGGTGTGGCAGCAAGACAGAGGACGGTGTTTTATTTTTTCACTGCAATATTTCTTTTTGTTCTAATAAATTAACGCAAGTCAAAGTGGCTAGAGAAGCAAAATCTTTTTGTTGCCTGTACACTAGCAATCATACCAAGAGCCTGTATCTTGGTTAGAGTAACGCAAAGCCACAGAGCAAGATCTATTTAGGAGCCCATAAATGATAACAACTCTGAATTTCTAAGTAATTGCATGTTGTGGCTAATTCAGTACAATAAAATGTGGAATGTGCTGACTGTACTTGGAGTCGTCATATTGACCCTACATATATTTCAAAATATCTCTTGGATCTCGTTCAGCCGTGTTATGTTCATCCCCTTAGAAAGTTACTGGTGCGGCTGGTCCAGTGAATAAAACCTTGACAGACTTTATGTATAATTAGAATAATGGTTGCGAATAATTAAGTATTTGAATTTTTTTCACTCGAATGACCATAAGGTGACAGTTTAGCTGTTAGAACAAATATCCTGTTGGTGGGAAGTTGTCACTTCGATTGGGGCTCGTGGCATATTCTTTTGGATGCAAAAGCTGTGATTAGACCGTAGATTGCTTACAATCATATATGGTTTAAAAAATAAAACTTCAGTGATCCTTAATTTATGGGTATGTAAATCACAGTTGACCTTGGGATCCATTGGGTATTTGGGATTTCAGGCTTCCTTAGAATTGCTGTGTACTGTGTTTAATGGCCAACACATTGACCTGTAGGTTTTGCCTTTGCTTGTCAAAAGGCCTTACTTTTACAACGAAATAGGTTTCTTGTTTAGTAAACAATAAGATGACGAAACCACATCCCACTTCATCCTTCCTAACTGAAAAAATCACATAATTGTATTTATGCCATCAGTAAACGAAAAAACCCCGAGAAAGAAGTGCCTATTTCGTGCCTGATCCGGGAGTTTTATAAACGAAAATCTTTGTTTAATACCACCTTATTTTGTGCATCAGTATTTTGAGAGGATGCTTCTTTCAGAAGAGTACACTGGGAAATCAAGACTGTGATTTACTGATAGTTCTCTGTGGGTTGGACGAAATTACCGCTGCGAATGATCACATTGTGGTCACGAGTTGGAGGTACACGATAATCAGGGAATGGATGGACAAAGGAGTACCGGATACGCATGCCTAATGAGCGGCTATAACCACGAAACCGGTCGTGTGCTTCCGAGAAACTGTTTTCATTCATTCGTCGATACTACTTGCGTCAAAATGAGCGTGTATTCCCTGCCTGTTTTGGGAGCTGCATTCACTTTGGATGAATGAAATGGAAAATCAATTTGTCTACTACAAAAACCTGTACTTCATTGGTGGCGCAACAATAAAAATGATGTTCATTTTAGTGCAATTCGTTTTTTTTAGATTTATAAATTGTAATGCTCCTTTTTGCCGAAAGTCTTATTGTAAGCCGTATAACACCACTCGCATTATCCCAGAAAGATCAACATTGTCCGCATTTGTGACCTTTCATTGCTACGCAAATGATTCTAATGAGCCGTCACGTACCTGTTTTCCTCGCTGATTAGACTTTATTACATCAACTATAGCACTCCAGGAGTGGCCATCAGTTTCATGCAATACACTCTTCTAATCCGTTGCAAGGAGATGAGAATAGCCGTGGCGTAAAGCAAAACAAACTTGTCACATGGTGACTTCATTTCATAAATTTCACCCCTCTGGTTCAATCATAATCTACTTAATGCCAATTAGAATTCGTGTCTTGATGGTGCTTCAGACGAACCCTAATTACCTCGTGTAATTCTCCTCTCCCCCTTTCTCGGGACCAGGTTGCCAGTTATTGTGAAATAGTACAATGAGCTTCTGAAGCTATAAGGTATACGCCTTACACTGTGTTCACAAGCAAGCCTGCTGTGAATGAAAAAATTGAGCGTACAAAGTTCATTTAAGTAGCCATTACTCTTAATTGTTCAAATGCATATAAGCTGAACATTCTATTTCCCGTTTCTCTCTGAGTTCCTGCTAAAATACTCAACTGATCCATTCTAAATAATTTGATGCCACGTAATTTGGTCATACGGTCAAGATGTTGTGTTTATCCTAGTACCGAACGTTGTTCTTACACCACCACGCTACAAAACATTGGTAACTTATATTCGAAGTCCAACACGTCGCTATGCGGCATTCTCTACGTGATTAACATTTTATCTGAATTGGAAATAACTATGCACTAGTTGTGGTGGAAGGAACCTAACTGTTATCCCAAAACAAGCAAACTTACGAAAAATGTAAGAATACTACCGAAAACTGAGAGAAGTAGGTGACTCGACTTTGTGGGTACCGGACCATATTCGGATGTAGTTGTAGAATTTGGTTTTAACAAACGTCCCCTTTTTCTTCTCATATTCGGTTAATCATTTGTCCGAATCAGACGTTACTGTGTTTTGATTACTGAACTCCAATGTATGGTCCGTTGAAAAATCCGGGAACAATGACTAGTGTTTCGCAGTTGACAAACGTCTCGCGTTTCATCTATATGTTTGTCCGCGAGTGGATGCATCAGTACGCCAACACGCGTGTATCCCAAAAAACGGGTTATAAACTGCTCATTATCTTTAAAACGACAATGACCACAGCAAACGAACAATCTGACAGTGAAATAAATCCACATTGGAAATCTATCTTTGATTTTGAAAGCCAAACTTACAGTGATTTAGTCTCGTCTTCGTGATCACCTGTGATCTAAAAAGCTTTTTATCAATGGCTTAGTGGTTTTTCTCGCTTGGACTAGCTTTTTTCGCTTGTAAGCAAACTTTTCTCGGCTATCCTAGCGCGTTTTCCGAAAAACGTCATTAATGACCAAAATATCACAATTTGAGATTTGATTGAAACGGATGGATAATGTAATCACACCGTCACCATCCGCTCACTACTGAATAATGAGAACTAAAATCGTGACCATCAAATGGTATAAATATGTTCATTTCTATCTCGGTTTTCCATCAGGAGTTGGAATGGACCCTCCTCATTGAACAGTCTATTAGAAAATGATAACTGCATTTTGCTGATAGTCGTGTGTATTTTATTTGCGACACTCTAAGGCGATAACGGTGGATACAACAGCCACGTATAGGGCTGAACTAGCAGAGGAGTGCCGGTTACGCACACCTAGTGAGTGGGAATAAGCAATAAAACCGGTCGTGCGCCCGCGAGAGAATGTGTCCGCTCGTATCTGTACTACTGACTGCCAATTCGGTTGTGGCACACAACTCAATTACACAGACGCACTCAGATTGATTATCATTTATTGCATTGTTCTTTGCAGGTGGACGGTGCACTGCAAGGTGTTTCGTAATATCTGTTAAATTTATTTCACTCCCCCAACAAACCTCAGCACAAGGATCACACTTGGTTGCACGTTCTTCACGTCATCATTGAGTGTATAGAAACCAGTCGTTCATGGCACATGCTTCAGCAAATGTAACATCTACAAGTTGTCTGGATAAACTTTCCACGAGTTACTTTGCTCGAACATCGCATGACGTGGTGTTCATTTGTACACCTCTATCAAACATCGCCCGTTAGTTTAATAATGAACACAAAAATTTATTAAGAACCTGGAAAAATTCACCATGTCAGATGCCATTATCTAAGAAAAAAATGTTTACAATTTGACGAATGGTTATCGTAAAGATGATATTTCTCATATCCAGAGGTAGTGTGCAGGCCATCAAATATTTAAAAGTACAAAGGCTGCAATCCGTTTATCGATTTAACGCTTAGCTGAGATGAAAAATTGGTTACTAACGATTCGAAACTTGTTGTGCTCCATCCTTTAACTTGTGGGACTGTGAAATCAAACTTTTTGATGCATCTTTGGGCACTTTTATCATGGACGAAATTTAAAAATGTGATTTGTACTTCCTACATCATCTGGAGAAAAAGCTTTTATCCTACCAGAATTGCTTTGAAAATTCTTATACACATAACATATTTGCACCCTACGATTGAGAAAGTGTCTAGTAAAAGAGATAACCAACTTACTGCCATAAAAATCGCAGAATTCTAATGGTTCAGGCAAAACTACGAGCCGAGGTAAAGCAGATTACTACTTATCTTCAATATGACAATGTTTGGATAGATTAAAACCAGGTACCATAGAGATACTGAAGACTTATTTCACACAGTCATCACCACCATAAATGACTTGCCCGTCATGACCTGATCATCCGCTGCTGCTGTAGTTAGCATAGTGATCTGGAAGTTTACATTGATTGCGTAAACGGTAACACCAAGATGGAAATTGTTCAAGATATTCGCTTCGAAGTCAAAGCCACTCATTTTTATGAGAAAATAACAAAACTGTTAAGTACGCCACTCAGATGGCCACCAAAAACTGTCATTTCAGTTCTGTTAAATGAAAGGAGTTGCCCTAAAGTACCCAGTAAATTAAGGCCGAGGCAACTTTAAAAGTCCGTGTAATACGTGAAGCCTTCCTCTTAGAATGCATAGAAGAAAATTTTCTCTCCCATATATTTCCCTATTTGTCACACGGTTACCGTTTTCTCACTGATAATCATTCGAGCTATTCGTTGAGCACAAACAACCTCGTACCCGTCCACGGTCAACCGGGTTAGATGATAAGCAACTGTTTGTGTCACATAAAGTATGCCGCAGTTACAGCGAAGCTCTCAGTTCTCTTCGGTCGAAGGCGTGCAAATTGATAGGCCCTAGATGCACTTTCGCTTGTTCCACGAATCCACCACTTCCTCGAGGTCCATCTTGATTTCTGAACATGTTGTCAGAACGGTGAAGAAATAGATTTCCAGTTGTGCGCATTTCCCTAGTTGTCACCATGGTGAACTGGCACATTGTGACTTTCTATCTTTAACTTTTCCAAGAAAAATCCATTGTTTATCGGGTGTATATGCTGTAAATTGCATTGAACTGACTGTCGAGTACTTTAACTATGAAAGCCTACGTAAAACAATGAGAATACTATCAAATTCGAAGGATAAAGCAGAAAGATTTCAAACAGAAACACTTTAAACATTATTCGTGCTTTCCGAAGGTTTTCATAGACACATGTTACTCGGTTTACCTTGTTATCCGGTTAAGCTCCTACCGTACTTGTCCCCAAGCTAGCAATATTGCCAAGCTAAACGGGGAAAAATAGAAACTGGACAAGAAGTCCAGCGTTCACCTGGATTTTACTAACACAGGAAAGGTTTTTCGAATTCGTATACCAATTGTCAACTTAACTTTACTATTCTTGTGAATCTGACCTTGTGACAAGGAATGTGGATCCTCTTCTATCAACAGAGTCTATCGCTGTGCTGGTGACGGACGACTTCTTTTCGTGCAGCCACAGACAGAAGAGTATTGACACGAAACAGATCATTGATAGCCAACGTGCACAACTTGGTGCCATAGTACATGACTGGAAACATTCGGCCGGGTGTACAGTTCATAGCGGAAACTCAGGGAGTTTGCATGGCAGCTTATCTTTCCTAATAATCTGAACGAGACAGAAGTACAACACCTGCATGGTTTCCGGTGGGGATTTGAACATTGCTATTGCATGAGGAGTCATTTCATGGAACTACGTTCAATATTATCCAGATTGTTCAAAAGTCTGAAGTGGGTGGGCATAAAATAGTCGCCTGACTAACCATATCATGTTGGATATTATTCTCTGGAAAGAGTGGCGATTTTCAAAAGTACTTTTGTTATTCAGATAGATGGGGAAGTAAGAACACCGTCATATTGGTCAGTTCGCGCCTTTTTGCTGTTAATAGAGATGTGAGTGAATCGGAACAACTAATTATGTAGGGGTTTTGTGCATAAAATGCTCTGTTA
Organism: Fasciola hepatica; assembly: GCA_948099385.1. NCBI lineage: Eukaryota > Metazoa > Platyhelminthes > Trematoda > Plagiorchiida > Fasciolidae > Fasciola > Fasciola hepatica. The sequence continues at coordinate 2,690,938 of CANUEZ040000151.1, forward strand.
CCATTTAATCAAACCGCGAACTGGTGTTTGGTACTTAAATTCTTTAGTCAATTTAGTTTTGTCATTGAAGAGTGCAATAATCCCGGTATTTTTTGCTAGGTAGGAATTAAACTGCCAGGGATATGTTCCGAGTGGATTCGGTATCGGGAAAGCAACCACTAGCGGACTAATTCATCTCGTTATTGATGTATGCTTCTTTTTGGATGCCGATGTCCTATTTGATGGCTTCAGCTAATCTACCTTCGGCGGGGTCCTCACGTGCCTTTTTTACTGAGCGTGCCAGGTGCATGATGAAAACATCCCTGAAGTAACACACAGAATCTTCCAAAGCTCTTCAAAAGCAGCTCACCACCAACACTTGACACTAGCTGAAGTAGCCGTATTTCGGTCTTGCTATTCATTACTTTGTCCCAAGATTCTATAACTGATTTGCATTACATCAGAAATGAATTTTATCCATAAGCAAAACTGGATTCATTACGTTACCTGGTGATACAACCGGATCTGTGCATGACAAAGCAGTTTCTCGTATCAACCTATTTACCTTGTAGACTTTGAAATCCATAACACGATTTTCCCTGTTTATTATTCACTCAATAGATAACACTCACCGAACCGCACACATTGCTGACTTTGTGAATGATCCTTGAAAAAATTCATGCATGCTACGTATACTTCACCGTAAGAAGGAGAATTTGAGTAAGTTCGCGAGCGTTTTATTCTAATCACACCAGTGGATATCTCTAATGGACGGCTGAAGCCCTCTCGAACATCATGGGATAATGCCAGATTTGTACAGAGCATGTACATGTTTACTCAATCAATAACCATCGCTAGGAACTGATATCAGTAATTTGTACTTGACGATATAAAATTACTTCCTTTCAGTTCAAGTCAAGTCTGTCCACTAAGTCGATTTGTAGGCCTGAAAGGGTAAACTCTCTTTGATTTTATACTTCTTTTGTGAATAAAGAAATCTTAGCAAAAGTTAGGCTCTCGTAAACTGCACGAATTTCTTTTTGAAATTCGTGCGAGCCAGCATGAATTTGGTTCAGTGGTAGCTGTCATAATATCTGTAAACAGGTGGGATAAATATGACAAAGTGGAATAAGGACACACGATTTATGGTTTAGTGCTTCGGAAATGCCCTCTTATTGTGTGTAACTTCATGACGCCATTAGTTATGTGTTGTAAATGATCAGCTCTTTAAAGAAAACCAAAGGAACACGGAGTATCTTGCCTGTCCTTCGTTAGACCCAACTTAATTCAGTGCTATCACGGAAATTATGAAAATCCGTGATCGATGTTGAAGGAGTAGTCGGTAGCTATGACGAATCCAAAAAAAATCCACAAACTGAATGTGAATGAGAATTGCATGTGGGTTTTCCAATATTCTTAAAAAGAGCCTTGTTTAATTAAACAAACTGATATTGTGTGATACTTCATGATACCACAGAAAGTGCTATTAAGATCTGTATTCCGCCAAAAATAAGTCGTAATTGCGGAAAAACAGAGCGATAATTTTGTCTAGAAGCAACAACATCTATGCACGAATATGTCCACAATAGGGAATTAAACAACCCTGGCAACTGACAAACTGAGGCAGAATCTTCTTACAGTACGAGACACTAGTTGAGCAAACAGTAGGCCCTCACATTTCATTCACAGTCACAGGTTCAGTGGAAACATACACACTGCAGTTCGTTTTTTTTCTCATTTTTACCGTAAGTGATTCCAAACCCGCATAAGGGATTATTGCAAAAGTCAATTCCGCTCGTTTGGAGCCCATTTGGTTTGCCGTTTCTCCTTGGTTGTCCACAAATAACTCTGGTCAATTTGTGTCTCGCACTCGTCTCACTTGTTTGCAACTCCGTCCTCTCCCATTTCCTCTTTCAACCAATCTTGCTTTGAGCTTTTCCCCGTTTAATGACCCAGTTGTTGTCCATTTTGGACTAAAATTTCATTTTCTGGACAAGTGAACTCACAAATGAGAAACGAAAAGTTTGAACATAGTTTTGTTCTATTCCAAAGTGACTTGACTGATACGCGGAGTTTCAAATGTAGTTCCTCAAGTTCACGAGTAAGCCTGTTAAGTCTTGTGGGACTTTGGATAACTAGGGATAAGTTATTTGGCCGGACGATAATTTGTTTGTGGGATCATTTAGATGGATAGCTTTTTCCACATTTTCACGTGTTAACGACATTGAAAAAAGGGCAACTTAAAATTACCAATCACCAAATACACTCGCGTCAAACTGATGATAATTTCGCATGAATTGTTCTCAAGAACCAACTGAACGGTGTAACAAAGACTAACCGTCGCTTCAAATCCTAGCAAATTTTCACTATTCCAATGCTATCCAGGTGTGTACTACCAGAATTGGTTGACATCCTCCAGTTATTCATTAGTCATTAGATTTGTGCAAACTGATATTTTCACCAAAATGACAGCAAAGAATTCTGACTGCAATTTTTTCTCGAATTCCAAGTGGTGTTGTTTCAAAAATTCGTTATTTATAGTTTGCAGGTCTTGATGAGCAACATTTTTTCATTCAAAGAAAAGATGCAATGGAAGAAGCAAATTTTGCGTATTAAAATCTCTTTGTTCTGGAAATGTATCAAACACTGTTATATCTTGATATCCCAGCATTTCGTGATAAGCAGTCCAGCACAATTTACTTCCCACACAAATAAAAATGTGTGCACGTTCAGCGTTCTGTAACAAGCAAAGTCGTAAGCCTTGTACTGCTTGATCACCTCGTTGAGCAGAGGAACCACCGGTCCCTTTAGCAGTAGACCGTAATCCACTGTCGCATGGTTTGTAACCACGCCTGGTCGAATGGTATCTTGTGTGGTTATCCACTCCAAGTCTTATGGAAAGATTGCCGGTTATCCCAGATGGTGCAGAGACTTTTGAGTCTACGGAATACACCCTTTTCACTGCGCATGCATACAATAAAATATGTAGGCTGTATACACTTATCACGTAAGAATCATGAACTTTTATGCACATCGGAAGAGTAACTTTTCACTGGGAATTAGTTGAAGTCGGTGTACAGACTTTTGACCATCCCGTGCCCGCCGCTGTTTACCAGGTAGTAGTTTTGGTCTAGTAGTAGTAGTAGTAGTGGTAGTAGTAGTAGTAGTAGTAGTAGTAGTAGTAGTAGTAGTAGTAGTAGTAGTAGTAGTAGTGGTAGTAGTAGTAGTAGTAATCGTGGTAGTGATTGTTGTGTTAGTCTCAGCTGATATCGTATACTTCTCCTGGAAATCGGTATTTATAGGCGACTTTTCGACAAACATCATAATCTATAAGAGTGACCAGTAAATAATCTTTTAACAGTCAGCTGAACATCGTACAAGTAGACTTATGTGAGGTTGTAGCAACAGCTGAACAAAATTTCACTTAGGTCTTGAGTTAAAGGAGGTACACACTGACAAACTCAGTCACGTGACTCAAAGAAGGTGCATCAAGTCTGTCAGAATATTTGTGCACGGAAGCTCAGGTACTAACTGGGAGGAGACCTCGGAAATATTGTAGTAGGGAGACCTTGCTTCAGCTTGAAAATTTACTTCCTGCAAAGGATTTCCTTTGTTTTTCGAATAGTTTTATTGTAAAGAAAAACTACTGACGAAAGAAGTTTGTTGTTTTCCGTATTATTGGATAATTACAGCTCGAAAGAATTACCGAATGAAAACACGGGGATAATTGTGTGGTGGCTTCTGAACTTTGCGAGAACTGTAGGGGAAAAAATGAAGTTCACGTAATAAAAAGCCCATAATTATTTATTTTAGATGAAAGCTTAGTAAATTGAGTTAGCTTGAACCTATTTTATATTGTGAAGTTTAATTACAAACAAGTTATTGTCAGTAATGCCCGTATCACATAAAATAATACACGTTAACATGAGCGGAATCTAACCAGCCTCTATGTGGCAAACAAAACTACACCATATTTAGAACAGCAATATTGTTTTATTTATTTAACATAAGTGGCTCAAAATTTCGGAAAGCTTATCGCGGTCAGTTGAAGGCTGCTGAACTGCGAAGTGACCGTCAGCGGTGGTAAAATTCGAACCTGGGACGATAAGGTCTGTGGTTTGCAATAAAGACGGTTTAACCACCATCGGTAAAGCATTTATAAGTTGCGCGCCCACAACTTGAAAGTTATCCGGTTGGGTGTCAGTATGAGAAATGATACTGATCTTAAATATCACGTGATGGTACCTTTGACTTTTGGATTTTAAGCATTTCCTATTACCAGGGTAGAAACCATGTTTAGACTTATTCCAAATTGACAGAACATTATGAGCTAGATTCACCAATCCTATCGCTTCTCGTTTCGGACCGGGAAACTGGAAAGTTGCTTTGCTGTTTTTGAGAGCAAAAGCATCAAATACGGTGTAATGAACCGCGCCGAAGATCACATTTCATACGGTCAACTTTTATGTAGAATGATTTCCCTAACTATCTATCGTGAAACTCTCCTTCTACATATCGGCCACAACTTGCGGTTTACTAATTTGATCAATATGAACCGCATTTTTCCCCGGCTCTTTCCAAATACTGCTACGTAAAATATTTACGCAAAGAGAATTTGTTTTCCTACTGAGGTCATTCACCGTGGGCGTGCCTGATGAAGTTCCACCCCACCCCCCCCCCCCACCCCCCTTCACCTCGCACCTCGCACCTCTCTCCCCTTCTCACACTCAAACAGACAAATGTATAACTTCACGTCTACATTCGTGAGGACAATTTTCACATGTTTTTCAAAAATGAATTCATGGGTGTGTTCCCGTCGAAAAAAAACAACAATCTGATTAAGACTGCTTTCTGTTTTCCCCAATGACGATAGGAATGGTGCAACTTGTGAGGAAAAACAATGATTGAATGCGTTCAGGTACTAGCCTTGTACACGAGTACATGCTTTTGTAGGTGTTCTTTTAATCTTTTTGATACTAATTGGACAGTTCGACTGGACGGGGGGGGGGGTGGTGGGGATGGAGCACACTAATTTGTTTGTCACCATTCCAATCACAAACAACATGAAAATGAAAAGGAGGCACCAGTTATTTGATGACTACGTGTGAAAAGTAGAATTTCTAATGAGATTTCAAGTTTCAAAACACTATGGATTTCGAAATAATCGCAAAATTTTTGAAAAACAATAATTATGTTCAGTAAAGTAAACCAACAGAGTACTCAGATGCGACAACTTCAAGGGAATCGAAATTTGTGATTGATGGTGTGGCTCTGGAGCCATTTTTTACTTTCAGCTAGAAACAATTCTATTGTCCGTACCATGTGGTAGCCAGTCTTTAGATAATATACCTCATGTTTTCTTGCTTCAACTAGGAAAAACCATTCCCTAGTACTCAACAGAGTATAATAAGCACCCGACTCTTATTCAAGAGGCCGAGTAATTTGGTCAGTTGATAAACCACAAGATATACCTATCAATAAACTGGTAAGTTCCAACATTTGTCCCACGGTTTCAAAATAATCACCTTTGCCGACAGACGATTCTGTCTGTAGGACAGACAAAGTAATGCTACTTCTCTTATCCATTCCCGGTCAAGATGGGATGCTTCCCATCCTAATCTGTCACTATTTCCAGTAATAAACTATTTTTCTGACTGAAATGAGAAGATCGGTGTTGGCAGACTTCATACTGTGAGATTATTTCCCACAACCAGCGTCCTGTTTTATGTCGTTCATCATTCTTTTAAGACGAAACACGTGATTTACAAGAGATTCCCTAATTAGAAATCTTTGAAGGACTGACAGGTTATGACCGAGAAAGGCTGAACACGTTTTTTCAGCCTTTTACTGGATATTACAAGCAAAAACTCAAGCAGAACGCGCCATGTAGTGAAGTTGGACAAAAACTATCGCCATAATTCAGGACACTTGACTCGGAATTTGTGCCGCGCCCGACAGAAAAACAAAATGCCGTGCCCACCTTCAGATGAAGCTGTCTTACAGAGAGGAGAAATCCGGAACGATCCAGATCGTTGGGCTTCTAGGAAAAGTACAAAATACATGAAACCGTATTCGGTAGGTTTGGTGAGGGTAAGCGTTTTGTTAATAATGGCGAAGGCTACATTTCTAATCATGAAGTCTGACTACGAGGGTTTATCCTACTATTTTGATATCACTAGGCTCATTAGGAAACCTGACTTACAAGACTAGAAGGGTATTTTTCCCCGGTTCTACTCTACAAATGTGTGCGACAAACTTTTCAAATGCACTTACAAGCAAACATGGAAAACTACAGCGTCCATTATGAGGACGTTATAGGTGCGTTTTTCCGAATTCGTGGTAGTGACACCATGATCAAAAAGTGCATTCAGAATGTTGTCAGGTGCTAAGGCCTGGCTAAATGTATCTACTTGATGAGGTATGTAAGGCCGTGATTCATTCGAAGCCAAAACCAGCTTCTGTAATTTAAAAACGTTTTACTTCTCGCTTGGGCATGACTACTGTGGTAGTTGAGTAGTTTACAGTGTTTGTGTGCTACCTTGGAGGTCAGGGATTCAAATCTCAATCCCACCTGTGGCAGACAGTCTTTCGCTGTCACCCGGACCATTATCACACGCGACCCATGTGACCTAGTGTAAATCTCTACTGAAAATGGTGGGGTTAAGTTGCCTGCAGTAAATAAAAGTGCAGTTGACCTCCAAGACTATGGGTAATACCCCTTCCACTGCACCCATTAGGAAGCAAGTAACAGAAATTTGACCGGATTTAGAAAGGTTCGAGACTTGTGATTGAGTGCTGTCTTTTGGGTACCACTTCTAAACTGATTGTACTCTCGCGGTAAACAGACCAATATCGATCTAACATCCAAACTTCTTAAGCGAATGATTTTAGTCACCGGCCTTTGAGAGTCCCATATTTGGTTTACCGAAATGTGATCTCTTTTGCACTGCTTTTGACGGTTTCGTCAGAGCCATAGCACAAACGAAACCGCAAATAATGGCTAAGTATTCTACTGAACTGTTTCCATTTAAAACCTGTTGTATAACTGGCTGATTTCACTAGCTCGTAGCCGATGGGAGTATCAAGTCGCGTGGTAAAACTCTACCGGCTCAGTAGGTGAATGAAATCAAGGTAGCTCATAGCCATTTTCTAGGCAGTTGCCAGAAAGGATGTATTAGTTACATGGTTGCCAACCCAACCAGTATAAAAACTGAAGTGATTTCAAACCGCAAAGATATTTTCTAGCTGTCACGTTGTCATGACGTATTCATCTCTTATTTTCTGACTACCGGGTTTCCCGATTCAAGTAAGAATATAAAGCACAGATAGGACGAAATTCGCCCTTACTACCAGTTGATGCAAAAGGCTTTCAGTTCAATTGTGAATGGAATTCAGTCTATAATGTATGCAAGCCAGTATTATATACTAAGTCCGATGAAATTCGATTATGGGAATTTCTGGTTGGATTTCATTTCTGTTAAGCTCTAAAATCCGCGCCCTCTAGTAGCTAATCGGATACCAAGTTTAGTGAAACACTTCAGGTATTTTAGCTTGTTTGTGAGATTTTCCCCAATTCAGTGAACCGTGGATGACCTCAGGGACGAGGTTGAAACATCTACTAATCTGACTTCCACATCAAGATTTTTCAGTTGATAAAACCCAGGCGAAATTGGTAATCTCTGTGACCGAAACTGTCCATGTGGAACGAACTTTCTTCATAATACATGAGAATAACTGTCTATCCAAAGTTATGTTTGGTTTACGCAAAAAAGCAAAAGTTCCTTGAAAAAAAGGTCATTTCCAATACTGATTTTAATTGTAAAGTTGTCTGCAAATTTATTTTTAGAAGGAAAATTATCTGAACAAAAAACTGAGATAATTTCCACTAAGCTGAATAACCAACGACTTTTTAAAAAAAATCAGAGAAAACTTCCGCGACCGATTTCTGCCGCGATTCTCGAGCAAACAAATTTGATAACAAGTTTAAACAAGTGCCTGAAAGCAACAGCAAACAAATAGGTTGACACGGTGTTTTTTTATTGACCTGTCTATTGCTCTTTTTCATCCCGTGCTTCTACCAAAGTTTTTGTTACAATCTGAGGTAGATCGGGCTGTGTCAGTTTATCTCAACCTATCACGTACGAGCACAGAACTCACATGAGTAATATTTGTTGGGAAACTGTGTGAAGTATTTTGTTTACTCGACAAATCAGTTCGCTGAATATGAGCGAATCCCTCGAAAAACCGGGGCACTCGACGCCTATCCTACGCACAAGACAATGAAGGGACAATTAGGCGCCCACAGACCTGGAAATGATCACCTGTGTAATCAGCCCGAATGAATTACCAGTCAGCCCAAAATCAACATACCAAACGTATAGAACGAGCGGTTGGTCACAAATCTGAAAATCCTTTTTACTTGGGCTCACACGAACGCTCAAACCTGTTGCTTTAAGAGACTTTTTTGTAAAAAAACAAGCCCGATAGAAAAAACAAGATAAGTGATTATATTCCAAAATTTTTAGGTAACAGTCACCAGTTCGTATAGTCTATGGTTAAATTTGATTCTCCGTACATACCTCTCCACAACGTGAAACTCAGCTCACTGTTTTCCTTGGGCGTTTCCAACAAAAACGCTAGGGATCCTTTCTACAAATATCACTCCATGCAATCGCAACATTGCATTGGAATCGTTTGTCGCCAAATGTCAATGAAATAGGTTTTAAATACAAATGCAATTAAGTAGTGATTTTTCTAACAGCCAAGTGATTTTTCTGCATGTTTTTTAAATAATTTGGATAGGTGGTTTACGCAACTTATCGTGGTTCCGCAAAAATCGTTTTTATTCGACCCTCTTAGATAAATGCTTTTTTAAAAGGTGAAATATTCCCGTGGTCAAAATTTTAGAAAACATTATGTGCTTACATAAAGTTTTCTAAAAGAAAATGTATTTTTTCAAGTATTTTCGTCGCGAAATTATATTCAAAAGTCGGGAGAAGAACGTCTTCCTCGTTTATAGTAATGAAAAACATTTTAACAAAAAGGCGGTAAAAACCCTTGCATTGTATTGTGCATTACTTTGTAAAAACGAAAAAAGAATGTTCAGCATATGTCGCCAACTTGCAGCCCGTCATTTCGACTGTGCTTAAACATCGCGTCTAGTCTTTTCCTCTAAAAACTTAGGAGTCGGAAAGAGAACAGAAAATGTCAAATGTTCACACCAATCGGCGAAGACGTGTCCTTGTTGATAATAGAAGACGGAACACGTTTTACCTCTTTGAGCACGTTTCATTTTCGCATTTAGAAGAATGAGACAGCTCAATCAGGTAAATGAGAATGCATACAATGTTCCGATTTTTAAAATAAAATTTTGCCTGAGTTCTCCAGTCCTTCGCAAAGCTGTGTACTACGAATCGTGGCTGGAGTGACCGTCGATTCTTCGTAAAATATCACATTTTGAAGCTCCTTTTCAATTGAACTAATCTCCACTAATCACCGCTTGGAAATGACTAATTATTTATTTTGGAATTCAAAATAGTATAATGATTGCAAAGAAAACTAATACCATACTATCCTAGTCAAGCTGAAGCAACTTTCAAGGTCAGCGATTTGTCAGAAGGAAAAAAATAATCATTTTAAACAAGAAAAGCCTTTGGAGCTGATCTCGAGACGACTTTTGTTATCAAAGCCTGCGTTCCAGCACCTTGTTCCAGTGTACTCCAGCTGCTATAGCGTACAGCTCTCTAAGTGAAATTAAAAGTATTCGCGTTTATTTTATTTTTTTCACATCTGAGTCTAATTGTCTCTCGCAGTGGATCGTTTGTTTTAGAAATACGTTAAAAAAGGGTTGCACTTTTTGAATCTACTTGGAACTTCTTTTGCATTTCGGTACCGAAGCAGTAACGATTGAGTCAGTGCACCTTTCTTTTTCGCAGCTTTAGAAAGAGCAATGAGACCGATCAATTTGTTCTTGATCAACTATATACAATGATCATTTTTTTGATTGGATACAAGACCAAAATAATCTAACCAACGTCTTGCTCTGTGATTTTTCTATAATTATCACGCCAAAAACTGTTTGCATTCTACAGGCCGTAGTTACAACCAGAAAATGGCATAAATTCTGGCAAACTAAAGCCATGCGTGGAGAATCCATCAAAAATGCTTTTCAGGCCAGAAGAAACATGCGCTCATTATTCCTGCAATAGTAGGATCCGCCAAATCATAGTTAAACACGGTTTCCCGGAGAACGTGTGATTAGTATTTCAGAAAAATCAATTTTACGACACTGGAGTTCTCTGTCTGCAATATTTTTCTACAGAGACTACTATTGCTTTAATTTACTTACTACACTTTACGATAAACTACATTTCGTTGACAGCCAACCTACCAAAATTGTGTTTTATCGACACGGTCTAGTCTTGTCCTGTTTGGTCTATTTTTCGTCACACATACAACCCAAAATTAAGTTCCTTCTTGATAAGGTGGAACGGATCGAATGGTTTGCATTATCAAAGTGCCACCACTTTATGATATCTGTGATTTAACTTTAGTTCTATGACACACTGTATTTTTCTTATCATCCGAACCACTAAGCATAAGGTTCACATCTTAAGAATGTCTCACCATCAGCCTGAACGAGATCACTAATGTGTCAAAACAGAGCAGTCAGGAGCTTGTGCTGACAGTTAACTCATTTTCAAACGGTATTATCTAGTTATGGCTAGCTGTATTACCTTATAAAATGAATAAGTCCTACAGAAACATCAACTTGGATACACTGACAAGACAGTAGCGAATAAGCAAACAGAGACGAAGTTAGCGAAAACCAGCTTGTATGCTATCATTTTGTTCTAAATTATTCACACCCATTTTCTTATGGTTGTAAACTTCAACATATATTTTGCGAATCACAGCTTTGGAATAACTCATCACCTTGATTTTTATCTACTAATGGGGAGTAGTACGGGAGAAAGCCACATTTTTAATGCTTGACCCTCAAATATTTAGATGGGTAAAACGACCTATTTCAGGATCACTTAATGAGTAGTATGTAGAGACCTCTTGAATTCAGTGCTGGTATGCGGTTCAGTGGAGTCTGTCTGCTGGGAAGCTGAAAGCCACAAGCCACATTCGAATCCGGAATTTCAAATATTTATTCTAAAATTCTGTCTACAATGATTTGATTTCCTTCAATAATTTCGAATATAATTTCACGTGTAGCAAAAAGGTCTCTGTTCATGAATGATCACTGTCTACTTTAGTGAAACGTATCACTTACCACAAAAACTGTGCAACTTGTTTCGGACTATCAGCAACACGTTTTTGGCTGGTCATTTGCAACAAGCACTGACGGAATTTGACTTTCAGTAGGCTTATCGTCGGCATACAGCCGCTACACACATGGACAGAATACGCGTGATCAAGGAGTATCTTGTGCCGGCCTAATTCCTGGGAATCTGTCATAGTTAAATGGCTGCATCCAGCACTCCATGCTCATTTGTCTAAACTGATCAAGATGGGAATGAATAATTACACCTTTTTATCTTTGAATAGTCACTTCTGTTTAAGTTCGACCCAACTCTTTCAACAAAAAGTGCAATTCGCCGCTTCTGACGAAGTCCAGCGTTGACGATTCCGTTAAAGATTAGGAATACTTTTACAAAATGGCTTTATTGTTCCTGATAAGGCTGAACTGTCAATAACAGCCTACCACAGCATTGGCACTACAATGAAAGGGGAATATAACTTACACTTTCCAAGACCACGTGGTTATCTAGATTATTCTAAGTTTTCCAATAAAGCGATCTGTTTGCCACACCTCCAAGGTCACTCAGAAGTGACGTAACTCACAATTACTTTGCCAAACAACCGTTCCAATGAGGCTACTTTTTTCTTCATGATTATATTCCTTAGCGTACCTATGTTGTTCTCTGTAGTTTGGTCAGTTAAAATGCAGGAAAACAGATAATCATAAAGTCTTCTCTGCAGAAGACAATTTTAGACTTGCTGATTCATTGATAAATCTTTACCAGGACTTGAGTATAAAACAAGAGAATTTGCGCTCTCTGTTTCTCCGACAAAGTAACCGGGCTAGTGGTATATAATGCCCGTGATGTGTCCTGTTCTTATCTCTTGGTGAAGAGAAACGCCTTGCGTGCACTCTCCTCTGAGAACTCGTCAATCTCTACAAGGCGCACCATTTGTACATCTCCTTTTTTGCATGAAATTTTCCCAGGTATGCCTTACCTTACTAACACATCACTGTAACTGTTCACAGTTCTTGGTCTAGGATGATAATATCAGGACTAGGAAGAACTATGGATAAAATCTGTCCACGGTTTTTCTGCAAAGCATGTACAGCTGCAGAGTACAGTAAATTTAGATTTGTGACACAAAGGAGCTACGCGGTGAATAAGAGGCGTTTGGAAGTATCCCCAGAGACTGAAACCTTTTCAAGTGTTCAGATTAGAGTCCAAGAATAAATTAGCCTTGATTTGTAGTGGTATCCATTGAGTAATTTACTAAAAGACATTACTGATCACAAATTCTTTAGACGTTCTCCACTCAAAGCAAAAAGGACTGCCACTTGGGCGATAATTCTTAGTTCAAGGTTTTTAATATCGACTTTGAAAAAAAGACATTGTGAGCTCATTAGATGTCCAGGATACACATATTTCCACAGCATTTTTACCGTTGTATCCTGTGATGTTAGGAAACTTTTGTATGTCAGGTTAGGCAATACGAATCGGTTAATGAAGTGTAATCTGTGAAGTGCGTATCGTCAGTTCAGGGGAAGTGAGGAATAGATATGCTTGGGACAGCGATGAGGAACATTTTTACCGAGTACTTAGCGAACGAATGAGGTGGCACCAGACAAGCTAGAAAGTAAGTTATATAAGAATAGGATTAAATGTGCAGTAACTCGGAGAGTGGGGATCGGAACAGCGAGTCACGGTGAATGCTGTGATTGCTGCAGCCTGGACGATGCGCTTTTTTATCCGAATCGGTGAGATAGACGAATAAACACTCGTCCAGGCAGCGTCGTCGAGGCCGTTGTAGCTAGAATGTTCACTACGATTCTTCGGCATCGAGAAGCAGATAATGTCTGATCTAGTATCATCTCGGTGACACTCATCACACCCCACTTCATTACCCCCGACGTGCTTTCGACATCGTCTCCGACGCACGTACACAGACTAGCGAGTGAGCAGTGTTCCACACTATACGAATATTGGACGGTAACGTGTCTCGAACAACGCAGTAGCCTCAAGGAAAAGTGCTTTTCGGACTTTCTCAGCTCGACTAAAATGGTTTCGTAGTGAAACCTGTTGAACGGATAAATGGTTCCCTCAACAGACAGGTTCAAACCATATTTCCCAAACTGCACAGTGGTAATTTATCTTCATAAGTCCGTTTTTCCTACTTGTTCGCTTTTGTGTAAAACCGCTCTGAAAACCAATCTACCAGAACAACATCTACGGGAAATTCGCGCATGACCTCGTGCAGTGTGGAATGAATATTATTCAAGCTGACTTATTTTAGCGGAGACTAAACAATGTGCAAAACTTGTGATATGAGTCGCGGTTGAGAGATTTTCATAATGCTTTCTTGGAACGGGTGAATCTGTCATCCCCTAGAGCAAGCAAGCACATTGCTAGAAGTGAAAATTTCACCCCCTCGGATTAGCCGTCTGATATACGGTAGAGTTTGCCTGACAGGTTGGACAATCAACCGGTTGGTTATCCGTCGTACCCGGCGATCGATCAGCTTTGGGAAATCACTTGAGTGCCAGAGAAAATGCACCGTAACTTCGCGTGAGTCATGCAAGCGGAGGAATCCGTGAACCGGAAACAAGGAGCAATCTTTGCGGTCAAATTTTTCAGGTTACATGGTTGATAATTTGTTTGTGCCTAGAAGGCTGGGAGTTTGTCTGCGAGTATCTTTGTGTGCTTGTTTACACGTGGCTAGTAACAAATAAGTGATGAAGTCAGGACAAATATACTGAAACTGGGAAATAAGTCCATAGGTCCGGATACGGATGAACCCAGACGGATTCGTTTTACCTCATGAACTGATCGATTGATCGATCTGTTTATCGCATAAATGACCGATCAGCAGATTAGGAAAAAGAAAACTGCTTTACAAGTGTTATGGCTTTTGCGACTGGTAAGAACACTGTTAGTCCTCCTAAATCTCTAACAAAAATTTTCTGAAAGTACAATGAGAAAACCAAATCAGGTAGTTGAGGGTATGATACTGATTCTGATAGAAGAAAATTCGCCATTTTATTATGTTGCAAACGGGAAAGAAGTTATTATTATTTCACATATACGTTCATCAGAACAACTATCACATTATCCATCTGATCTATCCATCTATCTATCTATCTATCTATCTATCTATCTATCTATCTATCTATCTATCTATCTATCTATCTATCTATCTATCTATCTATCTATCTATCTATCTATCTATCTATCTATCTATCTATCTATCTATCTATCTATCTATCTATCTATCTATCTATCTATCTATCTATCTATCTATCTATCTATCTATCTATCTATCTATCTATCTATCTATCTATCTATCTATCTATCTATCTATCTATCTATCTATCTATCTATCTATCTATCTATCTATCTATCTATCTATCTATCTATCTATCTATCTATCTATCTATCTATCTATCTATCTATCTATCTATCTATCTATCTATCTATCTATCTATCTATCTATCTATCTATCTATCTATCTATCTATCTATCTATCTATCTATCTATCTATCTATCTATCTATCTATCTATCTATCTATCTATCTATCTATCTATCTATCTATCTATCTATCTATCTATCTATCTATCTATCTATCTATCTATCTATCTATCTATCTATCTATCTATCTATCTATCTATCTATCTATCTATCTATCTATCTATCTATCTATCTATCTATCTATCTATCTATCTATCTATCTATCTATCTATCTATCTATCTATCTATCTATCTATCTATCTATCTATCTATCTATCTATCTATCTATCTATCTATCTATCTATCTATCTATCTATCTATCTATCTATCTATCTATCTATCTATCTATCTATCTATCTATCTATCTATCTATCTATCTATCTATCTATCTATCTATCTATCTATCTATCTATCTATCTATCTATCTATCTATCTATCTATCTATCTATCTATCTATCTATCTATCTATCTATCTATCTATCTATCTATCTATCTATCTATCTATCTATCTATCTATCTATCTATCTATCTATCTATCTATCTATCTATCTATCTATCTATCTATCTATCTATCTATCTATCTATCTATCTATCTATCTATCTATCTATCTATCTATCTATCTATCTATCTATCTATCTATCTATCTATCTATCTATCTATCTATCTATCTATCTATCTATCTATCTATCTATCTATCTATCTATCTATCTATCTATCTATCTATCTATCTATCTATCTATCTATCTATCTATCTATCTATCTATCTATCTATCTATCTATCTATCTATCTATCTATCTATCTATCTATCTATCTATCTATCTATCTATCTATCTATCTATCTATCTATCTATCTATCTATCTATCTATCTATCTATCTATCTATCTATCTATCTATCTATCTATCTATCTATCTATCTATCTATCTATCTATCTATCTATCTATCTATCTATCTATCTATCTATCTATCTATCTATTTATCTATCTATCTATCTATCTATCTATCTATCTATCTATCTATCTATCTATCTATCTATCTATCTATCTATCTATCTATCTATCTATCTATCTATCTATCTATCTATCTATCTATCTATCTATCTATCTATCTATCTATCTATCTATCTATCTATCTATCTATCTATCTATCTATCTATCTATCTATCTATCTATCTATCTATCTATCTATCTATCTATCTATCTATCTATCTATCTATCTATCTATCTATCTATCTATCTATCTATCTATCTATCTATCTATCTATCTATCTATCTATCTATCTATCTATCTATCTATCTATCTATCTATCTATCTATCTATCTATCTATCTATCTATCTATCTATCTATCTATCTATCTATCTATCTATCTATCTATCTATCTATCTATCTATCTATCTATCTATCTATCTATCTATCTATCTATCTATCTATCTATCTATCTATCTATCTATCTATCTATCTATCTATCTATCTATCTATCTATCTATCTATCTATCTATCTATCTATCTATCTATCTATCTATCTATCTATCTATCTATCTATCTATCTATCTATCTATCTATCTATCTATCTATCTATCTATCTATCTATCTATCTATCTATCTATCTATCTATCTATCTATCTATCTATCTATCTATCTATCTATCTATCTATCTATCTATCTATCTATCTATCTATCTATCTATCTATCTATCTATCTATCTATCTATCTATCTATCTATCTATCTATCTATCTATCTATCTATCTATCTATCTATCTATCTATCTATCTATCTATCTATCTATCTATCTATCTATCTATCTATCTATCTATCTATCTATCTATCTATCTATCTGTCTATCCATCTCTCCAAGTATCCGTGTCCATCTCTCTATCCGCTTACGTATGTGTCTGACTATCTAGTTTTCCACCAATTTATGTCTTGCTATTTAGTATGAAACGTTGATGTTTAACCTCCGCTTCTCGTGTTTTAGATAATAGCAGATATCTTTGGAAGTGAGCTTTTATTCTAGCTATCTGAAAATTCAAACAAATGCTTCATTCATTTTACATTTGTCGGCAAGTTCGTTTGGGCTTTGTCACGAAGTAGGCTACAGATAACCAACCGAATATTATCACCGGTAAATCTTGTAACTCACACCGGCGTACGCCTTCCTAATCTCATTCCCCGTGTGTACTCAATGAATCTCCAGCATTAGCCTTACGTTAGTGGTTCATTGATTTTCAATCATGCGTAAGACTTTCAAGTTGAATGGTGAATGCGTCCGTTTCTTTCCTTATGGAAGTCTCCAAAAATATTTGTCCGATGAACTGCTCTTATCGAGACTTGAACCAAGTACGCTAAACTGGAACTCTGAAACATTCTGCTGGATTTATTTCTGTGTGTTTCTGAATGGATTACTTGACATCCAGATTGCATTTTTTAACACAAAATCGGTGATTTGTTCCTCAAAAGCAGCAATTTCAAGGCATTTTGAGCTTTACGTTTTGTATCTCAATATCTGAGAACTTCACCTTCACTTCAGATGCGTGTATTATACCGATTCATTTACTTATTTATCAGAATGGGTTGTAATTTCGAATTTCTCAAACTTGACTTTGGCCAATTTGTGTTCATTAAGTATCAACAAAATAAAACTATGAAGTGAAAAATTGACTCCGTATTACAGCTGCCCATTAGTTCACACGTTACAGATAACTTTGGTCACTTTTTGTAACCTCTATTGTTCGGCCCAGTTTGATACTATTTTATCCACAAGGAGCAGAACCACTGAAGCAGTCCACACGTTGGTGCTCTTTATTCATTTGAAACAGATGAATCCCCGATGGATTTGCTCAACAGCCATGTGTGTTCCAACTCTGGCTAAGTTATATTGTCGCAAGCTCGTCGGTATACCGAAAGGTTTACATAGGTAGTCCATCTTCCGGGAAGGTGATAACAAGCACAGCAGAAATGAATGTGGATTCGACCAACAAATATGATTTTATTAGCCGTAATAAATTTGCGGGTTCTGTGTTTGTCACCTCACTGCATTCTGGACTAGATCTGTTTCATTGTTATCTAGAACAGAACCAGATATGCGCAGAGAATAACAAAATAACGTAGTACTGCATATAGATAGAAAATTCCAACCTCAACATACGTAACTGGTGACCTCAACTACATGTATACGCTGGGTATCAATAAGTTATCTGTAAGCAACTAATTGTAACAATCAACTAGGGATTATCCCTGGCTGAGAAACCTACAATTACACCAACTGTGAGCAAGATGTGATCAGGGCTACAGCCCCGTCGTGACGTAATTCCTTCCCCAAAATATTCACCAACGGAAGTCCCACTTGAAGGAATCGGTAGGTGTACTGGAGACAAAATTTGTCTCCGAAAGGTTTAGCTTAAATTCGTCGATACTCTACAAGCTGAGTTAAGAACCGTCGGAGTGTTATGTAGTTTTCATTGGAATTCAACGATGTTGAGCCGGCTCCGTAAGATGAGTGGTAACCTGTACATCATAATCATGCATACTGAGTTCGAGTCCAGGTTGGAACTCTGTGGACATAAATTGGCATCAAAACAATCGATGTAGTGCTACTGCAAATGCATTTATGAGAAAACCGATTGACCACACATGTGCCCGAAGAACCGTAGGCACGTCTTTGCACTTCCGTGGATTCAGCCCACTACAGATCGATACGAGTACGATGCAGACATCACACAGCAGAGGGGAGCAAAATTCAAAAGGAGAGAACGTTCGGACTGAGGCAATCCTGTGTGGCGTAAAAATCATTACAAGCCCTGTAAACTGCAGCCAATTATTTCTAATATGCCAGCTATTTCCATGTTTTTGAATAATGATTTGAGCAATCATAAAACATGTTTAATAATTTCGTAAACATTCCACAGTTTACTTTCAACAAACGGAGTTCTGACGGCCAACTATGAAAAGAGATCAATTTCTCTGTTTTTAATCAATCCAAAATCAGATGGACAGGAATTAGCGGTTAATTCCAGCTAGCCAGACTCCCTTGTGAATTGGACTTCTCCCGGAAGCAGCACAACAAAAAGTGTAATGAATTGTAATTAAAGTGTTCCCCTTACCTTCCTCAAAATCAACGCGAGAGAAACTATCAAAATAAGTCGACTATCTTATCCTCTGTCAAGCTGTTTCTGCAACCCAGAACTGTATTGACTTTCCCAGTAATCTGTCCCATATTTACGATTTTTCTGTTCGACAAGGTTTAACTTTTAATTTGTCTAAATGCTTTGAATGCATATTTGCCCTTTCTCGATCTGCTTATCCTTCTGATTCACAGAACCACTAACTACAGTGAGCTCCGTCAAATACATAGGAATCACTATCGATGCAGATTTGAAGTGGTCACCTCACATTTCAAACTGTGTGAAGAAACAATGCCGGCTATCATATCAGATCAGAAAGTTTAAGCATTTTAACGTCAAACAGAGTGTTATCTTCCTTTTTGTTCATCAGTGTGTTTTTCCCGTTCTACTATACTGATCCACCTTTATTTTTGCTGGCCTATTGAAGAAAGATTTTGAAATTCTTTGCCGAGGTCTCTCTGTTATCATTCAGGTAGCTTTCGTACCCTTAACTGAACTACCAGCTAATTTGTGCGAACTACACCTGGCCGCATGTAAAAAGCTGACTCGTGAAACCCTTGCAGACAGCACTCACCATTTATACAGTGATCTATCCAAATGTAATTCTCTCATTTCAACACGTTCCCCCTTTCAACCCATACCTTCTCGAATTACCACAGACAAAAACTGTGCCGTTCCATATCTGGCCTGAATTCTCACAAATGAGGCTTGAGTAACGACAGAATTTCTGGGCAATTTTGCTATGTCACCGTCTTTTTTTTCATTCCATTGATTCGGTAAGGTGTCATGACAAAATCTTCTTTTGCTGAAATGCGGATATCTGTCTACCCAGAAGTCCGATCAAATACAAGTACAAGTACAAGTACAGGTACAAATGTCTTCTTCTTCTGTGAGACTCAAACCCACGTACGGACGAAACGTAAGCTTTTTGGCCATTTGTTCTTCATCAAACCGAATGAGATCACATGAGAACTAGGATCAGTAAACTTCATCATACATCAGACAAAGTAACTAGTTTTATATTATTACCCATAAAACCATCAGCTCCTTCAGTCGCCTAATATGAAAAAAGTGAAATATCAGGAACAAGAATGAAAATCCCTGAAATTTTGGTTCATTTTAAGCGCTATGGTTTTTTCAACTACTCCAAGCTGCCTAATCATCCAACTGCTCAGCCCGTTATTTCTCCATCGGTAGCACCCTACAGCAAGGGCCTGAAGTTAAGCTCAGATAATGCAGTGTTTTCGACCGCCTTATCCACACATCTAAGCGCGATGAAAGTTCGTACTTTGGGGCATGGCCCTTCGTTCCTCATTGATGGTTTCGTTTGACAATTCCACGCCCATAAAACGACTAGGCGGAAGTAGGCTGGTGAGATGAGTGGCTGAGAGCAGACCGTAATGGTATGCAAGCAACTCAACCATTTTCGCGGCTAATGAAGTACACCCAGCGCACCGGGGTTTACAGCTGCAGTTAGGTCAGTTGGATTGTTCCATATGTATGCATAAGTTCAACGGATGAACATACCCCGTAATCGCAAGGAACCACTTCACTATCACGGGGGAAGTGACAACTTTTGCGATGGGACTTGGAGTGCAAGACCATAGGGAGCCACAGTATGACAGATGTGAAACCAGCCCCCCCCCCCCCTTCGGCATAAGCAATCACTAAAAAAAACTACTAAATCAGGTGTCTAGATTTTCATCGTTATTAATATTAGGTTCCATGTTTTATTACAATATGTAGTGCGTAATTGGGGCTGAAAATGGACGCAAGAGAAAGTGAATAATATTTTGTAACTTTCGTCTTCCAGCTATCTTATGTTCTTGGCAAATGAAGCAAAATTTGGAAATTCTGCAACAAGAAACATCTTTCACAACAAGCTTATTAGCTTCGCTCATTTATCTGCAAAAGTTTGTGGTCAGCCGTGTAAGACACATCCCTAGAGCCTCGTGGACGCCTAGAAACCATGCCCGTCTTCCCATATCGATTAACAAATTCACCATTTCCAAAGCTGGTCTTCAGCCATTCTCATGTGAAGATTACTGCGATTACAAATTGTGGAGAAGACATAAGAACTTCATCCGAGTTCGATAGTGCCACTAATACTACTATCACTGCTAGTAGTAGTAATACTAGTAGTACTAGTGGTAGTAGTAGTAGTAGTAGTAGTAGTAGAAGTAGTAATACAAGCAATGAGTTGAGCATTGAACGATCCTTCACACAAAACTAAAGGCTTTACTTATCATTTCTAATTTTCTACCGATATCTTCATTCACCTGCGAAAGGTTTAGTAATGAACAGTGTAACATATCTGGTTTTATGAGCCCTTTCCCCAACTTGAACCGGAGATTTTTTGTACTTTCGATGATTCCTCAAAAGGATGAAATGGCCGGGTGCTTCTATGTCCTTCCAATAATGAATGAAATTTGCAATGCATATCTCCCATTTTTGATCAATAAAGTAGGAAATCAAAGGTTAGCGTGAAAGTGTAGAGTAAACAAAATGTCCTTGTGGTGTTTACAACAACAAACCTCGTATAAAACACCTCAAATGAAGTCACTTGAGGTTGGTTAACAGTATCGCAACCTTTTGGCGGATCATTTTTGACGGCATTTGGAAACCCATACATTCAACACAATACCATTTCCCCAACTAATTTATCATGGTAGGTGTGTTGTTTATTATTCAGAAGTAACCAAACTCCTTTGATCTCAAAGATAAAGGTGTGAATTTTGTCCAAGACTGTTCAAGAACCTTGTCCACTTTCAGTTATTTGAATAGAATCAAACTAATATTTCTACTTGAACTTTTGATGCATCTTTCCCACTATTCTTGTCAAATTAGGTGGACACAAGAATGTCTTGATGAAGCTTCGGTGAAGCAGAAGGCGAAACCACTATGCTCAACTGTTCCTTAGAGATTCACAAGGATCATTTTTTTCATTTCTCCCAATCAAAGTTAATTTGTTTTTTGGACAAGGCAAAATATTCGCTTTTAATCCAAGCAGATAAGTTCGGTGAGAACATTTTGTACAAATTTTCTGATGGCATAGAAGAATACGCTTCATCAGACCTTCACCAATTTGCATAGTTATACCACATTTTAAAAACTAATCTATAATATCCAATCACTCAAAACCCGATGCAGAAATTTAAGGAGCGAGATAAAATGAAATGTAATATGTAATTCGGTTAGAAATTTGCCGAGGATTAGAGACTGCGTACTGTAAAACACCAAGGGAGTACTTAGTAGCTGTAACCTCTAGCTGTTTGACAGAACACATCAGTGTTCAAGTTCTTCTCTTCTGATTCGTAACATCCCACGTGACCCTGGGTGATTACCAAAGATAGACCATAGCTGAACTCTCGGAGTTCAATCATTCCTCTCATTCATCGAAATCACTAGCACTGATCCACATCGTGATTGGCTCCCTCTCGATTGGGGCCTAAATGAAAAAAGGGCATTGACCGGTGGGTTCGAGTGGCTTAGAGCTTTGGCTTACTACCTCAGAGGTGGGAGGCTCGAATCTCTGCCATCACAGGTTACTGTGGCAATAGGCAGTATTCCACTGTAATCCCGATCGTTACCATACCTGACCTATTGGGACCTGATGTGGTTCTTCACCACCCGAAGTCTCAGGGTCTGGTTGCCGGTTATCCCCAACAGTGCAGCCGGCCTT
Organism: Fasciola hepatica; assembly: GCA_948099385.1. Lineage (NCBI taxonomy): Eukaryota > Metazoa > Platyhelminthes > Trematoda > Plagiorchiida > Fasciolidae > Fasciola > Fasciola hepatica. The sequence goes on from CANUEZ040000151.1 coordinate 2,713,480, forward strand.
CGTGTCTATGGGGTAAATCCCCCTTCCACTGCACTCATGCGTAAGTGTGTAGTAAAAAAACTTCGGAGGTCGGAGGTTCGAATCCAGCCATCGCTGGTCACTTTGACGGTCGGGAATAATCCACTGTCATCCACATATGGTTCTTTACTCGAAGACTCAAAGTCAAGTTTCTAGCTACCCCTGATGGAGCAGTAGGTACTTACCGTCACGAGGTGTACTCATACTGCACTTATTCGTAAGTGTATAGTGAGAAAAAATAATTACCTAACGAAATTGACCATCCTATCAATTTGTGTGGCGGGGGAGATTTAAACAGCTTTTATAGTGAAATGTTTCAAGCCACTGCTCCTACTAAGCTTTTAGGACTAACTGTTCGGATTTAACCCAGTGCGATGGCAAAATGACCGTCTAATTGTAACTGTTTCTACACTCACGCACACATGATCCGTTGGACACAACAAAAAAACTATCCAGAATTCGACTCACTCACCCCTTGTCATATCCCCACCAACCGCCCGAACATTGGGGTATTAACCCAATGCCGGTGGACAATGTTAATTTTTGCAGCGTGAAGGAATTCAACGATGTGATAAAGATCCCGTGACCAGTTAGATGGTTTTTTTCCGTAGTCAGCTGTGGTAAAAATTATACACACTTTTTATCAATCTGTATGGCTAACACTAGTCCAATCAGGGTGAACTGTACGCAGTCCAATTCATTCTCAGGTGGACTCGGAAGAACACTCTTGGTACGGGAGAAAATTGTATTACGCAATCCACGCCTGGTGGTAGTTACGCGGATGACCAGATGAACTTGGTTGGAGAAATGAAAGCACAGACCATTGACACAGCACAGCCTGTTTGACACACTTGTTGCAAAATAGTATCAGTATGCCTTCTGAACTCAGCTGACTCAACCGGGTCCTGTGCACTTTCTAGAGACTTCAGAGCTCAGTGTATCGCACCGATTCAATGGACAGGTGATTCGTGAAATTGTCACCGCTTGCCACTCGACGAGTTTCGAGCCGTAAGAATGTCAAAGAAAACGATGAATTCACTTGATGTGCGACGATTGTTTGTCTCTCTGTCTGTTTGTTTGTTTTTTGTCCCCTTCCGAACATGTGACAACTGTCAGCTTACACACACGAACGGTAAAATGCCTTAGAGGCCTCCGGATTCACGTGTTCTCCTTCCGCATGGATTGCTGCAACAGTTTCTATTTGTGTGTCAACACTGGAGAAGGACGATGATTCGTTTACAAGTTTATGCCCAAGCTTGCGTCGGTGCATCTGTTTACCTGTACCCTGTTCATTGTATGCTTACAACTAACACGAACTTACGGAGGAACAACAAGAACAACAACAACTGCAACCCGAGGTCGAGTTGTGCGCAGCCTCAGCCGGTCGGCCGGTAAGTCTAGACAGGCACGGCGTCTTGGTGACCCATCGCTGAGTCCGATATACTGTGTTTGGGAGTAAGGATGATGATCAGCCTGTCTATGATGGCCTGGTAAGCATCAAGCCCGTCAGGTTGTACATATATACATACACACATAGATGTGCGTGGCCGCTTGACTGGTCCGTTCTGATCAACGACACGCATGCTTCGTACCGAGAGAAACAGGGTAGTGATAGTCAGACAGACAGTGAGGGGATCGAAGGAGGGACAGGCCAACGGACTAACTAAGTGTGACGATACGCGGACAGTTAGTCCGTGTTCACAAAACGTGCACGGACCAACAGTAATTGCCCAAACAATTTCCACCAATCAAACCGAAGCATTCAGCCGAGCCTAGCCTGACCCAACTGCGCAGGTGATACAAGCTTCTCTCGTGATAGCACGAGCACTTGTGCTCATTTTCAAGCTTCAAGCATTCCGTGACTGGAGAACAACGAGCTTGGGTAAAGTGCTGCTCGTCTTGAAGGTTAAGGGATGTCACGGACTGTGCTGTAGATATCTTGTGCGCAGCCGAAACGCTCATTGCTACAGTTGTTATAGGGAGTCGTCCATCAAAGGAGTCGCTTGCTGTGCGGGAAATGCTCTACTGACAATCACAGCCAGTGACAAAAGGGGGCTACGTCAAAATAAATCGTTAAGAGCCAGCCCGAATAGCCTGGTGGTCAGGTGTTCGACTCACATTCGTTCACTCCATGTTGGAGTCCCCGTGGGGGCTCGGTGGATGTGCACTGCTGATGATTCCCAACAAGGATAAAACAGCTGTACAGTGCTTCCGTGGTTTTCATCGGAGAGCTGAATGTTCACATTGCATATCGAATCCTATTGTGTTATAGGCGTTGTCGAACTTTGACCGTCAAATAATTATCTTCGCAAAGAACTTCTCATTCCTAGATGTTTACAGTATATCTTGATAGACGGCTAAAGTATAACTTACTACATAACCTAATTTACTGTTAAATACTTTACTTTAATGGTGATCTGGTGCAACTACACTATCTTCATAACTATGAAAAATTTACTAAAAGCTTGGAAGTTAAAAGTTAGTCGAATGTTGAATAGGAATGTGAGGTTCACCACCGAGTAAAAGGTGATCCTACCAGAAGCCTTAAATTTTGTCAAGCTGTCAAGCGTATTTCAGCCAGACAGCTAAAAGCGAAAACAATGTAAGCACATTTGAGGCACAAATTCAAACTGACGGATTGCCGTAGTTTCAGTGGAGAGAGAAAATGCGCATATATTTCAGACGCTTAGTTTCCATCTCAAGAGAATACGAATAATATTTTGAAGGGTCGTGCTCCCCGTCGTGTGTCACAGAAGGTTAGAGTTCTTATAATCTCGTAGTGACCTTGATTGTTCTGAGAAATTGACCGTTTTCTGGATATCATTTTGGATTTATTTTCTCTACCATCTTTTCTGGCTTCTGATGTCGACCTCACTGTTTTGTTCGGTTGCATACGTTTTGTTGGACTGAATTTTTCGAGGTTTCCGTCGACCTCGTTTCGAATCACTTTCACTTTCGGTCCTTTGCCACTTGTACACGCTCGCGGCTTTTTTCTGCCAAGCCGTCGGGTTCATTTCCGTTCGGTGTATTTCTCGTATCGGTACTGTTCTGGTGCCACGATATACAGAACACAATTTCGCATCTGACAACCTACTTACGTGTTCTCTATTCGTCTGATAAAGGGGATTACGTTGGTATTGCGCTGTGAGACCGAATAGAAGACACGTTCACTAGCCACGCTCGAAAGTTTTCTATAATCTTTTAGAGTAGCGAAAGCATAGCCCCTTCAGATTTCCCATTTTTACAGCCGCCCTGATAACGGCCCAGACTTCTTTACGTGACTGAGAATTCTCTGTCAGTGTTGGGGGAAAGAGTTAATGTAATTTCTCCTCGCTGATGAAACCACGGACTTTTACCTTGTGTATGCGCGTTTGTAGATAGCTATTGCATGGAAATTGTTAAAAATTATCAGTTCATTGCTAATTCACCTTAAGGGCCCAAACCCAGCAGATTTCAAGACTATGAGCCCCGAAGCTGATTATAGTGCTATCCGGGATGGTTCACTACGACGTGTTTCATGTTGAAACCCCACCTTTAGAACATCTGACCTGTCTGGCAATCAAATTTTCGACGGGCCTCTTCCATAAAGAGCCTTTATAAGATGAAGATATTGTTAACATTTTAGGAAGGTTGTCTGCTTATTCCATTTCAGGAGTGGAATGATGAGAATGCTAACGAGAGTAATGTTGAGTTTAAGCATTTTATTGAGAAGTAAATAGAACAACCCACCAGTTACCTTGAAGTGTAGGGTTAAGGGACATGAAAGGCAGGACTATCCATGCGAATTCCTGATGAAAATTGATTGATACACTTCTCAGTTAGGATTCCTAACAAGCCAGATGCAAGGTGGATGTACAGATTGCGTGATTACATGAATTCTCAATGAAAAGATAAGATCAATACTGTTTGGTCAATTCTCGTTCAATGACGATTTAACTTTCCCATCCGGTAAACTTACACTTTTACTTCAATTTAATAGAGATTAAGCTGACACAGTTTATTTGAACGGTACTGCCCAGTTGATTATTCAAAATGGCGAGCAAAAATGATGTTATTTCGACTATTGGGATAGTTCATTCGTCTTCTACAGATTGTTGAATTTGTTTTGTGCTTCACAATGATGCGGTAAACTAGCTAGGATAACAAAGGGAACCCCGATGTAATGTCCTCTGTCGGTTACCAGGAAGCAACCACTCATTTGACCCACTCTTGCTTACCGAGAACTCTGCACAGGAAATGAAAAGTATCGGAAAATATGCTACGATTTCCTGGGCAAATGAACTGAACAAAAAAGTTACTTCTACTTTCACAGGACACGGATTTGAAGATGACTATTATGTTGGATAAATTGTTGTTTTACCACGTCGGTGGCATTTCCTGACTGGTCAGCAGGAGAGTTTTTTTGACATATTATAAATCAAGCAACCTGATTAATGCGAAAGGCTTTATGAACCGCCGGTGAATAAGTAACGATTGAGGTATCCTTGGTGCATGTGGTAACAATATACCGATTGCATTTTTTGATGAAATGACTTTTCGACAAATATGACTGGTGCACTGTACGTGTAAAACCCTATCTGATGACCCCAGAGTTATGTGCCACATGAAAGTACAGAAAAGATTTCCCAAAGATAAAGAGTCAGTTATACTTCTAATCAAATGCAAAATTGTCTTGTGCTGGAAAGCAAGCATTTCTTTCCATCTAGTCTTTCGTTTAAGTGATTGAATTACTCAGTTGCAATAAACGATTACAAACTTGAGGGTTTGTCCTTTTCATTATTCTCACTATATTTGTCACCTTATTGGAATGTTTGCAGCTTTTTAGAGCCGGAAAACAGTGGCAAAACTGATAATGTTTTCTATAATAGTTATTCTATTCCCATTTAATTATTACACGACAGAGTAAATTATTCCTGGAAAGGTGCCGAATGGGAAAGTGACCGGCTGTGGTAAGTTAAACCCGGGAGTTCACCTTCGAGGTTTCATGATGATGATTACTTGACCACTGCTTTAAAGTCTTAGGAAACTGTCGACAATACTTTCATTAACTCAGTGGGTCACTAAGTTTTGCTGAACCCGTTTAATACGATAATACTTATTACTATTGTTCTAATCAGCCTCATCTGGACCATAACCACAATTGCCCTAATCTCACGTCTGCTGTTGTCTACCTAAATAATTAATCGAGCTACCGAATGTAGAAAACTGAGGTGAAAAGGATCAAAGTTTATCATTAAAGAGTCTGTGTAGTCAACACACGTAATACATTCAGCCAGGTCAAGAAATTACGGAATTCTAAGCTTCTGGAACTGGATAGTAAGATCACAAAGTCAGCGGCGTGGTTGACGCTGACCACGGTCCACTCTTCCTACTTGACTTCTAACAACAACAGATTCTGGTTTTTACCAATGAAGATGAATTAGCTGTCATGGAAAGAGAGGTTCTTTTCAAGTCTGTTTTTTCAAGGAAATTCCGCCCCACTCAGTTTGCTAATCAATAGTTAATTGAGTGTTTTCATCGAAAAAGTTTGGGGATAGAACAAAGAGTAGAATAATTTATCAAATAACCGCGGGAGAATCTCCGGAGTGTTGGACTAAAGCCATCATTTATTTTGACATGTTTGTAGAATTGTAGTACATCATGAGAGATTCACTCACAATTTGGTCAACATTAAGGGACACCGATGAGTGAACACTAAAACGTACAGCACCGTAGTAGGTCTTACAGATGCACAGAATCATCCATAATCGTGGTGATGGCGTTGTGAACCACTGGAACTAACATATCAGTGCAGAGTATCTGAAACTTAGAATTTTGTAGAATTCGTCGATGACATGAAGAGCGGGGATGAAGCAGAAAAAGTAAAAAAATACACTTGAATTTTTCGCATCCAGTGGTTTAAACGAAAACAGTTACTGTCTATCGTTGGAACAGTGGTCGCCCACCATTGGATATTCAAATGCTTCACTCGCTTCTGACTGGTCGTTCCAGGTTAGGCGGTTAAAGGTACTACTTGATCAATCTGAGCAAGGTGTCATATCTTTGGTAAACTCTACGTCTTACTGATCAGCTGATCACTGAATCCGCTGAAGCCCTGCTAATGTGTGGGAAAAGCACCAATCTAGCCAAAGTTTCAATAACACCTTGTACTGGATGCACATTAAACTGTGTAATGAATCCTAAAATTCACGGGTTCTCAGTGATGAAGTGAACATGTATTGCAGGATAGTGAATCATCCCATTACTATATTCCCAGTCGAATGGTTGCAAAGGCATGTAGATTTCGTGGAATTTGATGATGAATATTCTTCACCTTATCCGTGATGATATTTACTCACGAAACGCAAGATTGTCGGCCATACCTGTTAACCTCAAGGTTTACTAGGCCGCACTCAACAGCTTGCTTCACATCAACGTAGGGTGATCGAGAGCACACCCGTCGCCGGTTTTGGACGTCCACGACACGTGACCTACACAGCCCTCAGCTCCTATGTAACCCGTGTGAAACGCCCAAAACCACGCACAGGCTTTCAGCTACAATTCATGCTCGATAGATTAGCACTATATTGACCGACGTTGGTCAAACGGCCACCACCGTAGGCTGTAAACCTTTCTGTCCCCGGTTCGGATGCTGCTTCAGCTGTCGGCCACTCCCCAATGGGTAGCTTATAACTGACCGCGACCCCATTCCTGAAATATCGTTGCAATATCACCTAATAAAAGAAAGTAAGTAAATATAAAAACAGTCCAATGAGTCAGCCAAATGAGATATTCTCAGTGATTGTCAACTAAAAGTCTAGCCTTGATACAGAGCGGTGAGCCTTTCCACTAGGATTCATACTGCAGAGAGTGGGCTGTAGGCATCCGTGTTATCATCCGAATAATGTAAGTATGGGGACCCGATGACACGCTTACTGGGCTTTGATCTCATGATGGTTTCTGTAATTTTGTTGTTTCAGATCGAATACGAGCACACACACACCGGGGCAGAATATCACCGATTCCGGAAATACTAGAATGCCTGGTGCTATCAAAATCATACACATTCTCGATTAAAATTTCACATCTGACGGCAAAAATACCACGAAGCTGGTTGCTTCGAATTAAACGGGCTGAGGAAGATAGTACAGAAAATCAAGATGGTTTCCATCAATACGGAGGAAAACCCATAGCTCCGGTATCTAAATCACATAGAATTATGATTGCAGCTTTTAGCCGCCGTTTGCTACCATACTCTTTCTACCGGAGCGATAGAAAGCCACTTCAAGAGTTTCGGGAATTTTAAAAATGAATCACACAAGTTACCTAATCGATTTATATGAATATATGGCATCCGTCACATCTTCACTGACTGACAGGATTACTCAATCTATAACCCAAAATCTATCAACTGGATAGGTGGACACGGCTTGTTTCACAGTCACACCAGAGGGGGTGCTGCTTGGCATCAATGTTCGCCCATGGTCAGAGGTATCGAGCCGAAGCACTCGAATTAACTGGCTGAACTCCGTCATCGCTGTTACTGGTTAACTGAAGTTTGGAGCCGATCAAGGTAGCAAAAAATACGAAGCATTTGTCACACAGATGGACTAATTCTTATCAAATTTAATTGTACCGTAAAATATATAAAATTTGCAGCCACGGCGTTTGTCGCTTTTAATCAAATATATTTTTCCTCTTTAGCACCTACGAACGTAAACTCGTTTGATATTTCATGTCAGACAGTGATCACAGTTAACCAGTAATCTAAGTTTCCTCACAGTTAACTTCATTAATGCTGGTCTCTGCCTTCATTGGGTAACCCTTAAATAATGGCACTTAACTCCTCCAGAAATAATGCATCCACGTTTTAAATCACTATTTTGTAATCTGTATTCTGACTACATTCTCACTTGTACTACTCATGAGTAGCGTGCACGTGTATATTGGACCTCAAGCATTGATGAATTAATTTCTACGTTTCCAATGCACTGACAGACAAGATTTACGTTTTATGATGTACATTGCATGAACCTTCTCTGTTCAACTTCTTGACCCTGGTGTCCTTCGACTACACTTTTTCGTTGTGAGAAAATTTTCCTGAACGCCTCATCCAGGCATAAGAACTGATCATCGGAGACTCGGTCTCTCGACCGTACCCCCTCTGCAACTCCGCTACAGCGTTACATCACAGAGCACATCCGTGGCACAGACAAACCTATTGCTAGGTTTATCCGTTCACGTTGAAGCATGTCTGTTCTCTCTTTTCTCAACTGCTACTATATGTACTTTGACATTGGTAACTCCTTTGTATATTTAGGCTATGTATTACTTTCTTATTCTGTGACGGAAGCTATCTTTTCATGTTAGTCAGAAAGGTTCTTGATTCACTATCTGTAAAGCGACCGCGCTGTGCTACAGTTTCGTCAGACCCTTTGCTGAGCAAACCGTTTATGATTGTACTGTCCTGATTTACCGGATAACTTTCTGTACTGCTGTTCCTGGTTGCTCACCTGGATGTGTCATTTGCCTTTAGATAATCATATGTACTGTATTATATAGAACCACGAAAACGCGATAAATACGGCCATTCAACTGGAATTTGTTCTGCTGCCCTTAATCGTGTACAGTCCACATGATGCGTGAAGCAAGTGAGACTACTTTTCTGTTATATTGACAGCCGAAGTAATCGGGATAGTCGCTACAATCGTTGTGCACAATATTGACTCGAAGCACGCAGCTAGGGCGTAGTACAGATAGCCAGTGATAGCACGTGTCATTCATTCAACAATTAATACCACCCAGGTTTAAGCCCTGGAAATGGGACAAGGTGAATAAGCAGTACTCATGAGTCCTGACACCTCGGATGAAACAACTGCTTCCAGAGTTTATTCGACGGTGAGTTGATAGGTGACGCCGGATGATGTATTATCTCATAGAAAATGTTAGTTTTGTTATTACTAGGTCTTAATTTCTTATTTGACCAGATAATAACATTAGTAATAACCGGCTCCCACAAATTTACATTTTATTTAACATGCGGAATATGCTAAATTTTTAATCGGAATTAAACCGAGTTGGTAAAACAAACAGCAGCCATTCAGCTCCTCACAAAATAATATGTTTCGTTGCACTGATATAATTGTACATACACGAGAGATTAGTCAACCCGAAAATTTTAACTTTCTTGACCAAATGATGCGATAAGTTTTGCTTTACTATGCAAACAGACTAACATTAGTTGCTATAAACATCCGATACTGATTAGGCGAAACGGTCACTGGTAACCCATCTCATTCCATTCATGAATCTAGTGAATGGGCTGTCATAAAGGAAGGTCACTTTAACAATTTTCCCGAAATATACCCAATAATAAACTGTACGTGACCTCCTAACCGAGAAAAAATCGTGTCAAAACAGTGTTGTTTAGAATCACATCACTTTCTCACAGGACGATGAATTCGAACCAAGCTTTTTGGGTTGCTTGACCACAGATCATGTGACTTGCAATTATCTTGGCAAAGAGAGAACGGAATGAGAAATTCAGAAAAGGGCGGTAAATGTTGTTCATGGTGAACTTCATCTTACATCCATGCAAGCGATTTCTGCGTAAACGAATCTGTGATGCAGCTGAGATTATCACGTGATGAAATCACGTTTGCCTGTTTTAGCTGACAGCATTCCCACTACTTTCTCGCCCATCGCATCAATTTATGCGATACTAATCAGATATGGGTCACGTGATTGAACTTATTACATTCGTTGTGACCGCTTAGCTACGCGATTCGCGAATCAGGAGCCGTTACCAAAGCTGATAATTTTCATTATAGCTGAGGGTTATCAAAAGCTTACATAAAATTTGTGAGGGAGGTTGCATCAGATAGATCCGGCTTCTCCTTCCCATTTGAAAGAGGCCAGTCAAAATCGGTTCTGTGCAAAAGAGGACTAGAACCGGCGGGATTTTGCCAAGGTAATCTGAGTAGAATTAACTGATGCTGTTATAAAGATTTTCTTTTCCGAAACTGGGTCATCCGCCAAGAATGTTTTCTATTTCTTCTTTATGAATAGCGGTTTACTGTAAAAGCAAGCTGTCCTCATAAATTTGTGATCACTAAGTCATTTGTGTCCGCCGTGGCTGGTTGATTGAATGGTTAATTAAACAACTCAATAATCAACTGACGGTCGGGATTTTATCCGCCAATAATATCCATATCGATCGAACCTAATGCGCAGCCGAGACGAAATAGGGAAACAATTCTCGAGTGTGAAAATCGGTACTATTCTGAAGAATGTTTCAGACAGTGGGCCATTTTCTTTGGGTTAAAATATCAGTGCTTCCTTCCATCAAAAAGAGTGAGAGAGGGATCACAAACAACCAGTCATATGGAGCGAAACACGTTATGCAAACTTTTTCACTTCCTCCCTCTCTGTGCATGTATATATATATATATATATATATATATATATATATATATATATATATATATATATATATATATATATATATATATATATATATATATATATATATACTATAATGTCAATCAAGGTCTTTTGTGGAGTGTTAAATCTAGCTATTAGGACTAGTTCTTGGAAAGACGGGAAAAGAAATAAGTTCAATGCATTGGTTTCCAAGATTGATTTTGAAAAAAGACAGCTCAAAAATATCCGGGTGGAAATGCGGTCAAAATGTCTGTGAGCCGTACATTCTACATGTTCAAGCTATCCTATTTTCAGAAAGCAAAATATACAAACTCTGCTTTTAAACTGTACATTGATCAAACAGTAAAGGAATAAGAATAAATAAATATGGATCATACTAGAAAGAATTCGAAAGGGATTGTAAATGGGACGTGTTTTGCTTCTGTCACCATGCTTTCTATCTTTCGTTGGTTCTAGGATAATCAAAATAATCCCTGAAGCTGACCCCTTGATTGGAACTGGAAGTGGATGATCCCCAAAACTCGTGTTCATTGTTTCTCCGGTCTATTCCCAACTACGAACAAGCTACCCTTACCCCTCCCCCCCCCGTTCATCTTTCCCTAGATGTACAGTGCTAAATTTCATGTCTATCCAATCACATTCGGACTTGCGGACATTGCTCGCAACTTAAGCCTTTCTGTCTCCTGAACATAAATGTATTAGCCACAACGATGCCACCGAAATTGAGTTTATTCGCTATGGTTTCCCTTTCTACGGATGATTCTGGGTCAAGTTATTGATTTTCACCGTATCAATACAATTCAATCAACTCATTTGATATTACCGTGTATCTGCCTAATTTGTTGTCTTTAAAAATACTCTCAAACCGTTTTCTCAGAAAGACTTCTACATTATCACATATGATGCGGACCTAAAGATGACTGAACCAATAAAGTGCCGATTGAAGTTGTTTATCTTAGACTAGCTTTCCGAAATGACCGTTAACTCAAATGTGCCTGTCCCAAACTTCAAGCCTCTTTAGACTGTACATTTCCAACTGTTACCATCTTCCCAAAAGTTTGGCTCATACAATCGTGAAAATGATAAACGGATTAATTGACTCGAACACGCTGCCTGATTTCCTTTGCAATGACGGTGTAACATGCACTGCTAAAAGCGAACCGAAATGAAACCCAAAGAAGTAATAGCACATCCACATTGAACAGTAAAACGGACAAGGTGAGACGTATCCTAAGGGAAATTCAATACAGTCATTTGTGAAAACCACAGTTGATTTAGAACTATCGTTCGAACAGTCCCCGTGTCTCTGAAATTCAAAGCCGGTAGCACCGAGCAAATCAACACCGCAATTAGACTGCACAGTCGTGAGTTACTGACGCTACTAACCCATACAATACTTTTTGTTATTCTAGAAGACATTTAAAACAGCTCTGGGGAGCGAGAAGTAGTTTTCGCTCATTCATAATTATAACTCCCCCCCCCCAAAATAAATAAATAAATAAATAAATAGATAAATAAAAATAAAATCCCTAAAATGATATAATTATGAAATTGGTTTCTCGGTTTCAGCAACAAAGGTAATCAGGGCAGTGTTGCGAAAGGAGGACGCGGGTTTTATAGCCCACATGTGGTGACTTGGACTTATCCAGTTCCAATTTAATTATCGATGGAGGTTTAACTGAGTTCCCTTGAGGCTCAGTGAATTGCAAAATGTGACCGAGGCAGTGAACCGTAATCTGAGCTATGTGCTACTTGACTATGAGACGGTACCATGTGACCGTTTTTCTTTGAAGAAACACCAATCACCGGAATGTTTTCGCTAGTGTATCTAGGCTGCTTCACTAGGGTGACCCTGTGTGATCGCCGAGGAAAGAAATCTGTTCTGTGTTGGTAGTTTTCTATGACCGGTCTTGTCATTGATCGCATACTGTACGTGGACGAAAGCACCTCTCGCTGCTGTACGTATCTGATAAAGGGTTTCTGTTATTTGCGATCTGTCATCTCTTGACCAATGTTAACACTAGATAGTGGAACAATCCTACAAACACGTCTTCTCGTGCAGTCTATGCACGTGAGGCAGAAGTGAGACAACACTTTTCTGGGCCATACTTTGGGCATCTTGAGGTTCGTGACATTAACAAAATAAAACCCTTGGACCACTTACACCAGACGTGTAGTTGGGGTCTTCGAATGCGGATTGCCCGAGAATGTGGTGATTGGTAAGGTAGAACAGATGGGAATCAGGATCTCCTCCCCAGCGCGCACGCGCCACACGCACAGACAGATGCGTATCTATTCACATACTGCGGCGACGTCTCCGTAATTTCCAACCTCACCCCAGTCTATTTGAATAGGCGTGTCTTCTTACCTAATTCTTTTGCTAAGAAAGCCTCAATAGAATGGTGCTTAAATACCCAAAAGAATCGATCATTTAATCAATCCCCATAATTTTCACCATCACGGCATATGAAGGTGAACGCCTGGCACCGGTGGACCGGTCACAGTTCGTCTGGCATACCAAGTCAGAAACAACTTCGTATGAATATTTTCGACACGCACACAAAAAGGTTGGAGTGGGTTTCCCTCTCTATCTCACATACAGTTTTTTTGCACTTATTCTTTGGTATTTAAAAACATTTCTTTATCATGTATAAGAGCTACTTAGGGATAGAATTTCCGTGTGAATATATTGCATTTTGGGTCAGACGAGTGAGGCAAAACCCAAAACAGATCAAATGAATTCAACCGTAGCTACACACCTTGGCCAAAAGCAGTAACAACAGCTTCAACAACAAAGACAAGAACAACAACCACAACAGCAACAACAACAATGATAATAGCAGAAGCAACAGTAATAGGGATAACGAAATCCTGATGAGTACTGGCTGACAACCCTCTCTCCCTCAAATCAGGAAAGATATGGTAATTATAGTCAATATATATGGGGTAGAAAACCTCTGAAACTGACCGGACATCTTTTCTTGAAAAGTTCCCTGATGGACCTCTAGAACAACAGTGAGTACCCGCTAATCCCCAAAAATTTGCATTCTCTGGCATCGCCACACTCCTTCGGATGCTCTTGTCCAGGCTGTTAGGAACTCAGATTCAACTGTTACACAAAAAATTTTTAATGGCTTGCTCAAATGCCTTCTTTACTAAGGTAATTCACCCTAATACAGCTAAATACTGTTATCAAAACGAATGAAAAGGAATCTAGAATGATAGTCTCGATAAAATCCAACAACGCTACTTATTCCGTGTGAGTAGTAGTAAACCTATTCTATTGCTCTGTGCTAATCTCCAAGTCATAATCACGTGATTCTTTTGATATCCCCCGAAATTATGCATTACATCTTGCTATTATAGAGTGGGTAATACAGTAGATAACTGATGAAATGATTCACCATCAACACACAATAGGGGGCGCTGCACAGCCTAGTGATAACGTTCGCCACCCACAATCATACACTCCAGCCGAGGTTTGATTCATGTTTGAGACCCGGTGAACACAAGCCCTCGCTGGTTCCTAACAAGAATCAACTAGCTGTACTAAAGTGTTTCCATGTTTTTCATTTCTTAATATTTTTGAGTACTTGGTTGTGGTTAAGTTCGGAGTCTACGAGACCCACACACAATACGATTTGAAACATTAAGTGATGCGGCTAGGTGACCTAACCAGCAGCGTAGTTTCATTCAAGCTATTCCTCTGTTTTCATGATTTCTAATAACTACTTTTTAACTTTTTCATCTTATACTTCCAACTGTTTTGCCCTCATCTCGAAATAACAGCCAAAACTAGAGCACAGAGGGCCGAGACGGAGAGTTGAAAGAACTAAGCTGATGATTTCCGCAAGCTTCTAGTCATCGAATTTGGCATTTCGGTTGCCAAAGTTTCGTTATCAACATCTACAGTGTGCATACTATAATTGGGGAATTGAGCTTTGATACAGTATGTTGAATCATTTCATCAACCATTCACTTATTTTGGTTATTCGGCAGTAATGAAATATATTGGATGGTTTTTTGGAATAACAAAATCCCCACGTTATTCTGACCGGAGGATTCACACAATAAGCCTGAATTACCGTGTCCAGTCCACAGTCTACTGGAACTTGAACGAAAAGTATAGTTACTTATTTGCCGCTGTTTTCTAATGGGAAAACCGGTATTTCTACCTTCGTACGAACTTGAAATGCTCAAGTCGTCAAGTGACAAAAAATGATACAAAATTCGAAGGTCTTCGATTGCGCACCATAGGCAGTAGTTTGTGCTCTAAGACGTGGATGTGCTAAGGCCATTGGCTCCTGCTTTTAAGTGGGGATGCGAGTCTCTTTTTACGGGAAACCGGAATGCGTCTAACTTTTTGTATCGGAGAGAACATGTAGAAAAATAGTGATTCGCTAATGACAGTTATTGGAAAATATCTTCTGGGCAAGATTTGTTGTGGTCATAACTACTTTTATAGATCATTTCTCCAAAAGAGATTAGAAAATCAAAACCGAGTACAAACAGTTCAAATGGTCTTAAAGTTTAGATTCACTGAACCCGGAGAGCAGTAAGGTAAAACTACAGATAACCTTTGTAGACATGCATTTTTGGGTTTAGAATCGACTGAATTTATGAATACGAAGGCATAACAGTCGGATTTTCATAGTACAAAACTGAATGTGTACTTGATGCTGGAGTTTACCGCTCACAGTTTGGACTGTTTTTAATAAAAGTTACCCGAGGGTTGATCAGCGTCACGTTATCGGTGGGAGGTCGGATAACGGAAGAACTGAGCTTTACGCCGTAGATTCAACCAGGTTTAGCTAACACCAAATTAAATCAAAGAAAGTCCAATGCATGATAAGACTTGAAGAAGTGCATTTACGTCAGACAAATTGGAGTGGTTTCACACAGAAAGATATCACCCGCATAGTTTAAGAAGAAGGCAGGAAAACCATATGGAAAAGCAATATCCCAAAAAGCAAAATATGAAATAAAAACATCTTGAAGTGTTTAAGAACCACTGATCAAATAAATAAACAAGCTCTTTATCACGTTTTAGTGGTTTCCACTTGCACTAACATGGAATTCAGCTGATGTAGGTAGTGTGCTTTTGGACTGACTATTTTAGCCGGCGATCATCATAGGGGAAATAATTTAAGCTCGCTGAAATCCATTGGGTTATTCCCTTGCGAGAATACTCGTTTCGAGGAGAAATTGCATTGTCGAAAATAGTCCCATTTGCTTACTGGAATAGTGGGCAACTATTAGTTAAAAATTTCATTTTACAGTTTGTTATTGATCATTTGGAAACAGGCAAGCTCCGAATGTCAACTACGCCAAAATGATTGTATTACGTCATTTCCGGTCAATGGCCACGGATACTCAGCAAATTGGTTAGGTTAACACTCACTGACAATTACTTACCACAGACACACTGAGTCATGTCACCATTGAGAAATAACTTTCTAACGTGTTTTCTCTCTTGAATACGACTGTCTCTTTCCGAGCACCCAAAAGAAATCTGATTTTTGAGATGACAGATGCGATCTCTCAGACATGAAGTAATCGCAAGCAGCATACATATTATACAACATAATTGCACAACAATCGTCTAGGAAATATCATAACTTGTCCAAACTTAAATCACTCTTACTACGCTTTTCTGTATAAAGACGCCTTTTAAAAGCCCTTGAATTCGCTGAATAATGCTCACCCAATAAACCCGTATCAACTGGTTACCTTATCACAATGACTGATTATTCATTTCGCAATCTAGAAATACCTTGAGAAAAAAAGAGATCAGTCCGACGCAGTGAGTTTACTTTGAAATCACGAGAGGAAAAGAATCACAAGGGATTTCTATCTCTAATATTGTACTGAGAAAAAACTAAACCATAAACCTTAGGATATTCTACCGTAAATGATAAAGTTAGTAACACGCGGATGAGGATCAGCAGCCCAATCATAAACATCTGAAACATCATCATCATCATCATCTTCATAATTATCATGGTCGTTATCCTCAGCATCACAAACATGATCAAACTCATCATCACCATCAATCGTCATCATCACCATTATCATCATCCAAATCATCATCCAAATCATCATCCAAATCATCATCATCATCATCATCATCATCATCCAAATCACCATCATCATCATCATCATCTTAATCTTTATGATCAACATCATCTGCATCAACGTCATCATCTCCATTAACATCATCATCTTCATCACTATCAGCATTTTCGTCACCATCATCATCGTCATCATGATCATCCGATTCATCATTATCATCATCATCATTATCATCATCAAAATCGTCATCAAATTCTTCATCTTCATCTTCCTCATTCGAAATATCATTGTCATTATCATAATCATCATCATCATAGAAATCATCTTCATCGTCCACATCACTATCATCACCACCAACATTATCATCATCATCATAATCATCATCAACATCTTCATCGAAACCATTCAAATACTCCTCAAGATGAACATCATCATCCGAATCTTCAACGTAGCCATCGTCATCATTATAGTCATCAAAATCGCCATCTAATTCTTCATCTTCACCTTCCTCATTCGAAACATCATTATCACCATCATCATGTACATCATCATCAACAACATCATCTTCCTCAGCTTTATTATTATTATTATCATCATCATCATCATCATCATTATCATCATCATCGTTATCATCCGAATGGTCGTCATCATCTTCATCATCTGAATGATGATGATCATCATCATCATGATCATCATCATTATTGTCATCATCAAAGTCACCTAATAGTCCTAACTACGAACACTGTCATACTCAAGATCCATCTCATCACTGACATCGCTTTTTTCATCACTAGGTAAATCATCGGTATCATTTGTGCGATTTGATTTGATAAGTCCGTAGCCGCTCACATCTTCATCGGCTGGGGTTATCACCGACAGATTTGAGAAAAATCCAATGAGCAATTTACAAAAATAAATTCAACTTCAGATGAATTCTTTCAGTTAACGAAATGTGTTAAAAATTCTTTTTTCCCACGACATCGGTCAACGGTCTTTTTTTCTTCTTGACATTCATTTCGCAGCCAGGTAATACTACAACAGCACAACGCCCGAATTATTCAGTTATGCTTGTGCGTAATGTTGCTGATGCTCTCGATCAAGTGTAGCCAAGACAAACAGATACGTAATTCAATTGTGATGGTGTTTACAAACGTTTCCGATCAAAGTGTGCTTTCCATTTTCACCCAAATGCACTCAAACATCAGTCATTTTTATAAGCAGTGCTCGGAAACATTCCCAAAAAGCACAGGACAGCAATACCAGGAAACTGTTATTGAGAATTAGCTTATGTACCCGAATAACAGTGTCAGTGTTCTGACGGGTTTTAGGAGTCCATGGTGTGCACTATCGCCTACTTTTGGTCCTATTGTCCATACCATTATTTTGAGCTTATCTAATTTGCTTTACTACACCATCTTCATACGTGGATATCTACACTCGGTTTCTCCAGTTTGCTTCTATTTCCCATGCTTTCCTCCTCAACTTTTCCTTCTCTCTTCGTTTTTTCCCACCTCTGACTCTAACGGTGGTTCTTAGCCCGTACGTGGGCTGACTAGCCTGTTTCATTGCACGAAACGCGTTTCTTTTATTAAGCTAATCTCAATTCCTGGCTCCTAGTCAACTTTTCGTAGAGTACATATATATATATATATATATATATATATATATATATATATATATATATATGCACAAGAACACCCCAAAAACCCACACAAACAAATCCAGCTCGTTTGTCTCTTGATTGCTCCGTTACCTTGGTTACCATCGCCCAGAAACTACTTCTTGATCAGTCCGGAATTTTCCTTTTTTGTTTGTTCGTTCGATAACTCACACACATTTATCCCCTTTGTTTGTCTTTCTCTGGTTCTATGTGACGATATTCCTTTGTATGAAGATAGCAGAATAGTTAACACGCATATGTATGCACACTAATGCACTCAAGGTGATGTACGTTATATATATATATATATATATATATATATATATATATATATTGCATGTTTATACACAAATGAAACTAAGAAAACAAAAGAGAGATGACAGTAAAAAGCGGAATGCCATTTTCCCTCATTAACTCGGGACAGTGTTGAGTGGAAAGAGCTAGTTCAAACTGGGTGCAGTAGATACTGAGCTGGTGTGCCTAACTGTTCAGTTGGTTGAGTGGTTGGATGGTTTGTTGGTTTTGTTCCCGGGGTGGCGAGAAGAATACGTGCAAATCTTTGAGCTTTAGCATTTGTGGCCGCCTCTTGGTTTCTAGGTCCTAATTAGCCGTGCAAGGGGCTGCTTATGCTTGCCGGATTCCCTGGCAAAAAGGTTTATTCCCCCCCCCGGTCATTGTTACATGAAATTCTCAAATCACTGGTCCTATAAACTATTGCTTATTGCAGCAAATAACCATTTATACCATAATACATTTATATCTGTCATAAACAACTACGGCTATGTGGAGATTCTGTTCCACTCATATGCATTGGGAGAGAACCCATTCGAACCAATCACTTTTCATTTGTTCAGCGTATACTCCAATAAGCGTCTATGCATTTCCGCACACAAACAAATACACCGTGGGCATATGACTCGTTTTACTACAATCCTAGATATGGATTATTGCAGTACGCATGTCTTGCGTGATCAGCATCCACGTCACGTGATAGTTTTTTGGCAACTTTTTGCCCACCAATCACATTGCTCGTAGGTCAATACCTGTGTGCATATATACCCTGTAATGTATTTCATGCCTATATAAATGCTGCATTTTTTATGCTAATAGACCAGTATATTTCAGTGCCAACTGAAGTGTTTTCTGATTCCATTTGGGGTAATTCAGACTTTACAGGCTCTGTGAAACCCATAGATCAGCTGTCAGCCTATTTGATTGTCATATGGCTAGAATGTTTATGTGGATATCAGAATTCGATTGGACACGGTTCTCGAGTCTTATTTGTTTGATACTTCTGGGTTGTGCTCCCTCTTCGTTTCCTCTATTCTCATCTCCTAGCTTCACTTACAAATTGGATCAGTAGGAATTTGTACTAGTGAGTTTGAGTTCAACACATCATCTCAACTGTAAACAATAAGAAATGGACACACTCACCCACTTCACTAAGTATATTGTTTTTAAATCACCTCTGCTGATCAGTCGTATATAAGTTCGATTGGATACCAAGGAGAAAAAAGAGCCGTCGATTATTGATCCATATTTCGATGCGTCGATCATTTGAATAATTTTTCATTACTGTTCTAAACTCATACATGATTGAAGAACACGAGAGTCACCCAGTACCATCATAGATCAAATACCCTATGTAAATATGCCTGCAGTCACTGCCCTGACTGTTAGAGTAGAAAACCGTATGAGCACACAGTAGATCAGTTATGGTAATGAGCCTGAAATCAGCGCAGCACTTATTCAACCCATGTAAGTAATGAGTTTTGTTTGAGTATATGCTCTAACTGAAGCCTGGCTGATCATTGGAACCGCCAGAAGCATTTCACATTTTTGTCTTCTGGCTTGTTAGGAATCATTAGCATTTCACTTTTATTGAGCTCCCACTAGGACTCAAACCTGAGGTAGAAGGTTGCGAGGGGAACAATGAACGGCCAGGCTATCTGGACTGGCTCACAATGGTTTGTTTTGTTTCACCACTACATAATACAGCACCCTTCGTCTATAATAAAAGTCAATAATTGTGCAGTCGACCGACTGTTGTCGTTCAAGCGAATGAAATGTGCTCTATCATGTAGTGTTTGTTTATATTCAGTAAACAATTGAGACCCAATCCTGATATCCTTGCAATTAGGTGATCCATTCACAATCGTTCTCCCCGGCTCAGAGTCACACTAGAGTAATCATGCTCAAACATAAACTGACTGTTACCGATAGGGCTGGAACCCATTATCATAAACTGGATACCACGTGACCACAAGCATTTGTTCTACTATTGTCAATGACTGATACACAAGTGCGAAGGAATCGTCCTTTTCCAATTTTGAATTTCTATTGAGCAATTGATATTTATTACTAGATGCATCCAGCCATGCCAGTACGACTTTAAACTATATCGTATTGCACGATAATTATCCAAAAACTGCACAGAAAATGACTGGTTTGACACAAAGGCCCATGATCCCGAGTAGTATTGGTCGATAACAGACGAGCTCTTGAATTTGAAAGATAGTATTGTATGTAGATATAAAAAATAATTTTAAAATAGTGCTTGATGTTAAACACGATACTCAACATCTCTCATTTCAAACAAGTGATAATTTATTGGTACATAAATAACTTTCTGCTCCATTTTTCGAAAGTACTTACGTGCACGTTTGTATATATATATATATATATATATATATATATATATATATATATATATATATATATATATATATATATTCAGCGAGTGCCAGTAGTGCATTTAAATAGTAGGAAAATGACAAATGAACTAAACCGTAAAGGTCCTCTTTGTAATACCTTCCGTTCTCTCTGACTTCTCTTCTTAGAAATTCATAAGGACGGTCAATCGATTTAGGGGTGACAGGTTGTCTCAGTTCAAAATTAGTGACGAAATACCGTGTCATATCATTTAATTTCGAAGTGAATTAAACCGATAAGGAATCCAGTCCAGATCGATTCCTCGTATGATGTTTGACTCACAATCTTGCACCACTCTGTTTGAATGCCAGTTGGGGACAGGTCTCGGTGGGGAAGACAATGCATTGTGGTTGACTAATCCAAACAAACCAGAAGAAATAGCCGTGTACAGCTCCTGTAAACTACGGACTCCAGAGTGGGCCAAATTATTGCTGTACAGACCCACCGTAGAGTCCTTCCTTGGGCATGTCTTAACAAACAAGGATATAGTTTTATCTGAATTGTTAACCGTTTTTGACGTGTAAAAGTTTCGCTTTTTTCTCCACAGCTTTAAAGCACCGTAATAACGTGCTCAGACTAGTGCAATAATATTAATAATATTATTAAATAAATAAAATTTTCCAATCAGACAAAGTTCATCAGTCTAGATTTTTATGTTGCTTTTTGACATCAGCAGCCGGTTTCCCTCTCCAATGTTGTACTGAATATAACATTGTCGGGAAACGCTTACGCTTGCGAAGTTACTCCCAGAAATTTGAGGAGAATATATTGCTACCGGTGTAGTCTGTCTGACTTTGTAATTTAGTCCATGAATATGTGCAGTTTTATTTTTTCTCATCTGACCAGGGTGGAGCTCTTCGAAGAAATCGACTTTCGAACTATCTCCATATACACATTTTTCAGCCACATGGTATAGCTCAGCTGAAAGATAGAGTTTACAAAATAGCATTTTTAGACATTTCGACTTTTTTCACGGTAATACTGAGAGTTCTGTTGACCGAGTGACTGACTGACTGACTGAATAAATAAATAAATGGAAAAGAGGATGCATGTGTATTCAAAAAAATAAACTTTCAGAACTTCTGAACTCAGTCAATGTTCCTTACAGATTCCAAGGTTGGACACATTTTCCGACGTTGCTTTTTCTGCTACACATTTTGAAGCCCTGCGTGCGTAGGGCGATTACCGGACGGATAGACAAGCATATATGTATGTTTATTCACTACTGGGTTTCGCGATACCTAAACCAAAACAATCCCAACTAATCAGAAATGACAGCTATGCCGTCTGTCCCCTTTCCCCGAGGGCGGGTATTTTTAAGAGGATCGGGTAAATAGAAAGAACAAATTGACAGCAGTCTAACAACCGGGCATCTCACAATGACAGCCCGTCAATATACATTAGGGACACTGGGTCGGAACACCCTAACTTATCCGTCTGATTATTGGTATTGAACAGTCAACAATAATTTAACTCGTCACTTATTTCACCCATTGTGTAACCTCTTCTAGTTCCCGTTTATTGTCGTGTATGGTATCTTCCTGTATGATTGCTCCGTCGAATTCAGAAGTATTTTGTTGAAAGGCCAAGTATGAGACACTTTTCTATTTAGGGGTTCCATCTATACCAGAAAGTACAGCAAAATTCCCGTTGATGACATCAGAGTTTTTAGTCTTTTGTCAGCCTTCAAATCGCTGCACACTGAAAAGTAACGGAAGAACACAAATGAGCGTTGCAAAAGTGAGTTTATTTTTATCTTGGTGTTGAACGTGGCTGTAGAAACCGCGGGGAAAACTCTCTCCCGAAAGACGATAATGCACATTTTGAAAGTGAACCACTTTACAAGTGAATAAAAGTTCGGCATTTTCTGACAAAACTGTGGCACACTGTTGCATTAGTTTATATGAGCTTTAACAGGACTTTCATTTCATTAGGCAGATGGTTTTAGCTGCTCAGCTAGAAAACCAAGGTTGACAAAGGTTGCTTTTCTAAGTATTGTTTTGAAATTGACAACTCTTAATGCAATCAAACAAAACGGAAGGGGTCTTGAGGTCTGATACTTCTTCTGTGCTACTTTAAGTTCAGTTTAGTATCGATTTGATTATGGTAACCTTGATTTTGGCAGCCCCACAATTTCTAAGTTCACTGATATTAGTATCCATGGCAGATGTATGCAAAATGACTTTGATCGACTTTGATCGAAAGAAGGTTCATACCTCCGCCGTGTCGATCTGCTTGGCTACGCCGGACTTGTTTTGATGTTGTGATTCTCCGCTCCAAAATGCAGATTCACGCTAACTGATTATCCCTATGATAACAGCTAAAACCCTTCAGTGCTCCAACCCCTAGGCATGCATAGGCTTACAGCTCAACCCCCACCCTTTTCCTTACTACCATGAGGAAACTGCTCGTTTGACGTATGATAAATTGAAGCCTTGAAAACAAATGAGCAACAAGAATTTATTCGTTCCCGTGGTCTTTCCAGAGCTCTATCAAGCCCAACAGACAAGAAAAGATGTGGTGATGAATGACTGGAGACATTTGCGTCATTAATTAATCTTTCGTCTATCACCGATACCAGGGAGAATGTGTAAGTATTATAGAGAAGAACTTGTTGTCGGTATTGAAAAAAGAAGCAATTTATGGGTTTATTATAATGATACTCCCATGTCGAAAATATTTTCGGGAGTAGTGGAGAATTGGGCAATTGATACCGCCTGAAGTCAACAAATGGTTTCGGACCGACTGCATCAGTGGGGAATTATATGTGGCAACAAACTTTCCGTTTTGTTCTTATATTGTTCCCAATTTTTATGATGAAATTCAAAACTAATTATCTACATCCCTGAGTTCTCAACCTGTCCCTTCAATCACGGCTTTTGGTTTACTAGTCAGACTTATTGTGACGAATGTGACAGTCAAGAAATCACTTCAAATCCGATAGCACGAACAAACAAAGAAGAAGACAAGCTGATAGAAGCAATTTTCTGGCCAACATGCTTGCCTTTTTTTCTCCATTCTATCCAGAAATGATGAATTTTCGGGAGAATGGGTCGACACAGGCACAGCGTTGACAGCAGTCTTCCTAAGCAGAAGCAGCTGAACTGGCAAACTGGCGATTCGCATGGAAATAGGCCGCTGCCAGTCAAATCTAACATTGGATCGAGCGGCAAAGTCGTGGCGTAGTCGATCAAAATTTGTACCCAGAAAGTTTAGCTTGTTGTTCGAAAAAATTGACAAAAGGTTTCGGGAAAGCATTGCCGTCGTTTTATAAATCTTACGGTACCAAAGGATTGGCCGTTTTCGGATATTCCACTTTCATTTTCCCCATCCTTAGTGACGGAACAGTAGGAAGGAATCTCTGACAAATGTATATGCCTTAAAAGGTGTGAACACTGCCCATTACCGCTCAGCTTGGGTTTTAGACAGTATTTGTTTTAACCCCAATTAAAGCCTCGCCTGGCACACCGGGGTGCTCTATGACGGACGCCGGTGAGTACTTGAGGTTATAGTTATGTCCACTTTGCTACACTCATCAACTAGTTCATCATTAGGCTGTCAGCTGCCAAAAGAGTAAGAACAGTTAGAATCTTAATTACTTAAGTCTGGTGTCAAGTCAAGCACTTCGCGTAGATTCATTGATAAAGTTTCGCTGATTTCCTATGATTTATCAACCAGTCGTTGTTACTCACTGATCCGAAATAGGCTGAATGATTCGATTGTGTCTTTGTGCATCACCGAGTAACCGGAATAAAACAAGTCTGCCATCAATAACATCAACATTGAAAACTTCAAGCACATCATCAGTATCGTAAACAGCATTCCGTCAGTCGTCCAAACTCGGATATCGTGGCAACCGTAAGAAGCACCCATGCACAGGTTATATGGTAGTTTTATCAACAATATAACTATTTTTCCTTCAAAGCCTCGGCCAAGTAATCGCCACACTGAGTCACACACAGATTGATTAGCTTCCCTCAACTGGGTCGGTAATGTTGCATCGATTATCGGCAACCGTGTTCCGTTCCCATTTTGGTCATATCAATTACCCATTTTCTACTCTCACCTCCACCACTACCACCACCACCATTATCCTTACCGCAACCTCATTCTCGTTCAACCCAAATTGTTTCTAGCGTCTATTTACAAACGAAAAAACAACTGCACAACTGAACCTTTTCATTGTTTCGGAGTGAAACCTGCTTATCACCTCCACCTACATCTCCGGAATGGTTTGGAAAATCGACAACATTATAACTCCCTCCTTGCCTCTATCGCTCCGACAGGAAAAGCGTATTCACTCGTGTGAAAGAACTAACGGACCAGAACGACACAAGTTTTCTTTAGGAGCACTCAACCACATAGACTTTAACTCCAGCCCATTTACCGCAAAATTTACCGTCACCATTAGCAAAACCTGTAACGACCGCCGCAACCGCGGTAATTAGCCCGTGGGTAACAGTTCTGTTTCTTTCATTCGCAATAATACGCACGTATTTGGGGGTTCCCATTCCGCAGATGAACAGAATTACATCACTGGTGACGGCTGACGAACCGAGTTGAATAACTAATCAATTAATCTTGTTCAACCAACAGAATAACGAGAGATCATCGGTTTTACACTGAATTTTAATTAGTTTTGATTGATGCATGCGATAAACGAACACACTCAGACAGACATGAAGATTTTGGCTGTTGTTAATAACGTGGTATTTGTCTAAGGCTTTGGGAAGGGGTTTTTTCAACGGAATAGTTCTTCCGCTAGCAAAGGAGTTGGTATTCTTCGCATTCCCTCTAGCAATAACCGAACAAACATGCAATGACAGCTTAAGCCCTATTCGAATATAAAAATACTTCAAATCCCATAAAACTGCCTTAATTAATCATTTTGTTTCATATAGTCGCTATTTTTCTTGATGAATTCCATAAGTACGCGAGTCATGAGAGTATACGAAAGGAATTCCTCTCGCAGTGTTTGTCTTCTGAACTGTTTATCCAAATATTTTAGCCTTGTTGCGAACGTCCGGTTTGTCTAGTGGTGAGGTGCACTACTCGTATTTACGCACTGCCGGTTCAAATCTCAGTCGGTGCTCGACGAATGGAAATCCCGAGCAAGTCAGTATAGTGTGTTTCCGGGTTGGAGTATCCACCCCAGGAAGAGTGAATGGCTCAATACGCCCCAGAGAACGATAGCAGTAGTTAGACAGTGACTTTTCGTATACCAGACGGAGAAATATACTTTGGATTGTCAGCTTCAGATGATAAACGATAACGACACTTGCTAATTAAAAATTCAAAAGTGTTTTATTGTACAACGGACTGATTACGCACAGCCACGGATGCGATCCAGTGATACTGTTAGTGGCATGCTCACTAGTGTTACTTCATTTACCGTGATTTCTTTTATTGTTCTATTAACTTTCTTTTCATTATACAATAGCAGTACAATATTTTAGGAGGGAGGTAGCGGCCACCTGAAGGGTATCATTTGGGGAAGTGATCGACAGAGGTGGCTGCACGAGGATTCGAGATCGGGGGCACAAACCCCGGCTGCCCACCGGTTCGTGTTGGTCAATTTCACAGTGCCGTGTAAGGAACATTCAGGTCAAATCGCCCTGTGGCATATCATCCATTAGCCCTGCATTCGTCGCCAACATGCTCGCGGCTCAGTCGCGTAAGGTCACTTTGGTCTCCTAAATTCGAAAGACTTCGGCAAATCTGACTCTGTTGTAACAATCAATAAAAGTTCACTGACGGCTACTACTCAGTAGCACGGTAACTCGGAAGTCAAAACAATGACCAGGGTGATAAATTAGAGACAGAACTTTTAATCACCGTATCAATTCTTTGACTGAGTTGTGTGAATGCCAGAGCACTACTTGTCATGACTCGGAGTCATATGTTTATGTCTATAGACTAATGCTTTATTGGTTGAATTAATGGTGAGTTCAGCACCGTTAATACTGGATTTATTATTTAAATGTTACGCAACTACTTGCGAGTAGAGTGTGGGACGGATGAATCTTTGTATGGATGACTATCCTTTGGACTCCTTTTTTCATGCACAAACCTCAGGTCATCGGACCAACTCTCCAGTCGGAAGCACCGTGCTCAAGTTTCGCTCTTGTTAGAGCTCATCAGTGGTGCATATCCTCTGCCACACCCAGGGTTTGAACTCGGGCCCTTTCACCTCGAAGGCGTGGTTAACCACAGCGTGGAGGATATGCACCACTTATAAACTCTAACAAGAGCGAAACTCGAGTCTGGTGCTTCTGAGTGCAGGGTTGATCAGATCACTTGAGGATTGTGCGTGAAAGGTGGAGTCCAAAGGACAGTCATCCAAACAAAGATTTAATATTTCTTTGATATTATACATACTAGGGTGAACATCATCTACAGATACCTGAGTTGTTACCATTTTGAGAGAAAATGGATACCACAAAAATGTCCGAATGGAATGAATTTTTAGTTGGTTCAGCTGACTACAATCTGTGAAAATTGGTAACACACTGCACCGAATTTTTCCAAAACGGTTCAGGATTAGTGTATCACAGTAAAAGGACTATTGTTTTTCGAATGGTCGTACTTATATACTTTTTATATTTTATGGATGATTACTGTCAGTTGACAGTGGCTAAAAGAAAGCAGCTTTTCAGAAATTTTTGAACCGTTTTGAACACGACATTAGTACCCATATTTGAGCCTATGACCCAATGGACTGGGATAACTATGATTTGAGCCCTTTAGGAACTCAGAAAATCTCCATCATTTCGTCACCAGCCTCGCAATGGAATTTGTCCGGCTCAGTGAAAGACAGTATTAAAATCCACCCAACTTGCGTGACAACTAGATAGGCACCTTTGTTAGGGCCTTAGTGGAAAGTATGCATTATAGCTTGGCTGTTTTCAACAGTTTTGAAAACCGGTGTTTCTTGTTACTTAGGTTAATACTTTCCATGTATCAGAAGTATATCTGAAATGGTCACGTGACTCCTCCAATCCCAAGGCATCACAGTTGCCCATAAACCAACTGAAGCCGTGAGTTCGTTTATATCAAGACAAAGTAACACCGTGTACATGACTAAATGGAGGGCTTATGCCAACTAATTCGTTGATCAAAGTGAGAGAAAGTTTACCGCTCAGATGCGTACACACAAAAGTCCATGCCGATCATAAAGGATATACCTTCAATGTGGATGAAGTTCACATTCCCGATCAACCAACTACGAGATGCTCAAGTGAGTTCTTGGGAGCTTACTGTGAGGATTTTGTGTTCTACTCGCATCCAATACCAGAAATCCCAATTGGACTAATCACTGTTCAGTTCTCTAGTGTACACGCAATTATCACTCAAGGATTTTCGCACACGACCAAATACTTCGTGCGCGCATGACTCGTCCCAGTGTAATCTTTGACACTGCTTATAGCAATGCGCACGTCTCGTGCGCATAATCCTCCTTAGCATCACGTGACCGAGTTTGGCAAGTTTGTGTCTACCAACCAATATCGTTCATGGATCAATACTTGTGTGCATAGGTGTTCCGCTACGTATTTCATGCCTATATAAATACAGTATATTTTGAAAGCCAAATGACAGATATATTTCAATGCTAGCTCTAGTGCTTTCTTACTTCACTTCGAGTAATCCGGTCATCACAAGTAGTACTCTTCAAGAATTCCAGTCAGCAGTCGAAATCGAACGGAACAGCTTACATCATCTTCCGAAGTGCATGAAGTTCAACAAAGTCAAGGAACGGGGAAACAAATCAGTGGATTCAAAATCCAATAACTCTTGGCCAAGAACCCCGAATCTTCACAGAATCATATTTAAGGGATTAAATCGCTAAAGATTCGCGGATCTAAGACTGCCGGAAGTGGAGGCTACCGGATAAAGGTAATGGGTTAAATTTCTGACCTGGGAATTTATTTCAAATCGGTTGTAAGGTGAGGTTTTTATAACCAGTAAAATAACCTAATAGGTGAAGGTGAAATCCGAGGTAAAATCTGAGCACTGACAATGTTATCTCGGTTTGTGGCGAAACGTTTATGACTTGGAATCTGATCCTAGCAATTGATGGATTATGAAAAGCTTCTTTACATGAGCAGTTTCAGTAACACGGTATTGCCGCTTCGGCTTCTTTATGTCGCATTGCAAATTGGTTAAAACTACAGTGATGACTAGACGGACGTTGGATAATTGGAGCACAAAAGACAGAAGTAGGTGATACACCTGTCTTGTCACTTCTTTCCTGCTACAGAAGTTATATCGCAAGATTTCTGTGAGGAACATCTTAACTTTACCATAACCAGAGACAGAACGAACAATCGAGTGCCCCTCCCGGTTTAAATGTCCCTTTGAAGAACAGGAGTGGAAGGTTCTGACCAAGATAGAGCATACCAAAAGTGTTTTGGGCAGGACTGTGCATTTACACACCCGAAAAAAATATTAAGATGGACTGAATGCTCTGTTTTATGCGAGAAACGATACTTGTGGCGGAACTGACTTTATTCAAAGACAAGCCAAAGCTCGAAATGTCCATTTATTGTGAAGACTTTCGAATTCAAAAGCATTTTGACTTGGATGATGACTTTGATTTTAAATAAATTCAACCTTTGGTGTGCATTTGAATATCACATAATTGTTCCCCACTTACAACTGGAAATACAATACAAAATGGAACCATCTTGCAATCGATGTCTGTTGACTTTACTGTTTTGAAATTAAAGTCAACCAAGATTCCGATACCATTTAAAGGTGGAGACAAGAAATCTGCAGTTAAATCCAAATGGAGAAAGTACCGATGTCATCTCCTCATTTCATCATGGTTGGGTTGAACTTATTCTAGTGCCACGAAATTGACACTGGACGACCACCAAGGATCACAGGAATGAGCTGGAGACCAAAATCCTTTTTGGAAAACAATCTTGTTAAAGTGGACTTAGGAAACCTATGTTCGATTAGAAATAGTCGGCTTGGTGGCAGTCTAGGTGGAAATGGATCCCTGACCGATACAATCTACAATCTTACCCTCCTAAAATTACTGAAATCACACCGACCTGACGTTAACTGGGCCGAAAAGAAAGAACACTGCTTGATTGAATACTTATCTGACGGAATCAAAATCTCACACTGTTCCCCTGTCTTTCTAATAAAACAGATAAGTAACTTAAACATTAGAATAAAATTTTGCTTGAGAAGCGTTACTTTATAAGCCTACGAGTTTTGTAAGTTACGCTCACCGAGCTCCGGCGACTTTATTACATTATTTACCTGTACCCTACTTGTGAGTAGTTCACCCACAGATTCGAAAAACGAGAGCTTCGAAACCGATTGATGAATCATATAATACAAATTTAATCTACTCCTCATATGCACATAGTAGCCAAGTTCTGCAGCTTGTTTATAACCGAATGCCTTCATTGTAATTAGGCTCCTACAGAAAAGTCATCCATCACAAGAGTTGATCGCTGTGCGGAAAGCTGGTTGTTACCGTCCAATGCCAGTGACGGAAGGGAGCTGTATCATGTAGTGTTGATGTTCAACAAGCCGTTGACAGCCAGCCCGGATAGCCTTGTGGTTTGGGTATTCGACTCACACTGGTTGACCCCAGGTTTGAGTCACCGCGGAGGCTCGGTGGATGTGCACCGCTGACGAATCCTATCAAGGATGAAACAGCTGTACGGTGCTTCCACGGTTTTCAATGGTGAGTTCAGTGTTGAAGCTGCATGATGAATGGCATAGAGCAATAATTTCTTTAAAATCCCCGCATAGAAAAAACCAGTACACTTGTTGTGATGGTTTGATCTCAGAATAGTGGGATAAGTAAAGAAGCCTAATCAACCCAGTCTTTTCATAACCACAAATTCTTCATCGCTTAGGAACTGAATAGATTCTCATCGACAATTACTGTGAGGTGAGCAGTTCCACTACTCACGATTTCACTACACCTTTTCCTCTCAAGCTTTAGCCGAACACCGTAATTCTTTAGCCACGACCCACAGGTGCCAGGTAAAGTACGACGAATATTATCACAAAATGCTGCGGTGTGATTATATATCGCCTGACTGCCTCCGAATGAAATATGAACCAGTCGACAACTATTCTCCCATGCAAGGGTTAAAAGTCACAGACAGACGGTCCTGTAAGTAAAATCCGTAATGTAGCAAGCTGTACTTTGTTTTACAATTAAAGTCATGGATATGATGAAAAAATAAAGTTTTAGTTCATTAAACTTTTAAATAAATGAATACTTTGAAAGTCTGGGAACAATGCACACCGTTATCGTAAATAAACCTCCATCAGAATCATCAATTTATTTATGTCGCAGCATTTGACACCTTCAGTATCACTGAAATTGTGGCAGCCATAGTGACTGTGTCACTTGGTTCGACGATACTGGTGCATCATTTAAACCTTCTCCAATCAATTTCAGGTGCAGCATTTGATACCTTTACCACGGTCAACTGCGCGACATACGATCGTGGTAGTTACTCATTTTTTCAGTCAGATTTGTAACACTAATCTTTAAAAAGATAAATCGTTCCAATATCTCTTGACTTCATAATATTCCGATACTTTTGCTCTAGTTGGTTTCCATCGGCATGGCTAAATGTTGTGCGTCCAGGCTAAAGGATGATGGGTTGTGGTTAAAGAATGGTGGGCCGTGGCTAAAGCATGATGGGAAAAGGTGTACTTGCTTAGTAATGCAGTATCAGAATTGTAAAAATCCGCAAAGGAAACTATTTGAAGGTAGAACTTCTAACACAGTTCATGTCAAATCCATGCATTCACATGGCTTAGGTTTAATCATGAACAAGCCTTTGAAACACGAAACAACTTCCACAAAATTGGTGTTATTAATCTGAACAAAACTATTAAACGTATGATTATAAGACAGACTATAGTTCTTCCGGAAGGGGGTTGCCATTAATCAAAGGAATTATTCGATGATGGTAACATTTAAACTAGGGTTGCCTCGACAGTGATGGGGTGACCACTCACGTTGATCTGGTTGATGGGATGCTTCCACGTGACCAGTGAAAACAGTCCAAATTTAATCACTTTTTCGTCGGATTTTCCTCGTGTATTGACGAAGAGTACGCGACAGTGCAAAAACCGCTGAAACTTCTTCTCACTCATCCATTTTTCACTGTTCAAAGTATGTGTTTCAAGTTTAGGAATATCATTGTGTCATGATGAGTTTCAATGTGCTTCTCTCGCTTTCGAAGACAACGTAGAAAAGGACCCCTCCCCCACGCACGCTCTACACTATTCAAAAGAGATTACAGTTGTAAACCAACTGTGGAGTGATCAGATATATGGATGATTGGACGGAAGAGTACCGGACAAGCATACCTGATGAGCGGCAACAACAGCGAATTTGGTCGTGTGCTTCCGGGGGAATTTCGTCCTGCATTCATAGAATTACCCAGTTTGCAAAATGCCCCACTGCTGCCACACGTGGTCATTCTTGACCGCAACTCGTTTTGAGCTTCAAAGAATGTGTTGATTCCAATTTATTTACAATCCCCAGCTTGGGAACTGAATGGCTTTTGTAACTTAGTCTCCTGATTAAAAAAAACATATTTACCATAAAACGTATCCCCTTTTCGTCGAGAAAACGGGATTAATGACCCTAGATTTATGATCAAAAACAACTGTTCAACGACCCTTTCGATCTTAAAGTAGAAGACATTTAAATAAAAAACAGTGTTTTCCTCGGTGGAAGGATTTTCTCAATATTCTATTCGCTTTATTTGGCCCTTGATGATGGCATCATTTCTGGAAAGGGGTCACACGTAATTGCAGGCTGCCGAAAAAAAGTCATATTCGAATTAAACAACATTGTATTAGGCTTTTCGACAACTCATCCACATCTGAATGCTTCTGTGTGGCTTAATTAAAAATAATATATATTTCATGTTTTTACAACCGTTGATAAATCAATGTATACGTGATTATCACTTTAGTAAAATAAATAAGCAAACCGCTGAAGATTCTAGAAGTTTTCGGTTGATTCCGGTAACCCTGAAAAAATGGTATACTGAGAGGCAAATATTTATCCGAATAACCTTTCTCTCACTCTCTTCTCAACTGCTATTAACCCCAATTTTTTCAGTAGCAAGGGCTGGTACCGTATAGTTTGCCCTTTCAACTTTACAAAGGGAAATTCAATGGCTCGGTGAGAGTTTCATATCACTGATGTACATCAAGCGACTTAATGTTTCTAACTGTTCTGAGTGAAACCTGTCATGCTTCTGCAGCGACCTCGAGACAACTGAGTTTAGGTGTGTAAACTTGTGACCAAAAATTACTCTAGATAAACCTAACAAATTGGTGCTTAGCTCTGGGCTGTTTACGCGTTGTTCGATGCCACAGGGCTGTTTTTTGTTTGCTTACTTGCTGTAAGGACAGTTGGTTTTCGCCAACTGAAAAAATACGCTTTTGACTGCTCTGCTTGCTGACGGTTGAACCTCAGCTCCCCTAGCTAGCATCGTGTCCGGTGTCACTCGAATACCTAAACGTGATCAACACTGTTTCAATACAAGCCGTCCTTCACCTATTACGGTAATTTTTTACCGTCTTTTGACAACAGTTGATGATTTTTGCCCGTTCCTCAGGCCATTCTCATGACCTTGTTAGTACTTGCTATCCGGACTATTAAACGTCCCTAACAACTAATACCCCTTATATTAGCTATCTTTTCCCCTTTCCGGTCAATAAAAGCCTCATTGACAGCTGGCTCGTTGCAAAATAATTCCACTTTTGTCAAACTACTCATGAGTATGAATATGGAAAATAAGAAACATTTCTCAAAGTTCTTAGAAATCACCGGACCATATTACTATTCCCTAAAAATCACCCTATGTCAGTAATTTGTATTCTTCCACTGATTACTACCGGTGATCATCAGTTTGTACTCGAATGCAACACACTTCGGTTATTACTCCATTATCGATTTTGGCACTTTTCCTGATTTTCAGACTGCCTTTTACCTGTAAGTTTCAATTTGCCAGATCGGATCATGTCGTCGATATTCTTGGTCAGCAAACCTGAAGTCCTTCATCGCACTACCACCGCCAGGCATTTCAGCAGCTAAGTTTTATCACAAACTTGCTTGTACAGACTTCTAAGAATGTGTACCTTTTAGAATCCATGTCTTTTAAGCAATATTTAACTTCGCAGCCTGACTCATTTCAAACTGACCGGATCTGTCATTTATTTTGACCTGAGTCACAGTTTGGGAAAACAAAATGGTGAACATGTTCGTCTTCGGCGATTCTTATTCATTCTAACATAACACAGTATGTATGAACATATACGTAATGGGGACAGTCAAGGGATGGAAAGCTGTCAGCATCAGACGACTTAACAACCTTTCTATGTGCTTTTTTGACTCATCGATGGGATAACTCAGTACGACAGCCGGTACACAGGAAACCAACATAGAATGGACAGTATATCTACTTCCATACATTCATATCCCTTGAATTGTAAATAAAAGCAACTATATGCCTAACCAACGGACTGAAAACGATATCCCCCAGAGATATCATCAAAGATAAGCTCATTTCAAAGTGCGAAGTTTAATCTACCGGATCAGGCAGATGGACAAATAAATTTAAAAGAAGTCAGGGCATGAGAAGTCAGCGCCACTTAAGATAAGCACATTTGTGGAGTGTATAGCTCACAGTTACTCATGAGATGGAGGTCGTGCACAGTAGATTGCCCACTAACGTCAGTGGGACGCTGTCAGCCTCCATACTACTCTTTTTTCACGTCTAGGCCATCGGCGTATTTGTGATTGAAAGACAACGTACTTGATTCCGCAGCGTCATTTTATGTCTACTTCTTCGTCCATTCTTGTGGAACGGCAGGTATTGCCCGTGTCTCGCCGAAGCAAATAGGTCTTCAATACTAAAATCTCTCACCCGTTTCCTCGCCAAATCTGAAGCCGTCACTGAAGAACTAATCCCTCAGCTGCGTTGACATTATAATTTGCTCAGTATATTTCCCCTTATTCTGTGGCTGTAAGTGGTTATGTGGCTGTTGAATATCCCTGACCGGGTGTACAAATCGTATGGATGACTTGAGTCGACAGAGAATCTGAGCACACGTGAAAAAACCGATCAGGTAGCTGAGCTATTCCGATTATTTATATTGCCTACTGAGTATTTAGACCCCTGTTAACAGGACGATCACTGAGCGGGTGTCCGGCTTTTACTGTCGAAAGCCAGCTTGGTTATCCGAACAGGTACTGACTATTCCTCACAATCATGCGGTCCAAGTTCGACTCCCGGACGAGTAGGCTTAGCAGCTGGCTATCCCCAACAAGCTATATAGGACGAATATGCACCCGAAGCTATGACTGGCAAGTCCTGGTGTCGTGGATCATTTTTTAAGGGGCAAGCCAAAGTGTATTTGTCCTTGGCTAACATCAGTTGAAGTCAAAATTCAGCTGCATCTAATATTGTCAGTATTGTAGGATAATCATAACTGGTAACGAGGCAAGTCATAGAAACCTGATGGGGAAGCTTTTCAGCTGGCTTGATCAAACCTTTTGGGTGAAATTAGTGCAAGAAAGCTGACCATTCATAATAAAGTAGATATACTTTTTATTGAAGTCAGATAAATATGAGACTAAAGAAATGCAACTCTAACCTGCAGTCGGATTGGCATTGTCGATTTAGCTAACTAATAATACACCAATTAGGAAATACTATATCAACCTTGAAAACATTGAAGAAGGTTAATAAAACTCGGAGGAATTCACCTGGCCTTTCAGATTATGTCGGGAAACCGCGATGGGGCCCAATAGACCTAGTCATTTGGTGGTTAATGACAGGAATACATGAGAGCTTGTAGCAACAACCGAAGCACTTGTAGTCGCCCACCGTAATCTTCCACTCGATGTTATTATTCGTAATCCTGCATTACATTTTTATGCTGGTGATTTTATTATTTTCAGTCTTGGCTACTAATGAGAACTACCAGTCAAAATAACTGCACTCATTGAACCAGTAATGGTTGGTTTAAGTGAATCCGATTGGTGGATATCTCTCACATTCAAGAGACCAATGTGAATAAACAAGATTACACCTCAATGGGCTGACAGCAAAGACTGTGATAATTAAGATTCAGCACCGGACAACTAATTCAAAATTACGACATGACTTGGGACGCCCCATGCGGAATGCTGCAAATTTGACCTACGTGAACAGTTTATTCACAATAATCAATTTAACGCTGGTTGATAACCTTCAACCAGAGGCGCTGAATTGCGTCGAAAACTTGATACAATCACTTAGCGTCTAAACATAGCACCTTTGAAACTGTAGTTGACAAATTCTTGTGTTGTTTATTATCTTTTCAGAGGGACGATCGAACACACTTTTACTCAGCTTATATCTATCAGGGTCGCATTTTCACTACTGCTACCGTCACCAGTAGCGCGAATAGAAAACCGAACATCCAGGAGTTGATACGTAAACAGTGAGCAATATGCTTTCGTGAACCTCCAGTGATTGGCTGTGTTCATATAGCGTGATTAAAGATTCGCTTGAGGCTTTACTTGCTTCGCAAATGAGCATAAGCTATCAATAACTAACCAAGTGTTCAGCGCATTCATAGCAAAACAGAATCAAGTCAGAGGAACTAACATATCCTCACTGAAAGATCAGAAAATGGCAATCATAAATAAGAGTATATGA
The DNA here is from genome assembly GCA_948099385.1 of Fasciola hepatica. Lineage (NCBI taxonomy): Eukaryota > Metazoa > Platyhelminthes > Trematoda > Plagiorchiida > Fasciolidae > Fasciola > Fasciola hepatica. Next base: position 2,750,074 of record CANUEZ040000151.1, read on the forward strand.
GCCCACAACCATTGATTTCTACTGGATGTAAAGTATCAGGCAGAATTTGCTACGTCTTGGAGGGCTTCACTGTCCCTTGTGAAACGAAGTTTCTCATTTATGAAATCATTCGGCAGATTTGCTTCAGATGTTTTATCATGAAACATTTTATTACTTAGTATTATTGCTATACTACATTTTAGGAATCACTGGGATTAACTCACAGTTCTTTTGTGTGGCTTATTAGCTACTATCAACTCGTTTTTTGTACAGCGAGTTTCAAGTCTTTCCCTAAGTCTGTTCAGTCAGTCGAGAGGCCCTTTATTGAGCCTAGGCTAGCTGAGATGGAGCTCAATTACCTGCCTCTTATCTTCAATCAGTTTTGCTACAACCACTACCACCATCAATACTTCTACTACTATTACTATTACCACTATTACTACTACTACTACTACTACTACTGCCAGTATTACGACTATTATTATTATGGCTACTGTTATTACTAATACTACTGTTATTTCTGTTGCTATTATTACTAAGGCAGGTTTTCCTGTCGTTCAGGAGCCTGTGGCGATCATATTACTACCGATGGCTATCGTTAGGGGGGATTTGACAATGTTTGCAATACCACGGAGAACACTGGGGTTCGTTGCCTGCTCTCCGACTGTGGATTACATGTTGAAGATAGTCTCATGTATGTAAAATCGTAAGGCGGATCTACCACGCTGCTGTAAATACATCGCGAACTGAGCTCGTCTCGCTTTGACTTCGGTCCTGTTTCGCTTGGTCGGATGAACGCATAGTTTTTCGTGATGTAGCCAGAACCATCGAGAAGACAACCAATGTGAGATAAGCTGATCGATAAGTTTGTGTGTATCATCTCCATCTTCTTCATCCCACTTAAAGTATTGTAGGAATCTCCTCTTCCAATAAGTACAGCTCCATCAAACGTTCACTGGAATATACTGGTTTTGCTAGTTCTCTTTTAAGGCTAAACTCTGTGTCCCGATTGGCGACACCTCTGCTGGTTTTTATGGTAATTCCAAGATGGCAGGAAAGAAGCCCTTAATCATCACCTTTCCCCGCACCTCGTACCTTTCTTCCTCGGTCTTCATCATAGATTGTTTTCCGCTTGGGATGCGAATCTGTATTTACCTATTCTCTTAGGTCGACTCTCCCAGCTTCCTCTAAAAGGAATTCTACAGATTTTGAAGCAATCATTCAGCTGATGACTTGAAAAGTGATGGAGATCAAACCTGTATCGTAGAAGCAGCTGTTCGCATGACTCGCATAAGGATACCGCGTCACTTAACTGGGACCGAAAACTCGCACGTCCCATGAACTTGTGTAGTATAGGTCTGTCGGAAAGGTTTGGACACCGTGCCGTAGGCTGTGGCGGCTAAATTACCGACCGGCTCAGTTGGAAGCTTTGGAAGTCGCAACTTGGCTATGGTGACAAGGTCGTATAACTGAGTGAAGAAAGTACATTGTCTGCGCAACTGGAGGCTCATTTGTGTTGTCCATCCCCATAGATGTATGGAGCACTCACTGTGCAAGAAGAAGCCGCGGATGGAAATGTCCAAATACTTGACCTGAACAAACACTTAAAGAAGCGGAGGATCATCAGGGACGACGGTAGCCAACAAATAACAAGATATAATATGATTCATCATGCAGCTTGTACGCTCAACTCACCATTGAAAACCATGGAAGCACTGTGCAGCTGCTTCATCCTTGTTGGGAATCATCAGCAGTGCACATATACCGAGCCCCCTAGGGGACTCGAACCCAGGGTGAACGATTGTGAACCGAGCACCTTAACCCCAAGGCTATCCAGGTTGGACCTCAGCGTTTTGTTCAACATCTACACTACACGATATATAGCACCCTTCCGTCACTGGCTTTTGAACGGTAACAACCCGCTTCCCACACAGCGATCGACTCCTATGATGGATGACTTCTCTGTAGGGACCTAAGTACGACGAAGGCATTCCGTTATGAACAACCTACAGATCTTGGTTACTATTTGCAATTGAGTAGTAGGAGATTAGATTTGTATATAATATGGTTCATCATGCAGCTTGAACGCTCAACTCACCATTGAAAACCATGGAAGCACAAATCTAATCTCCTACTACTCAATTGCAAATAACAAGATGTTCAAAGAATGATGAAAGCCGGTACCTGATAGCGGATCATCTAGGGATAAATATCAAGACCTGCCGAGGTGTTGCCGTAAAAAATCTTGAACACAGTCTTGAACGGGGATACGCAAAACAAAAATTTTCAGATGAGTAAACGGCACATATCTGCTCCGTAGCAGAAGAAAGTCCTTATGTAACCTCTTCTGAGATCAAAAGGAAGACGGAACCTATAAATCCTGAAATTACAGTTACTTTATCGTCAAATGATTACTTGCTTCATGGTCACGGATACTCAGTGAGAAAGTTTACCATTTGAAAAGTCGAAAGGAACAGGTATGATGTAAACAAAAACGCATTGAATACGTAACCAGGTTGGAGGAACACGGAATTACAGTGTTTTGTCTACATATAGACGAAACTAATTCTAACATATGTAGCTCTTGATCTAGAGGACTTCGCTAGCAAGCAAACCTTGCATCAAAACCCTGTCTATTTACAGAGACGGTAATCTCGGCGTTATCACGTGCTTTTCTCCCATTGGAATCTTGTGCTACGAATGTCATCCAAGAATGAATGTGTACATATTTAATCAGTTCCCTCAGAAATGCCCAGCAAAAGTAGAAAAGAATAACCGGGTATACCAACTGCATTTTTATTTGGCAATACCCCTACGCACAGATGGATGGAAAACGCTAATTTAGCCCCAGGACATAGAACTCGTTTTATCCCACCTTACGTTTCATTTCTCAGTCCCACTGAAGAAGTGTTTAGAGGTTTCAAGAACATAGTGAAACAACTGTTAATTGCACATCAAGTGACGATTTTGCGAGTACCCGACTTATAGACCATGTGTATATAGTACTCGCACAAAGCTCAGTGTTGGCTATTTTTGGCTCCGTGATACAAATAAATGCCATAGAAAATTACCCAATAAGATCGCCACTTAATTTCCTCAGTGCTATCATTTTGATCCATCTTTGTGAGTTAAAACAAGATCCGTTCATCACTAGACCGACGTGCAAAATAGTGTTCCAATCAGCGAGGTTCACACAGTCTGTATTTTGTTCGGTTAATGCATTTAGCTTAGTGTATCATCATCATCATCATCATTATCATCGTACAGCGTTAAACAGGAAGACAAGCCCCACTGACCACTACTTTTCTCATCATGTTGCACGCTGAACTAGGAAGTATGAATATACAAGATGGACAGGGACTGGACCTACACGGGTGGCAAAAGGAAAGAATGCCCTAGTAGCCAACACACGGAATACACAGTCTAACTGTACAAAAGCACATCGATCAGTCATTCTGGTTAGACAGAAAGTAACAACACGATCACCACTGTTCGCGGTTCGCTGCCTTATCCTTCAAGGTCTCCAGCCAACTGGTAGACGGATCTTTTGGACCCCAACCACAAAGACGTGAAGCACCTACTTTTCATAAGTTCGCTGTAAATTTGCTCATTTCTCACTGCCACGTCATCTGTTGACCTCCATGTGGTTTCTTCCACTCCTGAGGAGGAACGGAGAATAGGACACGGTATGGTAGACGTGTGTTTGTCATACGTAACATGTGTCCCAACGAACGAAGTCTACTAATCTGGATGCGCTGTGACGAAACGTTCTCCGAATTAGTACCCAATACTCGATTTCTGACCTCATCATTGCCCCCTCGACTATTCCACCCGATGTTAGTGATACTACGTAAACATCGGTGGTTGAAAACCTCAATACGACGAATGTCTTCTGTACGCAGACCCTAAGTCTCGCAACTATACAGCAAAACTGAAAGCACTGCAGCACAGTATACACGACCTTTCAACTTCAGTAAAATATCAGGTCGCCACCATAAGTGCTTCAGTCTAGCGTACGCCGTTTGACCCTTGGATATACGCGTGCTCACCTCCACTACGGTGCTCCCATTCATCGTTACGCTGCTTCCGAGGTAACTAAAGCGATCAACGATTGTTAGTTCCTCCCCATCGAGCATCAAATTCGGAATCGTTGACGTCCAGTCTTGCAACATCCTTTTACACTTTGGATGTGTGAAGCGCACCGCAAATGGAGCTACAGCCTTTGGTATTTTATCTTGTGCAAGATGCTCATGTTCCGCGGATTCAAACAAGCAGACAAGGTCGTCTGCGTAATCTAGGTCACACAGCTTCTCGCTATCTCCTAGTTCGATGCCCACTTCTTGGAAATCTCCCAAGGCTTTCTCCATTATCTCGTCCATGACAAAGTTAAACAAGAATGGAGACATGGGACATCCCTGTCGGACACCACTCGTCGTTTCGACTGGACTAAACAGTTCACCGTATACCCTTACGCGTCCAGAAGTATGAGAGTAAAATGATCTCAGTAGATTCAGGAACTTTTGGGGTATACGTTTCCGGTGAATAGCATTTAATAGGGCCTTCCGGTCAAGTGAATCGAAAGCACCTTTCAAGTCGAGGAAAACCATTGTTGTCGGTCGACGGTGTGTGTGACGCACCTCTGGTAATTGACAAAGAGTAAAAATCTGGTCGATGCATCCTCGACCTGGGGCGGAATCCTGCCTGTTTTTCGCGGGCGTTAGGTTAGTGTATCAACCGTTGGACTGTTTATTCCAGATTATGTTGTGAGCATTTCACATGCGTGTCAATATCCCCATTTAACTAAGTTTGTTTTACAAAATATAGGTAACAATTAGTAATCTCAAACATCGACAAAGTGAACGAACAGACAACAAACCACAATGTTGGTCATGGTATTGTAAACATCGTCAAAGGCTCTTGAACGATCGCCATTGAATCTTAAACGATAGGAGAACCAGTATTACTACTACCGTTACTATTACTACTAATAATACTACCACTATTCATATTACTACTGTTAGTAGCACTCAAAGCTTTTTGTCTGCATGGTTTCATTGATGAAAGTAAGCATAGAGGAAATAATCTGCGAGATTTGAGCTTCCATTTTACTCAAATCAGTGGCAAACCATATTGTTATACTGGTATGTGAGAGTTGGAACAAGACAGTAGCAGACGGAGATGGCAACTGTGTGACAGTTGGATGGACATCAGTGCCCGGAAAGTCAGCAGTACCGTAAAAATGTACACAGAACAGGAGTTTACACTATGGACCCCTAGGGCGAATAAGTGTAGTTTGATAGGATTTTTCATCAAGAAGAATCAAAAAGAATGGACTGTTCCCCGGCTATTCCATACAGTGGATAAAATTAGGGTAATAACTACGATGATATGCAAATGTGATCACTTAATTCATCCACCCATCAAAACCTGGTAACCAGAAAGTTGCGGTTAGCGCAAACAACGAACTAGTTCAATCTCTCCGTGCCATTTCTTGCTCTTTCTTCCAGATACAATCCTCTCATCCCCACTGGACTTGTATGGGCAGAATAGACTGATGCCTATTCGAACGGATAGTGGGGTATATATCCCAGTGGTTGACGGATATGATGATGACTCAGCTCACGCATGGGCCACAGGGGACCACGGGAATTCCACCCCCACTGATTGCAAAACGTCTTACGAAATTCGGTCGTACGACCAAATGAGATCTCAATCCCATAGTGATTACTCGTATTATTAACCATTTGTTTTCTAGTTTTGGCGAAGATGCGTCGATCAATGGAAATAGACCATCATCAAGGATAAAGAAACTGTAAATCAAAGGTGCAATTTCCATGTCATCAGTCGAACATTAAACACCCTAACATCCCGTATTTTTCAACACTATCTGAGTTCATGTATACATAAACGAGAATGTTTCAAGCCTGCTTTTTTATGAGTGAAAGAAATACTCACATCTTGCTTTCTGTCTGCAGTCATCATCATTAGCATGAATGCTGCTGTTATTATGGTGTACATTCGACAATATCAAACGAAATCACACACGCATACCGAAACACTAAATGTGAATGTTGACTCATTAGCCTGCTTGACACTCCTATCCACTCTAAACACTGAAAGAAACACTTGGTACTCTTCCGCTTAGCTTTCTATAATTTTTTACCGTATAAATGTGATTGTAACGGCTTGAGAAAGAAATTACCGAAAACATCTGTTCGCCTACATCCTGTGTTCTGATTACTTTAATGAGCTTATTTCTCGAATGTTGAACAATAAAAAGATTTCTATCTTTTGGAAGTCTGTGCAAATGACACTGTTAAATATGCGGTCTGTCGACCTTAACTGATTCGTTAACATGTCTGAGACGAATCATGTGACACTGGAACTTCGATCGACCTGCTATCCTAGGAACAGCTGATCACTTACGCCGTGCGTGTGATTCTCGTCTAACAGAAGATTCATGATCAGAGTAAAAAACTCGGTCGGATGAATATCGCATCACGAGACTTCCCTTCACAACCAATTATGGCAGGAATTAATCAGCTCACCAACAATATATCTAAATGATTAAATACGAAGAAAACTGGCTTTATAAGTAACTGACATTTTAACTGAATTGTTTTGTTATGAAAGTGAACAGAGCTATAAGCCTAGAAGGTAATTCAATGAACAAGTCAGGTAGAATGTTGTTAGGATATAAAACCATGGTCAGCTAAGAAACGCAGTTGAACATTTTTTACTTTAATTGGGCATGAAAAAGAAAGCTGACCCGAATCGCTACTTGTCCTCAGACAGTGATTCGCGAAGAAACCTCAATGCCTGATCAATGGCTGAAAGGCCATGGAAGAATGGCGCCGTCTTCTCTAATCAAACGCAAACCGTGGTGCATAACTTTTAAGTTCCAACTGCAAACATAACTCCGGGTTGCATGATTTTAACTCACGTACTTTACCACTAGGCGGTCAGGTTCGGAAATCAGCCGTGTTTCACGTAAACTCTTACATGATACAGCGTGCATCCACATCTGACTATGGACGTTGCTAACTATGGTCACCGGCACAGTGTCCCGTCTCATTGATAAACATGGGTGTAGGGGCCTAACGACACAACAGCATTAAGAATAGTCTACAGAGCTTGGCTACTTTTACAATTCCGATGTTAGATCAAATTTACTTTTAGAATCCCCAATGAAATCGACAATAGAGTGAATATCAACGAAGCTCTTCCGTCCATGTATTTAGACTGGAGATATCTAGTCAGAGCAGTAAAATCGTGTATCTTGGCTAAAGCTTCCGTTACAGTAATTCGTCTATTCGACTCACTTTTTGGCCACAAAAAAAGTTTGTAAAATCATTCGCCCACCCGAAATCGTCCCTCCATCACATTTTTTTTATTCAGTTTGCTCACAGACTAAACAACGGCAGTTAAAGTCGCCAGGCCCATCACACCACAATCCGCTCCTCGTTTGGACAGGAGACACACAACAGAAATCCGTATTTGTATAATCTGTTGGAACGAAGGCAGTTTACTGAAAACAAGAATGTTTGTTACGGCGTACCATATGGGCAACAAAGCCGAACTGATCTGATCCTGATACGTTTATTCCACATACTGGATCCAGTATGATAAAACAGTTTTCATCGATACTTACGTATATCGTAGCCGTAAGAACCAAGGAGATTTTACTCCACTCTCCGAAAACTGCGGTAGTATATTTCTTGATCGTTATTTTAGAACAGATTTGTGTTAGATAAACTTATGGCTGACCATATTCCAAATTGGGTCTAAAAAGCGGTTTCCGCAAGAGGTTGCATAACCCTCAAGACGTACGAAATATCAATACCATCACTGACAAAGCATGTGATAGCAACAAATCATAAAGTCTATCACGACAATTCAATTTTGTTATTCTAAACCGTAGTGAGTTCTCGACTGTCAAACACCTCAGATAAGACAGCGATCAACAGGTGGCCATCCACTCTATGCAGACAAAATTATTTCCATTTGAGCCAAGCTCTGTACCTCGGTGATTGGAGTGGAATTACGTATCAGTCGACATGTATTTCTAACAGGAAAAATAACTATACGTGCTCATCATCCAGTAGTAAGCATCAGCCAAAACAGCGTGAACTGATAGCGGAAATAGATCGTACGATCTCACAATTCTGTGTCTTCTTTTAAAAATCATCTTGGGAATTAAACGTATCAAACGTTGTCGTGTTAGATAGATTATTATTCTCTCTTCATCTGCGGTTATGTGCGCTCCTCATCTTACTTCAGTCCTCTCTCCTCTTCTGTGTGTTCTTTGAGTTACGGAAGAAAGAGTTCTATTCCGTCCACTGTTGTTTTCATGTAATTAATTGACTTTAACTCATTCTCGTGAGCGACCAGGTTATCACACTGAATCCGATGTGAAAGAGGCTGTACAACAGGATTTTCATCCATCCCATTCACTCCTGTCCACCTCATTTTATCCGACCGGAGATATCTGAGTTGTTTAAATCGTTTACGTACCACCTGGGAGGTCAGATGTTCAAATCCCAACACCGCCGGTGGCGACAGACAGTGATCCGTTGTCACCCGGCCCGTTAGCGCTTGTGACCCGTTGGGAGCTCATACCGATTCTCCTTCGTTACAAGTCTTCGGGTCAGCTTCCTGGTTATCTCTAATAGTGCAGTGAGCACTGTACCAATGCGCAAGCGTCGTAAAACACGGCCTTGACTTAAACTCAGCCCATCATCTTTCGGGCATGTCTCCATTATCAGCTCTAGCCTGCGCTTTTCCTAAAGCAAAATTAAGCCACATCGGTGTGTGCTGCAAGTGAACCGGAAAGATTAGAAAGGTCTTGTAAAATTGCCTTTCGCATACACATCGTTATTCCCTTCATTCTGTATTTGGGAATGACAATTATCGGGACCTCGTATTTTGTTTTAGCGGAAATATGAATTATTCAGCTTATAAAAATTGACAAAACAGTTGAAAGTGCCTAAAAGGCTAGTGAAATAAAAGTAATTACTCTTGGTCTATAAAACTGAAAGATCGATTCAAGTCGCGCGGCACGAATGACCTTGACTGAGAGGACAGAGTTACAAACTCTGTCCGCCCGGTTCGATTTTTACGCACCTGTGAAAAATACTGTTGGAAAAAACAGCGATTGAGAAGGCGAAATTTCAGGACTAATCAATAGTGGGAATACTCTACTTATTCCCTTCTTTCCAAGCTGATGACGGACGGGTACAGAGGGACAACGTTCAGTACAATGCACCGATGAACAAGGCAGCATGCAGTGAATGCACAGTGAATCAATAGGATGTGCGAGACCCATGCTTCAAATATTGATTTTCTATCCTCTGCACATTATATATATATATATATATATATATATATATGTATGTATATATATGTATATATATATATATATATATATATATATATATATATGCCCTTGTGAACCCAAATAATATTGAAACACCCGAATCGGCACGTGCTGTTTGACCCTGTTGCACAGCAATGATGACAGATAGAGAAGAACAAAAAAATTAAAAAAAAGGAAAAGTTGATCAAATGCATTAAATAAATCCATTCATTTGAGCAATAAACTATAGAATATATGTACAATATAATACAAGCCAATTGCTAAAAAGAAAGAGAGAGCAAAATTTTCAATTTCTGTTTAGTTTGATTTCATGTTTTTTGACTGCTGGTCGAATAGCTTATTCTGTTTTGTGTACTGTGTGTGTCTGTTTGTCTATATGTCTGCTGTTGTGTGTGTGTGTGTGTATTTGCATATGCATACCACTAGCATGTTTTCAGTGTGTTCTGACCGAATTATTCACTCCAGAATGTTAAATCGAAAGATCGATATAACATGACAAAAGGAATTTGGGGAAAAGAGAAGAAAAAGAAGAAGAGAAATATGAAGATGAGAAAGAGAATGAATGGGAATGGAAAGCGGTATTGGAATGTGTGACCAATAAAGGGGCTTGTCAATGATTAGTATGTGTGTCGCAACATTTTCTGCTCATTGCTATCTCGTACTGTTTTTCCCCCGTGTTTATCAGCGTGTATCAGATTGAGTTAACCTAGGCAAATTCGGTCTCTTAGTATCATTGAGAGTATTCTGATGTTTTGAACAATTGGCTTCTGGTTGAAAAACTGAAGTCTGGGGATAAGATTGAATGCAGAGGGGATAAACGCTAAATTTTTCCGGGTAAAGGACCCACCGACCAAATGGTGGTAGTGGTTGGCCGAAGTGTCGTGATCTCTCCCGTGGTTATCGAGAATGATGAAGATGCCTTGTGGGCAAGCGAATGTTTTTTTGAAGTAAAATAGTTATGCATATAAAATGAGTTGAAACAACAACTGGCGCCCTTAAAATGAGTCGATTAAAATCGACTAAAAAGAACAATTTGAAAATTTTCGGAGGACCTTAGAATGGAGGGCAGGAATGGAATCAGTGTTTATTTATTTGTTTGGTAAAAGAGAAGAATTAGGGCAGAACATTAAGATGAGTTCAAGAAAGGGTCCATCAAGTTTCATTGGATCAGTCAACCAATCATAACTGAACACAAGATTATGGTATGCTTTTACCTCGGTTGTTGTCGTGTACTTGTTTTCATATGGTTTCATGTGTGAACTTATGCGTGTGAACGTGTGTGTGTGTGTGTGTGTATGTGTGCATATATATGTCAATATGTGGATATAGAAAGTACGGCATGTGAGATTTGCTTTCAAATGAAATTGTTTCAATTCAATCCAATGCTTAAAAGAACAGATGGAGGATCGATATGAGTCGTTCCGAGGTCATTACCCGTTCCCTTGCAAACAGTAATTCATACAAATTGAAACGGGATAAGACTTTTTGTGTTTGCCAGCTTTCGCAAGTTTTCTTTTGCCCACATAAATACTAGTATTATCTGGCTGAATATGAAGTGTAACGTTTTATCGAGTTCAATAATATTGGTTGTATTGTTTAAAAAGAATTAGAAGGTATCGTCGTGTTAGCGGTTTCCTTGACCAAATTTGTCTTTGTTGAAGCACATGTACGCCTGCATCTCTTGGTTTGCTAGTGGTGACGGTGGTCCCATTGAACCCGAGACAAGAGGCGAATTGTTTCGGATGGATGAACGGACACGTACGCTGTGTTCGAGTATGGCAGGGATGGAGCAATCAAGTAGACTGACAGACAGATCGATCGACAGACTGCCTAATAGGCAGATCAGACGAATATCAAGAAGCGAGGAAGCGGCAGAGGCTGGGCCGTACCGAGTGAGCGAGAACAAGAAATGAGACAGTTGGATGGACAATAAAGGAATAAGCAAGAGCATCTCCAGTACAAACTTTTCTGCTTGAAGACAGACATGTGGATTGGTGTCTGGCGGTTCTCAAGGGGTGCAAACAACGCGTACAGTAGTTCATGAGGGAAATCAAATTGACGGAGGAACGTGATGTGTTAAATTTATACCTGGGAAGCTTTCCACACGATCTGGACGTGAATAGGATGATTCAACCGCAACCAGTTGGAAGAAATCAAGCTGGTTCACAACAGAGAGGAAAATGGTTGGGATAAGGATCGAGGTTGAATGGCATGGGATGGGATAGGATGGGATGGATTTGGAAGGAAAGAACTGAACTTTGTAGAAAAATGTAGACTTGTTTTTAGGAACATTATTGTTTCTACAATTACTGTCGTTGTTGTTGTTGTTGGTGGTGGTGGTGGAGGTGCTGGTGCGGGTGCGGGTGTTGTCGCTGTTGTTGTCATCTTTGTCGTCGTTGTCGCTGGCGAAGATAAGGATAAAAACCACGGTGATCATAATAATAATATTGGTAATAATAATAATAATAACGACGACGACTGTGGTAACGATGACGGAAATGACTATGGTGATCATAGATGATCTTGGCAATCATCAGAAGATAAAGTTTGTTGCAAATAATCTTGGAAAGAACAGTCTGTAGTTTATCAGATAACTGGTTATCATAGATAACGGTGAGACAACTCCTGTGTAAACAGCTCTTTGTTTCTTGTGTCAATGTTTTTCTGGACCCAAGTTGCACATTGATATTTGAAAATGACCTTGGACACAAAGTGAAATGGCGCGAAGTTTTTGTTGACTCGCCGTGATCATATCAAATATCGTGTATTTGTGTGTACCGTGTGTGTGCGTGTGTGTGTGGCACCGGCGATACTGAAACAAGTGAACAACACTGCAAGAAGTAATCCAAAACGAAGTCACAGTTTAGGCGGGAGTAGGTGAACTGCATCTGATCACACAAACAGAGCCCACACGCACAGACGCACAAACAGACGCGAACTGATTGTGACTGACATACTACTGATTGCACACACTATTTTTTGCGGAAGCCCAAATAAATTTTGATCTACAAATAAGAAAATATGAAAAATTTGTTTTTCGACTGCGTGTGTATATGGTGGCTAGGAGGATAGTTGAATTGTGATGGCAGGGAGGAGAGAACAGTTGAAACTATAGAAGCACACACAATTCATCTGGACTTGAATCGGTCGGAAATGAAGAAATCGATTATTTGCTCCTTTCCATCTCTGACTTAAACAAACGCCAGAAAATCGATAATCCCACGGAGTACGCATGTGACGAAGGCATGCTTGGTCACCTTCGACACCCTGATTCGTCATAGTTGAGGTAACTACTAGGTGGACGAAGATGGAAATCACGTGATCTTGTTTGGCCAAATGAGGTAGCACGTCAGATGGATAATTGGACAAGTGATCAAAAATGACGAGCAAGAGGAATTTGAATGAGAGTGAAGAATGTGAATGCAAGACATGAATCATTATATATATATATATATATATATATATATATATATATATATATATATATATATATATATATATATACTTGTTCTTGTGTGTTTGTGTGTGTGTGTGTGTGAGTGAGCACGTGTATGCGTGTGTATCTTTGGTCACTAGAGGTGCGATAACATTGAGTCATTTGCGGACAAGTAAGAAAGCGCTTGGTGAACGAGCACGGTAAAAGGTTTGAATTTTGGATCCATGTGGATGTGGTTTGAAAGAAGAGGAAATTCACGGACCCGTCATCGTCTGATATTTGGAAATATTTTTTCATCAGATGTATATTTCTCGGTCCTTTTTCCAATCTGTCTGTCTGTCCATCCATCCAATTCCATGTCAGTGTGAGTAAGCACGAGTCCCGTAAATCACAGATGAGTACAAAGACGCATGAGAAAAACAACTCATCTGCGTCGATTTTTATCCAATCTCTTTTAGAATGTACGAGTGGTTATCATTTTGATTGAAGTGCTCATTTTGAACCTAAGCGATCGATGAACGCATATGTGAATGTGTATGTGCGCGCTTGCACATGCGCTTCCGTGGACTGGTGGGTAAATGCTCTTTTCCTTTGGCAGAAATGTGTTGTGTAGACTTGCTCGGGCAGTAATGATGATATACATATACATATATGTATCACATAGTTCATGTCTTTGGAATGTGCATTAAGCTGAGTGCGGTTGGGGTTGTTGCAAAGTGTGACAGAAAATGTTCTGGGGTAAAAACGAAATATTCTTTGTGTTACAGGATGATATCTGATGGAACTATGTGCATGCACTCTCCTCTGTTTTGTTCACTCCACACACGCACACACACACACACACCCACTCACACGCATATATATATATATATATATATATATATATATATATATATACGTATACACCAAGACTTATGTACTCTTTCATACGCGGACGTTCAAAAATAAATTTGAAAATGGAATAAAGCTATTGTCATGGGATCAGTAGACCCAAAGTTTGTTAGCTGGGTTACGAATGGAGTCCACTTTAAGTTCATCTTTAGAAAAACGTAAGCGAACGTCGTACAAAAGAAGGGAAAACGAAAAAAAACAAGAGGAAATAGATACTGTAGGGAATTGACGGACTGTTAGAGGGAGACTGTGTGTGTGTGTGTGTGTTGTATATTTATGCTTGCTTGTTCGTGTGGGAGCGCACCCTCGTGTCACCTTCAGCATCCTGATTGGTCCATCCATCTGACTTGACCGATGAATGTGTGTCAATGAGTCAAAAGAATCGAATTATCGGTCAAATAATGAACTCCTTTATTTGGACTGGTTGTCACCATAAGCTAAAGTGGATTGTCCAGCCGATAACGTATCAAGAAACCAATTCAGGGGAACATTTCGACCGGCACGCAAGGCCGAAATGTCAAGTTAGATTGGGCAGAGGGAGTTGGTGACCATGGGCGTGGGTAACTGTGCTTGTGTTTGTGTGTGTGTGTGTGTGTGTGTGTGTGTGTGTGTGTGCGTCTGTGTTGTGTTTGTGCACCTGGTGCTGATAACTGAAGTATTGTTTTGAAAATAATCAAGAGTAAACTGCGCTGAGACTAGGGGGTGGGGTTCTTCACAGAAAGACTGCCATGCACAAATATGAATAATGATCTCTGGTCGGGTTTGTTGCTTCATATATAACAGTGCGTTTGTCTGTGCTCAGTATCTCTTTCTGTCTGTCTGTCAATCTAGTTGAGCCTATCTATGTTTAATTGATTCTCACTTGGTTACATGGCTCTATTTTCGTTTGAATAATTTAACGGGCGTCAGGAGTAATGCAATAAATGCATGCTGGATATCAACAGAAAACCAACAGCAATATGAGCATTCACAAGTAGTGCTCATCATACCTTCAGCGAATCGTATCAGAAAACTCTGTCAGCGGCTTCTCATAAATCACACATTCGATGTGGTGTGTATTAAAATAGTCGTCTTTCTTTGTTTCTATTACTGCCTGTGTGAACGTGGGCCCGCTTGCGCGCGTGCGTGTGTGCGCGCGCTTGTGCGTGCACGCGGCATCAGGTAGCTCGAAAGACTCACTACGTGAAAGCATGTGAAATGACACGTTCTGGCGAGATGCGTGGTGTAGTGTGAAGTTTGAAAAATACCAAACATCATATGAACATGGCTGGGCTGAGTTCTTGAGGGCCTGGTCCCATCTATCTGCACCAGCCAGAACCGTGAGAAGACGATATGGAAGTGAGACTGTATGACTTGACTGCGCGTTCTGCTCACCCACGTTCTAACGCTCACACAACTGTACACATACATCCACACGTGTCCATGTGATTATGAATTTATCGATCCGAATATCCACAACTCTCTCCAATCGCTGTGTACCTTGCCTCCTGACGTCCGAAGTGATGTCACACAACGGACGAGCCGCGATTAACTGTTTCTAATAGCCGATTCACATCTTCCTCAGTTCCGGTTATTTTAGCCTGACGATAATTTTTCCACAAAGTGGCCGTCACGTCCAAGGCGATCAGGTCGCTGGCAATTTTGGAGACCACGTGCAAAATGAACACACCGTCCGCCCCCAATGTGTTATTCACGAATCGGGCGCAATCTCGTTCTTCTGTGCTAGATATGAGCCGTAACGCTTTTAGATACTGTTTAATGTAGTGTACTCGACGCATTGGGAGCATGGTATTCAAAGCCCACTGAAGTGTGTTTAGCGTGGTGAGCACACCGAGGATGACAAACCAGAACCACAGGAAGACATAGATCTTCTCGGTAAAATTGTTGATGGGCAGTACGCATTGAAGCGTGTAGCTGTGAGGACGGGATGGGCGTATTTCGTTTGAACAGAGGTGAGTATTGATCCAGACAAACGGAAAACGGTTCGGGATAGGGAACAGGGAAGGAAAAATGGAAAAAAGAGAAATTGAATGAGATTGGTGACATACTCTTGTCCTGCGTAGATGATAAAAAGAAAATGTATAAAAGTTTGGCCCCTTGCATTGTATTTGACTAGCAATTATCCACGTAGTATACTGTGAACTTTCGTCACATTCTCTTTGATGGGCAATTTTTTCATTTCCTAACTAAAACGATTGCTGTAATTTTGAGCTACAAGTCTCACGTTAGACAAATTCACTAAAATATAGTTAGTTTTGCAGATCGACCATTGATGGAATGAGTAAATGTCACACAAAATAATATTCATGCCAACTGTAAACTCTGACCTCCGCGGTATGAGTTACGTTTGCATTTATCAGTGTGATGTGATCCTGACTAATGAATCAATACCGCCTGAACGATCAATCATTCTGATTGGTTCACTAATCGACCAATCAATATTTAGCTGAGACATCCATCGAAATCCCTGCAAATATCCTAATGTGAGAATACTCCATACACCAACACACGCACGCAAGCATGCTTGCAGTAGCAGACCTTTTTATTTTTTTAATTCAAGGTCAGCCGATAATTTCTGAGGTCTCTTTTCCATTGCCAAATTGTTGTCACGATTTACTGGTACGTGGAGGAATGGCTGTCCAAAAAAAATTCATTTCTCTCATACGCATATAGCGCGCATCCCAAGAAACGAAGTAATATCTATAATCTTTGTTCCGCTACAGTGTAGGGGAATGTTGAAAGTTTGCAAACAACAATATGGGACGTCAATTTCAAGTACTTTTTCTGCCTTCTTAACCGGATTCTTTTCTTGCTTGTCAGCGTCCAACGAAATGAATGGAATAGACATGTGAAATGAACAACGTTGAGCTTCGTCTACCGAGAAATTCGAGCATGAAGAAGGCAAGAGCAAGAAAGAGTAGACTAATCTATATTGGTCTCAGAAAGATATGATGGCGCAAGAAGTATACTCTACACAACTAGAAGTGATCGCTTAGCTGATACGCAGTCTCTAACTATTCCGGTTTATTTCGGGAAGCAGTGCAAAATTCACTCTTTGGGTCCGATCATCAAGACAGTCCATCACAAAGGCAGTTATGGTAAATAGATATAGATGCGCACGTATAAGCTGACTCCATTTATCCCCTCGGTTTGATCTAACTTTGGTCGTATATGAACTCGTTCTGCCATCCGCGAGAAGTAATCTTCACAAAATTTCATCCAAATAAGTCCCCAACTATCTAGCTAACTGTCTACCCCTGCTCACGGAAGAGTCGACAGTAAATGAACAAACCTATTCGTGAAATATCCGTCTACTCATTCATCTGTTACGTGGCTTGTCTCCACGATTTATGTCAGTCTTACAGAAAGATAGCCTCCTGGTTTCAGTCTGTGTAACTGACAGTTGGTTTGCTTTGTCTACTAACTCTCAGATGCTTGTAATATAACCTTGTCTGAACTATTGCAAATTGGCATGGTGTGGCGCAGTGTCGTTAGACAGAGCCCATTAGGCTATGTTTTTCAAGTGGAGAGAAAAGGCTCTGAAGTGAACTCCATATTCACATGCATGATAATAGCTGAGATATACTCATCTGTTTTTCTCACACCCAACACATTGCCTAATTTCTGTTTTACGACAGAATTGATCTGAGAAGTCAAAGTATCCAAGGGTATGGGCTGTACTATATAAGCATATAAATATCCCATTATAACTACCCTAGGTACTTCACAAAATTCTTACCGGTTCGTTTGAGTGTTCTTTTGAGCATTTCGCGATTGATTTATTGTTACTATAGGGAATATATAAAGTTTGTCTCTAATTCTTTCCCCCCATCTTGACGGCCGACTTCGTCAGTCTCCGACTGTTGCCATTATAACGACAGGGCAAGGTTATCTGACGCACAGTCGACCGACTATATTGGGAATTCATTCGTGTTCTCTGTGTGTCACATGTACACAGAAAAACGCCCTCTCCTTCATTCAATATACTCGTAAGTTAACTTTGTGCAAACGAAAATCAGGCAAACAAGAATGCAAAAGAACATGTTTATCATAGTACGGTGAAAAGTCTGTGCTATGGAGGCGGTCTGTCAAGTGTCACTTGAGTGCTCTAATAGGAAGACTTCAAAATAAAAAATAACATATATTACGAGAGTTCAAGTTGTCTTTCTAGGTTGTGTATCACGGTTGTTAGAGCCTGTTAGGCGTGCTTTCTAAGGGCTCTGGTAAGGGGAAATGTAAATTTTACGAAGTTTTCACATCTCGATGAGATTTTGGGAATGTTTTTTGGGGGATATATTATTCACTCATGCACAATACCATTCTTCTATCAGTCAGAGGTAATAGTTGGTTTCTAAGTGCAAATGGTTTCGGTTGTCGTTTACGCTTATCGATCGACTGAATCGAATGTTGCCGCCTAGGCCACAACGAAGATCAAACCGGAAATCCAGTGAAGAAAAACGCGCGGTTGGTGTGATGAACTTTGGAATAACAAGAGAGAAATTATCAGACTAACCCAAAGGAGGCAGGTAGACGTGTTTGTGGGTTTGTGTGAGCAGAGTTAGAGGCTGGTCGTTGTTGGGCAGGGACCAAGATTCACCCATTTCTGAGTTATTGTGGACATATTCCAATCGAGTCCAAGCTGGCGCATACGATTCGCTATTTATTTCCTGTCTGGTTTGGGCAAGAAGCCCTTGTTGTTAAGTGCCTCCATTAAACATGACAGCAAGACTGGAGGCTGTTTATAGTAACAACCTGTGGTGTCAGCAGTGATGACATGAACCTAGTCACCCCAGGCGGTGAGTCAGCTGACCTTACGTGTTGTTTTTGTTGTCCAGACAAATTTTCCCGATCGCACTCCAAT
The DNA here is from genome assembly GCA_948099385.1 of Fasciola hepatica. Taxonomy (NCBI): domain Eukaryota; kingdom Metazoa; phylum Platyhelminthes; class Trematoda; order Plagiorchiida; family Fasciolidae; genus Fasciola; species Fasciola hepatica. The sequence continues at coordinate 2,768,617 of CANUEZ040000151.1, forward strand.
GCCAGAGTGATTTCCAACGCAAACACACACATTCGCATGTTACGCAGGACGTTGCAGTACTGACTCGGACAATAGTGTGGTATTCTGACCGTACGAATTAGGATACGGTCAAATACCGTGTATCGTCGTTGTACAAGAGCGGGTAGATTAATAACTGGAGTACACATCAAAACATGCAACAAATCAGGCGTAAACTCGCACACATACATGCTTAGAAGCAGGCAGACAGACAAGCAGACAGATATGATTCAGCGAAAATGTCACATTTGATTGTATTTCAGACAAACGGTTAACAATTAGGAAAGGAAAGGTGGTTCCACTACGATTAATGCCACTAGTACAGTGGTGGAGTATGCCTACTACTTACTGAATAGGTGACTGACTGAATCCTCAGAGCACAATTATGGACAACTGCGGATTGATAATGAGCGAGACTACGTCACAGGGATTGAGAGCAATAAGGCAGAGAAAGGCACACAAACCACACGATTGTTTTCTTTCATTGGATAACGACTACCTTGAAGTGGACCAGATAGCTGGTAAGCAAATAGGCATCGTTGTTACATTTGCTCGATTTTGATCACACCCGAACAACCAATTCTCAACGAGCGGTCTATTTACCAGGAACGTATTTCGAGTCATAACACTATCTCTACTACTACGGCTAATAATACGAATGCCAGGGACTAACTCTAGTTCCACCAAACTCTCACAGCTCACCAACCAGTTCTCTCGGCTAACGAACAGCGTAGCAAAACATACGAGATATAAGCGGGTAAAATCGTTTAGCTATTTACGTAACTTACACGCAACCAGGTGTTACGGGCGAAACTGCGCTCGACGATGCGAGCTTGATTTGATTAGAAGGGGCTAAGTGTAGGAGAGGTGGGAACTCAGTATGTGCTTGGTCCCAATATCTATTCTGGTTGAATACGAGGGAGAGAAGCAGGGAAAGTTAGTAATGATACTTTCATACGATAAAACACTCCTCGGGCTGAAAAAGCGGCACCCTCTCAGTCACCATGTACAAACATTTGCACACTCTTTATGGCCGCTGAAGTAAAGCTTTAATTTTGGTCATTCTTTTAAATATTCAGCTTCTTCAGAGGGAAGAAACAATTCAGTCTGTTAGGAAGAAACAGGTGTATCTTTATCTCTTGTTTTGTAATGACAAACGGACACAAACATCTCCAAATTCTACATTTATTTCATCGAATATCTCAAAGTGCTTGGCAAACGCAGAGACCTTTGCGTGTCAATCAGTTAATTTCTGAAAAGGTGCGATGAAAAATTGGTTTTCACGAAGCTTTCGGTGCATTTCGCACTTCTTCAGATGACGAGATTGTACTTATACAAGGTTTCAATACAAATGACAGAAAACTCGTTTCAGAACGTATTTCAACTCGAGCCGTGTGAATTGGCGTTTGGGACGAATGTAGGATATCAATTTCTACTAATTGCATATACCCAACCCCCTGACGGCCGCTCACTCGAACTGAGGATTTTACCTTGCAAGCATGCATTCGTGTTTGTGTGTACGTATGTGTATGTATGTATGTATGTATGTATGTATGTATGTACAAATCGGTATGTATGTATGTATGTATGTATGTATGTATGTATGTATGTATGTATGTATGTATGTATGTATGTATGTATGTATGTATGTATGTATGTATGTATGTATGTATGTATGTATGTATGTATGTATGTATGTATGTATGTATGTATGTATGTATGTATGTATGTATGTATGTATGTATGTATGTATGTATGTATGTATGAATCGGTATGTATGTATGTATGTATGAATCGGTATGTATGTATGTATGAATCCGTATGTATGTATGTATGTATGTATGTATGTATGAATCGGTATGTATGTATGAATCGGTATGTATGTATGTATGTGTGTATGTATGTATGTATGTATGAATCGGTATGTATGTATGTATGTATGAATCGGTATGTATGTATGTATGTATGAATCGGTATGCATGTATGTATGTATGAATCGGTATATATGTATGTATGTATGTATGTATGTATGTATGAATCGGTATGTATGTATGTATGTATGTATGTATGTATGTATGTATGTATGTATGTATGTATGTATGTATGTATGTATGTATGTATGTATGTATGTATGAATCGGTATGTATGTATGTATGTATGTATGTATGTATGTATGTATGTATGTATGTATGTATGTATGTATGTATGAATCGGTATGTATGTATGTATGTATGTATGAATCGGTATGTATGTATGTATGTATGTATGTATGTATGTATGTATGCATGTATGTATGTATGTATGAATCGGTATGTATGTATGAATCGGTATGTATGTATGTATGTATGTATGCGTGTATGTATGTATGTATGTATGTATGCATATATGTAGGTATGTATGAATCGGTATGTATGTATGTGTGTGTGTGCGTTAAGCGAAACGAAGACTAAAACTCGTTTTAATTTCTCCGCAGATCCCAGATCTTCCTATCTAAACAGTTTGTACTCATCGCGATTGAGTTCGGCTTTCCTGTGCACGAAGCAAGCCATCATTTATAAAATTCACTTTAAAATATTTCATTGTGGAATTCACTTGGTTCGGCCACTACTTATGTTCATTTTGTTCCCCCTACGCGCCAACCGTACGGATGGTCATTCTTGCACCAGTTGTAGTCGAGGGGTGTAGAGCTTTTGTTTGCCACCTATGACGTCAGAGGTTCGAATACCCCCTCTGACTCCGGTCAGTTTGGTGATAGACAATAATCCGTTGATGCCCGGCTCGTTATCACTCATGACCGACTGGGTTTTCACGTTGGCCCCTCATTGCAAGTCTCAAGATCTGGCTGCTGGATTTCCTTAATTGTACACTGGGTTTTTGAACTCATGAGATATATAACCATTCCATTACACTTATATATAAACGTGTAATTAATAAAAGTCAAATAAGACTTCCAGATCATTGAAAAATTCAACCCAGGGAAATTCCGTTACACGTGGACATACAAATATTAGTGATGACTCACACATGATTAAAGTTGACCATTCTCACCCAGATTCCCTTACAGTTCAGCTCAGTTCATGCAGTACTAGTGATCAGCTGGCTTTCGATAATAAAACCATTTTCCCGACAAAAATCTTTATAGAAAAAAGTATCAATCAAACTCAGCTATTGCTGAGAACTCCACTGTACCAATCAGAAACATTTTGGCTTATAGAATTCAGCCATTGATCGATTAGGAATCACTTTTGACTTAACTTCTCAGTGAATTTGGTTGTGGTCATACACGTCTATTTACGTTTATGGATGACGGACGGCCAAATCAGCCACAAAGATGCATGTTGAATCGTAGCCTACGGGGATAAATTGGTGGGGGCCAGGCGTTCGACTCACAATCGTTCACCCCGAGTTCGTGTCTCACTCTGGGCTTGGCTGATGTGCGAAGCAGCAAAAATCCCAACAAGAAACAACTACACCGTGATCCCATGGTTTTCAATGCTGGGTGGAACGTCCACACTGCATGGTGAATCATATTATGTAAAATCTAATCTCCTATTGATCATACCTCCAAATGCCCCAGTATGATATGGAGGGTGTCTTAGGCACCGAAATGAGCACCCCTCCTGAACGCCGCTGGAAAGGCTCCCAAATGACCGTGCTTCTGCTACAGCCTCTTCTGAAGAAGTCCTACTCACTGCCCTCTTGTAGTGGAACTGTTCTCACTAATGTGAGAGGACGGAAGGGAATGCCAGGCTCCTTCTACCGGTTCGACTGACTGGTTTTCAGTCTAGGGGAGACGACTAAACCTTGATTCCAAACCAACCGTGGATGGCGTGTAAGGTGTACAACACTAAGCTCGCCGGCATCTGTAGCGAAGGAATGTACTGGGCACCGAGGATGTCTAGCTTCCTCCGAAGGGCGAATGAACTGAGCTATCAGCCACTGGCTCCCAGAGATTCCCATAGGTTTCCAGATGAGGCGAGTGAACCACACAGTTGGCCACCGGCTCATCTGGACCAAAGCTGCTAACTTGCAGGATGATGATGATAACGACATTGTTGATCAGGACTTTGACGTTGATCATAATGATGATACTGATGATGATTCTGATGGTATTTATATTGAAGATGATTCGGCTAGCGCTTATCCTGTTGCTGATTATCACGATACACTTCATAATAAATTTGATTATGATGATGTAAGTAAATGAAGAGTTTTATTTTGATGATGGTGTATCGGATGTTGATGCTCCTGCTGATGATGATTGTGATGTTGCTTTTTAAGATCCAAATATCAATCGATTCATACTTCCGGACTTCGCATTCGGCACGGACGTCGATCTTTTTTATCTGAACTCAAACGGCCCTTTCAAATGATCTTACGTATTTTTTCGCTTTTATCTGTTTTACTTAGCTAGTGTAATTTTGTAATTTCCACTCTTTCTGATGAGGTCTTTATCTGCCAGCCTGTCGGATAATTCTGGTCCGTAAAAACGAGCAATACTGGCACGTTCATTCATCAATCACTTGGAGTTTCGTAGCTGGTTAGAGCTAGATTTCAAAACAGCACTTCCAATTTAAGAAAATTAAGTTGGTTTGTTTCTTTTCCGGTTCTTTCAGAAATATTGTTTCGCTGATGAAGCGGGGCAATAAAGTTTGTGCGTGTCACCGTGAATCGAAATAAATATAATCAAGCAACTGGGTGTGACTGTGGTAATTGGTGACTTTGGTGGTCCTACTATAGCACGGGCGATGCCCGAGTCAAATTTTCATTCCAATTAGGTCCGGTAGATTTTATGTAGCAACCATCCACTAACCGTATTTGAAATTATTCCTTATCACATGGATATTGAAGACCAACACTGAGGTTACCATGGTCTTGTTGTTTAATGATTCATAAGTTTGTTGGATGTTCTGTGTTGTTTTTGAATTTCCAGCTTTCGAGCCGACGTTTTGTCTCCTAGGCCGCTGTGCATTTTCATTCCGCAGAATTGTTATCTGACAGTCAGGTCAAAGAGAGTCGGGTCAGAACCCGTCAGTGTTAGATAGCAATCTTTCATTGCCCCAAACTTTGATATATTTGATTTATTGAGACCTTATATGGTTCTCCATACTAAGTTCCAGAACCATAACAGAAGTTTTCTGTTTTCATAGAGTGCTTGGGGTATTCCTTTCCAGTGAATCCGTAAAATACATGGAAAGCAATGCGTTGTAGTGTAAAACTTCCATGTCCAAATGAGACTCCTTTGGAGTTGGACTTAAAGACAGTGAAAAATGGAGCTGAGTATAAGGAATTGTTCATAATTCCTGTCAGCCGTGAAAGTACTGCCTTGATAAAGTGCGGAATACGACAACTGAGTTGCCATCGTAAGTGGACTGTTTGCAAATGTGTGAACAATCTAAGAAAAAGTGATTTTTTTCTAGCAAATCAATTTTGAAAGTTTTAGTCACGAACCAAACTGCCTGTCATATGCATGCGTCATGATCCCTCACTTGATTTGACTATATATTCGATGCCAACATTTCGCACGTTCTGATTCCATCATTGCGAATACTGTTCATTTTGGTCGACCACAATTTGCACTACAGTATAATTTTGGGAAACAACCAATTGATTTGACATGCTGTGAGTTCTCCTCAATCCATGTGTTGTGTCGGTAAACAAAAATATACAATAAAGACCGCTTTTTAAACGGAAAACTGCTTTCGGAGTATGATTATGTGCGATAAGGACCGATACGTAGTACCCAATAGGAGACAAGGTCACTGGACATCCGAGCAAGAGTTAACCAACCAGAAACGAGGTCAGAGTACACACAATGTTGACAACCTATCGATCAAAAGTGTGTGTAACATCAAATATCGTGACTGGTCATTCTTGCTTCACGCTTATTATTCGAACCTGTGAGTTTCTGATTGACATCCTCTCCGTCGTAGTAGCATGTTTGTTTTCATCGAAAAGCCATCATATAAAAATGGCGAAACACAAAAGAAAACAGTTTATTAAAGTTCCAACTTCGCCGATTTCGTGTTAAAAGGATGCTTCAACTGGAAACAGAAAAACACTTATTATCTGATTACCAAAATGTTCTACCGAAAGTCGTTAGTCTCGCTGGGATTCCAACCCCCGAATATTGACAGTGTATATTCAGCTGATGGGCTCCTGTTGATATATGGAGAAATCCTGTCAAAAGAAGTCAATTTGTAATCTCGTTGTAACCGAAGCTATACGCTAATTTAAATTGATTTTGCAAATAATCCGATCCGTTTCCGAAAGGTTCAAAAGCTCTGTTGAGAGCTGGTAGTTCAGCTTGTAGAACACAGTTGGTACTAAAATGTGCGGAACGTTCATACGTGGTTTGAAATCCCGACTTTTACCATCTGGAGCTACCCAACATTTGACGAATTTCACTTCGACAGTGTTTTGTTCCACATGAAGCTTAAATGGATTTGGATCATTAGGGTGAATTTGATGTCATTTATTTTAGAATCAACTTGTAACAAGTAGCGAATCGGTCAGTGCAAGGAAAAAACGAAAAAACGGCTGTCGAAAAAGAACCATGTCGTACGAATAAATTCGCTGGTGTCCGGGTGAATTTAGTTCGAAATTAAAGGGAAATAGTTCGGTACCTGAGAGTTTCAGTCCCAGTCGGAATGAGAAGTATTTTGTGACTGACGAGATGCCAAATGAAACAAAAGTTCATCAAGCTTGCTTGGATTATCATTGAAAAGTTGAGCCCTCCTAATTTATGGTTAGTAATTATACAAATATGATTACCCATTGAACATTGGGGTTTTTACGTTGGTAGCTAACGTCTTATTTCAGTCCGAGATGACATCATCAGTGAGTTGTGCTAACGACACGATATTCTGTAGCTACCCATTATTCCTAGTAAGAAGACTCTTCCGCTCTCGAACCGTCTTGCTTTATAATACAAAAGATAGCGGTTTATATAGGATTCCAGATGACCGCAGTTAAAATCATTATACGTAACACGTCGGTCCAAAAGATTTTCCATAACCGGGTGATCTGACAGGCTCTTTTAGTTATGAACCCCATTGGTTTATTTCGTTTCGTTCAGTTAAAACAACCTTTGGTCGCTGATTGGTTGATTTTTCTCGGTTTGATGAGAATGACTGTTGGCGATTGACTGGATGATTTCGTTCAATTTGTCAGCCAATAGTCCCTCGAAAGTTGGAGAACTAAACCCAGTTGAATGGAAAACAGTTTAAGGAAATCACGAGTCTGTGCGAAGAAGTCTGCTGTTGTTCGAAGTCATTGCAAAGAAACACCAAAGCGCGCGGGTAATAATCAGAAAAAAGAACGTTCCTCGAAAGTTCTGGATGATGATTACGTTTGTGTACCCAAATGTTGGACAACATATAATCTAAGGTGTCCGACTGACGTTTACCAATTGTCATTGGAATAAGGGTCTGGAACGAATATTCATTGTTTCGGTAAACATCATTTAGTCAAGATTGGAAATAAAGCTCTAGTCGTTAATTTTTCGCAGACGAGAAGTTCGGCATCAGCTATCTCAAACCATATTCATCAACCAAATAACCATCAAACCCGATTATTCAATGTCTGACCATATAGCCTAATTAAAGGTCGTGAACGTTATATAAAATCAAGCTGAAGGAATCAGAAAATCCGTTATTTTTTCTCTCTGTCTCACCTTTTCTCATACCGCGTCCCTCTATCTCTTGATGCACAGTCAAAATGTGTCTTCTCGAACTTTAGACGTATAATCCACTTCCGACCGCTTGTTTATCAAGCGTACACGCGTGTTTCCACTGGTTTGTTTCATCGCGGCGGTCAAACGGTCATCGCGATGGCCTTTAGACCCTTCTATCCGGAGACTGAATGTTGCTGCTATCGTCGGTCACAAACCGGCAGCCTCGAGCTAATAGCAATTCTATCCTGGAACACTGTACTTTAGTCAATAACAAAAACGGAAGTAAATTCTAAAGAAATACTAACCGGGAAATATAAACGGAATCAACAAACGCGCACCCATTCCGTAGTTATCAGCTAGGAACGAAATAAATTCGTATGTGTCTGTGTGTTGACTTTAGGTCACCAGTTGCGTGTATCGAAAGAAAAACATTGTTGCAGATCACGTAGATGCATTTATGTGACTTCTGTGCACCCCAACGAGGTACAGCCAAACAGAGTTATTCAGAAAACATCTTGTTTTGGTCGGTTAACTGATTTCCATAACCTGATCGCCGACATCTGACCAAATAAAAGAAAACTAACCATTTGCTGGCCGACTTTGAGATTGATTTAATCAGCCAATCTCGCTGACCTACCGAGAACCAAGCGAAAGCTACTACTTTAAATTACTCACTTTTTCCCACGTGCTTGCCCACTCGCTTTCTCAGCGGAATGATTCCACATAGGCTTCGACAGAAACACTGCACCTGTCCACAGTTTTGCTAGTCAAATTATCACTTTTCGGTGTGATAAAGCCTCCCAATATGAAGTGGGACAAATTGCCCGATACATCAGGAGACGGTGAGGTTTGCTATCCAGTCTCCGATTTTCTCGGTCACGCATACACCAGCCTGCCCGTTTGCGGAACTGACGGAGTAATTAGGGCTGTACGTGAAGGTTATGGCGCATGTGTGTGTGTGTGTGTGTGTGTGTGTGTGTGAAAATAAACTGAAAGTCTAAACAGAATAGGTTGCACAAATGTTGTTCTCGCGGTCCCAGCTACGATCGACCTGGCAATTACCGTGATAACGAACCTATCTCAGTTGGTCTCTTTGACATGAAGAAGGTTTGTAGAAATCAAATAATAACCGAATCAATTATTGACCTCATCCAATGTGTATTTCCAGCATTCATGCAAACCGCTATCGTACGATTTTGTTTAAACGTACAGATTAGTCAGTCGAGTTAAAACAACGAATAGCGGTGCTTGGCTAGTGATAGCCTTAATGAACTGAGTACGCTAACCAAGAAACGTATGAAACATTCTCTGAGCACCTTGGGATTGAACTTTTCCATAGAATAAACGAAAAATCACATACATGTCAACTGAGAGGCAACAGATCGTATGACCTCCTAACCAGAATAATCGATGGGGACTGATGACGGTAGAATGAAAACATATGACCAAAGTCTTCTCCTAACTTCTGTTGCATTGTACTCGGCTAGATGTATTCTGATTTGAAATGGCTACCGGGAGCTAGATAGGTGAGGAACGGGGTCGAATGAATACCACGGCAGACCCTGCCGGGGACTTAGGTGATATCAGGGTCACAGCTGTCAGCTACCCTTGGTTGTGCGGTAGATCTTTGAGACTTGGGTGAACCGCTAGCTTCACTGTATCGGATACGCTATTGTTTAACCATATCGGTGGCATTTTCTGACTGATGAAAAAGAGACTTTTGCCTCGCACGTTACCAGTCGAGCTATCTGATTGGCGCAAGAGGCTTCATAATCGACCGACGAATTAGCGATGATCGAGATTTCATTGTTGTACGTTTTAAAAATATACTGATTGCTTTTCCCGATGAACTGACTTTTGACAACAATGATAATAATAATACATTCATCTTCTATTTCTTCCTATATATCAAAGTACAATATTTCTGGAGGGGGCCACATTCAGTCACAGGCTACCGATTAGTGAAGTAACCGATGCCGGCAGCAATCGAACCAAGGTCTAAATTCCGAGATGATGACAGTCTGATCACTACTGGTCAACACTGACCCAGCAACGCTACACGATGTAGTGACCTTTCTTCTGGGAGGTCTAAATATAGAGCTAAAATCCCACGATGAATGCTTTACTGGAAGAGATCTAAGTGTGCTGATTGGATTGTCCATTGTTTCACTAAGTGTTTTGCCAAGGCTCTAGAAGTTGTTTAATTATTACGGACTACTTCACAATAAGATCTGAACACCCAACTTGTGGGGAAAGACAAATGGATGTTTTAAATTGATTTCATGGGCTTTTAATGATGAAACAATTGTTAATGCTGTATCGTGAATTAATTGCTGAAAATAACCGAAAACTCCATAGAATTTATCAATCGTATGAGAAGCTGGAATAGTGTAGATAGCGGGAAATCTGATTGTATTTTTCATGGTAAAATCTACACCTGAAGCCGATGGATACACAAGGATTTCCCATTATTCACGTCATTCAGACTTCACGGGCCGTGGATAAATTATACCCACGTACCAGACAGTACCGTGGATTTCGATCACTCGTTTGCTACTCATCCCATTCTGCAGATGGTAAGAAAGCTAGTCCCATGATTAAGACCATAAAAATACCCAGGTATCAATGGAATAGTGGTTGTGCATCACTGGGTAGATATATATGTGAGTCATTCCCAACCGACTGTCCGTATTTTGATAGCTCAGCTGGTAGAAGAAATCTCCGATAAGTGAAATGTCGCCAGCTTGATGCTAGCTCGCGAGGTGAACGCTCTGATTCGAAAAATTCCATTTGATTTTCTGTTGCACGAAATCAAATTCCCTTCTTCCCAAAACTTGGTGATAATTATCGTCGAAGACACGTGTTGTTAGTCGACCGATCAATCGACCGATCGATCCATGAAATGTTTCATCATGCAGTATATCAACGGACAACTCATCAGTGAAACACCAAAATAGGGGATACACTGACCGAGGGTAATTTCGTTAAATTCATTTTATAGGCCTCTGAATGTCGACTGAGCTTAGTGTTTGAATGATGCAACATCGGCATCAGCCTAAAAACTGATGCTAATGATGCAGTTACTATGAGTGCATGTATGTCTCTTTTAAACAGTCCTGTTTTGGGAACTTGGAGAGTATTCATATCAACTGTTAACTCATGACAAAACCAGTTCGAAAAAAATATCAGACATATTACTTGAAATGCTATTGAACCCAGCCTGTTTTCTTTTCTGCGATTCCTTTCGAATCGATGCACCTGGGAGGCCACCAGATTCGGCATACTGATATGTCAACGCACTTCTATGATAAATCTGGACACGAATTTTAAACTCGATCCAGATAAGGCGATTCATTCCAGATATGTGCCTGTACGGCAAGACCAATAACAACAGCAGCAGCAACAACAACAACAGTAGCGACAACAACAGCAACTGCAATAACAACAACACCAACACCAACGACAACACCACCACCGCCAATAACGACAACAGCAACAACAACAATAATAACAACAACAGCAGCAGCAACAGCGGCAGCAACAGTAATACTGACACCACCACCACCACCAACACCAACGACAACACCAACACCACCAACTGTGGCTGTAGCTGTGGCCGTTAATACAGACGAACTTATTCGACAGTGTCCACTACACGGGAACATCAAGACTATGAACTGGCCGGCACAACATACATACTTAAATCCCGATGAAAATGTCACGGGTCTTTTAGCTAAGCGAGTCTGTGCAGGAGAAATAATCGTCCACACTTTGCACGACTTGACTTCTGCTACTCTTTATGAATGAGACAACACAGAACTTAAACCCATTTTGAATATCACTGGAAGCATGGCGGTAGAGTTCTGCGGTCCAACAGCGAGCTATTTAAAATTGTGCGGTCAGTTTCAGAGGGTGCGCCATAACTGATACGTATGTTGGCTAAAAACCCAATGAAACATTTTATAATGAATTATTTTGAAACTGAACACTATTCCACGTAAGCACTAATTACCTCGTATGCGTGTACAGATGCATTCCTGAAACCACTTTACTAGTTACAAAACCATTTTGGGGTAGTGAAGACAACTAACTGCATAAGGCTCTTCGGTGAGTAAAAACCATACAATCCACAAATACATAAATTTGTGGAGTGAACCTTAATTTAAGACACCATAGTGGTCATATTCGAATTACGCTTTCTCTCAAGTTACTAACGATCTATGGTTTAAATGATTGTTGCATGCTACAAAACGTTCTTTTCACAGAAAATCTGGAGGTTGTGGCATCTACAACAGAACCTATTTTTTCGTAAACTGTACTACCTTTTCTGAAGTCCGGTTCGGAGTTATAGCAGAGCACCCACGCGCCAAGACATGCCAAAGGCTTCCACTAACCAGTTATTCCTTGGTTTTATGAACATCAGAGCGGTCATTCTGACCATCTTCCTTGGTCCTTGTGGGTTCATAATAAATCTCTTCACGCTAAACAGTCAGTTTCACTCATTTCAAGCATAACTCACGACATTTACGGAGTTCCCCACCTTTATGTTGTCTGCGAGCTACCGACTTGCCACAGCAGCACCGCCCGCGGAACCAGCCACGGTGGTCCATGGAAGCAACGTTGGCAAACCTATTTATATACTGCATATTTGTAAATTAAAACAAAATTCACCACAAAACTGAGGATATCATTCCTACTTTCCGCACAAAAAATTCCATCTCATTCAACCATTTATTCCTACTTACACGCTTAACGCCAGTCTGACGAACATTAAGGTTGAACCATAAGACACTATCGGAGCATGCCTGGACGTTCAGTTTCAGATATTAACAACAAAAGTCACAGTATTTTGTAACCGCCTGGTTGCTATTGTGGCCTTTTAGGGTTGGGTTTTCCACCCCCTCTGACGCACACTATGTAGGTCACGTTTGGCATACGCGTACCTATTTATAATGGTAGTGGGTCGACCCATCAGCAAAAGCCAAATTTGGTTGCTCCAAGTGGTTTCTTTCCAAAGGAATTGGAAAATAAAATGACAAGCTTGGTTCAATAGTATTTCTTGTACTATATGCGGTGAATGTTTCCATGGTTTCTCAGTGATGAGCTGAGTGTTGACTTTTGCAGGAAAAATAACCATAGGATTAAACAATCGGCCTCCCTTATTGCTCCCATTGATTCACTTAGCTTTCTAGATAACTTTTCTTGTCCTTTAATGGGAACAATTACTATAGCGACCTAGTCAGTTTTCTTATTACTACTTATTTTCACACTACTCTGAAAAATATTCAGAAAACTAATCAGTTGATAAGTTTAACTGGTTTATGAGTACGTGACGATATCCATGTTCCGTCGAGATTGGACAAAATCTGCTGATCACCTGAACTGAAGGGTGATACTGCGCAACTGACCAGTTGTCTGTCGATCAGTAGTCAACCATGACGCCAGTTTATTCGTCATTTACTCCTCCCGGTGTCCGTGATTTGATACTCATTTGACATGATAAGCCTTGTTGGGAGGCGAATATTTTTATTTTAAAGACAGCCCCTCCTCGTCTATGTCCTGGCTGTCAGATCGTGGGCAGTATCACGTGATAGGACACGGACTGCAACAAACTCTGTGATCAAACAGATTTGCTCTTTTCTATGCATATCGGCTGAATCCACCTATTCTAGTCAAAATCACATTCCCCAATGTTCAGTTGCCTGACTGTTGCTCCACCCCCGCTGCAGTGAGCCGTGTATCGGTTCTGGAGCAATAAAGCCTGACGAATTTGAGGGTTCCGCATTCTAATCCATTGGACAGAGCTTTCATTGGGCGCAGAAATGGTGACAAGTTTACTGCTGCGACCGTTCACACACCTATTCCGTTGGCATAAAAATATCCCGGGGAATAGAACTTTGTTTTTTTGGCAAAATACACTGATAACTCGCGGGAAATATTCTCACAGTCTAGTGGGCTCATTCTCACGTTATAGTCCATAGTGAAGATGTTGCATATTGCTTTGAGAAGAGCTGTGACGTATCAAAATATTACAACATTCACGCACTTGATGAGCCAGAATATTTACTGAGCACGCATATAAGGGGAATTCTAAAAAAATAAGATAAAATGGCAAACTGCCGTCGTCAAGAAATTATGAGTGTGTCATGGTTAGGTTTCATTCGGTATAAACAAAGACGCTGGTCAGTTAAGCACTCGTAGACAGACTTCAACTTTACATCTGTAATCTCAGTTGAATCGAATGGAGCATACGTGGACGGGGTGTCCATTTTTAGAATCACAAGGTGATTCTTCCAAAGTTAATTCGTCGGTTACCATGGCTAACTTTCAGAACGAGGACACATGGTCCCAACTAGGGATTTTCGATATGAGTAGTGAGGGTTACTGGGTGGAAGAGTACCGGGTACGCATACCTGATGAGCAGCAATAACCTCGAAACCGGTCTTCTGCTTCCGAGGATTTTTATCCATGAACTCCTGCACATCAGTACAGTGAAAACTGTATCGGACTTGGACACGAAAACTTGTTGAAGAGATCCTCCAACCATTTGACCATGAGATCTGGACTGTTTAAAGGGAATAATCTTGCTACTTTTATTCATTAAACACTAGAAACTTCCGAATGGGAAAAGTGATCGATACCCGCGGGAGTCGATCTTGGAACTGTCAGATCTGAGGTTTGCCGTGATATGAGTCTGGCCAGCGCTGACTGTGTCATACAACAAACCGAAATATCATGCACATTATAGAACGGGGTGATAGTGGTGCACTATTTGACACCAAAGTTAACCCCTGATATCAAGGTTTCCGCCCCTATCCTCGTGTTCTTTCACAAGTCTTTTATAACCATGCATCATCTAAGAAAGTGAGATTTGATTGTAATCTATTCCGAAAGATCTTGTAACTAATTATTATAAAAATGATAATAATAATTAGCTTTCTCCCCTTTTGCTTCTCATATAGTCCAGGCACAGCATCACCGGAATGGGGTTATGGCAGATCGATAGCTGCCGAATGTAGAGGTGACTATCAACGTAACCGAAAACTCGTGTTATGACACTCACCATGACAACCGTTTAGCCAGTGCTAAAACTTATCCAAACGAAAGTGATCGATATATGGTCCTAATTTTAGCAACACAATGTTACATTTTGTCCCATTAACTGTTTCAGTCCACAGTTTTTCGATTTTCTTGTTTGTTCGTTTATTTCTTTTTTAAGTTCATCGTGCAAGTGTCCATCCACCGGTAATTAATCATAGAGAGGGCGAATAAAAGACGGGATTTGTGGCAGCAGTGACAGAAGTCACGTTGACACACACACACACTAGCAAACAAACAAACAGACAAACAACCACACAAACACAAACATATACAAACACCCGAAAAAACACAAACAACCAAAAAAATGCACAAACACACAAAAAACACTAACAAACACACACAACACACAAAGTGATGAACATTACACATGGGAATTTGAAGTCCATACCGGAACACGTACCCTCTAAAATCGGGTGAACTAGAAATGCTGAAATGATCCGAGTATTTTCACTAATTGAGTCCGTGCCACAGTACCCCGAGCGTTCACGAGCGCCTGCATTTACGTCTGTTCACACTTGAGAATTGGTTCATTCGTTTTTGCTTGTGCTTTCAAACGTATCACAGGATCAGCAGGCTTGAAAAGCCTTGAACCAGCCCTATTACGGTGTGTGCGGTACTTACTCGACCATATCCTCTTGGGTATCTGTGCTTGTACCAGTACATACAACCATGCAATATCTGGTGTGTCTCCATTGCCTAACTTGTTGACCAATTGCCTTCAACTGATCTTCAGAGTAGACGATGAATTATCACTGAGATATGGGACAGAGTTCCGAAATCTTGTTTAAATAAGCCAGGGCATGTTGTAGAAGAGCGGTTAAAATGATTAGGGAAGATATGTGGACAGACACGTAAGTGAACAATGTCAATTTTCAGATCTACAATTATCTGTGCTTACGAAGGTGAACAAATAAGCGGCTTAGTTTTTCGACACCGAAATTGATATGCTAATTTTCTTTTAATCCAAATGTACACAATGTAGATACCATTGTTTCGAATTACAATAAATCAAGAGCGAATGAATTCGATCTGTAACAAAGCATTAGATTGTGAGTAAACCGTCCCGTTTCTTGACTTTTTTCTCCCCGGTCTCTGGCACGGCCCACCTAGAAAGAGAATCCGCTGAACGAGGCATAAATGGTCAGAAAGTATTTGCTATGAAGTTTAAGAATTCGGTATTTTTACGGTAGGTAATTGCTGATCCATTCTCTGGAGTTTTGTCTTGAACTTTGACATTGTTTCGTCTTGAGATCATATTCCGTACAATTGTACAAATTACAATCTCGTCACAAGGATTAAACTGTCCTTAACAGATGATGTGCGAATAAGCAGCGTGTTACTGATTACCCATATTTTGGGAACATACTGGCATGCTCCACTTTTTCAATAAACTAGGCCATTATTATTATTATTATTATTATTTTCAACTGAACTGTTCTATTCAGTTAGATGATTATCCTGAACTGCTGCGTTTTTATTGTCTCCACAATCATTGCGCCAGTAGGAATTTGAAAGCTGCTGATGTAACTTTTTATTTATCTCCACTGAAGGTTAGAACTAAACTGCTAGCTTGGATAAACCTAGTTTATTGATCTCCGAATTTGGGTAGCCTACACCCCCCTGATAGCTAATGTCGCTCATCCACATTTTGAATTTCATCACGTGACAGTCCCTATTTTTGCGTCGTTCCATCTTTAGACCAGGCATGGGAAAACTTCCAACGTAAGGTTAA